>CM070556.1:64665585-65265585 GCA_036346405.1 Phyllostachys edulis | reverse complement strand
ATTTGGCTATGGATGTCAAAAAAGCATCTCTTTGTGTCTGCATGCACATAACAGCTGTGATATGCACAGCAAATCTTAATCCCTTTAAACACTGTGATGTGGCAGCCTTATCATCACTTTGGTCTAGTGTCACACTGAATGCAGCCATCATAGGAGCCCAACAGGCCTCCATCATGAATCTTAAAATGGTTGCATCAGAAACAACATAAAACACAGACCTGCATCACGCAAAAGCTTAAGTTCATAAAATATCACTCAGCACATAAGTATTCTAAGTTTTCTCCACAACAAAATACATGCTGATCTTACTCTGATTTTCCACACTTTGCTTTAAATTTCTCCTGTATGTGCTTAATGAGCAAGTCATTTGCTCCTAGTGCCTTGTCTTCTGTCTGTCTCCAGTTGACAAAGTTGATAATATTGTCCAAGCCTAGAAGCTTACTTATGCTATTGGGTTGCTTGATTTGTGCAGCTGAAGAATCAGCCCTCATTTTGATTTCATTCTTGACAATTTGGTCGTACAATGCACTCAAATAAGCTTCAGGCAAATCCTTCCCATTATCAATTCCCCGGTTATTGCGCATGAAATCAGCCTTAGACATCTGGACATTAAAATTTCCATTATTAAATGAGCCATCCCCAGATGATAACAAAGGCTAATCGTGATTGACTTACCTTATCCTTCACCATGGCACTGTGAGCATCAGTGTTTAGCAAGATCACAGAATAAGCAAGAACATAAGCGGTATCTGCACTGGTAAAAGTATTTGGATTGCATTTACAGTAGCGTTCAGCAAATTTTTCCATGATCCGGTCAATTTTCTGTGCTTCCCCTGGTAACCTGAAACCTTGCAAGAAGAACCTAATCGCCACACCGAAGTCCATGCCTTCGAAGTTCAGTGCATCCACATAAGCATGCATGACCTTGAGAGGGAAGTCGTCTCTTTCACCCAAATAGTCTCCGATCATTGTTGCATTTAAGCCAGCAGTGTTTTTCAAGAAAGAAGCCACATCTTCTGGAGAATAGCCTATCTTCTTGCTGCGAATGAGAAAATCAATACCTTTGGAAGGTTTTCTGTTAAACAAGGCAATTCCTTTCTGCAAAAGGAAATTTAGACCTATCAGTAATCCCAAAGACGCAACCCTTTAAACAGAAGCAATTTTCTACCTAAAAATACAGAAACAATTTAACGGAATTCAATTAGGCAACCATTTACACCTGAAGTTCTATTTTATAAGCACGCCGTTGCTCAAGTGAGGAAGAATCAGATACGTCAGAGCTACTAGAGTCAGATTGCTGGTCATAATCCATTCCACTCCCTTCTTCTCCGTTATGGATATTATGATTGTCCATTGAACATAGAGTTTCGGAACTTATTGGGGAGAATTCACCAATTTTCAGTTGCTGGTCCATCCATGAACCCATTGACTTAATAATAATTGCAAGGCACTTGACAGATTCAATTCGAAATGTTTGGTCTTGTGCAACAGTTAATGTTGTTGTAGATCCAGCAGGGACACCTAAAGCAGTCTTTACTAGTCCATTGACAATCCTGTGAAGTTCTGAGGGATTAAATCACTTTACGGAGAAATTAGAAAGAGAATGGCAAATATTTTTTCAGTAGAAGCAAGAAGTGTAGAACTGTGCTCGTTGTATAGACTGTTTCACTATATTTGACAAGAATACAATGACTCTTATTGATTATAAAACAAAACTAAGGGTGAATGTCCATCAAGCAGAGAACTAACGTACCTTTCAAAAATGTTCGGAGCATCAACATCACAATCATAGTTCACAAAGATATCAATAATAACCTGAGGTTCTTTACATATCTTCTCCAAAAAGTTTAGAACTGTCATTTTTTGCAAAAAACTAGGCTGAAGGACATTTTCAAGAACTCTCAGGACAAGCATAGGAAAAAATATTCCAATTTCCTCTTTCAAACAAGATCTGAACCTTGACAAAAGACCCATAAAAATGGAGCACAAAAGCTGGAAAACACTCATTGCTGACAAGGCACTGTTCTTTAACAAGGATAAACACAGAAACTGTTTAATTGCTTCAAGGTACCTGCATCAGTACGGGGGGAAATCAATATTAGTGGGCTGTCCTTTCTATTGAGCCTGTTACCCAATTCAGCATTCCTACATGAAATGACCTAGACTGCTTCCAGTATGAACTTTTTTGGGTATGGTTATTAGATACATTCCCGTACGAAAAATCATTAAACTTTAGATTATTAATCAGCAGTACTATGATGACATTGTTAGTGCCAAGTGGCATTTGCTCTCCCTCCCTCAATCAAAGATCAGTGCAGATCGGCAAGTACATGGATTGTCAGCATGCATAGGCTATGTAGCTACGGTATTTGTTTCTCACCTACCTGCTTATTGTCATTTATGACGTTATTCTTTTCTTTTTCATGGATTATTATTTATTTACAGAAAGAGCCACCACAAATTGAATTAAAAATGACTACAATACAAGCCTGCATCAGCTGCTATGTGATATGTACATTGTTTGGAAAATCTAGGTGGTTCATTATCCATCAGTACTGTCTTGTAGTTCTCGCTCTAGTTAGAAAAGTAAAAATTGGTCAAATATCACTAGTTCTAATCTTTAGCATGTTCATGAATTCATCAAGGATATATAGCCATAAATATATATTCTAAACACGACCAAATCCTCATGTGACCAACCTATATGACAGCCAATCAAGAAAAACGTGCAGAAATAACATCAGAAGATGCCATCTGGATAGAGAAATGTTACACACTACTCTCTCATGCCCCACTCAATGACTAGCAAAAAAGATAAACCTTAAAAGCACTCTCAAGGTTGTTATAAGTATAATTTTGTACATTGTCCACTTTAACCTTCCTCCCCTACCAATTAGGCACATCAAAACTCATTGGATCGATAATATTGATGCAGCAGTGGAGGATTCTCATCAAGAAAGATGCTAATGAGAAGATGGTTTGTTTCATTAAGATCTTTGAAGATTGGGCTAAAGACTTTGTGCGTTCTGGAAGGTGCTGATCCTGTAATAGGTTAGCTTAATTTTTTTGTGGCTGTCGGCTGTCTGGAAGCTGAGTGTTTTGGATCTTAGCTTTGTTTGGTTGGACTGTGTAAGCTGGTCTCCCCAGCAGATTTTCTTATCACTTTCTTGTATGTTTGGACTTGTTATATGCTTTTATGAAAAGCAGGGTTTACCCCTTTCAAAAAAAAATCAAGTACATACTTTCCATTCGTCTTCCAGAAGGGCCCTGCATTGTCAATGACCATCCTAAGCAGCTCGAGTGACAACATCTTCCCCTGCAGAAGCACCGGATCATCCGGGTTATCCGGCGTGGCGAATTTCATCGACAGCTTGCAGAGGTTTTTGAACAACGCCAGCCCATCCTCCCTGATCCTGCTCATCCCCTCATCCTCCCCACTGCCGTCCCCCTCGGCTGGCGCATCCGCCGGGGGCCCCTCCTCCGGCACGTCGCTCCCCTCCATCACCTCGTTTATGAACGCCTGCGCTGCCTGCACGACGCTGGAGTCGTTCAGGCTGCGGTCGGAGAGGTCCATCATGTCGGCTGCTGAGACCGTGCGCACGCGCACGTCCATGGCGTCCGCCTCCACGCGCGCGAACACGACGGCCAGCACCTGCGCGAGCGCCAGCTTCGCGCAGAGCTGGTTCCCGCCGCTCGCGCTCCCTAGGTACAAGTTATAGCACGCCTTCACCATCTGGCCCAGGCACTCCCCGCGGACCGAGACCGCAGGGCACCGCGCGAAGGCGACGAGCACGCGGAGCGCGGCGAGCTCGAGGGCGTCATCGCCGAGGCCGCCGCAGGAGAGGACCGCAGCGAAGAGCTTGGATACCGGGGAGGGGTCGGCGGCGGCGACGTCGCCGAGGAGGAGGCGGAGGGAGAGGAGGCTGGCAACGCACTCGAGAGCGGGCTCCGCGACCTTGGGGGAGGCGGGGTCGAGGGAGAGGAGGAGCGCGTGGAGCGCTGCGTCGGCGGCGGGGGCGGGGAGGCCGGGGATAGGGGAAGCAGACGACTCGGACGCGGAGGTGGAGGCGGAGGAGAGGAGGTTGAGGGCGGATTTGGAGGCGGAGACGAGCGCGGAGTGCTTGCGCCAGGAGGAGTGCTTGATGACCTTGTCGAGGGCGCGGCCAAGCAAGCGGCCGGCCGAGGAGGCGCCGCCGAGGGGCTCGGCATCCGCGTCGGCCGCCGACGACATTGGGGTGGCTGGTGCGCGCGGGGCGTGGCCGGCTAGGCGGCGGCGGCGGCGGCTGAGCTCATCGGCGGTGGGGGTGGGAGATCTGGGAGTGGGTGCTTGCGTTTTGGACTCTGCTCTGCCGCTTGCTGGTGGTTTTGGAAGGAGCGGGGAAAGGAAGGCAATTGCCGAATAGGACTTGGAAGTTGGAGGAACAGATCAACGGAGTAAACCGCAAGTCTTGGACATTTCTAGAAAGCTTACAAGCCCCCGAGTAAAGTCCATTATCGGTCTTTAAACTTTTATACTGTATCATTTCGGTCTATAGATTTTCAAAGTGTGTCATCCCGGTCCCTAAACACTGTTTGGGTCTCAAACATAGCCCTCATGCTTAGGCACAGTAATAGCACACTTTGAAAGTCTATGGACCGGGATAACACAAAGCATAAAAAGTTTAAAGACTAATTTGAGACCCAAACAGTGTTTAGAGACCGGGATGACACACTTTGAAAGTCTATGGACCGGGATGACACAGCATAAAAAGTTTAAGGACCGGTAATGGACTTTACTCCAAGCCCCCGTTGCAGAAGTGTGGAACATATCGTGTCAACTCCCCTCTGCAAGTCCATGACTGCAAGTTGGCCCTCCAAGAACTTGTTTGGAAGCAAGAGGAGGAGATCAGGGGCCAAAATCATTTAGACTTGTTTGAACATACTGTGATCCGTTCAACTCAATTCCTTTAGATTGACTTAAAATTTGAACTAAAATCTCTTCCAATCCGAAAGGATTGATTCTAATCCCTCTCTATCCAAACAAACCCTCTGAGAGATTTTGATGGCACATGAAATCCCCCTTAACACAAGGGGAAATCTTCCCACCCGGAAAGAAAAAATTCTTTGTTGCCGTTTAGGAATAACAGGGATAAAAATCCCGACCATAAAAAAAATCATATAATTAAGAAAGAACACATAACTAAACAAATCAAAGAGTCTTACACGAATATAAGCAGAATCAAAGGGTCATATAGAGCGGCTTAACATGACCAACACTTGAACATTTCTCCCGACTCCGCACTATCTAGTAGAATAACAGCAGACACACGACGGTACCCAATGACGATAAGGGTGCACAAGTAATTCATAATTTCATATATGGGATGACACAAGGTACCATTCAGAACGACAAAACGAGCAGAGAGCAAATTTGCAGCATATTTCTTCTCAGTTCAAATGAAAATCTGAAAAAGAAAGCAGCAGCCTTACAGGGATCGCCCATTCAACAAAATCAGTTCTTCCAACTGAATTCAGCCAACAAGCAAATAAGAGAAATCGTGTTTCTTCAACCATCACAGTGTACTTGCAGCAGCCAAATCAAAAAGGTCACAAGAAAGGAATCACAGTGTACATTTTGTTACATCATGTAGCTTCAATCATGTAACAAAATCAGTTCAAATGTGAATTTTCAACCATCACAGTGTACTTGCAGTAGCCAAATCAAATCTCCAATCCAACAAAAGGAGCACACCATGTAGCTTCAATCATGTAACAAAATCAGTTCAAATGTGAATTTTCAACCATCACAGTGTACTTGCAGTAGCCAAATCAAATCTCCAATCCAACAAAAGGAGCACACATATCCCAGAAGCTCTTCTGAAATGGTGACAAGAAAGAAAAAGATTAGCCCAGCTCACTTGGTATCTAAAGGACAAAGCGAGCAAATCATTTTTCATCTGTCAACTAACGGCAGAAAACAATAATATGCTCTGCATCAAATAATGGAATCAAATTGTAGCTTCTTACTGAACTTTAAATTATCATCGTCTCTTTGTTAAGCAGTAGTTGCACGACATAACAAATGATGTCTCACAGAACCATCCAAGATAGATAATTGCTTCAAACCAAAGTGGCCTCTAAGTGATGAATGGCTATTAAATCCAACAGTAAGTAAAGATGAAATTGCCCTATATCCACATGCCCATTTCACTCTTGAAGATACATGTCTGCTTTGACGATGGGCAATGTACTATTTGAGTTTTCAGAAAATGTGCACAGCAAGTATAATTCACCACATGAGGCTTTGAGCTTGGTGGCGAATATAAGCACAATTTGGAGAGCATGCATGGTAATATACTTGCCAAACAACTTTGGAAGCATGATAAAGTTTCTAGTTAATGTATAGGTATGTGTTGTTGTAAAAATTGCAGTTTTAGCAAATAATCACCATTAATCCCAGCAAAGATAAATTTCACTGAAGCAAAATCCAACATGCATTTAAATGACCTAAACAGCATAACCATATGAAGTTTCTCCAAATCATTTAAAAGCACTAATATGCTCAATATAAACCACATGGTTTTGAAGTTACAGGGTGCTCTCAGCAGACTAGACGCAAAGGTCAAAGTCCTTGCCATGACAGTCCTTAAGCCTAATATATTTCTCAAATTGAATCATATAACAAATAATTCAGACTATGAGCTCTTTTTTATAGCTAACTGACTGGCAAAAGAATTTCTGTACAGAAGGTATATAAATCAGATTATCGTTCGGCTAGCAGAAGCTAATAAGAGTACAAGATCATAGAATCAAGTCTGATGTCAGCAAACAGAACATAGAAGTGCTACTAGAACAAAAGGAGCACAAATTCAATGTTCAGCTTTGAGGCCTTTTGCCAATACAAGATCAGACAAACCGAACAGATTAGAAGCAAATCAATCTTCTGAACAAAATGATCCAATGCTCTTGACTACTACCGAAAGTAATTACAGGAACAAACACAGAGCAGGTAGCTTCCTCAAATATAGAGCTCAAAAGACTGAATTAGATATTGAAACAATAATAAGAATATGGCTATGAACATCACAGAGCATAAAAGGAATCCACTTAATTCTTTGCAATATCTTCTAGAGCTAGCCTCTGCGATCTATCATAGATTAAAGGAACTAGCACAACATATATATATATATATATATATATATATATATATATATATATATATATATGCAAAGATAACTCAAGAATCTGGAAAGCGTAAATACTCACCAAGCGGTGGTAATCAAAACCACTAAGAAGAACAACTGCAAGGCGTGTCAATAGACACTATCCCGTAAAAACTATCGCCGCAAACCGAAAGCAAGAGACGAAGCAATCGGAGATACAATGCCCACTTGATTCTTGGAATCCACCGAAGAACCAAGGCGAAGAATTGGGTGAATTGCCGCATAAGACAACTCACACAATGCTCCTACCAAGCACCAACAGAGCATCAAAAGAGATGGAAACGAATCCTCTTCTCCTCCAAATTAATTTGAATGCAGACCACCACGGAAACAATCCCACAAGCACCAGATTTCCCAATCGTGAGATAATCACAGAGAACGAGGTGCTAAGGAAACCGACCGATGGTGCTCACAAGGAGATCAAGAACTTGTTCTCGCCGATGTAGGATTGCAGAAGACAAAATCTCAAATCCTCCGTAATCCAAAGCTAAAAGAAGAGTGGAAGAGATCGGATCGTCAAGAACTCTTGAATGTTTTTCACCACCCCCAAAGAAGAAAGATCTCACCCATTTGTAGAGGAGGAAGACCAAGGGTGGAGCCATTGCTGACCACAACATGCCGCCGCTAAAACCAAGGCAGTCACTCGTGCCCCAGTCGCCATCGCTGGATCTCCGGAAGGACCGATTCGGTCAAGCCCCCGATCGATCATGCTCCACTCCAGAAAAGAGATAAGGCTTTAAAGCCTTATACCTCTTCTTCCCTCCATGACAAGTGGGCCATGTCCTTTTCCTTTATTTCTTTTCTCTAATTGGGAAATTCCCAAATAGCCCTTGAAACATTCAACAGTCCCCACCAATTTATCAATTTGATAAAAGATGCTCAAAGTCTTGTTTAATATACAGCTGTTCGACGATGGGTACCTTGCGGGTTTGAACCCAAAGCCTAGCAACAAGGACTACGACTCTGCACAGACAAAGGAGGACTACGCCTTGATCCAATGCCTTGGTGTGAGAGTTTTCGCCCAAGTTACAATCTGTACTGGGCGGCTAGCCCAAATCCCTCTCGGGTTGGGACGTTACGGTCATGTCCCCGCATCTAGCTCATGAGTACTCAAGGAAGTACACCCTTATTTCCCTTTGATCGCGACCTCACGATCATACTCAAGTAGGTGAATTCTCCAGGGAATCCTGTAGGACGATTCCCGATACCATATAGGTCTCGAATTCATTAAGAGCTATTGCTCAACCTCCCATCTGAGAGAAACATCGCAGCCTAATGGGACCCTTTAGATATGCTCTATAAACCCACACAGTTTGTTGTCCTAGAGCCTAGTTCACGGGATCTCCGATCTACTAGGATAGGTTACCACCAATGTGAGCCTTTACACGGGTATGAGCCCCATTCCCTTTGATGCTGCAAGGATGGCCTTCCGCGCCAATCCTTTGGTGAAAGGATCTACCAAGTTCCTTTCAGACTGGATGTATTCTACAGTAATAACACCTGTCTCTCTGGCATGCCTTACCGACTTAAGTCGTCTTTTAATATGTTTTGAGGACTTCATATTGTCCTTCCTACTCTTTGCCTTAACCAGAACGGTTTGGTTATCGCAATAGGTTAATACGGCTGGAATTGGCTTTTCCAACACAGGTAGTTCAGAAAGGAGTTCTCTAATCCATTCTGCCTCTACAGCTGCTGAGTCTAGAGCTACCAGCTCAGCCTCCATGGTGGATCGTGTAAGGATAGTCTGTTTAGAAGACTTCCACGAAACAGCCCCACCTGCTAGAGTGAATATATAGCCACTCGTAGCCTTCATGTCATCCGAGTCACTGATCCAGTTAGAATCACTAAATCCTTCCAAGACTGCCGGATGGCCAGAATAATGTATTCCCAAGTTAGAGGTCCCCTTCAGGTACCGAAGTACCCTTTCTAGTGCTACCCAATGATCATCTCCTGGATTGGACGTATAACGACTCAATCTGCTTACAGCATATGAGATGTCAGGCCTCGTTGCACCAGTTAAATACATTAAGGACCCTATAATTTGAGAATATTTAAGCTGGTCTTTTCCATGTCCAGTGTTTTTATGAAGCTTAGCATTTGGATCATAGGGTGTGGTCACGATTTACTGATCCATGAATCCAAATCGATAGGACCTTGTCCACATAATGGGATTGTGAAAGAGTAATCCCATTCTCACCTTTTATAAGCTTGATGTTTAAGATCACATCAGCTTCACCCAGATCTTTCATATCAAAATTCTGGGAGAGGAAAGACTTTGTTTTATTGATTGCATCTATGTTGGTTCCAAAAAGCAATATGTCATCTACGTAAAGACATAGAATGACACCTTCGCCCCACTAAACCGATAGTAGACACATTTATAAACCGTTCACACAAAAGCCGATCGAGGTCATAGTACTATCAAATTTTTCGTGCCATTGCTTGGGAGCTTGCTTTAGGCCATACAAAGATTTAATCAATCGACACACTTTCCTCTCTTGCCCTTCAACCACAAAACCATCAGGCTGTTGCATATAAATCTCCTCATCCAACTCTCCATTTAGGAAAGCGGTCTTTACATCCATTTGATGTACTTGGAGTTTATATGCGGCAGCTAGTGCTATAAGCACTCGAATTGTGGGTAGACGAGCCACAGGAGAGTATGTATCGAAATAGTCTTCGCCCTCTTTTTGCGTGAAACCTTTAGCCACTAAACGGGCCTTGTACTTTTCAATAGTACCATCAGGTCTACGTTTTCTTTTAAAGATCCATTTGCAGCCCACTGGCTTGAATCCACATGGGAGGTCCGTAACCTCCCATGTTCCGTTAGTTATAATGGAATCCATCTCGCTACGGACTGCTTCCTTCCAGTAATCCACATCCGGGGATGCGTATGCCTCTGAAAGGGTTCGTGGTTCATCATCCACGACATAGGTGACAAAGTCATCACCTAAAGACTTTTCAGTCTTCTGCCTCTTACTCCTCCTCAACTCCAATTCTGGAGCAGTGTTATCCACTCTAGGAAGAGTAGAGTGTTCACTTGAACCAATAGGATCAATGACTTCATTTGGTCTCATAGGAAACACATCCTCAAAGAATGTCGATCCCGAGATTCCATCACTATATTAAATGAGCGATGTCACTTACCTCGATTTGACCACTAAAAATCTATAAGCCGTGCTATTAGAAGCATACCCTAGAAAGACACAATCAACGGTCTTTGGACCGAGCTTTCTTTTCTTGAAGCAGCACATGCACTTTGCAAGGCATCCCGGTCAGAAAAAAGACAAGTTGGGTTTTCTCCTTCCATCCTTCATAAGGTGTTTCCTCCGATTGAGGTGGCACCCTATTCAAGACATAATTAGTCAGGAGAATCGCTTCACCCCACCAATAGTCCGACATACGAACTTTGTAACATGGCATTAACCAAGTCACATAAAGTTCGGTTCTTCCTTTCGGCTATTCCATTAGATTGGGGTGAGTATGGTGGAGTAACTTCATGAATTATACCACTTTCTTCACAAAATTGAGAGAAATCAAAAGAGACGTATTCACCGCCTCGGTCCGACCTTAATCGTTTGATTTTCTTTTCTAGTTGGTTTTCAACTTCGGCTTTAAAGATTTTAAAGTGTTCTAATGCTTCATCTTTCGACTTAAGTAGATAGATATAACAGTAATTAGTCGCATCATCTATGAGAGTTAAGAAATATTTTTTTCCACCTTTAGTTAATATTCCATTCATCTCACAAAGATCGAATGGATTAGCTCAAGTGGAGAGGTGCTTCGCCTTCAACGCTATGAAAAGGTTTTGGTCGCTTAGCTTGCACACACACTTCGCACTTTGAGCCCTTCTCATAATTATAGTGGGAATTAAATCCATTTTGCTTAACCGCACAATAGCTTCAAAGTTAACATGACATGACGAGAATGCCAAACATCATGTAATTTATTGCAATGGGAAACATTAAAATGTTTACATTATTTGAATCAAGAATAGATAAGCGGAACATGCCTCCGCTTATCATAGCCTTTGCACACAAAAGTACTAAACTTGGTCAACACGACCTTATTAGACTCAAAAACAAGCTTTATTCCTTGCCTACAAAGCATCGACCGCTAATGAGATTACGAGTCATTGCGAGTACATACTGACGTCTCTCGGAATGAGTGTTTTGCTCAAGTAAGCTTCAAGCAAACTGTCCAATTCCACGCATCAGAAAGCAATGCTCCGTTCCCCATCGGGAGGATCCACTACCTTCGCTCTGAAAAGAAGAGAAACAAGATCGTCGGCACAAATATGTCTAGTAGCTTTGTGATCAATCCACCAATCAATTGATGGACTTGCCATAAAGGCCTTAGGTACATACCCTTCAGAACTGGTATTATCCAGAACGACATTCACCTCGGCCTTGAGGCCCTTATGCTGAGCTGGAGAAGGACCCTTGCCTTTACGATTGCGGCAATGGTTGGCTTTATGGCCAGCCACTCCGCACACAAAGCAGACAATATCCTCCTTCTTCTTCTTCTTCATATTCTTTCCTTGAAGCTTGATTTTGGGCTGATTCTTGAATTTTTGATTCCCAGAGCCACCGGTACTCTTGACCTCCACTAGATGAGCTTGGACTTGAGCCTTACCTTTGTCATCATGGCTCTTGCGGCTCCTCGACATTGATAGTCACGACAACTCATTGAGTGTCAAGTGCTCCTTTTTATGTCGTCGAGCGGTCACAAAGTCACGCCAGGAGGGCGGTAACTTAGCCAAGATGACATTAACTTGAAAACTCTCAGGTAGGAGACAGTCGTACTGATTAAGATCACGTACATGGAGTTGAAGCTCATGGAGCTGCTCCATCACCGACCGTCCCTCTACCATTTTATAGTTCAAGTATGCAGCAGTAATAAAGGACTCATTACCATTATCCCCTTCGGAATACTTCTCATCTAATTCGTCCCAGAGTTGTTTGGCATTAGTGAAAGTGACATAAGCGTCGAGCAATGGGTTGGATAAGATCGCTAACAACCTAGCTAGAAATTTGAATTGTTCGCATCCTCCCACCGCGTCATCTCGGCGGTTTCAAAGGAACATTAGAGGAGTTGAAATGACCCAGAAGAGTCTGAGGTCAGTCAGCCATAACTTGGTTTTAGCCTGCCAACGTTTGAAGTTGGCACCGTCAAACACTTCTGGCTTAACGACACCTGACGATGAAGCCATTTCTTCAAAAATAGTTTTTCTGGATTGTTGTAAAAATTGCAGTTTTAGCAAATAATCACCATTAATCCCAGCAAAGATAAATTTCACTGAAGCAAAATCCAACATGCATTTAAATGACCTAAACAGCATAACCATATGAAGTTTCTCCAAATCATTTAAAAGCACTAATATGCTCAATATAAACCACATGGTTTTGAAGTTACAGGGTGCTCTCAGCAGACTAGATGCAAAGGTCAAAGTCCTTGCCATGACAGTCCTTAAGCCTAATATATTTCTCAAATTGAATCATATAACAAATAATTCAGACTATGAGCTCTTTTTTACAGCTAACTGACTGGCAAAAGAATTTCTGTACAGAAGGTATATAAATCAGATTATCATTCGGCTAGCAGAAGCTAATAAGAGTACAAGATCATAGAATCAAATCTGATGTCAGCAAACAGAACATAGAAGTGCTACTAGAACAAAAGGAGCACAGATTCAATGTTCAGCTTTGAGGCCTTTTGCCAATACAAGATCAGACAAACCGAACAGATTAGAAGCAAATCAATCTTCTGAACAAAATGATCCAATGCTCTTGACTACTACCGAAAGTAATTACAGGAACAAACACAGACAGCAGGTAGCTTCCTCAAATATAGAGCTCAAAAGACTGAATTAGATATTGAAACAATAATCAGAATATGGCTATGAACATCACAGAGCATAAAAGGAATCCACTTAATTCTTTGCAATATCTTCTAGAGCTAGCCTCTGCGATCTATCATAGATTAAAGGAACTAGCACAACATATATATATATATATATGCAAAGATAACTCAGTAATCTGGAAAGCAGAAATACTCACCGAAGCAGTGGTAATCAAAACCACTAAGAAGAACAACCGGCAAGGCGTGTCAATAGACACTATCCCAGAAAAACTATCGCCCTGCAAACTGAGCAAGAGACGAAGCAATCGGAGATACAATGCCCACTTGATTCTTGGAATCCACCGAAGAACCAAGGCGAAGAATCGGGTGAAATGCCGCACAAGACAACTCACACAATGCTCCGGCCGAAGCACCAACAGAGCATCAAAAGAGATGGAAACGAATCCTCTTCTCCTCCAAATTAATTCAGAACAGACCACCACGGGAAACAATCCCACAAGCACCAGATTTCCCAATCGTGAGATAATCACAGAGAACGAGGTGCTAAGGAAACCGACCGATGGTGCTCACAAGGAGATCAAGAACTTGTTCTGCCGATGTAGGATTGCAGCAGTACAAAATCTCAAATCCCTCCAGAATCCAAAGCTAAAAGAAGAGTGGAAGAGATCAGATCGTCAAGAACTCACTGAATGTTTTTCAGCCACCCCCAAAGAAGAAAGATCTCACCCATTTGTAGAGGAGGAAGACCAAGGGTGGAGCCGGCTGCAGCCACAACGGCCGCCGCCAAAACCGGGCAGGTCGCTCGTGCCCCAAGCTGCCATCGCCTGGATCTCCGGAAGGACCGATTCCAGGCCGAAGCCCCCGGTCGATCATGCTCCACTCCAGAAAAGAGATAAGGCTTTAAAGCCTTATACCTCTTCTTCCCTCCATGACAAGTGGGCCATGTCCTTTTCCTTTATTTCTTTTCTCTAATTGGGAAATTCCCAAATAGCCCTTGAAACATTCAACATGTGTTGTGTAATCCCCAAATGGAACACCTAAAACAGCATCTGACTGTATAGTAATAAAATTGACAGTCGTAAAGCAAGTAGCGCGAGTTTCTTCAGATTTTTGCAGTCCCTAGTTGCCCATCGACGGTAACGCCCCTTGTGTCATACATCAAACCCTCCCTTCTAAGAAAATCTGATGTAGCTCTGAATATCTCTGGCTCTATCCGGAACTCAACCCTACACCAACTCTCGTGGCCTTCTAAAATCCTCTTAACTTTTTTAGCGTCGGTAAGAGATGATGTGTGGATTGGTCTTTTTTCGTCATAAAGGCATAAAAGCAAAGTAGGAACCAAGACAAGAAACAACTCATCGTCATCCTCTTCTTCCTCAAGCATAGATGTAACAGCTTGGCTATACGGAAGCCAAGACGCAACCTAAACTACTAACATCAATCAACTCTATAATTTTTTTTCAACAAATCAACAACTAATAACAGCTAAACTTCATCACACAATAATTCTGATATCTTAACTAACATAAATTTCAGTAAGGATTTAAGCACTAAATTTCAGTTTATAACAATTCAATCAAGAGGAACAATATTATGAATACGTCCGGATAATTTTAAACCATCAACTAGCATGAATAAACTTTAAGGACGAACAATAGAAGTATCATGAATCCAATTATTACATTTTGTCGGTGTTTTAGAACCGAATTTACGTAAAGATTGTTTGATTCGGGGGGTCTCCAAGACTCAAATCACGCAGAGAGAGGCGACACAGGGATTTTTATACAGATTCGGGCCTTCTCTGGAGATAATAACAACCCTACTCCTGTGTGTATGTATTGAGTATGCTGGATTACATGATCAAGAGAAAGACTCAAATGAGACGTCTTGTGCTCCTAATTCCTCTCTCTTGCTCCTTCTGATGATTCTGTCTTTTATACAATACTCGAAGCGTGCTGCTGTTCCTCCAGTCCAAAGGGCGCCTTAATGCTTAAGATATTGGAGCCGTTACTAGAGATTATTGTGGGAGTGATAACGTTCCCACGTCGCGAGGCAGTTATCACCGTGACAGGGAGTTAAATCGTGCCATTATTTCAGAGAATAACAACATAGTTTAATGCCCATATCTTTAGATATGATGCGGAAGATTCCCTGGTCGACTAGGCCCACATGTCTGTAAGCCCCATCAACTAGGGACTGGTCGTAAAAGAGCTTATGACTAGGTGGTGGTCGTAGAAAAGCTTACGACCACAGACTGATCGTAGGAGAGCTTACGATCAGGGCATAGTCGTAGAAAGACTTACGACTATGGGGTAATCGTAGAAGGACTTACGACTATGGGGTGGTCGTAGAAGAACTTACGACCTCCAGCTTCTCCCTTATGAATATTAAGTGGTATACTCAAGAACCATATGACGTCATTATTATCCATAATATGAATTACAGATAAATGATTAAATGAGGATTGTTATATCCTCATCACCTGGCCCTCCAGCTTCAAGTGAAAATAACTTACTTGGGAAAGGAGCAGTAGATGATCTTACGACCAGTAGATGGTCGTAGAATGGTGGTCGGAGGAAAAACTCTTCGACCGATGTTTTATTTGAGCAGAAATTGACTTGGTCAAGAAGATTGTAGAAAGGCTTACGACTTACAAGGTGATCATAGGAGATCTTACGATCACCAAGTGGCCACAGTACTATAGTCGGAAGAAAAATCTTTCCGATTGCTGTTGTATTTGACCAGAAAAAAACTTGACCAAGAAGGTAATTTTGCTTGAGGTGTAAAGACAGACTCGGTTTTTCTCAAGCAGACAAATTTAAGAATCTCAATCAACTCTCACAGACCTGTCTGTTGGAGCGGTTCCCGAAGCAATGGCAACCGTTGGGTCGCCATGTCTTTAACTCAGGCGTGCGGTTGTAAATACTTATCGTGGGTGAGACTTAGGCTTTTTACCTTTCCCCAAATCGCTCCCACTATTCATCAAGTTATTGCACTCTCCGCCGCTGACCAAATCGAGCGTTCTCCTGAAATCTTTCTAAATCCAAATCTCCGACCCTTGAGAAAGATGGTCGGAGCCGCTTCCCAGTGGGCCGAATCGGAGATGGATGCAACCAAGATCAAGACTTTGGTCATCGCCGAGAAGATCTCGAAGAGTTAGTTCGTGAAGTGGATCGAGGCTGCTGAGCAGCATTGGCCGCCGGGGAAGATTGGGAAAATCCCTGTCTTCTAGGCGTTCTGTGAGTGTGGCTTTTGATTGCCTGCTCACCCTTTCCTCACTCTCGTACTCGAACACTTTGGTGTGGAGTTGGTGAACCTTGTTCCCAATTCTATCACGATGTTAAGTGTGTTCGTGTACTTGTGTGAGGCCTACCTAGGGATTCCGGCTGACTTGGAGTTGTTCCAGTACTTCTATGGAATGACCAGGCTAGCTGGAGTTGCCGGTAGTTGTAGTCTGAAACTCCACGACGGGAAGTCGAAGGAGTACATTCAGATGTTCACCCGGTCGTCGTGGCCAGGATGGAAGAAGAGGTGGTTCTACTAGGAGACAACCAATGAGGATAGCCTCTCCTTCATCGGAAAGCCGGCCGAAAAGATCTCTTCTTGGGATTCGACTTCCAAGAATCTCGGTCGGATCACCCCTTTCATTCAAGCATTCAAAGACTTGAAGGAAGTAGGGCTCACTGGATGACACGTGATGAAGGATTTTATCACGCGCCGCATTAGCCCTTTGAAGAAGAGGGCTCATCCCATGTAGAGATATTTGGGGTCGCAAGACCCAACCAGAGACTACGATGAGGGTAAGTAAATTCCCAGTCTTATCCTTCTTTCTGTTAATTTTGGACTTGGCTTGTTGAAAGTTTACTTGCCCCTGCAGACCTCTCACAGGAGGAGATTGACGCTCGTGTTAAGCTCATTTGTGAGAAGTCCCAGCCACCGAATGTGGTGGCTCCTCAAATCTTGACGGTCATGTTCGCAGAGGACAAGATGAAGCACCTAAAGGTAATCAAGATTTGATTTCTTCTTTAGAATCTTGTAGTCGTAGAAGAACTTACGACTAGGTACTGGTCGTAGAAAAGCTTACAACCAGGGGGTTGTCGTAGAAAAACTTATGACAAGATGATGGTCGTAGAAAGACTTACAACTGTTTTGTAATATCTCTCTTTCTGATTTCTGTAGAAGGTAAGCACGAAAAACCATCGAGACGATAAAGAAGTCGTATTGATGGTTGTTGGCGCGGCAGTGGAGCAAGTTGATACCCCTCCGGCCAAAAAGCGTCGGCTCGTGCAAGTCGCCGACAAGGGAGGCGCAAGTTCGAGCACTGCTACTTCAACCGCGCCCTTTGCGAAATTTGCGGTGAACATGGCTGCCGCAGAAGAGGCAAGGGCGATCGAAGCGAACATCAATGCTCTCAAGCCCAGAGCCCCCAAAATCAAGGTACTCTTCTATTATGACAATAAAATTTTCGCAGTTTCTGCCTCCTGTGGTTTTGCCAAGCGACTAGAAAAGGAGAACTAGAAGAGTTTTATGTCTTCTATGAAGAAAACTGCTGCACCAGCAGTGCCTGTGGTCAAGGGCAGTGCTTCCCTTGAGGTGGTTGAGACAGGTCTCGTCCATCCAAAGAGCTAGGAGGCTCAGGGAGCAGTGGTGCTCGTTCAAGACCCACGACCAGACGTGGTCGTGGATGTTCCCATGCCTCAACTTGAGTCTCGACCAGACGTGGTTGAGAAGAAGTCAAAGAAACCTTCCTTAGGGAAGGTTTCTTCCAAATTCAAGATCAAGTCTAGCACACGAAGGTATGTAGAAAGACAAAAGTGTAATAACAACATTTACCTTTTGCTTTTTACCATCTGACATGTTTCCTTTTTTATGATCTTAGCCCGGCTCCTCTAACCATCAAGGACATTCCTGTCGAGGAACCCACTGCCATCTCTCCGACAATCGAAGAAACAACAGTGACTGTGGTCGAAGGTGATGAACCCCTAAGGTCCTTGTTTTGGCCCGATCTTTCGATGAGAATGATAACTATCGATTTTGGTGGAGGTGACTCTCGCGATCCGACTACAACCGCATTGACGACGCTTGCACCTTAGCAATCGTTGAACCAACTCGAGATGTTATTGACCTTCTTTGGAAGCACGATCAACGACCACGAAGGTCTATTCCTGCATGCAATCGAAGAACACGCAAGAACAAGATAAAACGCAATCTGATGTATTGCAAATATTTATGAAGTATCGATAAGTTGGGATTTCGAAAAGCTGTCTTGACAGGTGGTCGTCAAACACAATCAAGAATGTAAGTTTGCACAATGGCTAAACCTTAACTCAACAAAATCCCCAAAAACTAGAGGGGGTGCGGCCTTCTTAAATAGGGAACGAGGAGCCACGAAACTAAAGGAACTAGCGGGGTGGTACTAAAGGTCATGGGTACTGTTCACGTGAACAGTAACCACGCCCCCAGGTGGCCCGCCGGCAGATGGGCCAAGTTCAGTACGATTACAAAGCCCAGGTTGGCCTAAACAAGTGATATGACACCTTCTTTTGATGATTGCGATCAGTCTATAAGGAATTTGGAGGTGAGGATAGATCCGTTGGAAAGAGAACAAAATAAGCTTTCCATCAAGTACTCGTGGACTTCCAACGGACTCCGTATGTAAAAGTTACTGTTGTTTTAAGTTGGTCTTTGTCACAGCTGATTCGGAGGCCGAACCGATTCCAAAACGGGTCCTTTCGAACTCTTGCTTGTCTTGGACCAAAAGTGACGTGGTGCTGCACAAAAATACATTTCCATCATTAGGTAGCAACATATAGTTCATATAAAATAAATGCACTCCTAAAAACGAGCTCACCTGATAATTTAAGTGAAGCGTACGAGCTCTTATACTTGGAACAACAAGCATAGCAAATATGGTTATATCGATAAGGGTCATGTCCTCATCATCCTCCCCTTCTTGAAAACAAAGCCGTCCTCGGCTTTTGATAAGCTTAAAATAGGGTAACAAAGAAGCCAAGGTGTATGCATGGTATATGTATATGTCATCCATTTTAACGGTTCTTCGTTGTTGCACAATTAATATTATAAAACAGCAGCGATCATAAAAGCTCATTGTATTATTACCCCAAGAGTAATCATATATGTTAATAAACAAAACAAAATTTCTCACACAGCAATTATTGCAACTAGTTTTGCAAATGTAAGTGAAGTATTTATACAATTCAAATCTCTGAAGTTGTAAACTTGCAGTGGTAGCACATATGGGCAAAGCTACAACTTTTGGAATCAAACAACATTCATCCATATAATCAAATTTCAATCGAGCAATAGCAAACTCATCTAGCAAAGGTGAAAAGAATTGTAAGTTCTTCTGTACTTCAACATCATTATTCAGATTGTCAATACTAGATGGTGCAAGAAGGGATGAACACATAGTTATTAGATGAGCACTAAATTTTATTTTCCTCTCATATTGAACAAGATTCAGCACACAAGAATTGTTATCCAAAACAGCAAGCTTCAATTCATCCACATGATCACAAGTTATGCATATTCGATATACAAGAAATTGATTGTCTACACCATAATCTCCAATCAAATTAAACTTATACCCAGGGGTGTAGGTACCAAGCAAGGATTTCGAACATGTAACTTCAGAAACTTTCTCCATAGCATGTGACAATGTCATAGGTGAATCCAACATAATGTAACCTAAAGAATCAGCAGGAGAAATTCTAGTCAAAACTTCTTTATGTCTAACCAATTCCACATGATCATTGTATGCTATTAACTCATCACATGAAGTACTCACAACAGCAGGCAATTCAATTATTTTATCACATAGTGCACTCAAGTCAGAAGGTAAATCAATAATTTTATCACATGGTGCACTCAAATCAATGCAGTCTGAATTCTCTACTTGAAACATGTGCATATCAGAATTATTTTCCACTAATTTTTGCTCTAAAATAGCATGAACAGTGGACAATGGTAGTTCTTCACAAGCATACTCACCTTCAGTGATGATAGCACCATGGTCTTTACCTTTTTGGCTCTCCTCAGATGATGTAGGTGCATCCATCTCCTCATCTTCCTTCTCGACCAATTGAGTTGGTGGTGCAATCAACTCATTCTCCTCTTCGGCATGGTTCTCAACTTCCTGCAAATTGTTAGTCATAGAAAAAGACACAAACACAGGTTTGTTCTCATGTTTCCTATCATCAAGCATTCTCAATTTCTCCTCAATCTGATGTTCAACCTTACAGGCAAGTATAAACAAATGAGAGAGAGAACCATATTCTTTGTGAACAAGAAGGTCCTGAATTGGTTGATTAAGTCCACTTCGCATGTTCCTCTAAGCCACAACGTAACAAACGAGTTTTCAATTCATGATAATATTCCCTTACAGTTCTACGACCTTGTTTGAAACGTTGTAATTTAGCTAACAAATAATCACCATGATATTTAGGAACAAATTCATCTCTCAAAAGTTTCTTTAATGCCTGCCAAGTTTGAGGCACTCTTCCATGCCTATGTAAATACTTCCACCAAAGCATGGCATCCTCAACAAAAACACTACTGGCAGCTCTAATCTTTTGCCTATCAGACCATTCATAATATTCAAATTCTTTGTCTAAAACTATCTCCCAGTCAACATAGGCTTCAAGATCAAATGTACCAGCAAAGGATGGTAAATTGATTTTAGTTTTACTAGATGTATCATCACAATCATATACCTCCCGTGGTGGAGAAAATTGTCTCAAGCGTGCATCTTCCTCGTTCACTTTCTTGCACTCCCGTCCAACGGTTCGAAGAAGATGTGGATATATCTTGCAATCATCCCGTGAACCTGCCATAGTTAGTAGAAAACAAGGAAACAAATCACAAGTATATGTCCCTATCAACTACTAGGTTCTGGAGGCTCAAAGTCGCTCACACTCAAGCCTTTTATCGAATTCTTACCAATTCTTACCAAGCAACAGGGGTGATCAGCAACCAGCGGTGTCAATGTATCTCCGAAGATTGGATAGAGCGATTGCCAAGTGAAGTTCAGCCTGTACGGTGTAGAAGAGGTGTGGCTGGGAAGGCTCAAGTATGGTAGCAAGGGAGTAGCAATTATTCAGATCAGTATGCAAAGTTGAAAAGCAGTTCAAAGTACTAGTCACAAGTGCTAGTCTTAGTCTAAACCAAGCCTAGCTATAGCAACTCGCAAAAAAGACTAGTCGCAACAACGGGCGGCCAAACTGAACAAACAACGCCAACGAGCAATGGATGACTATGCCAAACTGAACAAAGATGCAGAATAAATTTTTTTCCTCCTTCTTTCTTTTTTTTTGTCCCTTTCTCTTTTTTTTCTCTGTTTTCTTTCTTTTCTTTTCTTTTCTTTTTTTCCTTCCTCTCTTTTTTTTTTCTTTGCCTTTCTTTTTTTTTCTTTGGCTTTAAAGCTCACGAAGCTTCCTGGACAAACTCAATCCACAAAAAAGGCAAGGGGAATTGGGCTCTCTCTCCTCAAAGAGGCGGCGGGGACGGCTCCAACTCGGCCACTCGGCGGCAATGGCAGCAGTGGCAAGTCTTGAGCGGCCGGCGAGCATAGCAGCGTAAAGTGGTGATAGCAGCGCATGCGGCAGTCTTGTGGCTACGAACAAACCAGCAGCACGCAGGCAGGGCAGGCAGCGGGCGCAGCAGCGTCGTGAGCAACGGCGGCGGCTCAGCCAGAAGCGAGCGAGCGAGCAGACGGTGATGCCGCGCGGCGTGGCCGGCTCGGCGTCTTGGCAGAGGCGGCGCCGGCAGCGGCGTCTTTGGCCGAGGCGGTTGATCTGGCGGCAGTGGCGGCTCGGCGACCCTGGCGGCGGCGGCTTGGCGGAGACTGCGGGCGAGAACCTGGCCTTGGCCATTGGCGCGCGAAGCCTTGGCGCAATGGCGTCAGGCGGCAGCAGCAGCGGGCGGAGCGCCTGCGGCTCAGAGAGGCGGCGAGAACTGTAGTGGCCGTGGCGGTGGGTGAACGTGGAGGAAGCAACAGTGGAGAGAAGCTTGGCGGTGGAAATTTCTTTGCGGCGGTGGCTGGCTTTCCCCGGCGGCGTGAGAAGAAACCCGATCTGCTATCTTCTTTTTTTTTCTTTTTTGTTTTTTGTGTCTGCTGTGTGCCCTCTGCCCTCTGTATGCTTGTATGCTTGTGATTGTATGAATTGCCAAAGGACAAAGGAAAAAAGCACGGGAGGTGCGGCTTCAAATGTTCGGGTGCAATGCGCGACCGAGACGCATTTAAAACGAAGATTTTGCGCGATGAAGGCTTGCTCGCGAAACGGATCTGCTATATATATTTTTTGTGTGTACGGCGAGTAGCGACAAAACCGAAGAACGATTTGCAAAATACTCTAAACTAGACCAATCTAGACAAGAAACCAGCACAACGACTCGACGATGCAACGACAATTCAGCAAAGCAAACTAAAAAGAACAAATTGCAAAGGCACAAATTGGCTTGGACGATAAACTAAACCTAATAATTTTTTTTTGATTTTGGCTATTGAATCAGAGGAAAAAAATTCTCATCGATGAACCGTAGCTCGATACCACTTGATGAACCCCTAAGGTCCTTGTTTTGGCCCGATCTTTCGATGAGAATGATAACTATCGATTTTGGTGGAGGTGACTCTCGCGATCCGACTACAAGCCGTCTGACGACGCTTGCCTTAGCAATCGTTGAACCAACTCCGAGATGTTATTGACCTTCTTTGGAAGCACGATCAACGACCACGAAGGTCTATTCACGCATGCAATCGAAGAACACGCAAGAACAAGATAAAACGCATAATCGATGTATTGCAAATATTTATGAAGTATCGATAAGTTGGGATTTGAAAAGTCGTCTTGACAGTGGTCGTCGACACAACCAAGAATGAAGTTTGCACAATGGCTAAGCCTTAACTCAACAAAATCCCCGAAAACTAGAGGGGTGCGGCCTCCTTAAATAGGGAACGAGGAGCCACGAAACTAAAGGAACTAGCGGGGTGGTACTAAAGGTCATGGATACTGTTCACGTGAACAGTAACCACGCCCCCAGGTGGGCTGCCGGTAGATGGGCCAAGTTCAGTACGATTACAAAGCCCAGGTTGGCCTAAACAAGTGATATGACACCTTCTTTTGATGATTGTGATCAGTCTATAAGGAATTTGGAGGTGAGACTAGATCCGTTGGAAAGAGGACGAAATAAGCTTTTCATCAAGTACTCGTGGACCTCCAACGGACTCCGTATGTAAAAATTATGACTGTTTTAAGTTGGTGCTGTCAGGCTGATTCCGGAGCGGCGGAGGCATCCAGCCATGGGGGTGAAGCACTCGATCGCCGCACCGGGAAAGAAATCATTGTGGATGATCCTCCCAGCTCCCAAGGTCAAGCTTCTGATACTGCTACCACCGAAGAAGAAGAAGGGTCCGATTTCTTTGACCATTCCTTCGGGTTCTTCGTTCCTACTACCATCGTAGGATCTCGTGCGTTCAGATCTCGCGCTCGCGTTCCTCACCCTAAGGACATTCCCAATAGGGGGGATATTTTCGACGACGAGCGTCTTGAAAAGGTGTGGTGGGACCAAGTTCAAGAGATCGACGAACTGAAGAACCCTACGAGGGTATTATCTTTGTTTGCTCGGACGACCATGAATGTAAGTACCTAACATTCGGCATTCATATACATGTCTTTTGTCGCTTCTTATTGTCTTTCTTCATGCAGAAAGCTTTGGAGCAAATTATCGTTGTTGTTGAGTACAACAGGCAACTTGTCCAGCTGCGACAGGAGAAGGCGGTACTCTACGAGCAGGCAGAGAGATGATAAGTAACTGGTATTCGTAGTCATTTTATGTTTCGACCACTTACACAATACTTATGGGGATTATCGTAGAAGATCTTACGACTATGTACTGGTTGTAGAAAAACTTATGATCAAGGTATTGTCGTAGAAAGACTTACGACTAGGTTCTGATCGTAGGAGGACTTACGACCAGGGTGTTGTCATAGAAAAACTTACGACTAGGTTCCAATCATAGAAGAACTTACGACCGCTTGTTTTATGCTGATGTCTACTCTTTTCCTCTGTAGGTTCAAGAGCGACGGGAAGACCTTAGCTGATTCGCTCGACTTTAAGAAAGCCGAGACGAAAAAGCTAAGCGAGAATAATGAAGACCTCCTGAATAAGCTTTAGGAGGCAAACTCTGCAATCCAAAGGTTGTAGGGATAAATAAACAGTAAATGCTGAACTTAAAACCACTTATGACATTCTTTTCTTTTTCTAACTCTTATTCCTTTTCAGAAAAAGAGGTCGAAGTGAGGAAGCTCAAAACTGAGGTCAAAGAAAAGACCTTAGTTCTTCACGAGATTACCTGCGTCGCCAAAGAAAAAGACCGAGAGGTCCAATCGTGGGAGGAGCATTATACAAAGAGCACTACCTCTCACGACGATGAAGTCAAGAAGTTAGATTCTCGACTAGCTGGTAAGCAAGTTTTTACCTGTGATCAGTTTTGTTTTCCTTTCGAGGTCATTTTGTCTGCCTGGTCTTATTCTTTTTAGAGCAAGCAGTCAAAATAAAACGACCCCGTGAGGCTTCGACTCTTAATCAGGAGGAGATGAGGTCGATGAATGTCAACCTTCGAGATAACATTTCCCTCTTGAACAATGTACTCGGTGGGCTTAAGATAACATTCTCCTCTTGAACAATGTACTCGGTGGGCTTCATGCTGAGGGGATCACTCATCGTGAAGACACGATGATTGCTCACTCGAGTACTATTGGTGATCTAGCCGGAACTTTGCAAGAGTTGGTGACCACTCTGAAGACGAACCAAACTGATTCGATAAAGGAGGCAGTCAAAGAGGGAATACGTTTTGTTTTTGCAAAACTTAAAGCTCATGACTCCAACCTTAATCTACAACCCATCCAAGCCAACTTCGACTGCTCTGAAGCAGAAGCGAAGCGGTTGATGAAGGAAATGCAGTCGATCGGCGAGGAAGTCACGGAGGAGATGCAAATAGGATCTCCCTCGTCAGAGTAGTCTATACTTGAATCCTGTAAAGACAAGTTTTTTGCTGTTGATATATATAATCCTTTCTTCTTCCTGCAAATCATCTTGTCGAGTAATTAGTAACTCATAAGATAATGAATGGAAAAAGAAATTAAGACTAAGAATTGAATTCATATTAATAACTTTATCTTAGCCCCCGACTATTTGCTTGGCTTATTTAGATAAACCAAGTAAATAGTGTAAAATGGGTTTTCTTAAAAAGAGAGGTTTATCTAACTTGTAGTTTTTCAATCTTGATTTTCTCGCACTAGTCGAAAGTGTAGGAACGAGTCGACACTGGGAAGTTCCTTTTAGTGGGCAGGACCACGTGCAGAAAGGAAAGGTTTCGACTTGGTGTTGTTACCTTCTCTGACCAATTTAATCAAATCAAGAACTGTCAACTTGAGTTAAACAAATGTCTGGAGTACCCTTAAAAATTCGTTCAACTCATTCCAGTGCACTCGGTAGGTTCGCTCTAGTAGCGAGAGTTAGAAACAGGACGATGCTAGGAAGTTCCCTCTAGTGGGCACGACCACGTGCAGAGAGGAAAGACTTCGACTAGGTGTTGCCTCTTCCTCCGACTAGTTGACACAAAACGAGTTTACCAAAAGTAGTCGAGCAAATTAGGAAAGTGTACTCTGCTTAGTTTATTTTTCAAAAATGAATGAAGAAATAATCTAAGATACTAAGAGTTGGCTTGAAAATATTTCGACCATGTGTATTGTACCCAAGTTCTTTGTGTTGGCAGCAAAATGGAGGAACGAGTTGACACTAGGAAGTTCCTTCTAGTGGGCAGAACCACGTGCAGAAAGGGAATGATTCGACTAGGTGATGTTATTATCCTTTCGACCAGTGTAAACAAAGTTTGGGTACTGGTCGTAGAAGAACTCACGATCAGATAATGATCGAAAAATTATCAATGCGCTACTCGAAGTAAGACAATAAAGATAGAAAGAACCTAATGCTTTATTGTAGGGTTGGTCGGTTTACACATAAAATTTGCGTAACTGGTCGATGTTCCAAGAATTGGAGAGAATTCTACCATCTTCCATTGCTAGTCGTACCGAACCTGATCGCATAACTTCGACCACTGTGTAAGGACCTTTCCACTTGGAAGAAAGCTTGTTCCGATTAGACTGGGATTGAATTTTTCTCAATACCAAGTCACCTACAGCAAGGCTGCGAGGTTGGACCATACGATCGTAGTATTTGCGCAGGGCTTGCTGGTAGACTACTAAATGGATTAAGGCTTGATTTCTCTTCTCTTCGAGTAGGTTAATGTCATCCGCTTGAAGTTGTTCTTGGATTGACTCGTTGAAAGTTTCGACCCTTGTTGACCTGATCTTTAGTTCTGGTGGAAGCATGGCTTTGGCGCTGAAAACTAGGAAAAAAGGTGTTTCACCTGTAGCCCGACTAGTAGTCGTACAAACTGCCCATAATACTGAGGATAATTCTTGTACCCAAGCCCATAATATGAACTTGACTCCCTCGAATCATTATAAAGTTATCTACCTAATTCATGTAGATCAACAGTCCATATTCATCCATTTCCATACTCTAATTCGCAAAACTATGTTCGCCGCCCGAATCCCAAAGACTGAACAGGCATTCAGATTGCAAAAAACATAACTAAATATTTATCCATCCAAAAATTGTGATCCAAGACTTTCCAGAAATCTATCGCAATTACCCACATAACTCTAGGAGACCCTAAACCCTGATTTCGCTTGGAACTAATTCAAACTTACGGATCATTAGAACTGCAAAATTACCGATCTACAACTGCGGGATACTAATATGATTTTCAGCAACAAATCGCGTACAAAAGAATTGCAATAATTAATGGGGAACACGAATTTACCCTAGAATAACCCCGCTGGATCTCGCTGAAGTTCCTGCTAGATCCCCCTCCCCCCTTTTCTTCTCCCTCTTCCTCTTCTCCTTGATCAGCAACACCCAAATGGCCTTTCCCCGATCTTCCTCTTGGCCAGCAGCAGGGAGGAACAAGGGGAGGTGGGGAGGCGCTACAGTGGCGGCCGAGCTATAGTACTTGGGGGATGGCTAGGGTTTGGTTTCCCCCTTTTAAGCTTGTTCCCACTTGGGCCAAAGTGCTATGGGCCAAAGGCTCGAGTTCTAATACCCCACCTAAATTCTGAATTTTTCCATTCTATCTCTATTTAATTTCAGTACTAATCACTTATTTGTTTTATTTTTAAATGGGGTATTACAATAGATTTCCAAATGAACTCCTTTCTAGTGTCCATTTGCTAATACATATATGTAACATGTTGTGAATTATTGTATTGAGTAAAACATTTCTCATGCAAGATGCCGACAAGAAGTTCTTAAGTTGACACGACAAGAAAAAAAACATTACTACACACTACTACAGAAAAGGTCTTCACAGACGTTCAAAAACGTCATCACAGATAGTTTCGTGAGCCATCTGAGTTTATGGGTCAGTAATGACATGAGGTCACCACAGACGGTTTTTGAACCGCTCGTGGGAATCTATCACGAGCGGTTACGAACAAGAACCGCTCATGCGATAATTACTTATCACCAAGCGGTTCTTATTGAGCAAATGCATGCGATAGTCTATTTTCGCGCAGCGATTTTGAACAAGAACCGCTCAGTGATAGTAATATCACGAGCGGTTCTTGTTTAGAATAAATCTGTGATAGTTTTTTCTATTGCAAAAAATCGATTTTGAGCCAAACCAATCAATTGCTTAACAAGAGTTTCCATATGCAACCTCTAGCAAGACAACTAAAACCCAATTAAAATTCGATGGCAAACACATTATAGGAAAGGAAACCAAAAGGTTTCTAGCGCCCTCCGAATGGGAAAAAAAGAATAAAGTTACAAAGTTAAGCTAGCTGGAAACCATCTATGCCTCCAAGCTCCTGAAGAACTCATCGACTTCTTGGATTGGTCTTGTGAGCTCCTCTCTGTACCTCACCAGTATATTACAAGATGTTCTTGCATGTCGTCGAGTTGGACTCAAGTTTGTCACCAAGGAGAGACGACTGAGAACCTTCGGCGGCCTTAGGTAACACAAAATTAAGATAATTTTGTTTACAACAAACAGCCAACAAATTATGTATGTTTTGGGGATGTACACGTACCTTCCGGTAGTCTACCTACTGCGGTAGATAAGGAGCTCCTCCGCATCCCTCCTCCTCATCGTCGGCGGCTGTGTCTCCTCGTCGAACCATGACGGGGGAATTGAGGGTGGTCGCCGGAGCTCGGTGTGGGGAGGGGAGAGGGATAGACTGATGGAAGACAAGGCTGGGGTGGCTATAATATATAAGGACAGCGCCAAAACATTTTGCCTCCTGCGCATGAGTTCAAAAAATTTCGGACTCCCACGTTGCGAATCACAGTCTGTGACGACATATCATAGACGGTTCTTAATACGAACCGTCTGTGATAAGTATATATATCACAGACGGTTTTAAATATGAACCATCTGTGATAAGATACATAACATAGACAGTTTGAATTTAGGAAAATTCCAAGTCATAGACGGTTTTTAATACAAACCGTCTGTGATAAGATACATATCACAGGCAGTTTTTAATACAAACCGTATATGATAAGGACGGGAATCACAGACGGTTCGTGTTGAAAACCGTCTGTGAAGTATCGCAGATGGTCCTGAACAAGAACCGTCTGTGATATTTAGTAGTATCAAAGATGGTTCTTGTTCAGGACCGTCTGTGATACTTCACAGATGGTTTTTAACATGAACCGTCTGTGATATAACTTATTCATAGACGGTTTTTAGCGCAACCAGTAACACAGACGGTCACTAAACCAAAATGGTCTGTGATTGTATTTAATACAGACGGTTTTGGTCAACCGTCTGTAATGAGGCATCCAGTATTAGCCTTTTTGTAATAGTGACAGCAGCATTTTAACATGGTAGGCATTTTATCTATGGCACTATCATGGAATGCGCCTTGCTTTATGAAAGAGTAGTGATAGCTGATAGAAATTGGCACAGGTGAATTACTAGTGTGAACATAAGTTTTCCATTCTAGTTTTGCGTGACAACAATCATGAATTCACATATGCAATTTTGATAACATGGTGAATTGATGTGTGCATTATATCGTAGTTTCTTTTCTTCTTCTTTTTTTTTGCTTGGTAAACCCTAAGCCCTACCAAGTACCAATACATCAATATTAGCAATTGATCACCCAGGAATAAGGGAAGAGCAATGTAATACCCCGATTATCGATTAGAGAGAGAATTAATCGGGAAAGGGTTATTAGTGAGAAAAATTGAGTTTTTGGGGATTTATAGGGTTGGGCTTCCAAATTTTACCTGACCTTGGCCGGCCTTGTTGGGCCAAGGGGGGAAGCGCCCATGGCCCAAAGCCCATGCTGCCTCTACTCCTTTTAACCCTAGCCAAGGGCACCTTCCCCTTTCCTATTTTCCCCATCCGCCAAAGACTTGCAACCTCCCTATTCTTTTGTCGCCGCCTCTCTGGTGTTTCTTTCCCCAAGGCGCTACTCGGTCCAAGCCGCCTCCTCCTCTCCCATTGGCCGCCCTCCCGCTCATGTCTCCCTCCGGCTCGGTCTTGCCGCCTCGCCCACGACGCCTGTCTTGAGACCTCCGAGCCCGAGTCGCCTCGCCTACGCTGTCGATGTTGGCGGGGGCAGCAAGGCCCCGCCGAGGACGATGGAGGTGCGGGCCATGAGGAGGAGGAGGAGGCCGAGCCACCGCCGCCGCCGTGTCGTTAAGCGCCTCTTCGCTGCCGACCGCCTCGGTTGGATGCTCATGGCGAGTAACTGGCGGCCACGGCCCATGGTGTGGCGCTCGTGGTCTACCTCCGACCTCCTCGCCGCATCTCCGACATCCCCGTCGCCTCTTCGGAGTCGCCGCCGCCGGTAGCGGCGTGCCCTCAACGATCCGCTGTCATTGGTTGTGCCTCCCAAGAAGTTCGTTTCGGCAGCCGCCACCGTTTCTCTTACGGGTTGGGAGGCCCAATCGATGAAAATAATATGTGTGTTAAGCTGCTCGGCCGCACACCATGTGCTCGACGATTTGCCTAAACGGATAGTTGGGAATTTAGGTGGCGTTTCTTTGATATTCATGCTAGTGCCGATCCCCATACCGAATGTCAAACATTGGTACTGCATGCACCGCAAAACTATTTGGAGTCTCGTGTGATGCAATCCCTTTCCGGCTGAGTTGTTCAACTTGAGCTCAAAGTTTCGGATGGTTCCTATCCTGTGCAACCATACCTCTTCAGCGGGTTCTGCTCAATCAAAGGATTCCACTCAAGACTACTGCAAACTAGTTCGGGATACTTGCCAAAATGTGACAATTTTGAACTCTCCTTTTCAACCTCCCTTGCAAGAACGCGAGACTTCCTAGTTCATCATCAAAGCTAATCGAAATCCGCTTTTTGAGTTCTGATTAAAAGATGGGTACTAATAGTGAAATATACTTGTCTTGCATAGAACTAAGGCGTTTGAGAGATATTATGGCTAGATGAATTTATAGACGAGATATGATTTTCTATCTATTGGTATGTTTTGGCAAGACAGTAGTGGGACATAGCACACATTGTTCTAAGTTTATACAAGGACCAATGGATTACACTGTTATGATAATAGGTTAAGATAATTTCCTTCAAAGTACAGTAGATTCTTAATTTGAAAATCTGGTGGCGATACTAACTTGCTATTCAAAGCCATAGGGTACACTGCATGTTTATGACATGCATGTGGGTCCTTATGAGATTATGTTTGGAAATCATCCTAATAGAATGCTTGTGAATTCATGATCTTAAAGTAATCAATGCTCGTGAATTCATGATCTTAAAGTAATCACTTAATACTACATCATTTGAAGATCCATTTCACGAGTATGTGGTCTATCACAATAAATTGTTATTTTCTCGAGAAGTTAGTGGAGTTACGGTGATTTGATTTATTATAATTTGCATCTCAAGTGCTTAAACTTAGGTTATGGGAGAACGTTGTAGAGTGCTACAATTAGGGACTTGTTATGCATGGTTGATTGATGCCTAGTATCATATTCTTGGTTACCAGGTGGTGGTGAACCCCGGGTGCTAGAGCGTTCCGCCTTTTGTCTTCTATCTCATGGTTGAGGCAAGTGCAAGTATATTTAGTGAGTTATCATATTATATACTTGATGAATGCCATAGTTGATTGATGTTAATTGTTGCTTGGTAATGATGATGAGCCTAAATGCCATAGTTTAATGATGATATTTTTTTTTATAATGATGCTTATGTGATGAGGCTTACAGGGAAATGTTTACACGACGATGCATGCTAATGTTTATATGATTACGCTTACATGGTGGAGTTTACATGAGAGTGCTCACATGGCAATGTTTAAATGATGATATTTACATAGTAATGGTTTCATGATTGATGGCAATAATGTTGGGCCAACGTGAGCAATGAGACTACCTTATTATTGATGACCATGATGAATCATGATAATGACAATGGACATGTGCATTTGCATCATTACATTCATTTTCGAACCTTGGACTACGTGGTAGCCAAGGGTTGTTTCCTTGAGGTCCCCGTCAGGCATTGGATGGGCGTTAGGTCCCCATCATGCACTGGACGGGCTTTGGTCCCCCCACTCGTGGAAAGTCATGTAACTAGTCCGGTGAGGTCGGTGAGAAAGTTACATGACTTGGAGTGTGGCTTTGGATCCCGTGCCTAGAGGACACGAGCTTAGAGTATGTATCGACGGATACACTACCGGCATTACCGTAATTGCAAAGATGTGAAGAATGTGCATTCATGACATGATCATCGATTTCGCATAAGATGGATTTGTTTGTTTAGCATTCAATCTTTGTGTTCATGATGGGCTTGTTTGTTCCTCCGATCGATTATGATGCTATCATAAGAGATGTGTTTATGATATAATCTTTGTTATTCATGATGAAATTGTTTAATCCTTTGACTACTTATGATGCCATGTTTGATTTGTTATTGCATTTTTGTCGAGTCGTGGACTCACATTCTTTGTGTTGTGCTTGTTAGGTACCTCTCGAGGCAGTGACATGCATGGGAAGGGGTAGACTGGTGCACATGACATAAACACAAACCACAATGAATAAACTAGTCCAATTATCCACAATTCTTATTCTTGATAATTGCTTTAGTTTCAGTTTGTGACCATCCTTCGTGGTGGGTGTTTGATTGCGACCATGGATGATCCAACTATGTTCTAAATTCCCCGTGGTTTAAGTTCATTTAATTCTAGTTTTTGAATTAGAAAGTTCGAGTTGATTATTCAATCATCCTCGTTATTTTGAGGACCTTGCTGCTTGAGTTGAATCTATTTGCTAACAGATGCCCTTTGATTTAGGCTTTAGTTGTTTAGCATATATATTCTGGGTGATCATGGTGATTAGTTTGAAATTGGACGATTGGAAAATATTGATTGATGCTATATTAAACTATTTGACCCTTCGGTATAGCCACCTATACAAAGGAGGTTCTGCCGGATTTTAGAGAAATATCTTAGTTCTATTTTGTTAAAACATTATTGGTTGAAATTATTCCGTATTGTTGTTGTATGTTAGTCTCTTAGGTAACATTATGGCTTCCGTATAGCCAGGGTGTTACAAGCAAGGTAGGGTCATGGAATCCACATCCAAAAGAGAGAAAAGGGGGCCTATATGGAATCAACCCCACCAAAAAGGTTCTTGTGAGAGGAAGAGGGAGAGAGCACTACATGGCATTGGCAGCAAGAACACAAAAGATTAATGCAAGAACACAAAAGATTAATGCATGAACACAAAATGGATAAGTTGCAGGACGTAGTGCTCCTCACTACGTAGATTGGCAAGGAAGAAGCATACATTACACGCTCCCATGGAAATGAATAAACAGCGACTTTACAAAATAGCTGAAAATACGATAAAAAAATTTACTAAGCATAAATTTGATTCATGTTAGTAATAATTTGGTGTAGTATTTCAGTCACTTGAAATATTACTTCTAAACAAGAAACTTTTTTTCTTCAACAATGAAATAAGAAATATTTCACAAAGGTCCATTTCATACGGCATTGCAACATGGCAATGTCTGAAGTTTAAACATTAAAATCTATTGCATCTCTTGGAGATTGGACTAATGTGCATGACATGTATATAGTGAGCCAACAAAGCATACAAAAACAATTCTAAAGGAAAGAAAGGGAGGTGGGGAGGTAAGGAAAACAATGTAAAACTAATGAAATAAGCACACATGAATCATCAGTTACCTCTGCTTTGTTCGTTGTTTTTCTTCAGAATCTTCTGACTCTGGATGAATGACACTTGATTAATTCTCACTAGGCAAAAAAACTTGTGCATTAGTGCAATCAGAATTAATTCTCAAGAGATATACAATTGACTTGAATCACTTGATTGAAAATGACAATTCCCAGCTATCTAGACAAATTTGTTTTCAGTTTTCTGCTGTTTAGTTTTCAGTTTTCTGCTGTTCAGATTATCACTTTTTAGTTTTTTCAGTTTGCTTCTCTCACTACCCTCCAGATTCAGTGTACAGATAGTGTGCATAAATGGTAGAGCATATATGGCAATGTTACAACAAAGAAGCAAATTGTATACACATACAACAACCAAGTTGTGACTACAAATGGTACTACAAGTCTATAATCACATGTTGAAATGACTACAAATGGTACTGCAAGTTGCCACAAGCAAGTTGGAGGTAATAGCACAATCGGCCTTCTTACGCACAAATGGTTCTAGACTGCAAGTTGGAGGCCACCAACCAATGCTCAAATCGTCTACCAAAGCCCCCCCCCCCCAATCACAGCTCACAAAATCACATCTCACAAAACTTTGCATGAAAAAACTTGTGCACAAGAAGCCGAGAACAATCATCATGCAGCACGAACACCACATACAAATTCTCACACAGGTCCAAGCAGCTTGAAGAGAAGCAACGAAACCCTAACAGATAGGGAGGAGGAGACATATCCTGAGCTGACCAACTGATGATTCGACGGCAAAGGAACCTCCGATGCTTCGGCAGAACAACAACTCCCTCCTTTGCTTCCTCAAAAAGACCTAGGAGCACCAGATCCATGAGAACAAGAAGAGATGAGGGATTAGGCAGTCTAGCTACACGAGCAGATGGAGCTAATCGAGGGTCTGGGAGGAGGAAGAGATGGAGCTAACCGAGGAAGAGGCGGCGCCGAAGTGGTAGGAGAGAGGTCACGTCCGGCAACTCTCTCGTGGCCGACGAAGGAGAGAGGTCACGGCCTCGCATGATGCGGCGGGGAGAAAAGGTCACGGGTAGAGAGGGGATTATTGTTTCCCTGGGGATTTCGCATGGATGGAGCTAGAAAACCACGTTCGATTGGACTCCCAAATGGCTCTTCTAGCTAGCCCGGGGAAATTTTCCCCATGGGACTCCAGTCCGGGGATTCGGCCTGGATCTAGGTTCCCAAACAAGGCCTAATACTTCACCCCGATGAATATTGAATGAATTTTACGGAAAACAATTTAATTTTTGCATGAATTTGAAAACTCTATCGCGTTTAAGTAGAGCATTACACTTTTGACAAAAAAAAAAGTATTTACAAATATTAGACATTTCTAATTGCAAGGCATATTTTTCAAACTAGTCCTATTAACTCTACTCGCATCTCTTACTTTATTACCTGGTTATTCATGATTGATATAATATTTAATAGCATTTTTGTTATAGTTCGTCCCAAAATTGATTTACTTGGTATATACGATTCTGTCAAAAGTGTGAAGTATTTAAAAACGAAGAGAGTACATATATCACTATTGTTCTTTTCTACCAACACAAATGTCATATGTCACTGGCCAAGTTATAGGCTTATTTGGGAGAAGTATCTAAATGTCCGGTAAGAGATCAAGGTTTAAATCCTAGCACCTACATATTATGGATTTAAGCCATTTGTTGTAGTGAGTGTGTTGATATTTCTTGTTGGTGAATTTTGATCTAATAAGTATGACGTTGCAAAATTACTCGGTCAAATCTAGTTTAAATGAAATTGCCAAGCAGCAAAAAGATAAGAATGAACGAAAAAAACTACCGCTTCTGCCAAACTCGATTTTCTAAATCTTACAAATAGGGATGGAGCCATGTAGTAAGACCTAAACACTGAGGATGTAAATCTAACACTGCAATATATTATATTGAACAAATAAAGGACTATATGAAGTGTTGGGAATCAGACCCTCTCTCTTGGTCCCCTTATCTCCATCTATACTAGTAAATGTAATTGAGTTTGATCTTAAAACTATTTAGAAGGCTATATAATATTATTCCCCGTGTTCAATAATTATCTGCCAATTTTTGGAACTAGTACAGAAAGTTTACGCGAGTTTACACCAAGATAAGGATTATAGTATGAAGGAAGAAAGCTCATCAACCACGACAATCTCCACATAATATGAAGCAAGCAATGCTAGCAACCAGCCTACTATATTCAGTTGATAGTACTTCTGAGATTTATTCCTCATCAGTCATGATACAACCATTTAACAAAACATTATTCAATCTATGTACATATTTTTCGCAATAAAGTAATCATATAGTAAGACCTATAAGACCTGGTCTTTTGCAAATATTTAAGCATTCAATTTAATAAAGTCTATACTCACTTCAACCAAATCTCGAACATGCTACGAGATTTCAAACATTTGGCATGAAAATTTTCTTTGTACCACCAAGTTGAGCGATATGCTCCTATTTGATCCATTAGACAACACCCTCGTCGTCCACACTCCTGATCAAGTAGCTAGCAAAAGTGTCCTTTGGCAGCAGAACATATGACGGTATCTACTTCCTTCGAACTCTAAAGCGCATTTAGTAATTCGGTTTAACATTAATACCAACAAGGTTCAAATTGAAAATCGTTGGGACTAACTGGTAATTCATGTATCCAACAAAGGTTCAAATTGAAAATCAATGGGACCAAGTGATGAGGACATCCCGCCGATTGGACCGATTACACGAGCACGAGCCAAAAAGATTAATCAACAGGTGAACTCGCTCCTAGTTGATTTTGGTTTAAATTTATATGAGAACCGGTTACTACCTAATGCTAGTATTTTAATTGTTCTCAGTTTTGTGCGTGAGGAGACTTTGAGACCATAGAAGATTATTTGTTGTCTAGGAGTACGTGTCCAGCAGAAGATGCGAGAGGATGGGAATACCAAAGAAGAGTCATACGACGAGCAGCTCATTATGCATGTATGCATACACAAATACATGAGGCTATATATTGGGATGAGACCTTTCGGTCAACTACAGAGGAGGAGCTGGCTTCGGTCATGTCCACAACCACCTGCCCAGGATAGCTTGTCGGCCATGTTGGTTGCATAGAATTTCGGCCATGTCCAGTGGCCATGTCAATTTGTTTAAAGGGCTGAGTCCCAACATGTCCATACATGCATGCACCTACACGTGAGATGGTGCATGTGTGGCTTGCATGTGTTTCCATGCACATGCATGTATGACTTGCACACCTACATGTGAGATATGCTACATGTATTTGACGTGTAGGATTTGGAGTCCGTTCGGCCATGTAATTAATTTAATGCAACTGAACCGAATAGGTTTTGGATTCTGCTTGCCTTTTGTGCGCACGGCCGACTTTCGGCTATTAAAGGCCAGGCCGCGCCGCAATGAAAGGGATGGATATTTTCAGATTTCAATATACTCTTGATTCTAGGGTTTGAGCAATATTTGCCCCCACTAGAATAGGGAGTTTCAATCTGTTGTGCCGTCCGTTGTTCTTGTGATTCCTTGTGTTTGCAGGAGCATCGACACGTCTACTTTGTGTGATCAGGTAGACGGGATCACGAGCATGTGGTTGGGCGAATTCTTTTGTCGCAGAGTTCTTTGTTTTTGTGATGGTTGGCGCCATCGGTTCGTCAGGTTGCACGGATCCAAAGTTATCATCGATCCTACGTCGTGAAGATCGGGCATCCCCCGCATCAACAAGCGGTAATTCATGTATCCAATGATTCAAGAAACCACCGGAACTCATAGTCACTAGATAGGGTGGCGCGCTTCGCTGCGTCGGTTATCATAGGGCAGACAGTGTGGTGGCATGCGTCATAAGTATACTCAGATGGTATGCCCTGTGTATAGTACAATTATAGGCAATGCATATTGTGCTTTAGCGCAAACTGTTTTTTTGATCTGGAGTAGTATAGAGGAAGCCTGGTTAATTTTTATAGAAGTGGCATTACATAGCTATATGATCAAATCGGTACGTAGCATGAGAAACCAGGTGAGAGCACTAATTGTTGCCATACCAATCCATAGATCTGATTACAAAGGGATATCAAATAAACAGGTAATACGACAAAAGGGAGCGAAGTACAGTGAACATGAACATGTTTGACCTGCATGGGTCTGGGAATCTAGAATTGCATAGGTACAGAACACAAACAGTGCGGTAAAGGCCATCCTATGCAGTGATGAAGTGGAAATGCACATATGTCTCCATGCTGTAGACTAAAGTCTATCGATAGGAATCAAGAAACATATCATTGGAATAATGCAAACTATCTGATAGTAGTGTACTGCTGACAAAAATTATTCTGAACAGTTAATCTATCACGATGCATAGTCTTCAAATATATTGTAACAACAACAATTTAAATTTAAAAAACACATGCTTGTATCCCCCCAGCGACCTAGTCGCATGTTCAAACCCCTGATAACCTCATGAAAACTAGTATTTTCAAAAGGACCAGAAGCACTGGAATAAGAAGAATGGCAAACAACAGTTCCTGATATCCATGCGGTGCTTATCCAATTAAGAGAGATAGTAGCACTATTAAACAATATAGGCTAAATGAAATGAAAGAATTCCAACCACCTAGTAATAAACATCTATTCATAGCACCACTATGAAGGAAGGAAGACTTTCTCTCATCTTAAAGGTATCCTATGTTGATTGAGATCGCCACAAGCTTGGCAAAGAAAAGTGATTATACAACACAAGGTACATGAAATCAAAAGAATTGCAAGTGTTTGATAACAAACTTCTATCCATAGTGCTTTGCTCTAGGATACGGCATGGCTGCACAACACAAACATGGCAACTACATAGAGATGTACTTTAGCTTAAACTTGTTTGATGTCTATGTGCAGTGAGCTATTTGAGTTTGCAAATACAAATTTATATATATCTCAACTTCTGTACCAGTGAGGCTACCGACTCATCGCATGACGCTACGCTGCATAATTCCACCAACGGGTACATACACAAAACAACAGAGGAATCAACAAAAGTAGGGAAACACATACACTGAAATACAAAGCGTAATCTCACACCAAATTTTGTCCTTTCCACATCACTTGAATTTCTCAAGAATTGATTTTGCTTAAGGGAAAATCAATGACACGACATATTGTAAGCAAACCAAGTCATTGGATTTTTGTCATGGAAAATTCTCCTTCAACAGAGTCACCAATAAATAGGAACACCATAGAACAAATATAGACATCCAGTGGCAAGAAATTTAGGCTATAGTTTCGACAGCTATTTACCCAATAATTTCCTGGTAAGTTTTGGCTCAAAAACATTTTTTCGTAAGTAGCTAGATGAACAGACTGATGCTTCTTTTCAGTTTGATTCTAATAAAATTATAAGTTGACAATGCAACCAGCTTACATATATGAATCCAGGCATTACTCCATTACAGTTAGAAATAATCTCATGTGTGTCATTAAACTGAAGGACTATCATTTCATCTTGATCATGCAGATTCATTGTCACAAGAACGAAAGAGATATGTTTTATGATACCGAATTTCAGTAGACAATACAAATCCTGCAGAGACAAGAGAGCAAATGTGTACTAGTCACGGTAGCATTTAATGCACATAGCATGACTACAAGTTGGAAGGACAACTTTGTTGTTTATCTCCATACATATGCCACATCCCTCCTCTATATTATCATCAATCTCTAAAATCACCACTTTCTGATCCTCATCTCGTCTTCTATACCTCTATATACAGATCACTTTTTTGTTTCTTGTCCTCCACTTCATTAATTTCTTCATGTAATTGCATCAAAGAAGGAAATATGGCAGCTACAAAAAAAACACTAATGAACAAACCAATTAAAGAAAATAAATGTGTAAAACAATTACACTTCCAAAGGATATGCACTATACCATAGAATTCCCTAATGCTTGCTTTCCTTTCATGGGTAGACATGGTGGTCGTCCCATCAGCATAAATCTGTAGATTTATGATTATAATAATGTTATCCATAGGTCCAATTCAACAAAAAGAATTTTAGAAAGAAACCAGGTTATGAGATAGCAGTCCTCTCAACCTTACAAATTAGAATCCTTGACATCCCAAATGCACTAGCAAGGCTGCAATTTGTCCACTACACAAGAAAATGAAAAAAGTCTGCAGCTGAACAGTATGACATCCTCATCTGAAGACAAGCACCATCATACTCCCTTCGAAATTCAGAAGCACTTCATTTTCACAAACAAAATAATGAACAATGAATTCTCGAGGTAGAAGAAAATGGAAGAACTAAAAAATTCTCAACTTTATTCGAGATGTAGAAATAAGGTATGACTATATGATGTAGTCAATATCATAGTCCACATCACGAGCTGTGCATAATTCTAATAACATTACTACTTCGAAACACTGTTTTTATATAGCTAGACCAATCTAGAACTTCACCATCCAACTTTTATCATAAAATAACAAGTCAAAGTTGAATATTTTTAGGAGTTGTGATTAATGTACCAAGTAACTGTCTGCCAAATTGATCTCAATAGTGAACAAAAGATAGGGTTTTATTTTAGTTTCGTTATATGAGGTATTAGCAATATGGTCAAAGTTAAAAGAAACTGGCTAAGAATATGCTTGTGTACTTACGTCCTACACTGCAAGTACAGTTAGCAAAATATGTAGCCAAACAAATCATTTGACACCAATCTCTACAACCAAATTTTGAAAACTAAACAACTTATTGTCACCTCTCAGCCACTATACGCATATGATTAATTTGAAGCAAGAGTTAAGCGTGCCCCGCTACAAAGACAGAATGTTTCATCTACGCATTGTAAAAACCTTGAAACGGGGGCAAAACTTTATAGCTTGTTTCTTTAGTAACACAAGTACATAATAAAATTCTTATTCTAAACATAAAAGAGAAACACAAGTGGAATCTCATTTAGCTTAATTAATTAATTATGTTCAGAATTTCAGACTTCATCACGTCTAAGTAAACAACTCAACAAAGTTGTGGCCATGAACGGAAAATACAGAACATGAGTCCATAACCTGTCACTTAGTTAATTCAGCAAAACATTAACAAATTAATCGTGCTTCATTGTCTTGATAGACGGTAGCTAGCCAACAACTCTATAAGGGTGAAATTATTGTATTTACAGAATTGCAGGAGCAACATTTGCATTGGTTAAAAAGCTCCAACCAAAAAGTATGGTCCATAAGCATCTGCATACCTGAAATACAAATCAAGGGAAATCCACGAGGTCAAATCGATCCACCGCAGGAAGAAGCATGCAAGGGAAAAAAGATCCCAGAGAGCATAGAATCAATTATGCACAGTAGCAAAACAAGGATCGGGAAAAAAAATCATAAACATGAGGAGGTGATGTAGCATCCGAAGGGATAATAAGGAAGATCGAAAGAAGCCATACCTCCCAACAATGGTGGCTGGAGACAAGAAACGGAGGAGGCAACTGGGAGGCCTTGGACGGAAGAAACAAGGGCAGCCGACGGTGGGGAGGAGGCACAGGAGGAGAAGTCTTGGATCCGGTCGGATCTAAGCCATGGCCGCCAGGTTCTATAAGTTTTACTGATATGGATCAACTAGTAAACTAGCTGAGGCGTAGGATTGCCCGATCTTTCGCGGTACAAACAGCAGAGTAGTCCTCCTTCTTGCGGCTACGGGTACAACCCTCCTTGAAACCTTGCGGTGATGAAGACAACAGCAACTCCTTCGACCACGTCACAGTGTAGATAGATATCCAGATATTCACACACTAATCAATCACAAGGACGATTAGAAGCATGAACTCAAAGCCTCTCTAAATTGTGAGCAGCAAAGATCACGAATTAGACGAGTTGAATCATGTAGATTCGATAGGCAATCTCAAGAACATCGCGTTCTTGCCTTGCTCCGACCTCAACAAACCCTAGATGGGAAAACCTCAACAAAACATGCAGGATATTGTGCCACAAAGTCGCCGTGACTTTTTTGTATTTCTTTCTAAAATTCTTCCCCCTTACAATGGGCAAAGCCCTAGCCTTATATTGGCACCTAAGGGTGCAGCTGACTCACACACGGCTTAATGCCGATTCTATCTCTAACTCACGATCGCATAAAGATTCTTTCCTAATACGCTTATGGAAAGATTACAACCGACTCCATCTAAAAGATATATACTATAACTTATCTATGACCAGTACTATTCATGTTGAGTATCAAGTGTCGTAGGACTGGTCCTGAGGAGGTCCTAGAGGGAGATCCTGGGGAGGTCCTGGAGGGAGGTCCTGAAGACCTCTGGGGTGGTCCGAGAAGACCTCCGGGTTGGTTCTAGAGACCTCCGGGGTGGTCCTGGAAGTGGTCGTGGACCTTGAGGAACTGGTCATAGACCTTATTGAAGTGGTCGTGGACCCCGAGGAACTGGTCGTAGACCTTGTTGAAGTGGTCATGGACCCTGTGGGGCTGGTTGTGGACCTCGCTTCCTTCTGGCTCGTCTTGCTCCTAGCTTGATCAGTTTGTCCCCATGTAATCGAGCAGAACTGGTCGTAGGGATGCCCGCATCATCCCCTCCCCCTTCAAGCGAAACAGTCCTCGGTTTCGGGGTATTCTTCACAAGATCCTTGCTCTTGATAATAATATCAGAATGGATCTCCTTATCTCTTTTGGGCAACAAAGAATGAAACACACCTCTATGCATCAATGTGAAACTATTAGCTCTCCCTTGGTGTGTAACGTTGCGATCAAACTGCCATGGACGCCCCAGCAATATGTGACATATATGCATAGTCATGATGTCGATTCCACCTTGTCTTCATAGCCATCAATTGAAAACAGATCAAACTTTATGTGTAACTTTCACTTACCAACATTGTGAAGCCATTGCATATAGTATGGCTTAGGATGACGCCATGTGGTTAATGAGAACGCATCAACCATGTCCCATCGATCACATTGTCAGTAGCTTCCTCCATTGATCATCAACTTGCACCGCTTGCCCTTGATCATGCATTGGGTTTGAATACACCACGTCCGCCGCTTCTTCTCGACGCATTCAACAGATTGTCACTATTCACCTTGTGAGTCATCAAAGATACACCGACTTTAGGATCACAATACACCACTTTAATGTCAAAATCCTTGGATTGCTCTTTTGCATGATCAGCGTTGTCGCTATCACTCTCCGATGCATATCCGTTTTGTATGAGTAGTACTTGTCTTGAATTTGGGCAATCTTTCTTCATGTGCCCTCTGCCCTTGCACTTGTAGCATTCAATATCTCGTGTTCGAGCAGTTTAGAAAACACTAGAATCAGATCTAGATGCCTCCTTGCTTGCTATACTGACTGCCTTGGATGCTTCTTTAAGTTGTACTCTCACCGGATTAGTGGGTGCAACCGTCTTAGAACTTGAACCACCTTCACCATCTTGCTGAATTGGATGCCTCCAACTCGATGGATTGGTGCGGCCAACCTTTGAATGGTTGTCCCTCACCCATTGTTTAGCACGCTCAGATTGGTGAAGAAGCTCTTGTACGGTGTTATACTGCATCAAGTCAACACGATTCCGCACGTCATCGTTCAGTCCTTCAAGGAAACGTGTCATTGTAGCTTCAGCGGACTCACAAACACCAATACGGATCATGAGCACTTGCATCTCTTGATAGTACTCATCCACGGACTTGGAGCCTTGAGATAGACGACATAGCTTTGTATGCAGCGTCTTGGTATAGTACGCTAGAACAAATCTAGTCCTCATGACTTGTTTCATCCCCTCCCAAGTGTGTGGATCTATCTTTCAGATGGTTCAATTGATCCCACCAAATAATAGCATATTCGGTGAACTCAATTGAAGCAGCACGAACCTTCTTATCTTCTGAGTAGTTATGGTTGTCGAAGATTTGATTGACACACATCTCCCACTCCGGATAAGCTTCGTGTTCACCGCCTTTGAACGCCAGATAGTGATTTTGATTCGCCAATATCGCCGTCCTCGCTGCACACCACCGCCGCGGTGTCCTCCATGTGCAGTAGGTCAGCGATCAAAATAATCACGCCGTGGTGGTCGTGGGTAGCCTCCACGGCCATCGGACATGTCATCATCGTTAGCACCATAGTAACGAGCGTCGTCATGTGACTGCACTCGTCACACCAAGTTTGGTGCCTAATGCCGGGCGCCAGGCCCTTCTGACTGCAATAATCTCTCCTCCAAGCTATGAAGAGAAATGACCAGATTGTTGAAGCCCTCCGTGATGCGATCATTCAACGAAGTTTGCACTTTGTTGATCCTTGTATTCAGCCCATTGATGCTTCCATCGAAATCAGCACGGATGACATTCTCGCGGCGCTTGATGTGTTCGGGGATCGCCTTGAATCGTGCTCGTACCGCGAGTGGCAAGTCATCATCGATCGATTCTCCCAAGTCGTTCGGGTAACCACTGAACCCTTCTCGCTCGACATCCCGAAGCAAGAAAAAAAATTTCCGCATCATGATCAACTTGGCGCCTCGATACACTCGACACGATCAACTAGTAAACTAGCCGAGGCGAGATTGCCCGATCTTTCGCAGTACAAACAATGAGTAGTCCTCTTCTTCATGCTAGGTACAACCTCCTTGAAACCTTGCGGTGATGAAGACAGCAGCAGCTCCTTCGACCACATCGCAGTGTAGATAGATATCCAAATATTCATGCACTAATCAATTACAAGGACTATTAGAAGCATGAACTCGAAGCCTCTCTAAACCGTGAGTAGCAAAGATCACGAATTAGACGAGTTGAATCGTGTAGATTCGGTAGGCAATCTCAAGAACATCGCGTTCTTGCCTTGCTCCGACCTCAGCAAACCCTAGATGGGAAAACCTCAACAAAACATGCAGGATATTGCACCACAAAGTCGTCGTGACTTTTCTGTATTTCTTTCTAAAATTCTTCCCCCTTACAATGGGCAAAGCCCTGGCCTTATATTGGCACCTAAGGGTGCGGCCGACTCACACACGGCTTAATATCGATTTTATCTCTAACTCACGTATCGTATAAAGATTCTTTCCTAATACAGTTATGGAAAGATTACAACCGACTCCATCTAAAAAATATAAACTATAACTTATCTACGACCAGTACTATTCATGTTGAGTATCGAGTGTCGTAGGACTAGTCGAAGACCTGGTCATAGGACTGGTCCTAGGGAGGTCCTGGAGGGAGGTCTTGAGGAGATCCTGGGGAGGTCCTGGAGGGAGGTCCTAAGGAGGTCCTAGGAAGGTCCTAGAGGGTGGTCCTGAGGAGGTGTTGGAGGGAGGTCCTACAGGGAGGTCCTGAAGACCTCCGGGGTGGTCCGGGAAGACCTTCGGGGTGGTCCTGGAAGTGGTTGTGGACCCTAAGGAATTGGTTGTAGACCTTGTTGAAGTGGCTGTGGACCCTGTGGGGCTAGTCGTGGACCTTGCTTCCTTCTGGCTCGTCTTGCTCCTGGCTTGATCAGTTTGTCCCCATGTACTTGAGCAGAACTGGTCGTAGGGATGCCCGTATCATTTACACAAACTACCCATCTGAAGCGAGTTTAACATATTTTCTGATTAACCATATGCCCTCTTTGCAGTCAGGTTCCGGATACCCCTCTCCATATTCTAGCAGATTGTTGCTACACTTGACGGATCTGGACAAGCATCGCCCAATGGACAAACTATGCTTATTTCTTCACGCCAAGTACAACACAAACTTTTGCCCACGGAGCAGAGGTGATAAGCCACAGTGCTAGCACCCGGCACACAAAGAAAGGCAATGGCAACACTTACAATGCTAGTTACGTGGAGGTTTGGAAAGAAAGAAATGCAAGGGTTTCCCGTTCGGTAAGAATAAAGAAGAAGCATCATGGCGGGCACCAAACGACTAGGGGACTTAATTAGTGAGCTCTTTTACGGTACGCTCAATTCAATACGGGCTATTCATTCTTTTTTATCTAAGGATTCAGATTAGTTATGATTTAGTTATACTACACTTGACAATATAAGTAGTAGAATCTCTGTGTAGAATCATAATTGTCTATGTAGGGATCGCATGACACAATAGTAATATTTTCAACCTTAATTCGAAAAGTCCACAATACCCTCATGAAAAATTAAAAACACAAAGAAAAATCTATTGTGCCCTTAACAAAACAATTGTCAGATTTAATTTATACCATCACCATATACTACTAGTAGAATGCACCGTAAAATTTCTCTAATTGGTAGGGTCAGTGTAAGTAGTCTTTACAATATGCCATTCTTTAGAGCCAGTAGCTTGTGACTACGCTCTTCATGGATCATCTCCATGTTTTTTTTTATGTAAATAATTTGTTTAACAACTTCCTAATTTAATCAAAATGGCAGTTCTCTTGCCCCTTTTTTTGAAAAAAAACTTTCATGATTGCAAATAATTTTGGAAGCAGTCTAAAAAAAGGAAGCTGCAATGACACCTTCAAATGACATTCTTCAAAAAACACCTTCAAATGGCAGGAGTTTATGAACAAACTATAGTGGCCGCATTTAGTGTCCAAAATTTATACTCTCTCAGTCCTGCAATATAAGTATAAGCCCACCATACGCACATAATAAGAAAGCACTAAATCTAAGAAAACATTAATGTTATTGGACCATACATACCCCTATTAAATACGATAATACAACTACTCATCCACTTTTTCTACATTAAAGAATGAGTATTGAGTGAAAAAATTGTAATAACTACACTTTGATTCTTTTTAATGGACTTATATTGTGGGATGAAACAATCCGCATGTAAATATGTAAAGTGCTTTATATGTACCGCATGTGAACAAAACCATCCCGGTCCCTGTCTTGTTGCCTTTTTGTCTCCCCGGCTGCTCGCTTGCCAACGCCGGCTACCGCCCGCACTTCGTGGCCCAGCTCCCATGACGGCCTCTCCACGGACTCATGGACACATTGCGCCCCTCTCCCTTCTCGCCAACTCGCCTATCTTGCAGGTGCACAAGGCCGCCTCAACCCCGCCTTGAGAGTCCAGAATGACGCTAGACGAACTAGAGTCAGAATGACGTGTTTATGTGTGAGAGTCTAATTGTTGTGCCTTGGTAGGCGAGTCCAGTGGGCCCCCTCATGTGATAGTGGCCCAAAAAGCGAGCCATCTCGCCAAGCCTAGCGCACTACACATGCGAGCAACACCCTGCTTCTTCTTCCTTCCTCATCGAGACATGCAGACAGTAGAGTTCCTTGGCCATGACAGAAGAGGGGAGGGGGTCCGGCCAGCGAGGCACCTCGGGCGGTCGCCCAGGCTCACCCAATTGCTGGGTCCTCCCTTGAAGCTATCTGATCTTGTGCAGTTCATGTGCATGGTACCATACCTCCAGAACAAGATGATAAGCAAACACACACACACACACACACACACACACAAAAGGCCAGATTCCAAAACTAGTATGCATAGGGTATTATAAAACAAGGGGAACCTTGTTAAACAATACAGGCGAGGAGCACAAGGCCATGAAGCAATGCTACCATTTAGCATATAAAGCAGGGTCAACCTCCCTGCAGTGACATACGCAGGACGAAAATAGAGGGGGTGTTAGTGGGACAAAGTTACCATAAGGTAAGTTAGCAAACACACATTTAAATACCATGTGTAATCCAAATTGATACATAAATTACGAGGAACACAGTTAAATTAGGAAATACATTAAATGTAGTATCTTAATAATGCATAGTGCATTTCGAAAGCACAAAAATATACACAAGTACCAATCTTAAGAACAAAATTAACTAAATTTATGATGCAAGTAATGACAAAGGTTCTAGAAGGGTATTGTAACGTTCCTACACTACTCTGGTGGAATTGGATACAAACTGGATAGAGGAATAGAGGAATTAGGTCGGGAAGCATAGAAGAGCTAGGGGGAATGGGGAAGAACAGCGGAAGGCTAGGGAACAGAGAGTCAGTAGGAAGACACGCAAACGCCAATTCATTTCTATTCAGTCCCTTGCCTAGGTTGCTACCACTCCTTTTAACCTAACATCCCACTGACTTGCATGGGCCACGACCAGCCCACTGAGCCCATTATCATTGTTGAAGCCTAGCTCAATGCCATTCCTAGTCAAGCCTATGGCAGGTACCAAGGGTGTGATGACCGAAGAGCTTTAGCCCTCTCGCGCTCCCACGGTAGATCCGCCACTGCCTCCCTGTCAATTTAACATGAGTTTCCTTAAACAAAACATGAATTACTCAGCAAAATGCTTTGAGCTGGCATATCTAAGGTCCCATTTGGAACGACTTGCTTCGGCTTTCGTTCGAAAACCGAAGCTGCTCCAAACTACCTGGCTTGCACTCGCTTTGTCGGGCCACTTCCTCATTCAACGGGTGGAAGCCGAAAGCCGGAAGCCAGACGCGAGGTGCTTCCCGCGGCTTCCCACCACCTCTATCCCCAAATTACCCCCGAAGTTCGGTGGTAATTACCCGCAAAATGCCATCGCATATAACCTCACCTCCCTCCCACGCGCCTCCCTCCTCCTCACGCCCACTCAGTCCATGCGCCTCCCTCCTCCTCCTGCGCCAGCGAGACCGCACCCCCTCCTCCTCCTCCCTCCACCCCCGACGAGCCTCCGCCCTCTCCTCCTCCTCCCCCCCGCGCTCCCCCTCTTCCCTCCCGAGCTGCTGCCGCCTTCTCCCCCGCCCAGATCTGGACGGGTCCGCCCTGACGCCCAACTCCTCCGCCTCCGTCTCGCTTACGGCCTCCTCCTCCCTCCTCCTACGGCCGCCACCCTCCTCCTCCTTCCTCCCGTGCGTACCGCCTCCTTCTCCTCCTCCAGCGCCCTCCTCCCCGGCTCCCTCCTCCCCTAGAGCCTACCTCCCCCTCCCCGGCGCCTTCCTCCCAGGCTACCTCCTCCACCTCCCTCCTCTCCCGACACCCAACTCCTCCCCTGACGAGGTGGCGTCTCCTCCTCCTTTGCTACCATGACTGATCTGCCATCTTTGCTATACTTTCTGGTCATTGACTCTAGGTGTTCTTGCTTTGATTTTCGTTTTTAGGATTTAGTCTTAACAATTTGCTCTGTTAACTGAATTGAATATATTTTCTTGTGTTTGATTGATTCTAGAAATGGCTATCTAATGATGCTATCTAATGACAGATTCTTTGCTACCATGATAGATGGGTTGGAACCTAGAAATGGCTATCTAATGATGCTTTCATCTTTTTGTGTTTGATCGATTTTGAATTGTGATTCTTTGTCCAGCAGCAAAACATTGAGTACATAATTTGATTGACACTGAGTACATAATGATGATAGATATTGATGTCATGAAGTTCATCAATCGATTCAAGTTAACAAAGTATATAATGTGATTGACATTGAGTATATAATTTGTCCATGCTGTCTTGTTCTTGAGCTATACCTTCCAGATTAGAAAAAATCAGGCATTGGTTTCTTAACTAGATTGATGCACATGCTGAGCTAGTGTAGAATTCTATATGTTTGAATTGCATGATGATTGATATAGTGTATAATGTTTTGATTACGCAAACTGAATGATAAATTTCCATTGATAGTTTCCATTAGTAGCATATGGAATATGCAGAATGACTGATAGTTTCCACCTGTCTCCATATATTCAGAATGACTGATAGTTTCCATTTGTTATATGAATATGGAATATGCAGAATGACTGATAGTTTCCACCCGTCTCCGTATATTCTTTCATTTGTTTGCTAGGTGCAAATTTGAGTTTTATTTATGACATTGATTATCATTTGTCTAACCAAATATATTTGTAAGTACTTGATGTTGTTTCATTAAGACATTAACAGACTTAAACAAAGTGCCTAATACTGCCGATGCTAGTCCCAAACTCGGAAAAAAGTGGAGGGGCATTAATTGTATGTAATAATTACTTATGTAATAATTGTTTGTAATAATTATTTGTTATAATAAATATTTATTGTAATGATTGTCATTAAATACGCTAATCCTTGATTCACATGGTGGAGAAATTCGTGCAACATGCTTCAATTCGGTGCTTGATCAGTTTTATCACCTAATTGAGGTTGGTAAGGTGTACTTGATATCTAGAGGATTAGTGAAACTTGCTCAAAAGTAGTTTACAATACCTATGAAGTAACTTTAGATGCCTCAACATCTATAGAAATTTATTCGGTTACTCTTATTGTAATTATATCCATTAATGTATGTTCCTGTTACATATATAGCTAAATTGATACAAATTGTCCATAATTGCCTTCACTGATTGTTATTGCAATGTTTAATGTTTGTATCTATGTAAAAATTGTCCATAATTGCCTTTGGATGTTTGTGTTCATGCTATTAAAATTGCTGCTACTCATGTATGCTGTGGAATTGCTGACTGACTGAGCATTATCAGTAGTTCTCGTCAATTGCGGTAGTTCTCGTCAATTGTGTTAGTCGTCGTTAATAGTCATCAATTGTCGTTAAATGTCATTAAATATTGTTAAATGTTGTTAAGGCCCTGTTTGGTACAGCTCCAACTCTTAGCTTCGTAGTTGGAGTATGTAGAGCTGTGCCAAACATGGTTGCTCCACAAATTTTTTGAAGTTAGAGCAACTGGGAGCAGAGCAGCCTGTAGTGCAAATTTTGGGAGTGGATAGAACCTTGCTCTAAATGAGGAGCTGCGGACCAACAAAATAAAATACCCATAGGAGTTGATAGTAATTACCTGCAATATGCCACTCATATACCCCTACCCCAACCCGCAACTCCCACCTGCTTCGCCTTTTTCGCACAGCTTGGCCTCTTCGACCCTCACAGAGTCTGAGCCCCCTCCCCACCCGGCCGCCCCTCCCTTCTCCTCCACACGGGCCGAGCCCCTCCTCCTCCTCCCACACGCCCCTTCCTCTTCCTCCACACGCCCACCTCCTCCTCCCCGTCACCTTCGCCGCCTCCTCCTCCCCACTCACCAAGGCCCTTCTCCTCCCCACGCGCCAAGCCCCTCCTCCTCCTCCCCGCCGCCCCCATCCTCTTCCTCCAAGCACCGCCCACCTCCTCCTCCCCGCCGCCGCCCTCCTCCTCCCCACTCGCCACCGCCCTTCTCCTCCCCACGCGGCCGAGCCCCTCCTCCTCCTCCCACGCCGCCCCTTCCTCTTCCTCTAGCGCGCCGCCCACCTCCTCCCGCTGCCATGCCACCCTCCTCCCCACTTGCCACCGCCTTATCCTCCCCACACGGCACCACCCCTCCATCTACTGAATCTGTGCGTTAGCCTCGACCCCGAACCATGGAGCAAGCGACCCCTCCAGCGGCAGCGGTCAGCGTCATGGCCATCATCGACCTCTCCCTGGCCACCGACCCTCGGTAGGTTGCACCTCCTTCCTCGCAAAGATCAGCACAACAACAAGGCTTATCGCTCTCGACTACTTCAAGGCTAGGGAGACAGGTCCATGCTTTTTCACAACCGCTACCAAAGATCTCTCGCTTGGTTGACACTACTACAAAAAGGCTAATATTGATGCCTCATCACAAAGTGTTGACCAAAACCGCTCAGATTACATGCAATCACGACGGTTTTGGTTTAGAGACCGCTCGTGTTATCGATCGCGCTTAAAACCGCTCAGGAAGAGGTAATATCACAGACGGTTCATGTACAAAGAACCATCTGTGAAACATCACAAATGGTTCTTAACAATAACCATCTATGATATTACCACATATCACAGACAGTTTTTTGTTATAACCGTCTGTGATAATATCGCTATAGCCCAATGTGTTTTCTTCTTCGTCGCCATCCGCTTTGGCTCCCCGATGTGTCTCTTCGTCGCATCGATCCGCTTCAGCTCCCCGATGCGTCTCTTCATCTCACGCTCCGAATTTATACCTTGTTTTATAAAAAGGATCATCTGCCATCGAAAATGATCATCCCCACATACTTATTAAAAAAACAGAAATGGCTGCCTCTTCCTTGTCGCTGGCATTGATGGCCTACCTGTCCGCACTGTACGAGCACCTCTCTCACTGTATGTTGAACCATGCTGCGGAAGAACACTGTTTCAACAGTGTCTTCACTCCTATATCAGCCGAGAATTTGCCGGAGCAAGTGACGGCCACCTTCCGCCGTCTTGACATCCTCCTCCGCCAAGATCTTACGGGTGATCACCCACTTTCGGTGAGTTTATGCACACATCGATGTGGTCCTCCAAAATGGCGTTGCACGCTTCAGGAGGCTTCTTGTCACTTGATCACAGAATCGAGGTGGTAGGCAACCGAGTCGACTGTGCCGAGACCCTTAAGCAAGGAAGAGAGCCTATGGGCTCAATTCTTCTTGGTTCAACGACCGAGGGTCTTCGGAGACACTTGAACGAGCGTCGTGAGTGGACGATTTCAGCTTCGCTCACGATGATCGAACCGTCCGATCTTGCCGCTGCCGCCTATGAAGTATTGAAGACCGAGATAGTAGCCTACCTCCGCCACTAGAAAACCTTTGTTTAATTATAGGTTTCTACTTTTTTAAATCTTTTAGTTTAACGCCACTGTTTGGCCATCTGAAAATTCCAAAATGAAAAAAAGTTTGAAGGTGAAGTTAATTACTATATTAATTATATGTTGAATTATTACTCTCTATATATATATATAGTTAAAGCAAATTTTCAAGAGTATTTAAATGACAAAATTGACATATAAACATGTAATTTCTTCATGTCATGTAAGTGTATATACAAGATAAATATACTTGAGAAAAAACCATTTTACGACGGTTCCATCATGGAACCGATGGAACTGCTCAGGATAATTATCACCGACGGTTCCACAATAGATCCGCTCTGTGATAAGTCTCTTTATTAGTAGGAGCCCTGACGCTAGGGTTTGCGCCGCCTCTAACTCGTCACTCCCAGCCGCTTAGGGTTTGCGCCGCCTCTAACTCGTCACTCCTCAACAAGATTTACTCTCGTCTGTTCTCTCCCACCTCGACGCCCGCCGACCCGCCGCTGCCGCCAGAGGTTGTGACACCACTCTGACCGCACAAGATCGCATAATAGTCGAGTGTCTTGTGCAAAGGTCGTGGTCGTCAAGAACCACGGTGACGCTGCCACCCGCTGTCGCCTCGCTCGCCGCCATGGCTTGGTTCTCTGCTTTCGGCCTCCCACGCCACCTAGCGGGCTTTGCTTTCCCATCCTCCTCTATTCTCCTCTAGATCTGTTAGCTTAATGTCTTTTGTTGAGTTTGAGTTTTATGCTTGAGCCTTAAGTTGTGTCTTGATGTTTGTGTGATTTATGCAAGGTGAAGGAGATGGATGACGGTTGCTTTGGTGGTGGGGTCGCCGCGTGGTTCTTACAGATCGAGGTATCACCCTACCTTACTCCCTCTCTGTCTCTACCCCCTTGCTCGTGATGAAAATGGCTAGTGCTCTGCGATGGATGCCGAGGGCTACTATGGTGTGGTGGGTTTGGACACCCTTGGTCTTGTTGTCTTGTTGATGAACCGCTTCAATGATGTTAATAGTCTTATGTCAAATTGAATTGATAATTAGTTCATATTAATAGTCCCTTGCTCGTGATGTAATGATGTCAATAGTCTTATGTCAAATTGAATTGATAATTAGTTCATATTAATAGTCCCTTGCTCGTGATGTAATGATGTCAATAGTCTTATGTCAAATTGAATTGATAATTAGTTCATATTAATAGTCCCTTGCTCGTGATGTAATGATGTCAATAGTCTTATCTTTGAAATTTAATTGATAATTAGTTCATATTAATAGTCCCTTGCTCGTGATGTAATGATGTTAATAGTCTTATGTCAAATTGAATTGATAATTAGTTCATATTAATAGTCCCCTTGCACTGTGATGTAATGATGTTAATAGTCTTATGCTGTCTCTCGCCATTCATTTCACCTTTGTATGTGTAACTGTGTGCATGCCGGTCAAGTTCTCCTACCTCTTGCGTCCCAGGTACGTCCTTCCATTCCATTCATAATCTCTTCTCTATAAAGTCTCCAGCGGTGGTTGCTTGTGCCATTAAAAGCAAGCATCATATATATATATCATAGTCTGACCACTTTAGGAATTCGTCCATCTGACATAAGAAGGATGAGGCGGTATCCACGGGCAACCTCATTAGCCCTGCAAGTTTAAAAAGTATGGATGCAAGGAGAGTGTCGGGACATCAATTACGGATGTTGTCGATGGAGTAATTGGGCCGCTATGTTGAGAAAGTGACATTGATGCGTAGGTACTCCGATTGGGAAGTGGCATCATCTATCGACAACCAACAATTCTTGAGCATGTAATTGTCTTTAAACCCAACAAGAACACCAAGCAACAAGTTGAGAATTCTTTTAAAATGTGAGAATGGTTGCTTGGTGTTCTTGTTGGGTTTAAAGACAATTACATGCTCAAGAATGGTTAGTTACTGATACATGATGCCACTTCCCAATCGGAATACCTGCGCGTCCACGTCACTTTCTGAACCTAGGTCTAATTACCTATCGACAACATCCAGGTAATTGGATGTCCTGACGCTCTCTTGGTATCCATATTTTTAAACTTGCAGGGCTCAATGAGGTTGCCCGTGGCTACCGCCTCATCCTTCTCATGTCAAGTGGACGATCCCCAAAGTGGCCGAGAGATACGAACAATATATATATATATATATATATATATATATATATATATATATATATATAATATATGATGCCGATTTAATAGCATAAGCAGCCACTGCTTGGGGCTTTATAGAGAAAAGTCATCACAGACAGTTCTCAGTTAATAACCATCTGTGAAAGTATGCATCACAGACGGTTGAAAACTGTTTGTGATGACCTCATGTCATCACTGACCCATAAACTCAGACGGCTCACGAAACCGTCTGTGATGACGTTTTTGAACCGTCTATGAATACCTTTTCTGTAGTAGTGTGAGGATTTGGTGGTGTGCGTTTAGGAAACCCTGATGCAGCAGTGTTGTTTTGCCGGCCATTGATTTTGTACGACTGCTATCATTGCTGATTATTCATGATACATGCCTTTAGATTGCATGTGAGGATCTTAAGCACAGAGTTTTTGAGGTTTCCTTGTTTAACCTTCAAGACGATGAGGAACAAGCTTACAAACAGATCAGACTTCGTGCAGAGGATGTACAAGGAAAGAATGTTTTTGTAATAGTTGTAGAAGATGAATTGGGCAAGCTACCCTTGGATGTTTTTTCTTTTCATTTCATTGTTGTCGTTTGATGTAGTGGTATTCAGATCTAGAATAGTAGCTTTGATTAATAAATATGAACTTTGTTGAATTAGAACCTTTGTTATGAACTTTGTATGTTTATGTATGTTTTATTTAATTTTTTCAAGTAAAAATTTCGAATGTGAGCAAAAAAGATGGCACAACAGGGTACAACATGGCAAAAAAATAAAAAAAATAAAAGCACAGCATAACTGAAATCAACTTATTAAACTTTTATAAGTTAAGCAATAGAAAAAAGATTACAAATTACAAAACAAGGGTAGTGTAGTCTTTTTACGATGATCCTTCTCATTTCTGGAGCAGGAGTCAATTTTCTAACCAAACACCTCCTCAGATTACTCCAACTTCTCATAGGAGTGGATCCAAGAGTGAAGTTGGAGTTGGAGCTGCAAAAACTTGGAGCAGAGCTATACCAAGCAGGCCCTAAATGTCATTAAATCTTGTTAATTGCGTTAAACAACATCAAACAAGCTATTACTGTCATTAGGGGCATTTTAGACATTTTTCATCTCGGAAGTCAAGCCCAAATTTACTTAAAAACAGACATACCAAACACCAAATCGAAAAGCCCAAATTGCTCAAATTTTGTACCAGAAGCCTGTTTGAAGTCGTTTTAAAAGCACAAATTAAACAAACATGCCCTAAGCCAATGGCGCGCAAAAGATAGGCTTCTTGCAAGTTCTTCTGAATAAAAAGTCCGTAAGCTACAGAAGCATTCGTATACCATGCTTCCCCATCCATGGCCGCGACCTGCGATTTTTTGCCCGTATTAGCATAATTTCGTTTCGTATTTTCAAAAATAGCCGGACCTATTTTTTGGGTCAAAATTAGCATCCCGATCAAGACGGCCACTATGCTAGCAGGCTTCCCGGCCGCCACGTCGCTCACACTTGACGGTAGCCCTGCTGATGAGTATTTTTTAAGAAAAAAGCTCGTTCGGAGAGTTTTTTTATATATATATTTTAAAAAATTGCTGCCACACAGAGGCCTCTCATGGCAGATGCTTTCTGATCTTGTTGGCGACAAAGCACATTGTGTGGCATCCATTTGAGTAATTTTTTCCTTTTTTTTTTAAAAAAAATCATTTAAATATATTTTTTGTATCAATTTTTAAATATAACATATGAGCTCCAAACATTATGAATTGTTTTGTGAAGTATCCTTACATAGTGTAATTGTTTGTGTAAATTTTTTAAAATTTTATCTATTCTGAATTTTTCTCAAAAATTTATTTAAGTATACTATTTGTAGGATTTTTTTTTAATATGGAAAATAGGTCCAAACATTATGTTTTTTTTAAGGCTCCTTACACAATGGACTTGATTGTGTAATGTTTTTTCTTCCATAATTTCATATTTTCTGAAAATATCTCGAAAATTAAGGGTTTAGGTCTAAAAAATTTGGGTGTTAGGTTTCAGAAATTAGGGCTTCATGATTTCATGTGACTTAGAATGTGTGAAGTTTAGTACTACGTGAACCACTCTAGGTAAGAGACATTTATTAAGGGTTTAGGCCAATGCCCAGCCTCCCTCCTCCGCATGTCGTCTCCCTTGCTCAGTAGTGTGCGCCCGAACGCCTCCTAATTCTTGCTACTGTGACTACTCTAGGAATTCCTGGATGGGATGCGAAGAGCCTAGTAAACTATTTTATTTAGTTCTTGTGCTGATTGATGGACAACGTAAAAGGGGGCAACTTTGATCGTGCATTTGAGCTACTGAGTAAGATGATGCATGAAAGCTTCTTGAGACAATGGCATGACATAGTGTTTTTGCCATGCCGCGAACCCTTAATGAACCGTTTGTTTCTCTTCCTAAGAAATGACAATATGATTTCATGTGATTTGGAATGTGAGAAGTTTAGTACCACATGAAATGACGACATGATTTTATGTTCACACTAGATAGTAATAGTACTACTATTACTCCAATCGAGCCCGTATAAGGCCAACTTAACTCCTAGATAGTGGCATCTACGTTCCCACCTCTAGTATGTGTCCTGCTGTATCTTGCGGTGTTGCTGTAGTACAGATTCAAAACATGTCGGAATGTTTGCTAAAGACATTGGGAGTTCAAATTCTACCACTACTGCTATAGCAATCTTACTGGGTGAAGAACTAAAGATAGGGACCACGTTATTCACTACCAAAATCTAAATAATAGTAGTATGATTAGTACTACTATGGGAGTTCAAATTCTGTCACTATTGCTATAGTAATGCTGCTGCACCCAGAGTAGTCCATGTGATACTAAACTTCACACATTCCAAGTCACATGAAATCATGAAGCCCTAATTTTCGAAACCTAAAACCCTAATTTTTGAGACATTTTCAGAACATATGAAATTCTGAAAAACATTACACAATCAAGTCCACTGTATAAGGAGCCTTTTAAAAAAATTCATAATGTTTGGATCTCATTTTTTATATTAAAAAATTCCTACAAACAGCATACCTAAATGATTTTTTGAGAAAATAAAATAAAATAGATACAATTTTGACTAAATTATACAAGCAAGTGCACTATGTCAGGATACTGCACAAAAAAATTAATATTTTTTGAGCTTATTTTCTATATTTAAAAATTGATACAAAAAATATATTTAAATGATTTTAAAAAAAAAAGAAAAAAGGGAAAAAAATTGCTACAGTGGCTCAAGGGGGACAGACGTGCGGAGGAGGAGGAGGCGTTGGCCTAAACCATTAATAAATATCTCTTACCTAGGGTGGTCCATGTGGTACTAAACTTCATACATTTCAAGTCACATGAAATCATGAAGCCCTAATTTCTGAAACCTAAACCCTTAATTTTCGCGATATTTTCAGAATATATGAAATTTTGAAAAATATTACACAATCAAGTTTACTATGTAAGGAGCCTTTAAAAAATCATAATGTTTGGACCTCATTTTCTATATAAAAAATTCCTACAAATAGTAAACTTAAATAAATTTTCGAGAAAAATTTAGAACAAATATATATATTTTAAAAATTACACAAACAATTACACTATGTAAGGATACTCCACAAAAATTTCATAATTTTTGGAGCTCATTTGTTATATTTGAAAAATGATTATATATATATATAAATGTTTTTAAAAAAAAAAAAAAAAGAAAAATGCTACAAAGAGATGTCGACTGCAATGATTTTTTTAAAAAATATAAAAAACTCTCAGGACGAGCTTTTTTCTTAAAAAAAAACTCACCGCACGGCAACACTGGTGGCGTAATGGCGTGGTGGCCAGAGGCCTTGCTTGCAGCACTGACCACTCGATCAAGTGCTAATTTTGATTTTTTTTTTAGATCTAGTTATTTTTTAAAATATAAAACGAAATCACGCTAATACGAGCAAAAACTCACGGCCTGCGAGGGCGAAAAGCCAAATCAAAAGCCGATCCAACGTTCACATTTCACACAGCACGATTCAAATGAAGAAGATCTGGCCCCACCTGTCTGTCATCGACTTGCGGCAGATAAATCCTCCCTGTACCCGTAGCCATTCAACCCCGCTCGGCAGAAAAGTACCAGCCATTTCAAACGCCGAGGCTCCACACTCACACCCACGCTGCTCCAAACTCCAAAAACACTCCGATTCGTTCGAATCCCCGATCCAAATCGCACCCAAAAAACTTTGAATCCAATCCGCCCGTCGCGATTTCAGACGAGCCCCCGCTCCCCCTCCCCTCCCCGCCTCCCGCATTCGCCTCGCGCTCGCCACCTCCGCCTCCTCGCCGTCGGGGCGGCGGCGATGGAAACCCTAATGGTGGACCGCGTCCACAGCAGCCTCCGCCTCTTCATGCACCGCAACGCCGTCTTCCTCTGCGAGCGCCTCTGCGCCCAGTTCCCCGCCGAGGTACCAGTCCCCCCCTCCCCCGCTTCCCGATGAGGGTAGACTAGGATGGCTCAATTTGGTACCCCTATCTCTGAGGATAATTCGGTGGGGGGTTAGATCGGGCGTTCGGTCGGCGTGGGGCGGCGATACCTGCGGGGGCTCACCTGCGGGGTTCGATTTGGTGCTAATTTTTGTGATTTTTTTAGTGTTTTGGGGCGCGTTTGGAGCTTGAGCGGTGGGATTTGGGGGTAGGGTTTATGGGTAGTTTGAACCGCAGCGGCTTCCTCTAGCTATTTCGGTAAATGGTTTTAGTTCGTAGGGAGCTAGAGTAGTGCCTATGATTTCTCTAGGGTTTACGGAGAATTTAGGTTGAGCCGGGGCTTTACAGCCTAAAACAGTTTCGCAGCTTGTTTTAGTGATTTTAGTGAGTAATGGCTACAACGACGAGTTACGTCCTCGTGGAATTTTTCCTCATTTAAATATCCCCGTAGCTATAACTGTATCCATTTTAAGGCATTTGGTAGCATAGATTAGATGTTATTATGTGACATGCCTCTTCCATCTTTTCACATTCTTTTGGTAGCTGGAGTGTGTGGGGTCTAGTTATTTATTTGATTTTTCTCGCTGTAGTTTTCAGGAATTCAATTAGGATTAGGTTTGGGAAGATCAAATGTATATGGTTTTATTTTTTAGCAGGTATTAAGCTAAATCTAGATACTGAATAACCTGAATCCAATGCCAGTTTTGCTGTAATAAGACCCTTTTCAGTTCTGCTTATTGAAAAGAGCGTGTAGTTTAATTTTGTTCTTGCCCTTTCTCCTGTGCACAGATCAATGTGCAGTTGCTAGCGACTTGCTACCTCCACAACAACCAGCCCTATGCTGCATACCACATTTTGAAAGGTAATAACATCTGCTCACCATTTGACCACTCCCTGTTGTTTAGAAATGCTATGCTATGCCATGGTTTGAAAATAAAAAGGATGTGAACATACTATTTTTCCATCTTTTTGATCCTATTTCTCTTTCCTGTTTTGCAAATTTCAGTATTTTGTTTCCGTTTTGGGTATGAAAGTGGTTATGAGTGATTTATGATTTTGTTTCCTATATGCTATGAAGGGAAGAAGCTACCAGAGTCCCGGTACTTGTTTGCTATATCATGCTTTCGAATGAACTTCTTGCGGGAAGCTGAAGAAACTCTGTGTCCAGTCAATGAACCAAACATGGAGGTATATAACTTGTTTACTTTCCTGTGTTTCTGAAAAGATCTCATCCAATGGTCTCATATTTTGTCACAGTGGGTGTGTAAAACTCAAGTTTTGCTGTGAACAAGGGGTTCCACAAAGCATAATTTTTTCTAAGAAAGAGCAGTTGTTCTGTGATATCTTGTGGTTTCAAACTTAGAAGTAGAAGAGAGGATGCATAGCATGTTTGATGATTTATGAACTAAGAATTCCAAAGCTGGAGCAACGAATGCATTCGAAAGTACTAGTTGAAAAATACTCATCCTTTGTACAGGTTCCGAGTGGTGCAACAGGACATTACCTTCTTGGACTAATTTACAGGTTTGTTATACAGTGTAACTGAATATGTGTCTGCAGCATATTTTGATTTGTGGCACAGTTCATTATATTTACCTCATCTGCCTGTAGGTACACTGGCAGAGTGTCAGCTGCAGCTGAGCAATTTATACAAGCTTTGACTCTGGATCCTCTTTTATGGGCAGCATATGAGGAATTGTGTATACTAGGTTGGTGCGTTATACTCCCATAATTGAAGTTTTCTAGTAGCTTTATACTTAATTTTGATACACTAGAAGTACTTGCATCAAGTGTAGTTTCACATCAAAGTTTTTGCAAGATTTGATAGCATGGTTATTAACACGTTGCTTCATCGGCGCTAAGGCGGTCAAGGGGGGGTTCTCCACGGTCTCACCTTGACGGACGAAGGTATGGCGTCCGCCTTACTGGGAAGGTGTCGCCATGGCGTCGCTTCGGCGGTGTAAGTCGTCGGGGATGGATGAGGCGAGCGCCGTAGGCAGGGGCAGAGAGGGAAACGGAGGTTTTTAGGTGTAATAGAGAGGGCATCGAGCTGGGTAGATGAACCATAGTTACCGGATTCACGGCAACCACCTCCGAACCCCGATCTGGATCAAAGGGGAGAGGACGAGAGAAGGGGAGAGGGAGAGCTAACCTAAGCCGCCGTCTTGCTTCCCGTTGTTATTATCGCCGCTGCCGTGGTTGCTGCTTGCCGAAACCATTGTCATCGCTCCTCTTCATCACTGCATCGCCGTGGTCTCTGCTCTCCGCTCGTCGCCACCACCACGGCCGCGAGATCTGGGCCTCAACACTCTCACTCACTCCGCCGCCGCAAGCCCGCAATACGTCGTCGCCGCCGGCTGCCCCCATCACCTCCTAGTTGGCAGCGGCGCAGTGGAAGAGGAGCAAGGAGGTGGCGGCGTTGTGGGAGAGGAGGATCAGGGGGGATGCAGCAAGTGGGAGGAGTTGGGAATTGGGATGACGCCACAGGAGAGGAAGAGTTTCCAGGAGGTGGCGTGGTGGGAGCTTGGATGTGGCTGCTGCCTGGGAGCCTTAGGGAGTTAGGGCAGATTGAGCACTTAGCAGCGTGAGGGAGAGGTATGGGTCTGGTTGGGCCGGCCCATTGTCTGATCTGCTCTTTTTTTATTTATTTTTATGTTATTGAGCTAAGATCTTCTGTGGTTATTTGTTGGATTCCTACATTGCCTAAGGTTAAGAGGTATTCTCCATCTCCGATTAGGATGTGTGTATGGCGTCATCTCGCCGCGCGCATTAGGCGCTTTGGCGGTAAAATGGTGGTGAGTCGCCTCACCTTATCGCTTTAATAACCTTGTTTAATAGTAGAAAATGAAAAATGCAATGCATATTTTGCAGAATGCATCCTCCGAAATATGTGACTTATAGTGGATTTTGAATATGTTCTTCATGTGCTTTGCATTGTTTGCATCTGTCTTGCTTCTACTTAACATTTTGAAATATGGGGACTTCGTATATCAGAACATTTGAGTGTCACTGCTATAAATTCTGTATACAAATATGCATTGCATCCAACCGTTCCTTTTTAGCTTGATGTTATCAATGAACACACATATTCTTTATCAGTCGTTATGCTGACCAGTAATTCATTGCCACTGTACTCAGTGATATACCTAGTGTGCTACGCGCATTATTATCCCTGCATTTCTGTAGCAGTTACACCATCTCTCAATATTCCTTGCATGAAAGGTCTCATCCTCACTAAAAATTTAAAATTACACTTTGAAAAAGCAGGAAGTTATAAACATACCCTAAAACTGTGTCACCATCTTGTAGGCGTTGCCGAAGATGCAAATGAGTGTTTTAGCGAAGCAACTGCTCTACGTCTCCAGCAGGAACACACATCCACATCAAATCCGGAAAAGTTGAAATTTGTCAATGAAAACCGCGTTCTATCTTCCAGTGTGTCAGCAAGCCTCGGGGATATTAGCCCTAAGCAAGTCAAACAGCTGCATGCTAACAACACAGCAGAAGTACCTGGTTATCCTCGTGTAAGAGCAACTGCATTGCACGTGCAGAACAATGTACCATCTAATGGAGCACAGTTTGACACCCCATCACCAACTGTAACACAGGTTAGTAGGACCTATTTGAATCTTCGCTCTATAGGATTATATATATATAAATATAATAATGATAATAATAATAATAATAATAAAATAAAAATAGGACCCTAGGACCATGCAGGATTATCTTTCAGTTTGGATTTGTAGGACTAGGTATAATCAACAGTGCTAGAAGCATGTTAAGCAGCCAGGAATGTCTTATGTTTCACATTAGGTGGCACTGGCAGAGATGGCTTATGTTAAGCAGGCAGGAATTCCCCAGAAACTGCATGTTTGATCTATCCGGATCCCTTTTTCCCCCCTTCTTGCAAGGATATAACATCTGTCTTCTTGTTAACAAGGCTCTGAAGATAAAAGAGCTATGAGGCTTGGCATATCATAACTATTTTTCGTAGCAGTTGATTTTCTATGCTTTTTTTTTGGACAGACCTGAAGTATTAGCTAAACATTATAAGATTCTGAAGTCAGTAGTGCTTGGAGACCTCATTCCTTCGTCTACAAGATTTAGTTCGTAACTTGTCGGACTTTTCTCTGTGGCAGAGTTGCATTTTGCTTAATTTAATTAATTTTGCAGACATCTGGTATTGTTCCACCACCACTCTTTAGGCATGTCCATGCTTATCAGAATACAACAAGTGGCGATGCTCCTGCCAAACCAAAGGTTAACGCAGTGAACCAACCACTTAGGAGAAAATACCTGGATGAAGCAAGACTAAAGAAGGTTGTTCTTTCATCAATTGAAACCTGCTCTCTTGTAACTTTCATATTTTTTTATTGCCTTCTTTGGAGTTTCTAGGGGGTTCTCTTTATGTCAAGTCATTGTAGTGCGTATTTCTTCTCTTAATGTGGATACTGGATACTCCTCTTTTTAGCATTTTACTTAAATCTGCTCTGAAAAGGATACGGTGATTGAAGTCAAATGCATATTCGTTTGATATTTTCCAGTTGCTTGTGCTAGTGCTGCTTGGTAATGCTTCAGTATCGATTGTGAATGTAGTCTTAACTTTCTGGCTGTTTGTGTCTAAAAATTCCAGTCACGGTTCTTTATATCAGAATTCAGGGTGTCGGTTCCTTGCTATTGCCTAGTGGACATTATGTGGATTGCAGTCATGTTTTTAGTTTGTTTACTACTACCTCCATATTTTTTATATTTGACGTTGCACTTTGTTAGAATAGGACTCTATTTGTATTTCCTTATCTGTATATGGCAACCCCCTTTGTACTCCATATATATATTGCCCATTGGGCCCTCTTGAATATACACACAATATTCATAACATGGTATCAGAGCTAGGGCAAACTTAGCTCCTTCCGTTACCTTGCCGCCGTGCCCAGTCATTGCCACAAAGCCGCCGCCGTCCCGCCAGCCGCAGTTGCCAGTCGCGCACGCTGAAGCCGCCTTAAAAGCCGCCATCGCCGCTTAAACGTTATTCTGACGTTGCCACGCTGCCGCCGACGCCAGCAAATCCTTCTTCATCGACTTTTTCGACGCCCAAAGTTAGCCAAGAGACGCCGCCAGTTGCCGGCTTGTTGTCCGAGCCGCCGAGGCCTTCCTTCTTCGGTCTCGGGTCGTCGATCTGCCGTTGCCACATCGAGGCCGCCGCTTGTTCTCGAGGAGAATCGAACCCTAATTCTCCCTCCGGGTTAACAGTTACCAGTCCTGTTTGAAATCAAAAAAATCCAAAAATCCCAAAAAACAAAAAGAACAAGACGTTGATCTAATCGCCAAGGCGAAGTCGGCGACGCTGTTAGACTTCGTTTGTTTTGTCGCCAGATCGTCCAAATACTGCTATCGATGGCTTATGTCCTTTCCGCTACGATCCTATTTTCGGGAACAAAGCTTCATGGGACGAACTACAGGTTGTGGTATTCACTCATGGAGATCACGCTCGATGGTCTCCGCCTCTGGGGACATGTCTTTGGTGCTCGATCGGTCCGTGTCGCCGTCGCCGCTTCTCCTCCCAGACAAATTTACTTCGCACCTCCTCGCAGAAGATGAGGCCGCCAAGAAGGAGGCAGAGGCTGCTGCTGACGCTGCTGATGAGGCCTTTCAGTACGCCATAGACGCTTTTGAGCGCTGGTGTGCTGATGAGGCCCGTGTTCGAGCCATCCTAGTGGTCAACGCGTCAATGACTCCATCCACCAGACATTGTTGGTCGCGTGCTACTTGTCGATCTTGGGAGTACTTGCGCGAGCGATACCGCAGAAGCGGCGATGCTCGATTCTTTTCGCTTCGGCGTGAGTTGGAGACGCCGCTGAGAGGACTCTCCGTCGACTTCTTCTTCCGAAACCTGGCGATCTCTGGCGCCCGGCTAAACGCCTGCTTCGCCAGAGTGTTATAAAGCGCGGCGGATCGTGATCGCCGCCTTTATGACTTTGTCTGCAAATCTTCGCCCGAGTTTGGGTCGCTGTGCTCAATCGCTCAAGCCGCCACCACGATCGACAAGCGATCCGAGGCTCTTTCGACGCCAGGCCGAGGAGCTTGCCTGGGTTAGCGGCCGCTTTTATTCATTGTGCTTACTACCCTTCTTCGACTACACCGCAGCTTTACTCGACGACTCTGATCCCTCTACTGGTGTGTTTACGCTCTGTTTTGCACCAGCGGGGTTGATGCAATTATTGCAAGAACTTCGTGCACGACCACCAGCGTTGTGCGGTGCGAAAAAAGTAGAATAAGGCGCGTGGAGTTGGACGCTCTAAGGGAGGGTAGGGAGGCCTTTCCTTGACAGAGGAGGAGCCAAAGACGTCAGATCTTCTCACGAGGTGACCTGTTCGGCGATTATGCGAGCTCTAGTTGGCAGGCTCTCTTAGCTCAAGAGTTCTCGTCTAGCTCAGCGCCTCCTCCAGTACTTCTTGGGTTACGGATTCGGTGCCCTTTCTACATGACACCAGACTCCACATCTCTCACTTGAGAGGACCTCCTGTTTTTCCTATCTCGATTCGAGATGGTAGCGGTACTCCTCTGTCTGCCGTGATCGAGGCACTCTTTGTCGACCGACTTTTTCTGCTCCAAATTGCTTCTCATGTTCCTCGGCTTAGCATCTGACTTCTCTCGATTGGGTCACCACCGATCTCTCTTTGTAGGGTTGGTTTTGACTCTCACACTGCTTTGTTCAGACCCAAGCAGACAGGATCAGTACTTGGGGTGGCCGTGCCTGTAGGGATCGTCGGGGTCTCTACATTCTTGACCGCTTCTACCTTAGCCCACTTCAGCTTGCTCCTATCACCTCTACATCCATCGCCATCGCCGCCACCACCTCTGGAGTTTTTTTGCATGGCATCATCGCTAGGTCACTTGTGTGGGTCTCGTCTTTCTTCATTAGTTCGTCAGGTGTTCTTGGACGTGTTCTGTTGACACGCCCATGTTTTGTCGAGGTTGTAAGTCGGGCAAGCGGCTCCAACTTCCTTATCATTCTAGTGAGTCTTTGTCTTCGCCCTTTTGATTCATTCATTCGGATGTATGGGGACTGTGCCTATTATCTCTAAAGGCGGGCATAAATCTTATGTGATATTCATTGATGATTATTCCCGTTTTACATGGATTTTCCCTATATCTAATTGTGGTCAGTTTCTTGCGATCTATCGTAGCTTTGCAACGATGGTTTTTACTTAGTTTGATTCTCCCATTCGTACTTTTCGCTGTGATTTTGGTGGCGAGTACTGTTCTGGCGCTTTTAGACAGTTTCTTTCCGAGTAGGGCACTCTTTACTAGTCTTCTTGTCCTGGTGCCCATGCTCAAAATGGGTTTGCTGAGCGCAAACATCGTCATCTGATTGAGACTGCCCGCACTCTTCTCCTTGCCTCTCACGTTCCACCACGCCTGGTCGAATTTGTTTTACTGTTGCGATATCTCATCAATATGCACCTTCCACCGCTCTTAAGGGTGTCGATTCTATAGAGCGTCTCTACTCGAGCCCCCCAAGACACTCACCTTCGTGTTTTTGGTCAGACTTGTTTTGTTCTGCTGCGAGCTCGTGAACGCACTAAACTATCGTCCTAGTCGCTTGAGCGCGTATTTTTGGTTACAGATTCGAGCATAAGGGTTATCGTTCTTTGGGATCCTTCGCCGACGATCAGATTTCACGAGACGTTGTCTTTGACGAATCTCGACCTTTCTTCTATCGAGATTCGGCCTCCTCCGCCACCGCTGAGTCGCTTTCATGGTTGTCTCTTTCTGACTCTTCACCTATTTCTCCACTATCACAGTGTTCCCTTGTTTTGTCTCCAGTGGTTCCTTCGTACCTTCGCCTTGCCGTCTTCCCGCAAAGACCACGATCTCGTTCTCTGGTGTTCACTTCTCCAGCGCCCTTGTCCTCCACGGATCTCCTCTTACGGTGTTTTGTCGTCACCCACATCCGATCCTTTTGATGATGCTCCTCGTTTAAATCGCCGTGGCCGGACATCCTTCGACCTCCGATCGTCTTGGATTTGTTCGATAGCTCATGCTCTCTCGTCACATCGAGCCTAGTTCTTATCGTGAGGTCGCTTCCTCATTCGAGTGGCGGCTTCGCTATGGCGTAAGAGCTTGATGCTCTTCGACGTCACGGAGACTTGGGATATTCTACCGACACCGTGTATGCTCATCCGATCATGTGCAAGTGGGTTTACAAGATTAAGACTTGGCCTCGATGGTACTATCGAGCGCTACAAGGCTCGTCTTGTGGCTCGTGGCTTTCAAAGAGAGTACTGGCCGTGACTACGATGGGACTTTTGCCCCGCGTCTATATGACCTTTGTTCGCGACTCTTGTTGCGGTTGCTTCGCTCACGGTGGTTTATCTCTCACTAGATGTTAAGAATGCCTTTCTTAATGGTGTTTTGCATGAGGAGGCCTACATGCGACCACCACCGGGTATTCATTCTCGATGGGCACGTCTGTCGCCTTCATTGTGCTCTTTATGGCCTTAAACAGCTCCTCGCGTGCACGGTTTTGCGCTTTTACCTCGATGATTCTTCGCTTCGGTTTCACTGTCAGTTCCCATGATCCTGCTCTTTTTGTCCATATCTCATCTCGGGGTAGGACACTGCTTCTTCTGTATGTTGATGATATGCTCATCACTGGTGATGATTCCTCATTCATCATGTATGTGAAGAAGCATCTCAGTGAGCAGTTTTTGATGACTGATTTTGGTTCTCTTACGTACTTCCTTGGGATTGAGGTCTCTTCCATGCCTGAGGGCTACTATCTCTTCCAGCAGAAGTATGTTCAGGATCTTCTTGATCGGTCTGGTCTGACTGACACTCGCACCGCTGAGACTCCTATGGAGCTCTTCGTGCCACTGATGGTGATCTTTTTGAGGATCCTACTCGATATCGCCATCTTGTTGGGAGTTTGGTGTACCTTGTGAGCACTTGTCCTGATATTGCTTATGCTGTTCATATCTTGAGTCAGTTCATGGCTCGTCCTACCCATATTCACTACAGTCACCTTCGTGTTCTTCGCTACTTGCGTGGGACCATCTCTCGTTGTTTGTTTTTCCCTAGCTCTACCTCACTCTGACTTCAGCGTACTCCGCGCGACACAGGCTAGTGATCCTTCTGATCGTCGTTCTCTTTCTGCTTACTGTGTTTTTCTTGGCTCCTCCCTAATTGCCTGGAAGACTAAGAAGCATATTGCAGTTTCCCGTTCGAGCGCAGAGGCTGAGTTGAGAGCTATGGCTGCAGTGACAGCAGAGGTTACTGTGGCTACTTGCAGATTTTGGAGTGCCTGTGATGGGACCTACGACTCTTTTGTCTGACAATACAGGTGCTATCAGTATTGCTCGGGACCCAGTGAAGCATGAGCTCACCAAGCACATTGGTGTGGATGCTTCATACATTCGCCACAGTGCGGGAGGGAGTACTTGCTTTACAGCTTTGTGCCATCGAGTTCTGAGTTGTTGGCTTCTCAACAGACTAGGGCACAACATTTGTATTTTCTCTCCAAACTCAGTGTGTGTGATCCACCATGAGTTTGAGGGGGGTGTTAGAATAGGACTCTATTTGTATTTCCTTATCTGTATATGGCAACCCCTTTTGTACTCCCTGTATATATTGCCCATTGGACCCTCTTGAATATACACATAATATTCATAACACACTTCACTTATTTTGTCACTTGCACGTCATGTATTCACGGCCGGAGGGAGTATTACATGCTGATTTGTATTGTTCATTATTAACTAATCACCATATTGGCTGCAAGCAATTCCATTCTTCAGTACCAGTCAATTGTGTACCAACTCGTAACCACGGTGTCATGATATAGTATGCTTGATTCTAGCTGGTTTGCTAATGCCTTGCAGTACTATTCTGATGATGTTTATCTAACTGCTAGATTGTTGCCTCATTTTCTATTTGCCTATTCTTTTTTTTATCCTGTTCAGTCTTCACATTCCAGTAGTGTTGTATACAATAATTGTGGGATACTGGGAACTGAAAATATTGCTATACTCCTAAATATTTTCTGTAACATTCTCATCTTGTTGTCACAAGTTCGTCCATGATATAATACTCAGTGGATGTGAAACTGGTTAATCTTTACTTTAGTTCCTTTGTGATCTTTCTTTTCTTATTGCCTTTGTTGGAATGGCCCCTCTAATCTAATATAGGATCTATATGTTTTTATTATTCTGTTACTTTGAGGTCTGGCTATTGATAGTTAGCATATTCTTTTCAGTTTGTGCTTTAATTTTTGCCTGTGATGCTATGAAACCGAAGACTCTTTTCAGGTTTCTGGAAGGCTGTTTAACCAGAGTATTGATTCAGTACCTCGAAGAAGTGCAAGACTTTCTAGAGATACAACACTAAATTCGAATTCAAATATCTCGCAGTTTGGAGGGAATGGAACAGATCACTCGTCAGGTAAATTGCGAGTAAACTCGTCCACGTCATCAAAATTGTGTTCAACAGCCGTACGTTCCGTGCAAGTTAGGAAAGGAAAACCACGGGCTACAGAAAATTTTGATGAAGGTGATTATCATTTCAATGCGAATGATTCATCAATTATATAAACCTAGCAAAATGTGGTTGATATGTTCTTATATACTTGTGCAATCTGGATCCGTCTGCGTATTTGCCTAGATGTTTATGTTCTGTTTATGAGTCTGCATTAGTTATATTAAGTCATCAAATTGTATTGTTTTGTTGTTTCTTCTGCCCATATACCTCCTAATGCCGGTTCAAAATTTTAAGTGTCTATATTACTGTGTATGCCTGTCTTTATTTACTTTCAGTTTCTTTTTTGACATAGCACAGGAACAGCAGGGCTGCTTGTCTCTGTCTTTATTTACTTTCAGTTTCTTTTTTGACATAGCACAGGAACAGCAGGACTGCTTGTCTCTTTTCTTTGATGTGGCATGTAGCTTTGTTTGATTTTTAGAAAAATATCTCTGAACATAAATAAAGTGTTACTATCAAATTCATATATTTTCTGATTCTATGCTAGTTTGAACTCCTCACTCCTATACGGAAATTCTCCCTAATCATTGAGATAAAATATTGAAAGCATTTTCTTTCCATGAAATCCTGTTTCAAGAACCCTGACATTTAGAATGCTAAATGAACCCATATTTTTCTCCTTTACTGGATTATCACCATTCTTTCTGTAACACCTTGGCACAAAATCCGCTCAATGCTCAGTCTACCGTGGGGCGGACCCGCACACACATATCACCCTACTTACACTTTCGTCATCCTTCGTGTAAAAGGGTTAACCTGTGGGTGTTACGTTTGGACCCAACAAACATTATATATTAGTACAACTCAGACAAGCAATGTGGGACTAATCCCACCACAACTCCACATGGGCCACAAAGGCCGCACCACGAGTAGGCTGGTGTTGTAAACCTTGGTTCAGAATGGAATAACTACTGTTATGAATATTATGGCAATATATATAGGGTACAACAGGGACACAAGACTAAACCCTAATACAAGGGAAATACCACAAATACCCTTAACACCTCTTCTCAAATGCAAGGCGTATGCAATAGCATTGCATTTGGAAAAGGGTTGACACTAAAATAGAGAAAATCCAAAATCCGAGTCTTGATAATGCCGTCGTAGCGTGCGGCTCTGGGAAAATATGCCGATTATCAAAACATCTCCCATTCAGGGTTGTGCGCCAGCCCATAAAGCACAAGGTGCAGGGGCTGAGAAAGTAGAGGCAAGCGGGAGCAAAGTTGACCGCGACAACACGACGAAGAAGGTGATGAAACCGATAGGAATAGAGAGAGCTGTCAAATCAAGCCGAAAAGGAATAGATAGAAGCATGGTAGCGCAGATCGAAGCCCAAGATTTGGCGGATGCAACAAGACAAGAAGAAGCTGAGGCTTGATCTCGGAAGAAGCGCGGCCTTAAGCTTCGGGGTGGCGGCTCAGAGAGAAGCTTCGGCATTATAACGACTTCTACGGTCTGCAGTGGCTCGGAGAGGAGCGGTGACTGCTGCTAGGCAAAAAGAATTCTTATACTTCTATGACTGACAATGAATGTGTGGACTCGCATGGCTTGGACGAACTAAAAAATAGAGTGGTACGAACTTGGATGGACGCAACGGGAAAAACGACACAAAGAAATAAAAGACTAGCAGCGACATGTAGTCGGATGCCCAATGTTCACAGCCTGGTCATCGACACCCTCATCCTCACCACCCTCAGCAGATGGTTTGGCACCAATGTCCACATCAACAGCTCCTTGAACGACACACTTGCCATCGACTTCCTAGAGCACGCCGTTCTCGATCTCCCTGTACGGGAACGAATCTGACAGGAGCTCATCGCTGATAAGCAGATCCTTGTACACAATCATGGTGCCACCTCTTCAAATCCCTCCCCTTGAAAAATTCGGCGGCAACTTGAGTGGAGGAGCTCATAGAGGCTCGGGAGGCGTGGATCCAGCGGCGGAGCACGGGCAGCGCGGGGGGACATCGGACGGTGTGAGCAGGGGAGCTCGGGTGCGGGGACGTCGTGGCCCCCCTCCTGACCAAATCAGGATAGATCTCGCCTAACAAGTAGCCGAGGTGGCGCGGCCGGGAGCTCGGGAGGCTCGGGCGGCGTGGATCCGAGAGATCGGGACGAGAGGAGGCGGCGGTGAGAGAGTCCGGATCCCGGGGCGACGGTAGATTTCTCGGGCTCGAGGAAGAGCGGTAGCGACGCCGCAGGTGTCGTCGGCGATAAACGGTACGACGATGACGAGCGATGCTGTGTCGTCGGCGATAAGCATGTTGATGCAGACGATCCGCTCCTTAAGCAGTCGCGAGAAGATGTCGTAGGCGACGTGGTGGTGGTCGAGGAGGACCTATGCCACGTGTTCCGGGTCTTCGACGCAGACGGATTTCACGGCGACTCCCTGATGCCGAAGATGACGATGCTGCTGCTAGATGGATCCAACTAAGACTAATATGGCCGTCCTTGGGATCGGAGATTGCTCTTTCCGAGGGTAGCGGGTTGGAGGCTAGGGTTTGAACCTTAGCTCTGGTACTATGTTATGAATATTGTGTATGTATTCAAGAGGCCCAATGGACAATATATATAGGGTACAAAAGGGACACAAGACTAAACCCTAGTACAAAGGAAATACCACAAATACCCTAGATGGCATGGCTTGAAGGGGATTAGGATATTAGATGGGGAGATAGACATAGATTGGGATGAGAGAACTAGATGGGTTGAGAGATAGCAAATAGAGGAGGAAATATTTCTTCTTGCTTGATCCAGAAAGGTTACATGACTGACACTTATATAGGACATCCTAACTTGACCCTTAACTATTATACTCCAACTAGGAAACCTCCTAATACATTCATCCGACTCTACTCTTCCTATTTTTCCTGGACTCTTCCTAATTCTTCTGCACGCTTGACTGCTACTGCTCGTATCGGACTCAACCTCCTAATCCTCCTGGACTAAACGCTGTTGCTAGATTATTGTAATTGGCGTTGGATCCTTTGCCCACACGGCTGGCCGTGACACTTGCTGTTGATGTGCATGTATGTGCTACAACTGCTCCACGCACCCGTTGCTAGGGCTTTTGTCCACAACATTACACCCCTTCGGGACAAGCAACTTGTCCTCAAGCTGCAGGGTGGTGGCCCCACGACGATATGAGATCCCAATGTTGACACTGTGGCACATGAGAGATCAACAAGACTCCGGTGACGGTTGACAACGATGCTGGGCAGTCCTTAGCGCAACTTGATGACGTGGAAGTTGCCGGTGGCATAGGGAAGATACATCAGGCAGCAACGAAGCGAAGACGTCACAATCTAACATGTGGTTCCCATCGTGATCCACACCACTTATGGCACAACTTCGGTTGGCGATGTAAAGAATATGACAGTGAAACAACAACAATCTTCTTTTTCCTTGTTGGTGGTAATGGTGTTGGTGGAGGAAGCGTTGCTGGCGATGGTGAACAGATGACCCGTGGTATTGGCGCTGATGGTTGCACTTGTCCCGTGGGCAACTTTGATGGCACGGTAGGGCCAACGTCATGCTCCTCCTTTGCCTTGTTGTGTGCCTCATGCTACATCAATTTCTCCTTGATAGCCTCCAATCCAGCGAGAAATTTTTCTTCAAAAGTTTTGAGGCATTCCTCCCATGTCTTGGTTGTGGAAGGTCTAGAACGTAACTCGATGGCAAGTCGACAACAATCGTTGTAGATGCACCGCCTTGCAACTTCTCAAAGCCATGCAAAGATCATGGTCTATACGATATTTGATGAAAGCCACGACCCTTGATCTCCTTGAAATATTTCAATGGTCTCCACAACTCCATAAGGATCAAGACTTGATGAAGCACACTCTCGAGTCATAGGATAGAGCACCTGTTGGATTGTAACACTGAGGATCCTTCTAGTCTTCTTGGCGACCAAAAGCCATAGTGGTTGGCTCTGATACCAAATGTTGTAACTGGCCTCGGCTACGAAGGTTGTAGGGGTGATTCACCGGATGACGAGGATGTCGAGTCTGATGAGCCAGCACCGTTGCCGGCAGTAGAAGGATAATGGGGATAGAAGAGTGAAATTAGATGGGCAAGGAGTAGCAATCAGAAGAAGGAAGATTTATTTCTTGCTTGCCTCCAGAAAGGTTGCATGACCGACACTTATATAGGACATCCTAACTTGATCCCTAAGTATTATACTCAACTAGGAAACCTCCTAATAGATTTATCCGACTCCACTCTTCCTATTTTTCCTGCACTCTTCCTAATTCTATTCTTTCCTAATTCTTCTCCTGCATGCCTCTGATTGCTGCTGCTCGTATCGGACTCAACCTCCTAATCCTCTTGGACTGAACACTGTTGCTAGATTATTGTTATTGGCCTTGGATCCTTTGCCCACACGGCCGGCCGTCACACTCGCTGTTGATGTGCATGTATGTGCTGTAGCTGTTGCACGCACCTGTTGCTAGGGCTTTTGTCCACAACAAGGGGCTTCTTTCCATGTGACATCTGATGCATCACAACTCACATCATGTCGTCCTGCTGCACAAGGTATCAAGATTCAGACAACTGATGGAACGCCATGCATAGTCACTTGTCAGGGGACTCTTTCCACCTCACTTCGCAGTTTCAGAAGTCTCACTTGTCCCCACGCTTTCCATGAATCTCATCTCTGTCGGACAGCTTGCAGATATGAATTGTTTTGTTGGGTTCGATGATAGCTCCTGCTTTGTGCAAGATCGTCGGACAAGAATTGCCATTGGTACAGGTAATCGTCAGAGTGGTTCTGTAGGGCTCTATTGTGAGAACCCTAAAAATCAAACTAACCTGAGCAATGCTAATCGGTAATTAGCAGTAAATTAAATTCATCTAAATCAAGAACAAAACATAATTACAGTTTAATATCGAACACATCGCCAAACAAATTCATTCAAGATATGTTCCCAAGAGTTCATCAACCTAAGTTACAACAAGAATTATAAATCGAACATACACCATCGATATAGCTCAGAGTCATGTACAAGAACACATTACAAGCGAAATTAACACATTAATACAAACTCGGAATTTCTTACAAGAATCCATCTCCAGAAATTACAAATGAATCTGGAAGTAATAATACAACATTGTTACACTCTCAAATAAATTACAAGAATTAATTACATTGGATCAAAATAAGAAAATTACAGCTTTGAGATTAATTACAAAAAGAAAAGAATAAAATCCTGCATGCATATCATCGAAGCCCTCCTTGCATCCTTCGTTCGTTTATCGCCAAGCCAGTAGAAAGCACCTTCCTCGGCCCATCCAAAACCTGGCCCACATTCCATTGTTCGCCAGCAACCAAAAGACAAATGGCAAACCAAAAAGCTATAAATGGAAATTAAAAGTAAAGAATGGATTGCCGTCAGATCGCATGAAGTTCTTCGGGGTTCCCAGAGCGACCTAGGTCAGTCGGTACTGTCTTACTTAAGTAGGTTTCATCACCTGATAGTTTTAGAAATCCGACACCCACGTTATACCGACTTACCTTCGTTGCAGAAAATCTGAAGCATAGTTTCAGGGACACCCTTCGGACCAAAGGTCCATAGCCAAATAGTCCACCATGAGAGTAAATTGGATAAGGGAGGGGCAATTTTGGCATGCACAAGGCAAGGGAAGAAAGGCCAGACGAATGCCCCTCATCCTTAAACCCGTCTCCCCCAGTCAAGCCTCACAATACCCCACATTCACAAGCACAGCCGAAGCAACCAGGAGAAACCCTTCTCCCTCACAAAGCAAGCAAGCAAACCACCCAAAGCAAACCCCAATGCCACCACAAGCTAGCACAAACAAGCAAATCCTTTCCCTCTCCATCCCACCCATTCTTTCCGTAAACCGAAGGCAACACCCACAACAGAGCAAAGCTAAGCCACAACCGAGAGCACCACTGCCAACCCAAGCCAAGCATCACCCACCAAAGCATCACCACACCATCACCATCCAAAACAAACCACCCACAGAGAGCAACCGGAGGAGAGGAGTGCAAAGGAGAAGGGAAAGACCGAAGGAGCAAGGATGACAAGAGATGACTACTACCGACAACGACCACCAGGACCAAGCTAGGCCGATAAGGAACCAAAGGGAGTACCGGAGAGCACCACGACCACCACACCGACTAGCATCACCAACCCAGCCATCCATTGCCATTCCATTCCCAACTTGGCCTAACAAGGTAAACCATCCTTCCTGCACACACTTTTATTTTTGCTCAATCCGAACCACACCATGTGAGCCAACCAAGCACAGAGCACCAACCTATTCCATCACGGAACACTAACAGTAGCATCATCATCATCCATTTCCATCACAGAGCAAGCGGAGTAAAGAGAGTAGAGTAATAGTATACCCCTTGATCTAAGAACACCATCACGGCACTCTACGCTGCACCGACGACACCGCCTTGTGCATGGGAAGGCCTTGAGCCCCGCCGTAGCTAGCCCGTTAGCAGCCCACATCCATCATCTTTACCATGTGTGAGCCAAAAAGCAACAACATCAGAAAATGAAACAAGCCGAGCTATAAAACCAAAACAACAGAACAAGGAAAAATGGGGAGACAAGTCCGGGGTCTAGTTTCTAGAACCAGAGGCGCTGCGCAGGCTGAGCTGCTCCGGGGTAGGGAGAATCGCGTGGGCCAGGCACACGACCGAGCCGCTGGGCGCAACCAGAGGCAAGCAACGAGGCCGAGCCTGCCGAGCGGTTGAGCTGGGAGCGCTGGGCGGGAGGAGCTCCTGGCCGCAGCAAGACGGGCCAAGCGCCAGCAGCAGTAATGGATGAGGAGGCGCAATGAGCCGAGCCGCAAGTCAGCGCAAGCAGAGGCAGGGTGGCAGAGCCGAAGCGCGGCGGGGGAGAGGCGGCGTGGGGCAGAGGATGGCGCCATGGGGCGGCAGAGCGCGAGGAGGTGGCGCCATGTGTAAGACCAAACCTACCAAGGAATCACCAGTAGAAAGGAAATGGGAAAAGAGGGAGAGAAGAAGAGGAAGTAAAGAGAAAGGGGAAGGATAGAAAGGGAAGCCAGGAAGGGCTGTTCGGCCGTGAGGATAGGGAGGAGAGAGAAAATTAAATTAAAAATTAAATTAAAATTAAAAAGAGAGAGATTAAGAAAAAGGGGAAAATTAGGTACGGGCTAGAAAGGCAATTTCGCAGGAGGATAAATAGCAGTAGCCAGACCGATAGGAAAATAAAAGCAGGAAAAGTGTAAAATTAATCTGGGACTATATAACTAAATTAATCGCCAATAAAACTCCCTAAAATTAGACAAATAATCTGATGCGTAGAAATAATTTAATCATGATAGAATAATTAAATTAAACAACCCCGGTAAATATCACCCCTAAACCGAACTGGCTAGGGCCCGTTATTACCAAACGCGAAAATAAACGACCAACGATTCCAGAGCCAGTAGACCGTAGAACAATCGCAGTTGGGGAGTGCTAACCTAACGGAGATCCGAAAAATGTTATTAAATTAAAACCTGCTAACGAAGAAAACCAACTGACTAATGTACGCCTAGTAGCACAAAAAACAACTAAGTATGCATTTATTTATTTTCCGTGCCTACCGTGTAATTGATCTAGGTTTCGTTGACGCCGATCTTTTCTACGACTACGAAGGCAAGCTTACCTCTTGAACATCTAGTTATATTAAATGTAAAAGTTACTTTGCTGTATCATATATGTATACACATCAAAACTATGTCTCAAAATCAAATCGGAGAAAAGAGAAGAAATGAGAAATGAGCAGTACAGCTGAGATGAGTAGCTGTACTGCAAGAGAATTATTAGGATGGTAAAGAGGACCCTTGGCAGGAAAAGAGAAGAGGGAAGAGGCGGGACCCTTTAATATGGTTAATGTATAATGACCAACAAAACTTTACTCGGATAAGAGGTCGTATTTAAGTGTCAACCATTTTCTCGTTTCGGCGGGCAAAAATTGCTACCTTGTTACGTGGCTACTCTCCACATCGGGTAAGTAATATTGTATGGGTTGAGTTATGGAGGAACCTAGGACCAGTAGGAAGAGTTCGGAAGTAGGGGATCCAAGGCGCTATAGTACCGCAAGGTGGAGTGTTGGGTGCAGGGATGTTCGGCCCATCCAATATTACGAACTCATGAGGATCAAGTGGCGCCCTAGACAAACGTAAAGTGGGTGGAGACTTAATCACGTAACTTGGAAAACGCTTTGTATTTTGAACTCGAAATTTAATAATTGTATTAAAGATCATAGCCTTGCGTGGCTAACTATTGCAATAAAGTACAGTTTCTATCTTATGGTTCGCTATGTTAACTCGTAAGACTTACTATTCGTCGGGCGGTGTCCTCAAGCGCATTTAATCCATATGCTTATGTGATTATTCTCCCGGTAATGACATGGGGCGTCGCATCTATGTTCTTGATCGCCTGAGTCTCCCTTTATCCCCCATTTCTGGTACTGGTCCATATACTTCTTGTCCTTTTGCATCTACTTCTGTTTGCCAATCCTTTCCTCTATGGCATCATCGCTTGGGGCACATGTGTGGCTCACGCCTTTCTATCTTGATCCATCAAAGTGTTCTTGGTCCTGTTTCTGTTGACACAAATTTTCAGTGCAAGGGTTGTAGACTTGGCAAGCAAGTACAACTCCCATATCCCTCTAGCATTTCTCGCTCTGATCGTCCCTTTGATTTGGTTCATTCGGATGTTTGGGGTCTTTCTCCTTTTGCTTCGAAGGGTGGTCATAGTTACCATGCCATCTTCATTGATGACCATACTCGATACACTTGGATCTACTTCATGAAACACCGTTCACAGTTGATTTCTATCTATCAGTCTTTTGCTCAGATGGTTCATACTCAATTCACTTATACCATCCGTGTTTTTTGTTCTGACTCTAGAGAATATCTTTCATCAGCCTTTCGTCAGTTTCTTTCTTTTGAGGGTACTCTCCCTCAGCTCTCGTGTCTTGGTATTCATGCTCAGAATGGTGTTGCCGAGCGCAAGTACTGTCACATCATTGAGACTGCTCGTACTCTTCTCATTTCCTTTTTTGTTCCCTCTCACTTCTAGGGGGAAGTAGTCTCTACGGCAGTCTATCTCATCAACCGTCAGCCATCTTCCAAGCTTCAGGGCAAGTGTCCTAGTGAGGTCCTGTACAGAGCACCTGCTCGCTATGCTCATCTTTGTGTTTTTTGTTGTGTTTGCTATGTTCTTGTAGCACCTCGTGAGCGCACAAAGCTGAGTCCTCAGTTAGTTGAGTGTGTTTTTCTAGGTTATAGTCCTGAGCATAAGGGCTATCGTTGTTATGATCCCTCAGCACGTCGCATTCACATCTCTCGTGATGCGACTTTTGATGAGGATCGACCTTTCTTTTATCATCCTTCTATACATCCCACTCCTTCCACAGATTCAACCTCCTTGTGTCTACCTCCCATTCTTTCACCAGGCTTGCCTTCTTCAGATACACCTTCTCCACCAGTTTCACCTTCAAGTGTGCCTCCTCCACCAGCTCCACCAGTTCCTGACACTTCTTCCACTTTTCCTTTTCACTATACTCGCCGACAGGGAGTTCCCTTTGATCCTCAGACTTCCATTCTTTTTGAACCTTCTAATCCTCAATCCTCTCCTTCACTTGACCCTCCAGCTAGTACCACAGACTCTGATGACCGTTCTACTGCATCACGGTATGCCCTACATGATCGTTCCTCTCTTCAGGCACCAAAGAGATGGGGTCTTCCTTGTGCTTGTGCAGTATCTGAGCCAAGTACGTATCAGGAGGCCGTCAGTATACCTGAGTGGCAGTTGGCTATGACAGAGGAGCTCACAACATTAGAGTGTACAGGCACTTAGGATCTTGTTCCGCTACCATTTGGAGCTGTTCCTATCACTTGCAAGTGGATGTACAAAGAACAAGTTAGATGGGTCAGTGGAGCGACACAAGGCTTGTCTTGTTGCAAGAGGTTTTCAGTAGGCTCATGGTCGAGATTATGATGAGACTTTTGCTCCAGTTGCTCATATGACGGTCAGACTTTTATTGTCATTGTAAATTGCGCACATGGACTATATCTTAGATTGATGTCAAGAATGCTTTTCTTCATGGTGATCTACATGAGGAGGTCTATATGCAGCCACCCCCCGGTGTTGAGGCTCCTACAGGGTATGTTAGTCGTCCTAGACGTGCTCTATATGGTCTCAAGCAGACTCCTCGTGCTTGGTTTGAGCGTTTTAGTTCTGTGATTCGAGCTGTTGGTTTTACCCTGAGTAAGCATGACCCTGCCTTGTTTATTCACACTTCTCAGCGAGGTCGTACTTTGCTTCTGCTGTATGTAAATGATACGCTGATCATAGGAGATGACATAGACTACGTGGCTTTTGTCAAGAAGAAATTGAGTGAACAGTTTATGATATCCGATTTGTGACAATTGAGCTATTTTCTAGGGATTGAGGTTCATTCTTGATGGTGATGGCTACTATCTCTCTTAGCATCGCTACGTTTAAGATCTACTTGCTCGCTTTGGGATGACTAATACTCGTAATGCTGCCACACCCATGGAGATTCACTTGTAGCTTTGACCTACAGACGGTGTACCCTTGACAGATCCTTCCCGCTATCATCAACTCTATAGGAGCCATGTCTATCTCACTGTCACCAAGCTAGACATTGTTCATACTATTCTTGTACTCAGCCAGTTTGTCAATGCTCCCACATCAGTCCATTATGGTTATGTTCTTCGTGTGCTGAGATACTTGAGGGGGATTGCGTCCAGACGTCTATTCTATGCCAGTTCGAGTTAGCTCCAGCTCCACGCTTACTTGGACTCCACTTGGACTCTGTGATCCTGCTGACCGCCGATCTATCATTGGCTACTTTATCTCTCTTGGGACTTCACTTATTGCCTAGAAGTCCAAGAAACAGACTGTGGTGTCACGCTGTAGTGCAGAGGTTGAGCTTTGCTACCACCTCAGAGATCATTTGGCTTCGATGGCTCTTGATTGATCTAGGTGTCCATTGTGACAATCCTACACCTCTCTTTTGTGACAATGCAAGTGCCATTCAGATTGCTAGTGATCCAGTTAAACATGAGCTGACAAAACACATTGGTGTTGATGTATCTTTCATACGATCTCATTGTCAGCAGTCAACCATCGCCCTAAAGTATGTTCCCTTAGAGCTTTAAGTTGCAGTTTTCTTCACTAAAGCTCAGACTCGAGAACATCATCGGCTTTATCTACTCAAACTCAGTGCATTAGATCCCCTTGATCCACCTTGAGTTTGAATGGGGGTGTTAAGAGCTTTGTATACTCTACATTCTCTCTTTTGGCCTATGCGGCCCATGTAGCCCATGAGGCCTATGTAACTCTCTATATATACTCTCTCAATTAATGAATAAGTTGCACAATTGTGAATAGCAAAATCACTCACCAATTATTCTAACAATTGCCACATACAAGGATCTCCTTTTATAAGGAGTAATTGGACCCTTCCTGTTACATACTCATCTAACCTGCCTAGTGTCCTCAACACGACTACTAGCATGCATGAACACATCCTGAACAAGCACGTCAACTTACTGTACTAACCTATTTGGACTCTTGTTTTCCTAACTAAATACGAACACATCTTTCATAATCCTCCTGAACTATTCCTTCTGAACGTGGACTCTGCATATGGTCTTGGACATCTTGCCAGCCAACCGCTAGTGCTGATCTCCTTAGCTTCAAGACGATATGTGTTGTCGCCGCTGCTCAACCCATGGCCACAACAAATGGTATTGCATTCACCCCCCTTGAGTGCTAACGCCCTCGGCAGGATACCGCATACGCGGCAATGCCCAGATCCATCTCTTGGTACACGTTTGTGTGTCCAGTGCTGGCACATATGCTATGCCGTGTGTTCACTCTGGGCCCACATGCATCATGCGCCATATGCCCGCACCCCTGTCTCGCACGCGCCCGTGCAGCGAAGGTTGATGCTCTGATACCATTTGTACACTATGGCCCGAAATCCGGTCAATGCCTAGCCCATCGTAGGGCGGACCCGCGTGCCCACTTACACTTTCGTCATCGCTTCGTGTAAAAGGGTTAACCAGATGTTATGTTTGGATCTGATAGACATCATGTACTACTACAACTCATTTTAGACAAGCAATGTAAGATTAATCCCACTACACAACTCCACATGGGCCACATGGGCTGCACTATGAGCAGACTGGGGTATTACACTTTCACATTAGCTTTTGCTATTGTATATTTACATAGTTTTGTGCAATTATACTTTTTAGGTATAATTTTTGCATTTGATTGTGCTATATGGATGGTGCAGTATGTTCTGCTCGGCCATCTTCACGAATGATGAAAGTGATTTTTCTGAATCTTAGGAGGCAAGTATGAAGCTGTTGATGAAATGTGGACGGATAATGTAGCAGCAACGTCATCTTCTGTAAGTATAGCCGACGGAAGATGCTTTGAGCAAGATAAAGCTGAACGAATTCTGTCACAAGACTCCAAATTGGCGATAGGTATCAACGAGCTATTGGGACTTTTACGAATACTTGGGGAGGGCTATAGGCTTTCTTGCTTGTTTAATTGCCAGGTATGTCAAAGATGTTTGTGTTACAAATGCTAACCTTCTATCCAGTGTTGTGGCTAATTTCATTCACTTAATGGTCAGGAAGCATTGGAAGTCTACAGAAAACTCCCAGAGCCACAATTTAATACCGGATGGGTTCTATGCCAGGTACAACCCATGCAAGATTGTTGCAGATTTCCCTACATGCTTTTGATTCTTGTAATGAAAATTTGGAATTTTGTATTTCTATGTTATCTAACGCGATACATATTTCTATATTATCTACTTCTAATGCAATACATAGGGTCTGTGTAGTACTCCTTTATCTTTATATGCTGCCCACATATTTCAAAATCCAAACTTTATAATGTTTGATCAACAGTTAGTCCAACAATATATAGGTTTAGTGACACAAAAGTTGTACTATTACATTATATTTGAATGTACTTTCATATGATCATGATTTTGTAGTTATTAACAATATATCATAAAAAAATTAAACGTCAAAATTCACTTTAGGAGACCGTCCCAAGTAAAACCGTGCCTTATAAAAATCAACGGAGGGAGTATTGAGGAGTGATGTCCACTTTTTTTTTTTTTGCTTCCTCTGGTTTAAACTTGAAAATGACTTAAATCAACCCGATGGTGTAATGAATTCATGATGGTCTATTTATTGGGAGGGTAAGATGACAGTGAATAGTCTATGCTGCTTTTTGATCTGTTGTTTGAGTCAATTTGGGGATTGAAGTTTGTAATACAGCTCGGGCGTTGACCTTGAATATTGATTGTTTAGTTCGAATCTAGATGCGCACATGAGTCCCTTATTGCAGATATTTAATTGCCACTTTAGTAAAAGATCAGTCTATACTTTATGAAAACAATATCGTAACATATTTTGTACTATTTGTAGATATAAACGATAGTCTGTAAATTTGTTTATTTTGGCAAGAAAAGTTCGTCTTCATTTTGGTCAACTATGCAGGTTGGGAAGGCATATTTTGAAATGGTCGATTATTTAGAAGCCAACCATTTCTTTGAGTTAGCACATCGACTATCACCATGCACGTTGGAGGGAATGGACATCTACTCCACTGTTCTATATGTAAGTCAACACTGCTGTTGGACTTGCCTACTTTATTACCACCTTTAGCTCCAATCTCACATGCTTATTTTGCAGCATTTGAATGAGGAAATGAGGCTAAGTTACCTTGCTCAAGAGCTTATCTCTATTGATCGACTATCCCCTCAAGCATGGTATATATTTTATCCCCTTAGAATAATCATGTTGGGTCCTTTTCTTTTCCCAATATTTCATTTTTTGCTTACTGCCCCCCCCTCTCTCTCCATCTTTCAACGGTTCCTTTTTGTTTGAACCCTTACCATTTTGTTTGAACCCTTACCAGAAATGCGGTTTGTCCAAGTCGCGGTACGAGATTCGGGTTCGTAGTTTGCCACTTTTTCTTCCAATTTTCACTGCAAACACAAACCCCATACCCTAAACCTGTTCGGGTTCGACAAATCTGGTTCACGATTCGCAGGGTTTTATAGCGAATCCGGTAACTCTGGTTTGAACCTGAACATGGGGTTTACAGAAAGTAGAGTTGAGGCTTGTTAAAAAAAACTGGTTGCTCCGATCTTGGTTTAACCATGTTATATGTGGTCTTGGTCTCAGTGCAGTGCAAAACAGCTGGACGAATCTAGGTTTGGGGGGTGGGGTGGCAATTGCAAATCTTTAGTTGAAATGCTTTCAAGCTGTCCTATCGTTACATAATATAGTATTACGTTTCTAATGTATCTGTTTTGAATGTGCAACAGGTGTGCAGTGGGAAATTGCTTTTCCTTGCGGAAAGATCACGAGACTGCTTTGAAGAACTTCCAACGTGCTGTACAGCTTGACTCAAGAGTCGCATACGCTCACACTCTATGTGGTCACGAGTATGTTTTAGCTCCCATAAATATTGATTTTATATGTCTATTTGAGTAAGGTGTGCCATAGGTCCCTAAACTTGTGCGGGCGTGTCACACTGTCACTTGGGTCCCTAAACTTGTATGAGTGTGCCAATAGACATCCAAACCGCACTTAATAGCAACTAATGATCATGTGGCACTTTGACCTTATTCAAGCCAAAGTTTGACGATGATTGGCCAAACCACACTTAATTAGCACTTTACTCTTTCTATTTCATCCTGTCTTCATGTTTGAGACCATCTGTGAAATTTTCTAATCCTACTGCCATTCCTTGGAACTATAGGTATTCTGCATTGGAGGATTACGAGAATAGTATTAAATGCTACCGATGTGCACTTCAGGTAGATGAAAGGCACTACAATGCCTGGTATGGCCTTGGAGTGGTGTACCTTCGCCAGGAAAAGTTTGAGTTTGCTGAGCATCATTTCAGAAGGGCATTTCAGATAAATCCTCGTTCTTCTGTTCTTATGTGCTATCTTGGGATGGCCTTGCATGCTCTAAAGGTTGATATCATTTATCGACAACCATAAACTAGTTTGTGGTTTCCACTTCCCCTCCATACTAGAAGTTTCGTCGTCTTCTGGACAATGCTTAACTATGAACCTACTTTCTGAATTCAAACTTCAGAGGAACGAGGACGCATTGGAAATGATGGAGAAAGCTATATTTGCTGATAAGAAAAATCCACTTCCCAAGTATCAGAAGGCTTTAATCCTTCTAGGCCTTCAAAAATATCCGGAAGCTTTGGACGAGTTGGAGCGGCTAAGGGAGATTGCACCTCATGAGAGTAGTATGTATGCACTGATGGGGAAGATATACAAGCAACTTAATATTCTTGACAAGGCTGTATTTTGCTTTGGCATTGCCCTGGATTTGAAACCTCCCGCAGCTGACCTTGCTATAATTAAGGTATAGCACTATTCTATTTTCCTTATCCCACCTGCCGGCTGCCTCCCCTCCACCCCTTTTGTTGATTCCCGCACTATCCATTTTAAAAAACTTACCTCTGTGTCTCTTCCTAGGGTGGTCCAGTAACCATTGCTTGTTAAATTGTTGCACTTATTTTCAATTTCTCACCATTACCGTACTGGTCTCATTTGTGTTTGAATAACTGAGTTACATGTTCGTCTGATGTTTGGCAGTCTGCAATGGAAAAGGTACACCTTCCAGATGAACTGATGGACGATGACCTTTAAGTTCACTCTAAAGCACAAATTGATGAACAAACATTTTCGAGCCCTGGCCTGCTTGTGCTTTCCGAGGGAACTCGGAGGTTCAAGGAAGAAAGCGCATCATCCTGAGTCAGCATTTGCTGCTCCCATGGATTCTCTTGGGGTGTTAGTGTACCATTAACCGGGGTGTTAGTGTACAAACCATCCAGTTTTGTAGCATTAGCTGTAACAGTAAACTGATAGCACAAGCGCAGCAGCTGCAGTAGTTTAGATGTACAAGTTGAGTGTTGGCAATGTGGCCTGTATCCTTGTACAATTATCAGATTACCAAAAGAAATCATTGACAAATAATGGAAATCATCGGAAGACGAGATCCTGTTGATTCAGGCAGATCGCGAATTGCATGGATATACTTTTCTGGTGTCATATTCAAGGTTGGAAACATTTCTGTACAAGTCAAAAGCTATGGAGAGAGCGGAAGGATGATTCGACGAGTCAGCCTCGTTCCATTGTAAGTAGGGGAGATGATGTTATGAAATTTGTGCATGGCTTTACATGAAAGCAAAATGTATGTAACATCCCAAAATCTACATTTTGGGAATATATAATAGAAATGCATTAGGAAAATAATTTTGATCATTTTACATATGAAAATCTAACCATGCTTGAATTTTGAACTTTTGTTTAAAAGCAAATAATGAAATTCATACAAATATGCATTTAAAAGAACTTTAGATAAGACATAATTAAAATAGTTGAGAGAATTATTTTGGACATAATTGTTTAGGGAAAGATTTACCAAACAAATTATGAGAATTTTCATTAAGGGTTTGTTTGGGAACTCTAATCCCGGCCGGGATCCCGGTCAATTCCTGGGGATGGAAACCCACAGGGCAAATTTTCTCGTGCCAGCTAGAACGCCTATTTGGATGTCCACGAGATAGGGATTTTCTGCCCTAATCCACACCGTTTCCACGGGGAAAAAAAATCCTCTAGTCCCCACGTCGGGAAAATTCTCCGCGATCGTCTCGCTCGACCACCTCGTCTCCCTCGATCGCCTCCACCTCCCCACGTCGGGAAAACTCCCCACGACAGGCGATCGAGACCGCCTCCACCTCCCTCAGCCTCGACCTCTGCCTCCCTGTCAGGAACTGAAGAAATTGAGAAGGCTTCTGATGAACCGGTATCGTATAAGCATCCTGAGATTAATGACTTCGGCGCCGACTTCACTTGAAGCAACATGCGTAACTGGGAACCAGCCTTGGATTGACATCGTACGGCTTGCAGATGATTTACCGTTTCACTCGAAGTCTCTGACACACTATAGCAATTGTCGGCATTATTTACTATTACTTCTCTTGTCTTTCTCAGTAAAAACTTCAGCTATATATATAGCTTGTAACCAGATTATTCGGGTATCGTTTTTATCAATGCAAAACCCTAGCCGCAATAGTCTAGCTTTAGTATTCCAGTTTCCATTTTTAACCTAAAAATCCCCAAAAACAGTGTGCGAGATCTTGCGATTTTGGATTGAACTTTTTGTTCCTGTTAAGTGGTATCAGAGCTGCGATCTTGACCTCGGCTTTTGCTTGGATTTGTTTTGGTGAGGGTTTGGGAGCAGATCTCTATCTCCTTGTAAAATTCCACAACCAAGCAGATCTGGAAGCGAGTTAGGGAAGAATATGTGGAGGAATCTCAGAAATCGGTAAGGTTGGGGCTGGTACTTTGCCATCTTGGTAAAATCCTTTCTTGATCTGTATGATTCAGTAGATGGGCAAGCAGAACAAGGTTGGAGGTGTAGAGGAGGAAGACAAGATGTATGCGACCTCGACTGAAGCTGAAGACATAAGGAAAAGTATTGAAGCTCTTAGGAAGGCATAAGAGGGTAACAACGCACAAATGCAGATCCAGATGGACAATTTAATGGGAGCCATGTCTAACTTCATGAATAGCCCTGTGACTAGAGAACTATCTGACAAGCAATCCAGCTACCAAGGTAATTTTGGGAACCCCTCGGTCAATTTGGTACCTAATGTTACTGCATCTAGGCCAAGTAGTATGATAGCTACTGTAGAAATGGTGAGTGGAAGTGTGGGAATTAGTACCCCTATGAGAGCAGCCATTTTTGATGTAAGTATCAACCCGATATTATCTGTGGCAGTTACTCAAAACCAGAATATACCTTTGGGGAATTTTAGTGGCAGCCCGATCATCCTGGGGGAGAACATGGGAAGACAGATAGGGAGTGGAAACCCACCTAGGTTAGCTCATTACATGATGAATCCTGAGTATCATCACAGTAGCCATCAAGCCAACAACTTGACTCTAGGGGTAGCTCCATTCTGGCCGCTACAGTGACCGCCCAACCACAGAGTTCACCCTCTTTAGACAACTACTTGGATTCTGGTCAGGGTAACAGACCACCTCACACCTCAGAAAACAATAGAGCTCAAGCTGTGTTGAAATCTCCTAAACTGAATTTTCCAGAATTTGATGGGTCTGATCTTGATGGGTGGCTAGCAAAGGCAAAGAAATACTTTGATGCTGCTAGGATGCCATTGGACCAAAGAATTGATTATGCAATGACTTATCTTAAGGATAAAGCTAATTACTGGTGGAGGTACAGGGTGTAGTGCAGCCATCCTTCCATGGCATCAGTTTTGCAGGATGGTGAGTGACAGATTTGCAGAATCTTCTATATATGAAAATATCAGACTATTTCATTGGTTAAAGCAAACTGAAACTGTGGAGTCTTATGTTGAACAATTTGAGGAGGTTATGGGTTTGGTTAGAAGGGATAATCCACTATTTCCTAATGAATACTATGCCTGTAGCTTTGTTGCTGGACTCCAGGATTATATACAAAACCATCTGCAGTGTCATAGACCCAGGAATTTGATAGAAGCGATTTGGATGGCTAGAAGGATTAAGCAATCACACCCACTCAGAAATAGAACTTATACTAGTTTTACTAGAAATGATTATGTAAGTTCTAGAGACAAAGGAAGATTAAGTACCAGCAATGGTGCTAAAAGTTTTAAACAAGAAAAAGATGCTAAAGCAAAGGGGATTGCCTAGAGTAATAGGACCGGGAAGGATTATGGGAAGTGTAGAAAATGTCCTGAACCTTGGTTCCCTGGTCATAAATGTAAAATTAGTGAAAAGCATTTATTCTCAGTGGTTCAATGTGATCAAGAATCTGAGGAGGATGAGGAGGAAATGGAGGATTCCGGGGAACAAGAAATTAACCAGCATGATACCACTCCATCTAGCCCTGAACCTCAAGGGAATGAGGCAGTATTACATCTCTCAATGCATGCTGTACATGGGACCAACTCAGTTAGTAATACCTTCACTTTGTCAGTACAAATGGGAAGAGTGAGAGCTACTGCATTGGTGGACAGTGGAAGTACTGCTACCTTTATAAGCCCTCAGCTTGCAGAAAAGGCTCACTGTGAAATGACAAATCATACAACCATGAGGGTAATGATAGCCGATGGAGGGACATTGTGGAGTGACACTTTGTGCAAGGGGTGCAGTTATGAAATTCAAGGAGAAAACTTTTCTGACATGAAGGTGTTGCCACTCAAGGGGTATGATATCATTTTTGGAGTTGATTGGATATATATCCACAGCCCTATCAGACTCAATCTAAAAACTAGATAATTCTCCATAACTAAATATGGATTGAAACCAGCAGTATTTAAAGATGAGACTCAACCAGGATCAAATTGTATAATTGAATCCAGTCAGTTGGAGAAGTTGTTGAGTAAAGGAGTAGTGGGAGCTGTAATGTATGCAAAGAGTACTTTAACTCACCTAGTAGAAATAGGCCAAGTACCAGATGGAATACAGAGCTTGCTCAGCAAATATCAAGACATTTTTGAAGAACCCCAGCATCTACCACCAAGTAGAGACTGTGACCATTCTATTCCTATTATGCCAGGGGCAAAACCAGTGAATTAAAGGCCATATAGACTCCCTCACTACTAGAAAAATGTCATGGAAGAGTTAGTGGAGCAACAATTGAGATCCAAAATCATAAGACCTGTTAGCCCATATTCATCTCCTACAATATTGGTGAAAAAGAAAGATGGATCTTGGAGGATGTGCATTGATTACAGGCAACTCAACTCCAATACCATGAAGAATAAATATCCTATACCAGTAATTGAAGATTTGTTAGATGAGCTTCATGGGGCTGAAATATTTTCTAAGGTGGATTTGAGGTCTGGGTATCACCAAATTAGAATGAAGCTAGAGGATGTGGAGAAGACAGCCTTCAGTACTCATAGGGGTCATTATGAATTCTTGGTCATGCCATTTGGGCTTACTAATGCCCCAGCTACCTTCCAAGCATTGATGAACATTATATTGAGCAAATATTTGAGACAATTTGTTTTAGTGTTCTTTGATGATATATTGATTTATAGAAAGTCTTTGAAGGAACATGAGGGACACTTACAGAAGGTGTTTGATATCCTTAGAAAAGAAGAGTTATTTGCAAACACTACTACAAAAAGGCTAATACTGGATGCCTCATCACAGACGGTTGCCCAAACCCATCTGTATTACATGCATTCACAGACGGTTTTAGTTTTGCGACCGTCTGTGTTACTGGATGCGCTAAAAACTGCCTATGAAGAGGTAATATCACAGACGGTTCATGTTGAAAATCGTCTGTGAAGTATCACAGACGGTTCTGAACAAGAACCGTCTGTGATATTACTTAGTATCACAGATGGTTTTCAAAAACAACCGTCTGTGAAGTATCACATACGGTTTTAATAATGAACCGTTTGTGATATAAGACCATATCACGGACGGTTCTATTGTGGAACCGTCTTTGATAAGTGTCACTGATGGTTCCATAATAGAACCGATTGTGATAAGTCTCTTTATTAGTAGGAGCCCGTTAGGATTTGCGCTAACTCGTCACTCCCCAACGGCCTTACTCTCGTCCGTTCCCCTCCCCAACGCCGCCATTCTTTCCGTCGCCGACGATAAGAGTGTCTTTTGTAGTGTCACCGTTGTACCACAACTACGGTGACGCTGCGCGCCTTCTCCTTTTCCTCCTCCCCCCGGCGTGCGCGACCTCAGCTACCTTTTCACCGGCGATGTCGAGGTAAGTGTCGGGACCCAAAATATGCAACTCGACCTCTCGTATCTTGCACTAGTCCAGAATCACGCTTAGTGCACACAAAGGGCAACATCGGTGAAATATCATTTCCATATACAAAGATAACTAATGACTAGGCAAATAACAATAAACATCAGAGTAAAGACCTTAAGGTCAAAGCTTACAATTAATGCTTCAGAGGGCAGATAGCTCAATGAAGTTACAGCGGAACGAAACAGAATAACTTCAGTGATGCTTATCCATATGCCCACAGGCAATCGGCTGGGGTGCGTGACCTAGTTCTCCACGATCCTTGAAGTAGACCTTGTTGACTGATGATCCCTTCACTTCTGCTTAATTTATTAAAGCAAGCTTGAGTACACACCGTACTCGCAAGTCATACCACAGAATGCAAGTTATAGATGCAGGCTTATTCCAAAGGAATGGCTTCTGTGGTTCTGTAACGTCCCGTTTCTCCTAGGTTCTTGCCCAGTCTCCTAAATAAAAATAACCATTTGGTTTTGATGAGAGTTCAAAGCTTAACTTGAGTTTTCAAAAGAGCTTTAATTGATTAAACCAAACTTGAACTAATTTGTTCGGTGCCTTTTGTTGTTTGTTGGAGTTTTCCTGCTCCTCTTTCCGCGCTCTGTGTGCCCTTGTGTTTGGTTTCCTTTCCGGACCTCTTCGTGTGCGGATCTCTCTCTCGTTCTCCTCTCTATTTTTACCTCCCGTGGACCTCTCACCTCTCTTTTGAACCCTCCGAGTTCACTTGGGCATTCCAGAGTTCCTCCGACTTCCCAAAGGCCCTTTGGAGCCTTCTCGAACTCCTTCAAGCCCCATCTGACCTCCCTAAGTCCTTTTCTGCCCTCCTTTGCCCTACGGACCTCCTCGCGTCCCTTAGGACCTCTCCTTGCCTATTTGGATCTCCCCTGCTCAAACAGACCTCCACCTTGTTGAGATCTCGCCGTTAGGACCTCCTCTCGAGATCTTAACCGCTGCATCTCTCCCTTGTTGAGATCTGGCCGTTAGGACCTCCTCTCTCGAGATCTTAACCGCCAGCACCTCCCCCTTGTTGAGATCTCGTCGTTAGGACCTCCTCTCCGAGATCTTAACCGCCATACTTCCTTGATTTGATTCTGTCTCAGAGATCTCCCTTTGGAGATCTTAGCCGTCTGTGTCCTTCCTTCGATTGATCTAAAGGTCTCGACCTCCTTAGGTCCAAGACCTCCTTAGCACTTGGACCCCACTGCTGGCTCCTACGGCCAAACCGTTTAAGGCTTTGCCTTCTCACCTAAGGACCGCTCGATGTCGTTGGACGGTTCGTCTCGTTGACCTGCTCGCTCGGTCCGAACGGCCTTTTTGTTTGCGCCATCCGATCCGATCGACGGCCTCAACTTTTCTCACAGATCCTTGCCTCCGCGACCTCCCTTGGTCTTTGAGATCTTAACCGTTAGACCTCCCTTTTGGAGATCTAACCGTCAGGACCTCCCTGCACCCTTTGATCTGGACCGTTAAGGTCCTCCTCTTTGAGATCTTGACCGCCCAGGACCTCTTCCTGGCTGTTTTGCAAGGACCACCTCCTCGATCCTTGCTGGTCTTTTTGTAAAGACCACCCTCCTAGACCAGAGTATCCCTTTTGATCAGGACCTCCTCGTGGTGTGCCTCTTGGACTTCTTGTCCTTAGGACCTCCCCTTGAGTGTTTTGGACCTCCTGTCCAGGACCTTCCCTTGAGTGTTTTGGACCTCCTGTCCAGGACCTCCCCCTTGAGTGTTTTGGACCTTCTGTCCAGGACCTCCCAGTGGTCTCTAATGGAGACAGCCTGGCGGTGGGGCCACCCTTTGACCAGTGGTGCACCTTTGACTGCCCCACATGCCACCTCACTCAACCTTGTTATTATTGCTCTTGCCTCAGAACTCAGGCGCATTTAATAGGTGTCTGATCACATTAAATGCAAATACATCCGAGGTACCTTATTTCAATTCTTTTAGGGCAAGCCCCGCCCTAGCTACCCCGATTGCCCACACGCCATTGACCTTTTTCCCTGGTGCACCCCACCAACTCGCTATATATAGCTCGGGTGGGCAAACCCTTGTAACCTTTTGCTCACTTGCCAACCTTGCTCACCTAGCTCGCTCCAGCTTGTGCTTGGAGTTTCACCCAGAGTTAGCCCCGGAGTTGACATCTTCTCCGAAGACCTCCTTACGGATCTTCACGGTCTTTTGCTTAAAGACCACCTCTCTTGCCTTGGACCTCCTTCTCGCTTTGGGTGCCTGCTTGTCCGGTTTTGTTGGGTTTTGTTTAAGTTCTTGTTAATCTTCTTTTGAAGTTCTTTGGCCTAGTATAGATTTGCTTATTTTGGCTTTTTGCGAACGTGTAGATCACGAGTTCGAGGAGTTCTTGGATCCAGCCTCTCTCACCGGAAGGTTCTCCACGGCTGACCAAGGCAAGCCACAGACCTCCTTTTGATCATATTGAACCTAGCTTTGCAAATATATTTTGGTTTTACTTTATCAATGCATGGCTATTTTTATAAGAAATGTTTGGGCTGTAGTTACTTTCCTACTTGTTGTTGTGCCTCCTTTGTACCTTGTCTTGATCATGTTGACATGTTTACCATGTAAGCCTTAGAGTGGGTACTTAGTTGGTGTTCCTTGTTATTTGCCAACATGGGGCCGTAGGTTTATATAGCTTTGCTCTAGAAATCGTAGTTCTGCTGTGTCATGTTTCATTCTTAATAATCTTGACTAATGATCTATGGAACCTATGGTCGGTGCCACTGTTTAGCAGCTATGGCAGGATGCCTAAGTTGTGTTGACTGTGGTGTGAGACCACTTCGTTAAAACTGATGTGCCAAGACTGGGTGGTCTTTTGGCAAGGGTAATGACAAAGTGTTTTGCTGAGGCAAGAAGGCAGGAAGTGAGTAGTGGGTGCTTTGCACATTGGGGTTATGGAAGTCTTGCCTTAGCACAATTAAGGACTCAACTTTGTGTCTGTTGATCTGGGCCAATCAGTGCAACCACAAGATCATTTTATGGGGATGGTCTGGGCTGAATAATTAGCGATGAGATGGCTTGGGGCTATTTTGGTTGAGCGTGTGATTCGTTGGCGCAAGAGGGGGCACCCCATAACCCCGCGGACTTCTAGACCAAAGGGGGGATTTGCAAAACCTTAGCGGGCAGCTTTGAGCCAGTTCAAAGCTTTGTAAAGGCCTTGCAAGCTTTTCTAGATCAAGCCACCATCGAAGTGAGCAAGGGTCTTTCCGAACCCGCCCCGCTAGAGAGATTGTGGATTGTGGGTAAGTTGTACACCTCTCTAGAGTGTAAAATCTATTCAATAGCCAAGTCCTTGGTTATGGACATGCACGGTGAAAATGGTGCAAGGGGTAGTGTTCCCAAAAGTTTGTGCCATCGACACTTCAATGAGATGCCCGGCTTTGCCTCAAGAGACCTTGGCGGCTCCAGAGGGGTCGGGGTTGGCTCGGTGGTGGTCAGTGAGGTCGGACCTCTGGAGTGGGTGTTCTAGGGTGGTTTTAGGTGAGGACTCGGTCATGGGTGCGACTGCACCTCCCTTTTGGTTGTGGTTGTGGGTTGGTGCTCACCCCACCTTTGCAAAAAATCAAATGTATTATATACTATTGTTTTACCTTGTCGCTTTCAATCTACTTATGTTATTGTTTGTCAAAACTTGGCTTTGCGCAAATCTAACCATATAGCTCTCAATTGGTAAGCCTTTGCATGAATATTACTTGCATCAATGCTCCTTGTGTCTTGCTGAGTACATTCAAAGTACTCATGGCTTAAAGCCCTGTGTCAAAGCAGATTTTGAAGATGATCAAGTGCGAGGCAAGATGACCTCTTTGAGGAGGAGTTCTTCGACGACCCTGCTGCCTAGGACGTCCTCCACTCGACAGGCTGTGGGCTTGCCGAATGGCCTAACGTACTTTTGGTGTCTTGCTTTGGAGCTCTTTTGTTGCCAGTTGTAAGTCCTTGTCGGTTGTTGTAAGCCCTTAGTGGCAGACCTCTTGTTAACAAGCTTGACCATAAGGTCCTGTTTTATATTAAGTTTAATTTGTCTGCTTCATCTTTTGTTTGACCTTGTGGTTGTGGTATTATCTGGTGTTCCTGTGTGAGCCGGGCTTGTTGTCCCGGGACCAAACTGAAAGAAAAGGTGACCTCCGTGAGGTCCCACGAGACTTAGCCTCGAGATCCCTGGCTGACCTCCTTAGTGATATACCGGGAGGTGCTACCTGTAGGGTTGCGGGCCAAGACCTCTGTGAGGTCTTAAAGACCTCTGGGAGGTTTGCTATGGCCAAGACCTCCAGGAGGACTTGAAGATCTCTGGGAGGTCCCTGTAGACCTCCCTCGGGATGCATCGAGGCGGTGCTACCGCTCCCCTCATGTAGCAACCTGCAGCAAAAAAAAATGGTCCTCCTGCACCGGCGGTATATCACTGGGTGGGTCGTCTCAGGTTCTTTTGCAGAAATGCAACATTTGCAATTTGAATATGAATAATAGATTGAAAGCATAATTCAAAACAAATAGACAATAATAAGTTTTATTATTTGTTTTCACAAAGACATATAGCCTAAACAAGTTATTCACATAGCTGCATAAGCTACCTCACACAGTTGTCCCATCCCAAGTTTTATGAAAATCTACCCCTCGTGTGAAATCCCCAAGCATGTCCATGACCGCGGACGCGGCTATTCGAATAGATTGTTTAACACTCTGCAGAGGTTGTACACTTTACCCACAAGATACGATTAACTCATCATGTTTGCCATGACTCGCCATACAGAAGTATGTGATTGAGCACTCATAACAAAACCTTTCAGAAACTTCATCTCAACATTGACACTCCCGGTATGCTTAGCCGCCACAGACGCACACCGTTGGATGTGGAAACGTGAACCGCCCGTGATGCGACTACTTGGTAGTACACACTCCACCCAATCCGACACGCCTAACCTACAACCCGAGTAATCAATGTCAAGACTCCATAACTTACTAAGTTAGGCCCGTCCCATACCAGGCATGTGGTTGTACGAAAGGCTCAGTTCAATGACGCACAAAGTTAAGTCCTTAATTGACTGGGGCAAGACTTCCAAATTCTAGCCTATCATTCCCGCCAACACAGATCCACCATAAAAGTATACCAGACAACTTACCCCCGTCCAAAACCTTTTCCCACCCTGTTGGTTAAGTGCAACATATGCCATTAACAAGTAATAGCACATAGTACATATAGTTTTTATCACATAGTTCCATAGTCACTTAGTCAAGTTTATATTTGCAACTTACATGAGATGATGACTTGTAGCATGGCTAAGCAAACTAATCGCATCTAACCATCCCACGTTGGTAATGCAATAGCACCAACTAAATGAACCAAACTAGGGTGAGAAAAGATTATGGCATACAATTAGACAAGGAGGTCATAACAAATTGGATATTAACTAATCCCAAAAGCATTGAAATAAATAATTAAAGTAAATGCAATACTTTGAATCAATATAACTTTTGAAAACTGGGTTCAATATGATCAAAGGTATAACTTGCCTTGAAATAGGTCTAAGTACTGATTTTGCTCTTGAGGTGCTCCTTCTTCTTCAAATCTTCCCAAAGTATCGACGTCTACTCGCAAACGAAAGCAAATAAACAAAACAAATAAATAACTGAGGCAAAATAAACTCCAAAAATTAAATAGAAATCTCAGATAAATAGATCTTGAATTGAGATGAATTTAAGAATTTGAATGGACTCAATCGGAGTTCGGATGCAAAAGATATGGGCTTGGGAAGTTTGAATCTAAAAGAAAACCTAATTTTGGATTTAACCGAATTATTTTCCAATTGAAAATTCCGGATTGATGACGTCAGCAAAGGATTTTGGCTAAAAAGAATTAAAGAAATTGATTTTTTCTTGTGGGGCCCACTGTCATAGAGAGGTGCACCGTGGACCGGGTTCAAGGAGGTTTCAGATCTGGGCTGGTCGGATGGCCACGTAGGCGCTGACTTGGCAGGCCACGTGAGCGGACACGCATGCGAAAGCGTTCAGTTGGACGCCGAGATGGCATACCACGTCACCCATTGACAATAGAACGACGGCGAGGCTTCTGGACTGGCCGGCAACGACGAACGGAGGCGCGGGGCTCGCAAAGGAGGTGTGCATCGGGTAGGTGAGGCTATTGCGCATCTGGGGATACCTTCCTTGGCACCGGAGAGTGACGGAGGTGGCCGGAATCGACGCCGGAGCGGAGGACGAACACGGCGGTTGACGGGAACGAGCACCAACGAGGCTCCAAAGCAAAGAGAGGGTTCTCGAGGAAGCTCTGGTGACGGGGAAGGCGGTGGTGCAAATCCACGGAGGCAGAGCATGACCGGCGGCGACGGATTTCGAAGAACGAAGCTTCGGCACCAAAACCCTAACTTCGCAATTGCGTCGCCTCTAGGGCTTTAGGAGGAGAACGGGGTTGGGATTCGGGATCAGGAGATACAGGCGATGCTTGAGGTCCCTTTTATAGGGTGCGGCCGGCACAGATTTGGAAACCCCCAAAAAGAGTCTGCTTCGGCCACGAATTGGTTTTTGGAGATTAAAGGCGAAACGAGATGCGATTTGATTGAATAAAGATGCGGAGAGATAAGGAAAACGATTCTACGCGGTTGCACGGGATTTCCTTGTTGACAAACAACTTTGTCGGATGGGCTTGAAGTGCAACCATGGCGGCTCGGCGAACTGTGCGCGCGCAAAGAGGAAGCCGAAGGAAGAAGACGATGGCGCGGGGCCCACCGTCAGAGAGAGCGAGCGAGAAGCGTGCGCGAGTTGAGCTGCGCACGGAGGGTTGGGCCGGAACGGCGAAGGGATGGGCCTAAGAAAACAGAAGAAAGGGGCTGGGCTTCAAGGAATTCGGCCCGAGACTATTTATCTAAGAATTAATAGATTTTCTATTTTAGAAAATAGTAGAAATTCCAAATGGCAATAGAAAATAGCAAAAGTACTTGGAAAAATTCTAGAAAATTCTGGAAAATATATCCAAGCACAAAGAATCCAAATAAAATAGTTTTGACCATTGTTCATGTTGAGTTTAGTCATATTAAATTGTTTTGATGTACAAAGTCCAATATTAAGCTTTTGAATTAAATTCAAATAAAATCCAAATGGTTTCTCCTACTAACTATTCAAAAGATTTTTAAAACTCGTAAAATTGGGATGTTACAAGAAGACGGATCTATCACCTATTGGTTTGTCTTGTTGGTCTTCATGTGAACCGAGCTCCTCCTCCTCTCGCCATTAACTCCCCAGACCTCCGGATCAAGCTCCTCCTCCTGCAAGGCGGATCAAACTCCGAGCCTCCTCCTTGCGCCACGCCTCGATCCTCCTCCCCACGCGCAGCTCCAGCCTCCTCCTCCCTCGCCACGGCCACAGCGCTACCTCGGACCTCCTCGCGCCCAACCTCTCCGGATCTCCCACTAATGTGTAAGTCACCTTCTTGTCTTCTTGATGTTGTCTAGTTGCTGGTTGATGCTGATGGTGATGGCCATTGGCCAGAGCCCAGATGCTAAATATGTAATACATACATACATGAAGAGAAGTGCATGCATCATTGCAGAGAAGTGTAAATGTGTAATACATACATGTAGAGAGAAGTAGAGAAATGAATGCAATGATTGTGCACTTGTGCTGATTGCTGAATGAGTGAATTCAGAAGTGTAAGTGTTGTTTGCTATTGAAGTATTTAGAAGTATCAAGTGTTGTCTCTTCTATTGATATGTATGGGTTGTTGATATGTTATGACTTATTGGGTTGTTGATATGTATGAGCTGTTGATATTTTATATTGTTATGAGTTATGACTTATTCAGAAGTGTCAATTCTTGTCTGCTATTGATAGTGGAAACTTGCTTGGTGAACCATGGGTTGTTGATATGTATGATTGATGATTTGCAAAAATAGATGTATAAAATGTGTGATATGTATGTTATGACTTATTGTTGATTTGTCATTTTGTCAAGATGTCATCCGTTACGTCCTACCATTCCATTCCTAATCTCTTTCTATAAAGTCTCCAAGCAATGGTCGCTTGTGCCTTTTAAACCCAAGATCATAATATATATTATACATATATTGTTCTAAGTCCATCACCACTTTTGGGGGGTCGTCCATGAAGATGAGGAGGATGAGACAAGAGCCACGGGCAATTTCGTCGAGCAGTGCAAGTTTAGAACACGGTACGCTAGGAGAGCGTCAGACATCAATTACTTGGTTGTTAATCGTGATGCCACTTCCCACGGAGTACCTACGCGCTAAGAAAGTGACGTGGACGCCAGAGGTATCTGATCGAAGTGGCATCATATATCATCAACCAAGTAATGATGTCCTCGACGCCTCGGCACAACAGATTTTAAACTTGCAGGGCTCAATGAAGTTGCTCGTGGTTGCCGCCTCATCCTCCTCATGTATATATATATATATCCCTATATATATATATATATATATATATATATATATATATATATATATATATATATATATATATATATATATATATATATATATATATATATATATATATATATATATATATATATATATATATATATATATATATATATATATATATATATATATATATATATATATATATATATATATATATATATATATATATATATATATATATATATATATATATATATATATATATATATATATATATATATATATATATATATATATATATATATATATATATATATATATATATATATATATATATATATATATATATATATATATATATATATATATATATGCTTTTTAGGCAAATACCGCTTGGTGGCTTTATAGAGAAAAGTCATCACAGATGGTTTCAAACCACAAACCGCTTAGATATATCATCATCATGCACGGTTTGTGATCAAACCGCCTATGATATATTCATCATGCATTTGCTTTCAAATTAAAATCGTCGTGATAGTTGCATATCATGCATTTATTCTCGCTAATAACCGCTCAGGATAGTATGCATCACAGACGGTTTGAAAACCGTCTGTGATGACCTTATGTCATCACTAACCCATAAACTCAGACGGTTCACGAAACCGTCTGTGATGACGTTTTTGAACCGTCTGTGAAGATCTTTTCTGTAGTAGTGAAAGAAGAGCAAATGTGTGTTTGGGCAACCTCAAGTAGAGTACTTGGGACATATTATTGGATGCCATGGAGTGGCTACTGATCCTGTCAAGATTGAAGCAATTAGTAAATGGCCTGAACCACAAACTGTCACCCAATTGAAGAGTTTCTTAGGGCTTGCAGGGTACTACAGGAGGTTTATTCAAGGTTATAGAATTATATGCAAACCACTCTTTGCAACTCTTAAGAAGGGTAGTTTTGTATGGGAAGAAAAACAGAAGGAGGCATTTCTGAATCACAAGGCTGTTATGTCCTCAGCTCCAGTTCTGACACTACCTAATTACTCTTAGCCTTTCATTTTGGAGTGAATGCTAGTGGTTATGGGATTGGAGCAGTATTGATGCAAGGTGGTCGACCCATATCATTCATGAGTAAAGCAATTGGCCCTAAGTCTGCAGCTATGTCTACATATGACAAAGAAGCTCTAGCAATCTTAGAAGCAATTAAAAAATAGAAACATTACTTTGCTGGAGCAACACTAATCATCAGGACTAACGTACAGAGTCTAAGGTATATCCAAGAGCAGAGGTTCACCGAGGGTATTCAACATAAATTGCTAGTGAAACTCTTGGGCTATAATTACAAAGTGGAGTATAAGAAGGGTAGAGAGAACAAAGCCGCAGACGCTCTATCTAGGGTGAAATATGATGAACAACTGGGGGCCATCACCACAGCCACACCTATGTGGATTACAGAAGTTATAGCTAGCTATGAAGAGGATGAGAAGTGCAAGGAGCTGATCACTCAGCTTAGTGTCAATGCCAATGCACAACCAAACCATTCTTGGAAACATGGCATCTTGAGGTACAAAGGAAAATTATATGTGGGATCCCACACTGAACTAAGGAAGGGGCTAATGACATCATTCCATGATTCGGCCCTTGGAGGACACTCAGGAGAGAGGGCTACTTATCAAAGATTAAAACTCCTCTTTTATTGGCCCAAAATGAAACAAGAAGTGGAAGGATTTGTCAAGCATTGTGCTGTGTGTGAGAAGAACAAATCAGAACATGTACCATACCCTGGATTGCTGCAACCAATTCCAGTACCTGAGATGGCTTGGACTCATATATCCATGTATTTCATTGAAGGTCTACCTAAATCGGAGGACAAAGAGGTAATCTTAGTAGTGGTTGATAGACTCACTAAGTACTCCCATTTTATTGCATTGGGCCACCCATTTACGGTCCAGAGTGTAGTTAAAGTGTTCGTTGATAATGTGTTCAAACACCATGGGTTACCATCTGTTATAATTACTGATAGAGACAGAATTTTCACTAGCTATTTGTGGCAAGACTTATTCAAGACTTTGGGAGTCAAGCTCAGATTAAGTACTGCATATCACCTTGAAACAGATGGTCAAACTGAGAGAGTGAATCAGTGTTTGGAGAGCTATTTGAGGTGTATGGTTTTTGCCAATCCTAAGAGATGGTGTAGCTAGCTGTCGACAGCATAGTGGTGGTATAATACAAGCTTTCATACTGCATTGAGGATGACACCCTTTCAAGCTCTTTATGGATTTCCACCTCCACAAATTACTGAAGTAGTGCTTCCAGATTCACCCAATGAAGAAGTGAAAGGACTCTTACAGAGGAGGCAGTTAGCCTTACAAGTAATCAGAGATAATCTGTTGAAAGCTTAGAATAAGGTGAACTCTTATGCTGATAAGAAGAGAACAGAGAGAGAATTCATAGTTGGGGATATGGTATATCTTAAAATTCAGCCTTATCGACATACCTCCTTGAGCTTACACAGATCTTTGAAACTTCACTCAAAGTTTTATGGTCCTTTTAGAGTATTGGAGAAGATTGGGTAGGTGGCCTACAAATTGTTATTTCTAGAAGGGTGCCAGCTACATCCTACTTTCTATGTGAGTCAACTGAAAAAGCACAAGGGCGACAAGGCTGTGCCGAACTCTGAACTTCCCTTGATTGATCAAGATGGTAACATTAATGTGGCACCTGTAGCTGTGTTGGAAAGAAGGATGATTCCACGCAACAACGAACCTGTAATTCAATGGCTTATACACTGGATGAATCTTCCACCTACAGCAGCTACTTGGGAGGACGTAGACTTCATTCAGAGGATTTTTTCGAGCTTTGTCCCTTGAGGGCAAGGAACTCTAGAAAGGGGGGAATGTTAGGAACTAAAGAAATTGTGAAGGCTTCTGATGAACCGGTATCGTATAAGGATCCTGAGTTTAATGACTTCGGCGCCGACTTCACTTGAAGCAACAAGCGTAACTAGGAACCAGCGTTGGATTGACATCGGACGACTTGCAGATGATTTACCGTTTCACCCAAAGTCTCTGACACACTGTAGCAATTTTTGGCATTATTTATTGTTACTTCTCTTGTCTTTCTCAGTAAAAACTTCAGCTATATATATAGCTTGTAACCAGGTTATTCAGGTATCATTTTTGATCAATGCAAAACCCTAGCCGCAATAATCTAGCTTTAGTACTCCACTTTCCATTTTTAGCCTGAAAATCCCCAAAAACAGTGTGCGAGATCTCGCGATTTTTGATTGAACTTTTTGGTTCCTGTTACTCCCTCGCTCGCTACCACCTCCACCGCGTGCTTCCTCCTTTGGTCCTCCCACATCTCGTGGGGCACGACGCCTACTCCTACCACTCTGGCCAGTCGGCGACGCATCGTCCTTCTCCAACGCGATGGGTCCTCGGTTGTTGTAAGATTCGCCTCATCTTCCTCCCCGCTCCTCGCCCTCTTGCTCTTCTTTTCACAGATCCGTGCAAAAGACTAAAAGTTGTGATATTCGCAGGTTCCAAAGATTTGTTGAGAGGAGAATGAATTCAGATTTCTTATGTGGGTGACCAATTCATCGATGCTAACCGATTTGGAATTTAGATGTGGAATTGGAATTCAGATTTCTTATGTGAGGATTGGAATCATAGGTTGTGTATGCTAGGCAGCACCATTCATTAGAACTGAGCCACTGAGAGGTCCCTTCTGTCTTCAATGGAAACATATTCAATTGTGCTCATCTTTACAATCCAAGTCTAGTAGACCAACAGATCGAGTTGCAAGACATGATTTTAGGAAATTTGGTTAGGAAGAAATGTGCATGTAGTGCTTATTGCAATTTTTTTCCTAGACTAGTTTATGATTGCTTTAAATTGGACAATATCCTATTTGCTAATGCTAAATTAACATGTTGAGAAGCTTAACTTGAAGTTGTTTTCATGTGACTAGAAGTTCCTTAAGTAACTCTGAAATAATTGCCCATCGTCACAAATTGTGTCTTAATTGCTATTGTTATTGGTACGCATTTTCTAGGTTAAGATGATTTTTTATTTCTATCTTAGCTTTACATTTATTGTTGCAATATCTGTTTCTTCAAATGCGTTAGAGTAGGAGCTCTCATATTCTCCTTTTGAGGGTATGTATATCTGTGTAACATCCTAAAGTTCTGTTACCAAAATAAAAATTAATAAGGTTATTATTTTATTGGATTTTCTCAAATTTGAAAGAGTTTTATTGCTTTTCTTGAATTTCCTAAATTTTAAAAGTCCAAAAATAAATTTATTGAAGTTTTTGAAGTTTTATTTGATTTAAATTAAAAAATAAAAATTTAATTAATTTCTAGAATTTTCTCGAATTTTAAAAGCTTTTCCCTAATTATCAAAGCCAAAATAAAATTTATTTGCAAAATTAAAATCCAAATTTAAGTTGGAAATAATTTTATTAAGTCCAAAATAACTCTAGGAATTTCTGTAAATTTTTCTAGAATTTTTGTATTTTATTTGCTATTTTTTTTCTAAAGCCTTTTTGAAATATTTGGATATTTAAATTGGAAAATCAATGAAAATTCTGGGAAAATAAAATGGGCCAAATTCATCTCACGGCCCACCTCCTATTCACCACGCTCTAGCCCATCTTGGCCCCACTCTGCGCCAGGCACTTCAACAGTTGTGACCGTTGGATAAAGATCCGACGGCCAACACGCTCGCCGCACGCATCTCTTTTCTCCTCCCTCGCCGACAGTGGGCCCACGCCCTTCTCCTTTCTTTCCTTCTTCTCCACCGCACTGTTCAAGACGCTTGACGCCATGGCCGATCGTGGGAGCTCCATCCTCGCACCATTTTCATTGCTTTTCACGCTACACGCACATTTAGTTCCCCTAATCACACCGCTTCCCCATCGGGCCGTTTTCCCTCGATCGTGCGCGTATTCACTGGAATCACAGAACGGCCGCCCGACCAACCGATTCTCCTCCTCTCGGCCCCCTCCACCCCTATAAAAGGGAGCACAAGGTGCCCCCATTCCTCCTCATCCCGTCCCCATCAACCACTTCTCTTCTCCCTCTCCATAAGCCCCGAATTTTGGAGTTCCTCCCCGCCGCCCGAAGCTCGGTATTTCTTCATTTCCGGTGCTGGCAAAGCCTCATCGGCGTCAACGACCTCAACTTCAAAACCACGACATGGTGTTCAACCTCGTGCGCACGTTATCCCGGCCCGAAGATCCTCGGAGCCCCAACCTCGTCGGAGCCCTAATCGCGCCGCTGCCTAACTCCTCGCCGCCGGCTATCACCGCAGCCTCAGGTGACCAAACCGCGATGATCAACCCCGCACACCCTCTCTCCGTTGGGCACCCGCCGACCTCACTAGTATGCAGAAGCGCCGGCGAGCGTGGTTCCGAGCGCCGCTGGTGTCAGATGACGTGGCAGCACCATGTTACTACCACGCAGCCGCCACCTCATCACATATGCCCATGTGGCCACCATATCACCTGCCCACGTGTCGTCCACGTGGCAAGTTTTTCACCCGAAAAGAAAACTTCCCACTGACGTCATAATTTGACTTTCCTTCAGAAAAATAAATCCAATAATTCTGAAAATTCCAATTCCTTCATTTTATGTGATTTTCAAACCTCCCAGGGTTCGTTCTCCTTCATACGAACTCCGATTTCGTCGATTCAACTTTCTAAATTCATCTAAATTCAATATCTAGCTAAATAAACTAAAATTATTTAATTTAGAGTTCATTTGAATTCTATTTTGAATATTATTTGAATTTGGCTTAATTTCGCGTATAAATTTCGACGACTTCGGAGAGTCAGATTTCAACGCCGTTTGAGAACAACTAATCAAGCAAGGCAAGTTACATCTTTGATCATATTTGAATCCATTATTTTAAATTATTTAAATTCTGTTTTAAATTATTACTGCATGCTTATTTATATTCAGTAATTTAAATTCCTATTTTAAATTCATAGATATACCTAAATCCTTTGTATGACTAATGTTGATATTTGAATCGAATATATTGTCACCCTAGATAAAACCTAGTTGATACGATAGTATGAACTAGGACCATTTGAAAATATTATGCAAAGACATGCTTAGACCAAAAATGTTTGATTTTGGGAATTTCAGCCAAAAATTCAAATGTTGTTTAAGTTGTATCCATGGCATTGGTGTGTTATGGAAGTTATAAATGACTTTTAAAAAAAAATAAAATGATGGTTTGTGCTTGGGCGAAATAGTTGTTTGGATGGTGCATGTTGATGCACAGGATTGAGTCATTTCTATGATTGAGACCTGTGGGTTTTATGGAAAGTCGCCCAAGTCAATTAAGCACCGGTCTTCGAGACGCATCTTGCTAAGCCACATCGTACTACCACATATCCTGAGTGGGCGGGAGCTGGCTAAGTAATTTGCAACATTCCATCATGATCGTGCTATCTGGTTGCGTGGGTGTCGATTATGACCCACTTTTATGTATTCCCACCTGGCGCAAGAGGGGGCTTAAATCCGGCGGGTTTCTATCCAATGGAAGCGAAACCTTAGTGAGGCAGGACTACGTTGGGATGACGCATTGTAAAGGCCTCGTGATAATCACTTAGTCGCACACCTACAGAAGTGTGTGAGCGGATAGTACAAGTTGATTATCTCTTGTGGAGAAAGCTGTACAACCTCTGCAGAGTGTTAAGAGCTATTCGAATAACCGTGTCCACGGTCATAGACATGCTTGGCAAAGCCACTCAAAGTTAGACTTTGGTTTTGATTTCAAAATGATTTGACACAAATGATTTTGGATTTATATCCAAATGGGAATTGGGCAGGAAGCCATGTGATAGGAGGGTATCCTTCACCATTCTTGTGTGAATGTTATCTGACTATAAAACTGAGAATTTATAAAATAAATTTTAGTTATAAAATAACTGCTTTGGAACTTAGTACAAGTATTTAAAGAAAACATTGCTTTATGCAAATTCAACCAATAAGCCTTCCTTTGATATATCCTTGCTTGCATTATAATATGTTGTTGGGTGTAACTTGCGAGCACTGAAATTGTGCTCATCCTTGCTTGATGCAAATAAATTTCAGAGGAGAAGGACTTCACTTCCGGTGTGGATCTTGACGACTAGGCCGCTACCCTAGTCGATTGCCTGTGGTAGATCAGCTGGATTCCACTACTTCTTCGTCTTCCGCTGTGTTCTTTATTGTTAGCTTGTAAGCCTTTCTTGTAATAAACTCTGTTGATTATTAATAAAATTGTACGATTTATGGATGTTACCATATCTGTTTACTGTGTGAACTAGCTAGTGATCATGGGACTAATTCAGAAATACACAGAGGATTTGGGGGTTACTCTCGGGTCCGACAATTTGAATGTGTACTAAGCAAACGATTATATTTAGGTGAGGAACAAGTAAATGAAAAACAAAACAGAAAAAAGAAAAGGAGTCAGTACAAACCTGACCAGCAGGAAAGCTCAACGTGGTGAGATGCATTGATTCCTTTTCTTTCTGAATTACTTGTCTAATTGTTTTCACTTATCCATCTTGGGTGTAAGTGTAACACCCTGGCTATCCGGAAGCCATGATGTTACCTAAGAGACTAACATACAACAACAATACGGAATAATTTCAACCATTTTTCAAACAATAAAGCTTTAACCAAATAGGACTAGGACATTTCTCTAAAATCCGCAGAACCTCCTTTGTATAGATGGCTATACCGGAGGTTCAAACAGTTTAATATAGCATCATTCAACAATCAAATCATCCAATTTAACGAATCATCAAAGAACATCCAGGATAAGCTAAACAACTATAGCATAATCAAAAGGGCATCCATAATCTTCTAATCAACCCTATTACAAATTATTGAGACTCTACTGAACCAATTAATTTCATCAACTCAATAAACCATCAACCAAACATTCTAACCCATCACGAGAATTAAATGAACTCAATCAACAAATGAATAAGAACATAAATGGGTCATCCATGATCACAATTAAAACATCCACCACGAAGGATGGCCACAAAACTGAAACTAAAGCAATTATCAATAGTATGAATTTGTGGATAATTAGCTCAGGTTATTCAGTGTGAGTTGTGTTTATGTGACGTGCACCATGTCTACCCCTTCCCATGCATGTCACTGCCTCGAGAGGTACCTAGCAAGCACAACACAGCAAGTGTGAGTCCACGACTCAGCAAAGTGCAAGGGCAAATCAAACAAAGCATCACAAGCAATCAAAGGGAACAAACAATTCCATCATGAATACAACACTAATTACCTCAAATCCATCTCTTATGACAACGTCATAAGTAGTCAAAGGGATTAAACAATCCCCACCTGAACAACCACCTTATATACCACAATCCATCTCTTATGCCAGCATCATATGCTAAACAACAAATCCATAACTTATGCAGAAGTGCAATGAATATGCCATGAATGCAAAATACTTCACTTCTTTGCAATTATCGATAATGCTGAGTATGTATCCGTCGATACATACTCTAAGCCTGTGCCCTTTAGGCACAGGGATCCAAAGCCCACACTCCACGAGTGTGGGGACCAGGCCCGTCCAATGCAAGATGGGGATCTCAAGGAAACAGCCCTTGGCTACCACGTAGTCCAAGGTTCAGAAATGAACATGCAGAAATGCAAATGCGCATGTCCATTATCATTATCATGATTCATCATTAACAAGGTAGCCTCATTGCTCACCTTGTCCCATCATTCTTGCCATCAACATAAAACCATTATCATGCAAGCATCACCATATAAACAGTAATATGTACGCATCATCATGTAACCATTAGCATGCAGCATCATATAAATATTCCCAAGTAGTAAGCATCGTCATGTAAACACTACCATGTAAGCGTCATCACATAAACATTACCAGGCGTCGTCAGGTAAACATTTCCATGTAAGCTTCATCACATAAGCATCATCATAAAAATCATCATCATTCAACTATAGTATTCATGCTCATCAACATTACCAAGCAGTAAGCATTATCATTAAACTATAGCATTCATGCCTATCAACATTACCAAATAGTAAGCATCATCAATAAACTATGGCACTTAGACTCATCAACATTACCAAGCAGCAAGCATCAACAATTATGAAATATAACCACTCAATAATACTACTTGCACTTGCCTCAACCGTGAGATGGAAGACAAAAGGTGGAACGCTTAGCACCGGGGTTCACCACCACCTCAATGTTAGCCACAGCCGAATCACCACCATCACCCCCCTCATGCATAAGCATATAGCAGCCCATGTACCACCACCATCACACATGAGCATCAACCAAGCATCAATCAGCACAAGTAAAAGGAATCAACCCAAATGATCAACTCACTAATTTAACTCGCCAAGTGTTCATTACCTCACTATTTCCACATAGCATATACGTGCATGTAGGATATACTACATATTGCCCCTCCACAGCATCAACCAAGAGATTCACCTGAAGATCTAGCTTCATGCAGCAAGTATTTTCATCACGAAAAAGGGTCCTATTGATCACAATTGCCTCAGGCACTGATAGCAAAATAAACCAATATATATAGCACTCTAGCACCTAAATCAAGAATATACTACGGACTGCATTATCATCAAGGTAGAGTATTGCTGGAGCTGGACATTGACAAACCATAACAACATCAATGTTGTTATTCACTCAGTCGCAATAACAATTCAGTATGGCATGATAATCCAGCTATACCCCTAGAAGCACATCTAAAGTAATGTTACTACCTGATTAGTGGCAATAACAATTGAGTGTGGCAAGACAATCAAACTCATGCTACATATTCAAACACCTTGAAACTTGGAAGATTGCCTTTCAGTAATAAGTCTCTTTCTCAGTATCAACAATATCCTGCCTCCAGACCACATGGCTTGAAGCCAATCGCTGATTCTCTCGATAAGTTTTTACGCCTCGCCATCCGAATAGCAAGCTTGTTTTCCAGATCTCCAGTGTGGTGGCGGAGGAGGCTCCAAAGGTTGGCGGCCGAGAGGTCGGGTCAGCAGAAAGGAACCATGGCGGATCGGATCAGAGCTTGGGCACTCCGTCCATCTAGGTGTCCATGGTGAGCCATTATCCGAGGCAGGATCGAGGTCCCGACCAGAAGAGACCCCAGATCCGTAGGCGATGATACCGGTGCTCGACGAAGGCGGCGAGGAAGATTGGCAGCGTGGCGAGGGCGACCAGTGGGTTTTGTGTGACGAAGTCCACGAGCCCGTCGAGGCCGAGGTCCGGGAGGGCGAGCTCGAAGCCCCCACCGCCTCTGCCCCTGTCGGAGTTGGTCGACAACCGCAGCGTCTCCTCGAAGAAGAGCGGCGCGGCGAGGGCGTCGCCGCCATGCGCGAGGCCAAAGAGGCCCGCGAGGCCTACGCGGAGGAGAGGATGACGGCCATGGCATAACGGGTGGCCTGGCCTCCGGCTATGTCAACGGGAGCGGTGGTGCTGGGTTACGAGGCGGAGACAGTGGCGCTGAGGGGCTAGTCCGGGGGAGATGAGGGAGGGGCGAGCTGGGAGGGGCGGCGGCGCCAAGAAACGGGTAGGGGGCGGCGGCATCCGCTGGAGGGGAGCGTGGCTGAGGCAGGTAGTGGGAGAGGCGGCTGCACATGGGGAGGGCAGTGGGATTAAAAACTAGGGTTTGGGGGGAAAATGCCACCCCCTGGCTCCACTTAAAGGCTGACCAGCCTCCCCTTGGGACAAAGCCCGACATGGGCATTCGGCCCAGATTCTAATTTCTTTTTTCTAAATCCTGAAATTCAACCTTAATTACAACTTTCGTTTTCCTCAATTCTTATTTAGTCAAGCGGGATATTACAGTAAGTGACGAGGACATCTTGATTGGACCGATTACACAAGCAAGAGTTAAATTAATTAGCCAACAGGTGAACTCGCTCCTAATCAATTTTAACCTTGATTCTAATGAATATATGCTACTGCCTAATAGTCTCATATTATATGTGTACAGTTTTATATATATAGAAGTATGAGAGACTGTATCAAACCGATAGAGTGAAGATACTGCTACTAATATAAACCTATGATTTATAGGGTGCACAAATGTCACCTATGACACCATGAGCTACAATCCTTCTCATAGATGCAAGTCTCGGTTTGCTTATTGATTGACATGGAGAGAAGAGAAATATTATTCTTTTATTAAGGATGCATGCAACGTGAGCACATAGTGCACTTACAATGTCCAGCCAAGTCTTATATTGATTATCCTTTATTCTTTTAATAAGGTTGCATGCAACGTGGGGACATGGCGCAGTTACAATGTCCGGCAAGTCTTATATTGGTTGTCCTTTATTCAAGAAAACTTGATTAAGAGATCCTGGAGAAAGCCATATCGGTTTAACTTCTGTCTACCACGTCACGGGTGGGCCAGGCTGCTATTTCCTTGACCAAACCAAGTACTGGTCGGTTTGTTACTTTCATTCTTTGACTGTCATCTTAGCCGAACCAATTTAGGCTATAGTGTGCGTGTGGTTTGGATAAAACCGAGTAGGATTGGATCCTTCCAGCCAGCCGGCCCTAGAGGCTTTATATTCGCTGTATGCAACCGTGGTCGGAGGATACTACGAATATAAATCTATTATTTTAAGAAAGAGCTATACGCTTGTTTTTCTTAGGATTTAACATACAGTGTAACCTAGAGGGAAATTGGACGTTCTCAACCCTGTTGTTCTTGTAATTCCTTGTGTTTGCAGGAGCAGCGACACATCTACTTTGTGTAGTCAGATAGACAGGATCATGAGCGTGTAGTTAGGCGAATTCTTTTGTCGCATGTTGTTGTTTTGACAGTGGTTGACGCCATTGGTTCGTCAGGTTGTACGGATCCAAAGCTATCATCGATCCTACGTTGTGAAGATCGAACATCCCCTGCATCATCTTGGTATCAAAGCATCGGTTGCCACGGTAGGATCAATTTACTCGTAGTTAGATCTATTTTTTTTATCCTATACACAAAAGGCACAAAAAAATCCATTTAGCCCGTAGTTTAATCTGTTATTTTCTTGTGAGTTTCGTTAGATTTCAATCTTTTAGAAACTGTGTTTAGTCGTTGATTCTGAGAGTTTTCTTTGCGTTGCTTAATCGTTGAGCAAAAAAAAAAAAAATCAATCTACCACACCGCCAAAGTGCGCGCCGCGGAGATTATTCCCGATCTGCGCTGCAGTGCGCGTTGCGTTCGGCATCGCCGGTTACGCAGAAAAGTCTCGCGAGCTACAGTACTCGATCCGATACAGTACGCACGATACTGTTCATTGCTATTTGCTAGGTACTGTTTATCGCTGCAGTCGGCAAAAAACCAGCGCTGAAAAAACAGTACCGGTAGCCCGCTGTTGCCAGATTGCACCGGAAAAAAATCTACGCGCAGCAGATTTGCTACAGCACCCGGTGTTACTGTTCATTGCTACAGTACCGGGAGAAAAAAAAACTTCGTGTGCATCTTTGAGAGCCAATTCAATCCTTTGCGAATACTTTACTCCTATTGAGACTAGCTATTGATATTGCTCTAGGGCTGTTCTTATACACTTTGCATACTTCTAAATTGTTATTTACTTTCATAACAAAAGGTAGGGTTTTTAGTGCTACTCTTGTGACAGTTTAATTGGTCAGGTAAAAAGAAAGAAAGAAAGAAAAAGAGCAAAAAAAAAGAGGATAGAAAAAGAAGAAAAAAAACTTGGCCGATCACCTATTGTGAGCACACCCTATCATTGTCAAATTTTAAATTGTACTATTTAATTGTTTTGAACAATCTTGTACTCTATTTTATATCATTGAGCAATTAACTAGCGTCTCTCTATAACTTGTGCAATACGAGCTAGTTATTCATCACTTATTATTTTATATATTAGCTCATTCCTTTAATTGCACTAAGTTCCATCATCTTTGCGTGTGAGTTGCTTCGTTCTTCGCTTATATCATAAGATCAGCATCTAGGCATTGAATTCTAGTTTGGATTGTTACCTAGCTTTACAATATCTAGAAATTTCAGATTGGATAGGTAAATACTTTTCCCTCCAAGCTCCACAAATAAACCATTATCTAACAGTGTTTGTGCCTTTATTCTTTTAATAAGGATGCATGCAATGTGGGGACATGGTGCAATTACAATGTCTAGCCAAGTCTTATATTAGTTGTCCTTTATTCAAGAAAACTTGATCAAGAGATCCTGGAGAAAGCCATATCGGTTTAACTTCTGTCTACCACGTCACGGGTGGGCCAGGCTGCTATTTCCTTGACCGAACCAAGTACTGGTCGGTTTGTAACTTTCTTTCTTTAACTGTCAATTTAGGCTACAGTGTGCGTGTGGTTTGGATGAAACCGAGTAGGATTGGATCCTTCTAGCCAGCCGGCCCTAGAGGCTTTATATTCGCTGTACGCAACCATGGCCGGAGGATACTACGAATATAAATCTATTATTTTGAGAGAGAGCTATACGCTTGTTCTTCCTAAAGTTTGACATATAGTGCAATCTAAAGGGGAATTGGACGTTCTCAACCCTGTTGTTCTTGTGATTCCTTGTGTTTTGCAGGAGCAGCGACACGTCTACTTTGTGTGGTCAGGTAGACGGGATCATGAGCGCGTAGTTAGGCGAATTCTTTTGTCGCAAGTTGCTGTTTTGACAGTGGTTGGTGCCATCGGTTCGTCAGGTTGCACGGATCCAAAGCTGTCATCAATCCTACATTGTGAAGATTGGTCATCCCCCGCATCAGTAAGAGTGTGCGTTTGTGTGCATCCGCTCATGCCCACGTTTTCGAAGTGTTTAAAATAATGTTTTGTCAGGCTAACCTTTACACACTGTTTCATAATGTGTTTGGAACTTTGAATGAATCCCACAAATCCACAAATGCACAAATAAGCATGTAACAATTTTATTCACCCTGACTTGTTCTTTAGCAGGAATTGATCATTTGATTAGTGAGACCTTATGACATTTGTCTTGTTATTCAGCTAATTGGTTTATATCAAGTTATGGCCTGTCTTTCCCTAATTTCTAGCAGCAATAGTATCTTGACCAGCAGTTGCTTGGGATGTGCCACAGGGTATGCAAAAGAAGATCCATTAATTCAGTGTTCTCCCATCTCGTAGTACACCCTTTTAACAGAATTGAGTTGTGATGGTATTTTTTTCATTCCAATAGGAGATGCGCATGTGAGAAGACCAGAGCGACTATTTGTGCCTTTTTCATCAAGTGATTTGCGTTCCAATTTATTTACCGCTGAACTTGTTTGTGTCTGTCAAACAAGAATCCGGCAAGGGAGAAGAATCAGGCAACTGAGATGATTAATCCAAAGCCTGGATCATACACTTGACCAATTGCACTTACATCTGCAGATTCCTCCCGACACCGTACAACCTGGATGCAACTTAGTGGCTAATTGAGGATAACGAGTTTCTCTGCCTGAATCTGCTCTAGAACTCTAGTCTAACTCTCTGAAAATAAACTTAATCCACTTCTGTGTTATTGCACTGCTTGCTTATGTTTGGCTGCTGTAAACGAGAAAACCTACAGTAGAAACTTCCTTGATTGTAATAGTCAGTTATTTTCCAAAAAACATATAAAAGGGCATCATATCTGTATGATAAAAAGCAACTACGTGCACACTATAGCTATTGTTTCTGAATTTCACAATTTTTATTATCTTTTGAAAAAAATAGTGGCTTGGATTTTTATCTCTATTGTTCCCTAACGGCAACAGGGATTTTATTCTCGAGCGGGAAGATTTTCCCTTCGGGTTGAGGAGAATTCCATATGCCCTCAAAATCCCTCACATGGATTTTGTTCCTTGGTTTTTCTACCCCTTGCTTCCAAACAAGCCTTAAGAGTGACAAATGCAATCACATAAAAACAGAAGCTTGTAAGATTTTTTGAGAAAATCACACATAAGATAAATTCCTGAAAAAATTACCTAAGCAACCACACTAGGTCAGGAGCCCTCACAAAAAGTTTCATAAATTTTTGACTTTGTTTGCTCAGTATAAAAATTCTGTAAAACCTCAGCCTTTAAATCCAAAAATCCTAACCTATCTCTCTCTCACCTCTCGCTGACGTGTGGGACCCATGCGTTAGGACCTGTCTTCCACCTCCGCTCGCCCTCACCAGCGCACGCTCGCAAGCGCTTCGTCGTGCGCCCACCGTTTTGCTGCGCCACCCATTTCGCCCCTGGTTTCCTCCCCTCGCCCGCATTGCCCACTCGCCCATGCCCTACCTCGGCTGCACCCATCCCTGCCCGCTATCCCGTTAGCGCCTCCGAGCGCGTCACCGCCATTGCCTGTGGGCACTCTACCCCTCGTGAGTTCTCCGCCCCCATCGCCTATAAAAGGGTCGCTTGAGCCTCCATTCTTCCTGTTCTGCCTTTCCCTAACCTCCTTTTCTTTTCCACTGAGCGCTAGCGCAAAAGAACCCCAAGCTCCACCGCCACATTGCCGCAGCCGCCCACCTGCGTCATCTTATGTTCCAGGATCCAAGGAGTATTTCCCCCAATTAATTGCTCCTTTGGTCCACAGGAACTGCCAGCTCCCGCTTCTTCCCCATCTCCGGCCATTTTCGCCGTCGCCGTTACCACTGGAGTTTCGCTGCCCCTCAGAACAATTGGCCACACCAGGAGCACCCCAAGGACTTCACAAACCTTCCCCAAGTCGCCCTGAGCTCCACCTTCATCTCCAGCGAACTCCCCGCACTAACCTCCCTATTGCCGCCTCGGTCTTCGTCGTCGGCCATTCTTCGACCTTCTCCGTCTTCCCTCTCTGACCTAGTGAGTTCCCTGTGACCTCTAGTAGCTCGTGCGCACGCTAGTTAGCCATGGGCATTGATGGTGTTGTAGTTGGCTAGTTGCCCGTGGCACTGCCGCCTCCTATACTCGTCGCGTTGCCGCTCCGGTCCACCGCTGGCCATGTCTCGGTTACCCATGGGACTAGCTAGCTCCAGGGGTTCCATTTTTGGCATCGCCTTCGACCACCCTGGACTCCTTTGCCGGCGACGAGCACGGGAAGCCAACACCCGATCGTGCTCTGTTTTGTCCGAACTGAATAGACACTGTAGCAGCGCAATTAAGTGACCAAATCATGGTTGTTTAGACAAAGCAATGATTAAAGCTGACTTAATTGTTGCTATGTTTCAATGACGCGTGGGCCTCGACAAACCGTTAATGGAGTTCATTAAAACCTGGTTTCACAGTGACTCACTAACACGTGGGCCCAGTGCACTTAAGTGCACAGTAAACCTCCCAATGGACCATGCACTATTGAATGATCTAGACCTGCCATTATGTGGTAATAGAATTTTAGTGATTAATGACAAATCTAATTGTGAGACTAACACTTTTATTGATATACATATTGTGTAGTCTTATTTGGATATAAAGGTGAAAACCATGAAGGCAAGCAAGTGATTAATGACAAATCCAATTCATTGGATAAACAAAAGGAAAAATCCAAACAGGTATGCATTCATAATGATAAATCTATTTGTGAGACTAACTCTTCTATTTGCCTTATCTCATGCTTAGTCTCGGTTTGGATATAAAGATGAAAATCATTTGAGGTATGTATTCTACTTTGTATTTATATATATATATATATTGTTGTATTCCTCGGATCCAAAATATAGGTTGAATTCCACCAAAAGGTTAACTTGAATCTGTGCACATGTTCTTATTACACATTCGTGTATACACACATGTAGGGAGAGTTCATTCTATATTTTGTGGTTTCATTAGTACTGATCCATATTCCTTTGTCCACTTATATTTGGGATCTTTACTTTGAAACGTATCCTTTGAATATATTTAACTCACGTAGTTAACATATTCATATGAGTATGTGAGACTTGTGTAGTTCATATATTCTTGAATATATTCAACTTGTGTAGTTAATATATTCATGTGAGTATATAAGACTTGTGTAGTCTATCTTAACTGCTACAATTTTGAGTTTAGTCCACGCCAGCAGACGATCGTCCACCGAAACACCGTGCGCACGCACGAAAAAAACCGTCATCGCATCGCTTCTCTTCCCCTCCCACCCCACACCAAACTGCCGCCCCCATGCCAAACCGCCGCCCCTTACCGCTTGCCCCGCCTCCCTCGCGCTCACCTGAATCCTCGATCGCTCCTTCCCCCTGCCGCTCGCCTACCTCCCCCCACGGCTCGCTCCATTCCTTGCCCTCGCCCACCTCCCTGCTTGCCTCTCGCCACTAGCCATCGCTACTGTCTCCCTCTTCCCCGCGGCCGACACCGCCGTCCTCCCTCTTCCCTACGCCTGACGCCGTCGGTCTCCATCGCCGGCCTCCCTCTTCCCCGCACCCGACGCCGCCGTCCTTCCTCTCCCCCCCCCCCGCCCGACGCCACCGTCCTCCCTACTACCGCTACTAACGTCTTGTACAGACATGCGGATCTCCGTCGGCCACCGTCCTCAGATCCAGATTAAGGCGTCAATGAGCGCCTCAGGCCCCTCCTTACCCTCAACGTCTCATGCACCGCCGCCGCCGACCGCTTCATATCCCACCTTTCCCAGGTAAATTTCCTTTTTCTTCTTCTTCTTGATTGATTCTTTTATAGAAGAACAAAAGAAGAGAAAGAACCAAATGTGGTGAAGATGCAACGACAATTGCAGGTGTCTTGTTGCTTTCGGCGGTCTGCTTGTTTATGGCCTTCCTTTCAACCCTCGCCCGTCAAGCGCCTCCCTCACGCGTCTCCCTCCCCTAAGCCCAGGGCAGCATCTCCCGGGTGTGCTCCAAACTTAGTTTCTTCCCGTGCCTAGCTCAGCTCAGCGATGCCTAAGCTTGTGTGCTCTCCTTGCAAGCTGAGGGTTTCATATTGTCGTAGGGGACTGTCTGTCTCTGCGTTCTCTGGAGAGGTTGATTCGGACGGGGCGGCGTCACCGGCGTAACCCATTAACCTTCTATCCCCTGCTTTTGATTTGTTCCTATTGTTAGGGATGAACTGGTTTGGGTTTTGCTTGCCTTTTGTGGTCGTGGTGATTAGTGAAAATGAGTAGTTAGTGATGGTAGTAGTAATAAGGGATTCACTGATTATGGATTGGATTACACAACCAAAGAAAGAATAATTAATTAATTAAATACTTAAAATATAGTAGAATTGGTTAGGATTTGTTAAATACGGATAGCTCAAATATTGTAGGCTACTAAGCCATGGTCATAATTCATAAACTTTGAGCTTGTGAGATTGTGGCTCTTTTCTATTCTCAGAATAAGTTGTGGTTTTCCAGCATGACTTTTTATTCATGGTTGAATGTGAACTATATGCTTGTGCAATCATATTTTTGTCCATATAGAAATGCTAAAAATGTCGCAGTAAACTGGACTTTGTGCATTTTCTTAATCTTGTGTTTTGAAGCATTTTAGGGACATACGCATATGGCCTTCAAAAACAACAAACTTGTAGCATCTAAGTCTCAGAGAATTGGGAGCTTAGCAAATTCATGAAAAGGAATTTTTCAGAATGCCATATGGATCGCAATATTGGATTGTATGAAATCATGCTTCTTGCCGATTGACTAATAGGTTGGGTTCAAAACCGATCGTAAATAACATAGGCTTGTTCCTTATGAAGGTTATGTCATTTTCAAATTCTGTTACTTTGGAAAGCATATTATTTTAGTATCATTCACCATATCAACGAAATGCAAGCATCCTTTTGCGGATTAATTGCTAGGCCAGAATGGCTTTAAAACAACATATTTTTTAATGTGATGTCGCAGGAAACCACTTTTGATATAAAGCTTCCGAGAAGAAGCTTGCTTGTTCAATTTACATGTAATAAATGTGGTGAAAGGACCAAACGTTTGATAAACAGGGTAGCCTATGAAAGAGGAATGGTTTTTCTTCAAGTAAATTCTTTAGTTTATTTATTTATTTGCAGCTCTCGATCAACAACTTTGCTCATATTAGTCCAAACCTTATTTATCATCGCTCTCCTTTTAATTAGACAAACATGCATATTAGTCCAAACGTTGTGGTCTTTTGGAATTTCGAAAAAGTGATTTTTCTCATTAATTCCATCCGCCTTGTATGCAGCAGAGGAAGCTAGAATTGCCCAGAAATCCGTAAGAAACTAGAGAGATGGAAGAGACAGAATCGAGAAACACAAAACGATGGTGAGTCAATTCCTTTCGACCGATCTTCTTGCATCATTGATTTTAGGGTTATCTTGTGACCTCTTGTGTTTCTAATGACATTCAGATAGATTCTCCGATTATTTGGTTCATATCGTTCTTTACCTCAAAACTCATCAGAGGATAGGGATGCCTCTAACTCAAGATTTCTTGGTGATGCACTTGGACAGGATTGGTAAGATGGCAAGTTCATCGTGATTGAGTGCATGATGTTTCGCATGCATGCATGGCTACAACGACCAAGCCTTGACCATGGTGTTAATCTTGCCGCCACCGCTAAAGCACTTATACTGCCTACCAATAGCGCATGATTGTTCCTTTCATATCATAAGAAGTCAGGAGGAGGCGATCACAAAGAAGCTCCAAACGCAAGAGGTACGCTTCACATATACTCAATATCCCAATCGTGCTTGTTTGTTCTCGCATGAAAACCGGTTAATATCGATAGCCGATCGGCCCCGCTTTTTTTTTTTGATTTTACATCGGTTTGGTCGCTTAGCATGAGGTGTGATTTAGAGTTGTAACATTAATTTCTTCTCACAAAATGCAAACATGTAGACAAAAAGCAAATATGTACCATCTACAACTGTGATCCTTTACTTTTGTCATGCAAAAGTCCTTGTTCCTTTTCTTTTCTTTTGTCATGCAACATTATTGTCAATTAAATACATTTGAGTGCTCTTACATTCGCTTGAAGATTTTGTTGACAATGAAGACGGTAGATGTCTGTAGTTGCTCTGCATCAAATTCAAAAGATATACAACCTAACGACCAAACCATGCCACCCCAACCAAAGGGTTGTATGCTCCATTATATATTTTCCATATTAATTGTTTTATTCAAGTTCCCAATAATTTTTGCAGTTCTGCTTTCGATGCCAAACACAATTACTTATTTTGCTCCCCTTTTCCACAGGCAAAGAGAAGACGTGGTTGAACCCCAACACCTGGAAGGTTTCTTGGCACAAAATCATCATGTGGTAAGTTGTTGTGAACTAATTGCTGCTATCTTTTGGATGCCTTAGCACCATCCACCATTTCTCTGCCAAAAAGTATGCATTGCGATTTTTTTTCTTGGTATCACCTATTGTTGATCATTTGATTATATGTGTGATACCAGCACGGAGGTATTCCCCAAGCTAATCGTCTGTTAGGAGAGATGTTACAGTTCACGCTACTCACCTGAGCGAGAACGGTCTTATTCTCCTTACGGCAGAGGGCGATCACACACTCTCTATGAGAGGCACAGATCTTACTTCTCCTACGAAAGGAGACGGTCCTACTCTCCTTATGGCAGAAGACGATCATACTCTCCATATGATAGGCATCGCTCATACTCACCTTTCCATGTATATCGCTACCGTTCAAGATCTCCGTACCGTTACAGAAGATAGAGGTCGGATTCCTAGGACCATTCTGTTTCACCGTACTACAGCAGGCACTATTCTTCAAGGGGCAGAAGACGGGGCTATTCTTGCAGCGTATCGCCGCAGAAGAACTATTCTCGCAGCTGTTCCCCAGAGTCGGATACGCCGCAGAAGAGCTACTCTCGCAGCTGTTCCCCAGAGTCGGAAAGATCTGAGAGTTCTCCGAGGAAAGGATATGGTGATAGAAAACCCACATGCAGCAGGTCATTTGGCAAGAGACATTCCAGAGAAAGCTATGCTCACAGCCGCAGTTCGTGCTCAAGGTCCGTTTCCAGGGAGCGCTGAGACTGCGTTGGAGCTTTGATGTTCTGGACAAAAAATAAAACGCTGCACTTATCGGAGATTAGATCTATATCTCGTGTGGTTACCGTATTTTGTCTTAAACTTTGAGCTTATAAACCGTGTACAATGTAATGTCTATGTTGTATCAGGTACTGCTAAGTCGCTATTTATGTATTCACGTGTTATTATTTGGCATGGGTGAAGGAATGGTCATATTTGTTTGATCTGGTATTGTTGGTGGGAGCAAGCTGTTTTTGCAACCAGGAAGCTTACTCGTACAGTGGTACATGTTCTTAGGCATCCACCGGTGGGCGCTCATTGGCCCTCCGAAAGAAGTGGTGGACCGCGGCATTTGAGAAATCAGAACATTGCTCCTCGGCGTCACGCGAACTTCATCGTCGAAGCACGTCAGAAGTGAGAGTGGGATGTAACGCCGGTATCACTCCAGCTCCAGTAGTCCAGCGTCCTTCAAGCCTCTGAAGCAGCTCGTACGGGCGTACGGCGCGCAGCAATACCGTGGTGCACTGGTGCCATTGCCACGCATGCTTCTGGCTTCATCGCTAAGGCCAGGGTCCCATTACCGGTGTTCTTCACCGACTTCAAGCCTTCACCGCACGTATAAAATGGTGGCCAATACGAAAGCTGGTACATTATGCACACACCCTTCCAGAGTAAGCGATTTAGCCAAACGTGGTTAGTGGTTGTTTCTTCTGTTGAAATGTGTGATCATGCATATGCATGATTCCACCATATCCAGATGGGAGTAGTTGCGCAGCATACAGACCAAAATAAGAGAGGTTGCAAAACCGTAAGCAGTAGACAAATCACAAGAAAATTCCAAACAAACGTGGGTGACAAAAACACTGTCCACAGGATTACAGCAAGTCGACGGTACAACAACTAATTCGACATAATCGTTCATAGAGCAACACAATGGGGGAACCTGAAGAATCGGAAAATGCTAAGAAACATAGAACAGGGCACATTATTACAAAATTGTGTGTCCGAACCAAGCCAAAATGGTGAAGTTTACATGTTTTGTAACTGGTATAATTATCCATGACTATGTTACTAGGACTGATAATACATTTTTCAGTGAAGTATACAACATTCCCTTTTGTAGTGACCTGTATGGCTAACCAATAGTCAGGTCCCATTACTCTCTCATGTTAAATATGCATCAGTCAAATATCAAATATGCATGTTTGTCTCTCATGTCAAATATGCATGTTTGTCAAAATTCAATGATTGCATATTCGAGGGAATAATATGCTTCAGACAAGATTAGTATGCATTACATACTAAAATTTCGGTAAAGTATAAGTTTTCATTACAATGCACGGACACATAACTATATATTATATTTTGAAATTTGAGTATTTGTTCGATATAATGAAATGTTGTTGCATATTTTGCGGATATACTTTGATGTGTTTTTACATGAAACTCACAATACTTTGTTTTCTACCGTTTAAAACTTTTATATAATTTATTTGAGATCCGTTGCAACGCACGGGCACATAACTAGTATATACTTATATGTGAGTATAGCATAACTTGTGTAGTTCATGTGTACTCACATATCCTTGAATATATTTAACTTGTGTAGTTAATATATTCATGTGAGCATATAAGACTTGTGTAGTCTATATATACTTATATGTGAGTATAGCATAACTTGTGTAGTTCATGTGTACTCACATATCCTTGAATATATATAACTTGTGTAGTTAATATATTCATGTGAATATATGAGACTTGTGTAGCTCATATATCCTTGAGTATATATAACTTATGTAGTTATATATATTCATAAGAGTATATAAGACTTGTGTAGTTGATATATACTCATTGTCTCTTTACATTCAATTTATTTGTAATTGAAGTGATTATCATCAATTACCAAAGAGGGAAAGATTGTGGTGTCTTGTCCCACCATTATGAGTTAATAGTATGATATGGTAATTAATGATAATCATATTGTGGAACTAACATTTTCCATGAGTTGGATAAGCAGGTTAGGTTCCATGATAATGAAGACTTGGGATGACATCATGTGTGGATTGTTATCAAGTCAAGAGGAGTTCCATCATGAGTTGATGGAAGTCAAACGAAGGAAATCATCGTGTGTCGATGATGTTCAAGAAGAGGAGATGATCATGAGTTGATCATCAAGTCAAGTGAAGATCCATCATGTGTTGATGGAGGTCAAGTGAAGAATGCATCATGTGTTGATGCATATCAAGACTCGGGATGGAGGATGTCATCATGTGTTGATGAGCATCAAGTTAAGATCCCAAAGTGAACCTTTATCATGTGTTGATGAAGATCAAGTGAAGAACTCATCATGTGCTGATGTGCTTTCAAGTCAAGGACCCGGACTTGAAGTGAGGATGTGCATCACCAAGCTTCAAGTGTTTGCGCAAAGTAAAGGTATGACTAGTTAGGGCTAAGGACGTGTTCCTAATTTTTTACCGGTCTCGGTGTTTGGTTGGGAGACCGGATTGCTAGTATAGGTTGCCGTACTATTAAGAGGAGTCTTTGACTAGTAGCTTGAGTTAGTCATGTGTTGATAGCTCATTGTGTTTGCTCTAGCTCACTTTAACGTGTTGCCAATATTTGCGAATGTGTTTTGCAAATAGTTGTGGCTCATGGATAACCCTTGTAGCATGTGACTTAAGTTTGCGAATGTGTTTTGCAAATGGTGTAACTCCATGTACCTTATTCCTTGTAGTGTGATTCTATAAGTTGGCAAATGTGTTTTGCAACTTGTTGAGAATCTCACTTGAATCCTTATTTGCATCGTGCGTCAATTTGGCAAATGTGTTTTGCAAATTGAGTTGAAGCAAAGTGCAATTTGTGGTGTGATTCTAAAAGTTCACAAATGTGTTTTGCAACTTGTTGAGAATCTCACTTGAATCCTTGTTTGCATCGCGCGTCAATTTGGCAAATGTGTTTTGCAAATTGAGTTGAAGCGAAGTGCAATTTGTGGTGTGATTCTAAAAGTTCATAAATGTGTTTTGCAACTTGTTGAGAATCTCACTTTGAACCTTTGTTTGCGTCACTTGTCAATTGTCAAATGTGTTTTGCAATTGAATTTGTTTTGGATGCAAACTACCGATTTCTCAGGAAAATTGGTTGTACTGGCGTGTTGTCTGCGGTACAACCGCTCTGCGGTATGGCTGGATCTTGGTGCGGTATGACCACACATCGGTTGTTCTGATTTTCAGTTGGCGGTTCGTTTAAAACAGTATCGGTGTTTTTGGGACGGTGCCTCCCCTTAACAATCGGTAGTACCGCGCTCCTTGAGCGGTACGATCGGCCTCAGCGGTTGTATCGTGTGTTGGTTGGCAGTCGTACCGCGCCGATGTCCAACGACTAGTTTTATAGCCGTTAGAGGAGGTGCGGTAGTACCGCTCGGTACTTCGCGGTACGACCGCGCGTGCTGATTTTTCAGCAGTCCTTTGCCCAACGACTAATTTTTGTGTGGGCTATAAATACCCACCTTGGCCGTGTGAGGAACAGCTGCTGGTGCCATATTGACTTTCATTGAGCACTTTCATTGAGCAAAGAGCAAGCTCTCTACTCTCATTTGTGCATGTGTTGCACTTAGTGAGCTTGAGAGGCAAACCCTAAGTGCATGTGTTGCCTTAGGTAGTGGATCGAGTATCCACTTGAGCTTTGACACTTGATTAGTTCAAGTGAAAGTTGGAGACTAGTTACTCTTGATGTTTGTCGACACCTAGACGGCGTGGAGGCGTCGTGCGTCGGTGATCTTCTCAAAGAAGCTTGTGAGAAGACCCGAGCGGTTTGTGAGTGGTGTGGTGCTCGCCATCTCCGGAGTGGAGGAAAGAGCAACCCTAGTGGAGCGAGGTGTTGGTTCTGTTTGGAACCGGTCTAAGTGGTTGGACTTACCTCGGAGGAAGGCTTAATTTGTGGAGCCGGCCCAATTGGTTTGGGTTTACCTCAACGTGGATTAGGGGAGACCGGTAAGTCTCCGAACACCACGGTAAAACATCGACGTGTCAATTATGGCTTGCATTCTTGTGCCTTACTATTGCATTTACATTCATTGTGTATGAATGCTTGCTTTACCTTGTGCAATTTACATTGCTTGAATTGAATTGCTTATAAGTCTTGCTTAATTGCTATATTGTGAGAACCCGCATAAATAAATTAAGCTAATCAACAGTAATTGGTAATTAGCTTAAGTAAAAATTTCAATAAACCAATCTCTATCATATCTTAGTTAATATTAAATTGCGTAATTAGCGCAATGGACAGTATAAATTATGCGAATATCAACTCACATCACCCAAGTTTATACAACAGTCCATTTACAGAGAGAAATTAAAAATTTTACAACCCAATGTTTATTACAAGATTAAGGTCACAATTTACTTACAACATCAATTTCAAGAGTAAATCAAATTTCAAATCAATATTCTTGCATATATTGCATCGAAGCTTTCCTTGCCACCTTATTCAACTATTCTTCACCTATCCTGTTCATACAACCACGAGCTCAAGAGGTAGTTAGCAAAAACCGAAAACAGAGATATTAGTTAGATTGAAGAGTATTGCCGTCAGTATTCCTCGAAGTCCAATAGGATTCCCTTATTAACCTAGGTCAACCGGTTCCTCAATTACCAAAGTACCCTGACCAACCAAGTTAGTCGGCCCTTGATAATTAGGGTATCCAGGCAAACCTAGGTAAATAGGCACCCGTTACTTCCGAGGGTCTTATCATCTGGCGTTCTAAAAACCAACACCCACCTTATTTCATTGCCTCAACCGCATTAAAACCCAACAACGCATTCCCATTCATTTCCGCCCTCTGTTCAAAACATCATCGGGCCACTAAAATCCAACACCCGCAATATACCATTCCGATCAACCGGAAAGCCACAGTGGTAGCCACATTGCCCAATCCATCAAGAGTTAGCTCATTTAGATCACAGTGAAGGGCAGCCATGCATAGGAAAATAATAGGGATTAGGGTAAATAGGATAAGGTAAATAGGAATAGGGTTGCCGTAAAAACAAAGTTACCACATCAAAGGATAAGATCAACCAGCTCACAGCCAAGGATAAGAGCAACCGCGGCCCAAGCCATTCCCCCATTCTAGTTCTTAGCCACAAGAGAGGAGGAAGCAAGTAGCCAGGAGCCTCACCCTCAAGGCCACCATCCCAGCCCTGCCGCAAGGAGGAAGAAGGGGAGGCACAAAGGGAAGGAGAGCACCAGCACGAGGTCGGCGCTACTACCCTTCTCCCCCATTCCCAAATCCCAACAAAGGTAACCCAACCATCTCCCCCAATCCATCAATAGTTTCTATCATCAGAAAATACATCATGTGGAGTTCTCCAAATCATGCATCAATCAATCTTGCACATTCTTAAGCCCCACAGTTCATCGCATCACAGAGCAGTAGAGGGGAGAGAGTAGAAGAAAGGAGGTAGGGGAGGTAGTACCTCAGTGCAACCAGCCAAGTTACCACCATAACTTCACTAGAGCTTAGTCATATAGCCACCTCCATCAGCATTCATGCACAAGCACAATTATCCAACAACATTAAGCATAAGTAAGAAATTGAATTAACTAAATCATGTAAATCGGAGTGTATCAGAGGGGGGTTAGGGGAGGTAAGGAACTGGCCGGGCACGTGAGGCGAGCGGCCGAGGCAGCGAGCCACGTGGGTCTTGGGTAGTAGGGGAAAAGGAGGAGCTATGAGGCAACCGGAGGGTGAGAGGAGCGGGCCGAGCCGGAGGCGGTGGGGATGGCGGCAAGTTGCGGGCGGACTGGAGGACCAGAGAGGAGAAGCACCGAGTGGGCCGAGCACCGAGGAAGCGGTCGAGGCGGGCTGGCCTCGGCCGCGCCCGTGGGGAAACCGGAGGAGGAGCATCCCGAGCGGTGGTGGCGTGGTGGGGGCTGAGGCTGAGGGGGGCAGGCGGGCGGCGGCGGCGGTTTGGCGAAGGGAGGCGGCACACCGTGGCGGATCCGAGGCCGAGTCGCGTGGGAGGAGCAGTGGGCCGGCGACGCAGGGAGCTAGGGGTGGCGGCACCGGTGGAGCTGGCCGGAGGGAGGAGGCCGTAAGGAGAAATGCGGGCACCATCGCCGGGTGGAGGCGGCCGGCAGCACTGTGGCGACGCGAGCTCGAGCTAGGGGGCGGCGGCTTCATGGAGGAGGAGGAGGAGGCGCCGTGGGGGCGGCGCCATGGAGAGGCGGCGGCGGCTTCAGGGAGATGGAAATGAGGAGAGAGAGATGAAGAAATGAATGGGTGGGTTAGTATTGGTGGCCGGTTAGAGAAATAGGAAATCGGGTTAAAAGATCTAGGGTTAGATAGAGATAGAAATAGGTTAGGGTTTTAAGTGAAGTTAAAAATAAATTAGGATTTGAATGTTAATTTTTGAGTACATCTAGATTAGACTAATTATTTGACACGTTAGTAATCATTTAGACAGATTTGAATAACTAGGATAATTATCTTTGTAGTATTTAGAAAGTTGAAGAATTTATTTCCGCACTTAAATAAAATCCAATAGAATTTTGTGCGCAAATAAAACTTGTCAGATTTAGTACTATGCGATTATGTGTAGTTTTTATTTTCGTCTAATAAAACGTGAATGTCAACCATCCTAACCCTAGAACCGATAAGCTGTAGAATGACCGCACTGGGAGAGTGCTAACTTAACGGGGTTTCGAAATGGTTATTAAATTAAGATCCGCTAACAAAAAGAATCATCTGAATAGCATGCACATAGTCGCACATATTATTGGTAAGTATTTAATTATGTATTTATTATTTTGCACCGTCGTATATATTGCAGCGGGTGAACCAACAGGAGTAACTAGTATCAATTTCGTTGGCAACGATCTTTCCTACAATTCCGCAGGCAAGCTACTCCCTTGATCATAAACCTAGCTATTTTAAATATAAACTGTATATTGCTCTATCATTATGTATTGCATCAAAACTATTTTCTCAAAACTAAATTGAATTAGAATGAAATTGGGAAGATAAGAAATTAGATGAAAGAAAGGAAGCAAAGAAAGATATTGGGTTGGTAAAAGGGGGCCCGGGCGAGGAAACGACGACGACGATGATGTTGAGGTAAGAGGTGGGTCCCTTTTTACAGGTGGTTATAATATAAGGACAAACAAAACTCTTACTCGGTCAGAAGCCGTAAATTAGTACCAACCATTTTCCCGTCTCGACGGGCAGAAAATGTTACCTATTACGTAATTATACTCTCCACATCGGGTAAGTAAGTACGGGAGGATCGGAATTTGGGGACCAGGCGATATACTATCAAGATAGTGGAGTGTTGGGACCGAGTGCCGCCAACCAACATTATCAAACTTGGTGTATGACGAGATCGACAACGTGATTAAATCAAGACCGATTTAAAGGTAATGGGTGGAGACTTAATCACGTAATTAAACGTTAGATTCTCGAACTCGAACCCGCATCAAAGGAAATGCAGGGACCCGACTCATTTAGAGCTCGAATTACTATGGGTAAAGTGGTACAAGCTGCTTGATGCTATCAAATCATGAATTCATGCCGGTCTCTGGATTGGGGTCTACGGGAACCGTCGGGGGTCTATCTTCTCTCCGAGTAATCAAGTAGTCTCTTCAGAAGTAAAATTGTAACCTAAGTTTTGAAAACTATTTTCAGAATAAGAGAAGAGGTAAGAATTTTGATAAGGACAGAATTTAGAGTCATCAATTGCATTTTAGCTATTAATGCTTGCTGAGTACACTATAGTACTCACTCTTGCTATCTCTCCCTTTGCTTAGATCCAAATCCGACCGGGAGTTATCCCGAGTGGGATGAGGAGTTTGCAGGTACCAGTGCAACCGTAGAATGGAAAGGCGCTGATTTTGAGGATCAAGGTTGGATGGGCGCCATCTTTGACACGTGGGACGAATAGGCGACCAGTCCATCAGGGCAAGCGAGAGAAGCATAGAAGTTCCCTTTGTATTTGTGTAATACTTGTAATAAGAACTATAGTCTTGTGTGGCTATTTACGTAATAAAGATGTCTGATTTCTATCTTGTTGTTCTGCTGCGCAACTCTGATAAATGGCTTACTATTCGTTGGAGCAGTGTTCTATTGGGCAAACGAATAGTAATCCGTGTGCCTAAGTGTGATTACCCTCGGGGTAATGACACGGGCGGCGTCATTGTGATATCGAGTAATAAGATCGGGCCACGCTAATAAAATAGAAACTGTAGCAAGAACTTAGGTGTGCTTCTCGCTTGCTATATTGCACTCATTATTTATTAACTCTCATCTCTATATCAATTTCCATTCCCAGCCCTTTTCAAAGGTATTATGTTAAAAAGCCTACCTTTTCTTAAAGTGGCCTTTCCTGCTAACATAGAACCATCTTTAAGCTAATTCTCCATTCGAGAGAGTGCGGGGGAAATGTATGCCTCGTCATAGGCCTCACGTTGTTATTTCTGCTAAATAATCTGTCAGGCTAGCCATCCAACATAGGATCGAAGATTGTAGATGGTAGGTAGGGGAGTGTCAATATAAGATCTTAAGTTTTCATGTCTGGGCTAGAGGCATGGAGTAGAACTCTGGCATGGACCTGCTCTTCCACTTGTTGGATAAGTATGGACCATACCCATAGCATTCCTTATCTCCTCATCTGTATCATTAAATTAAATCCGTCAGTTTTTTTTTAAAAGAAAACAAGTATACTTAAAGAGAACACCTAAAGGCTGACGATGTAAGAATGTGACTTATCCCATTTCTGCATTTCAGTTTTCCCGGACGAGTGGTCTGTGGCACTCCGAGCGTGTAGCTCTGGCGTACCCGGGTGCGAAATCCTGGGCATACTCAGGAATGACCCCTGAGCGTTTCCCAACACGTAGTTGGGCGGTCTCGAGAACGGGATCTCGAGCGTACCTGGGCACGTGGATCCAGGGTAGTGTAGGTTCGCACTCAGAGGCAAGCTTTGAGCGGTCCCAAACACGTGGTTTGGGCGGTCTTGAGAACGGGATCTCAAGCGTGACTGAGCACGAGAGACTCAGCTAGAATAGGATTTGGATCTTGTTGCATATCCTTGTTTCTTGGTGTTATTTGCCTCATGTGTTTGGGTTAATGCAAATCAACTGCGGTTAACTTCTACCAGATAAATGTAATGCCTTCTTCTCTACCACAAACTACTGCTAGAGAACAAAGAGTTAATTCTACCATCAACAGACTTCTCAAAATGAATACGCCACCAACATAACCACTAAGGTAACTAATTCTTGACACCTCCCCCTACAGGATGGAAGGTCAAGGAAGCGGAGAAAGTGAATTAAGATTGACATTGGAACTCATGCCACAAGAACCGTCCACAGAAAATCCAGCAGTGAACCTCAATGAGCCAGCACCTGTTCAACCCCAAGCCACTACCATGCCAGGAACCAGTCAGCTACCATCCACCGGAGCAACCGATCCCTTAGTTTTTGTACTGAAATTGGAACAAATATAGATGAGATACAAGAGGCGTTTAGAGTCAAATTCAAAGAGCAAGTGAGTAGGATTAAGAATGCTTCTTGTGTGTCTTGTGAGGCTTTAAAGGTTGAGGTAGCTCTTGCTAAAAAAAAGCTTGCTAGGACAATCAAGTCGAATAGGTGTGTCACCTGTAAGGACCTAGCCAAAGAAAATGATTACCTCAAAAAGACTCTTGAGAGATTTTCTAGTGGGAAGAAGAACCTTAACATGATCCTTGATCAATCTAAGGTGTGTGAAGAATAATGGCCTAGGATTTAATTCTTTAGAGAATTCTAAGAATCACCCACATAAGGTTGTGAGAGCTGTTAAGAGTGGCTTGTTTGAGGTAGAACCCCTTGAGCCATCTAAGATAGTCTTTAGATCTGCAGGTTTTGCCCAAACCCCTTCTAGCAAGACAGATGCTTCTAAGTTAGCAGATCAGACCTCTCAAAAGGTCAAGTATCATTGCATCTTCTGCAAGAAGGATGGTCACACAGTTGAGTTCTGCTTCCGTAGAGCTAAGAGTGAGAGGAAGGAGAGAGTGCGTGCTTTGAGGTCCATTAGAGGAGTTCCTTTACCTTCCACTATCTCTAGAGCTAGGCAGCCTGTCTTTCCTGCAAAACATAGGTCTAGGTTTGTAGATGACTTCTTTGACTCTTTTGGCGGCCCTAGGCAGCATTTTGGGTTAGGATATCATGAGGAGAAACCACGGATAGCATCTAGATAGGGGGAATACCGATCTTTTGGTAGGTCGATTCGGAGAGGTCTAGGTGGTGCTCGTGTGCATTCTTATGATTATCCCTCTAATCATTTTATTGCTGCTTCTACTGCTGTTCCTAAGCATCGTGTGGCTCAGTACTGGATTCCCAAATCGTTTATCACTAACTTGATCTTGAGGCACAGATGTTCCTGTTAAGTGCTCTATAGGTCCGTCGTGCGAGGAAGGAGGACATATGGCTCGTTGACTCTGGGTGTTCTCGACACATGACTGGAGATTCTAGATGGTTCTCCTCCCTCACACGTGCATCCGGAAATGAGTTGATCACATTTGGGGATGCTTCTACCAGGTCCGTGACAGCCAAGGGCACAGTGCGCGTCAAAAACAACTTCATGCTTAAGGACGTCGCTTTGGTAAGTAAGCTGAGGTATAATTTGTGATCCGTTTCTCAGCTTCTTAATGAGGGTCTAGAAGTGAGGTTCAAGAGTGGTGAGTGTAGAGTTCTAGACTCCTCAGGTGAGCATGTCTTTGGGATCTCTAGGTTTGAGAGGATCTTTAGTGCTGATTTCAGTATCTCTTCTTCATCTAGCCCTAGGTGTCTTGTGGCTTTAGACTCTCATGATCTAGTGTTGTGGCACCGTAGGCTTGGACATATAGGCTTCGACCATTTGACCAGAATCAGCAGCAAAGATTTGATTAGAGGTTTGCCTAAGCTTAAGAATGTTAGAGACCTTGTGTGCACTCCCTGTAGATATGGTAAGATGGTTTTTGCTTCTCATCCACCTCTTACTTTAGTGATGACTGATGGACCTTATCAGTTCTTGCACTTAGACACGGTTGGCCCCTCTAGAGTTCAGTCTGCAGGAGGGAAGTGGTATGTGATTGTGATTGTGGATGATTTCTCCAGGTATTCATGGGTATATTTTCTGGTTTCTAAGGATGAGGCTTTTGGCTGTTTTGGAGAGTTGGCCCTTAGACTAGCTGTTGACCTTCCTGGAGCTTTGAGGACCATTAGAAGTGACAAGGGCACTGAATTCAAGAACTCTTCCTTTGCCACTTTCTGCACTGAGAGAGGACTTGAGCACCAGTTCTCTTCACCTAGAGTTACCCAGCAGAATGGGGTTGTAGAGAGGAAGAACAGGACCCTTGTAGAGATGGCTAGTACCATGCTAGATGAGCATAGCACACCTACGAGGTTTTGGGCTGAGGTGATTTCTACTGCTTGTTATGTGTCCAACAGGGTGTTCTTGAGATCTATCGTAGGAAGACTTCTTTTGAGCTTAGATTTGGTCACAGGCCTAAAGTCTCTCATTTTAAGATTTTTGGTTGCAAGTACTTCATTATTAAATATGGCAACTTGGACAAATTTGAATCAAGATGTTATGATGGCATTTTTCTTTGATATCCTGCTCATTCTCGTGGCTACCGTGTATTTAATTTGGATACTAACAAAATTGTTGAGACTTGTGAAGTCACTTTTGATGAGGCTAGTCCTGATATTAGACCCGATGCTGCAGGTACACAGGTTCCTGATATTCGAGAAAGCATCTTCATCGACGATGACTCTGACATAGAGGATGAAGGTCCAATCTATCCTCCAGTCATCTCTGAGATGGTTGGAGAGCCTGCTTCTACTTCTCCAGCTTCAGCTGAGCAGCCTCCTCCTATTTTCACCAGCAATTCGAGTGGCTCTGCTCCTACCTCCATAGCTCATGAGGTAGAGGCCACATCTGCATCAGGACCTCCTCTTCATATTCAGTGACAACACCCAACTGAGCAGATAATTGGGGATCTCCATGAGCGAGTTACTCGCTCCAGGTTTATCTCTCCAGATTCTCATGCACATTTTGCTTTTGTTGCGTCTTTTGAACCCCGAGACGTCACCTATACTTTATCTGATTCTTCTTGGGTCAATGCCATGCATGAAGAGCTTGAAAATTTTGAAAGAAACCAAGTCTGGACCTTAGTTGAACCTCTACCTAATCAAAATGTTATTGGAACAAAATGGATTTTCAAAAATAAGCAAAGTGAGGATGGGTCGGTAGTTCGCAACAAGACTAGGCTTGTAGCTCAAGGATTTTCCCAGGTAGAAGGCTTAGACTTTGAAGAGACATTTTCTGCTGTAGCTAGATTAGAAGCCATTCGCATATTGCTATCTTTTGCGACATCTAAGGGCTTTAAGCTTTTTCAAATGGATGTCAAGAGTGCTTTCCTTAATAATTTTATAGAAGAAGAGGTCTTTGTCAAGCAACCCCCTGGCTTTGAAAATCTCAAATTCCCAAACAATGTGTTTAAGCTCTCCAAAGCCTTGTATGGATTGAAGCAAGCCCCTAGAGATTGGCATGATAGGCTTAAGAGTTTCTTACTTAAAAATGAATTCAAAATGGAAATGGTAGATAAAACCTTGTTCACTCTCAGGCATGACAGTGACTTCTTACTGGTTCAGATTTATGTGGATGACATCATATTCGGTGGTTCTTCTCGTGCTTTGGTGTCCAGATTTTCAGATTCTATGAGCAGGGAATTCGAGATGAGCATGATGGGTGAACTAACTTTCTTCCTTGGTCTTCAAGTCGAGCAACTCAAAGAGGGTACCTTCATTCATCAAAGCAAGTACACAAAGGACCTTCTTCGGCGCTTCGACATGGGAAGCAGCAAGCCAATGTCTACTCCCATTGCCACTTCTACCGTGCTGGATCCTGATGAGGATGGAGAGCCCGTGGACCAGAAGGAGTACCGCAGCATGATTGGCTCCCTCCTATGCCTCACAAAGATCGAGGCCGGTAGGACATCTGATTTCTTTGTGTCTGTGCGCTCGATTTCAGGCTTCCCCTCGTGCCTCACATCGTCAAGCAGTGCGTCGCATCTTCAGGTACCTCCAGGACACTCTTGACTTTGGACTCTGGTTTTCTTCTGATTCTGCTCTCTCCATTCGGGCTTTTTCTGATGCTGATTTTGCGGGGTGTAGAGTGGATAGGAAGAGTACTTCTGGCACTTGTCATTTTTAGGCACTTCTCTTATCTCTTGGTCTTCTAGGAAGCAGTCCTCTGTTTCACAATCCACTGCCGAGGCAGAGTATGTAGTTGCAGCCAGTAGTTGCTCTCAGATTCTCTGGATCTTGTCTACTCTACGGGATTATGGGTTGTTTTTGGACAGTGTTCCTCTTTTCTGTGACAACACTAGTGGCACAAACATTGCCAAAAACCCAGTGTAGCAATCTAGGACCAAGCACATTGACATTCGATATCATTTCCTTAGAGACCATGTAGAGAAGGGTGATGTTGTGCTTCACTTTGTAGAGTTTGAGCAGCAGGTTGCGAATATTTTCACTAAGGCTCTTGATTCTTCTCGTTTTGCTTCTTGCGGGGAGAGTTGGGGGTTATTAGTCCTCTTGGTCGGTTTTGAGGGGGAGTTGGATCTTTTGCATTCATTGTACCTTATTGTATTTAAAATTAGCAACTTGCATTGTAATATAAAATCACGAAGCCTTGATTATTTTCCTTGTGTGACATAATTTCATGTTTTATACCTTGCCATGTCTTGTGCTAGTTTGCTAGGTTTATCATGACTTTCCATAAGTAGCTTAGCTTTTGCCATGCTAGCTCTATTAAATGTGAAAAACTTGAATTAAAACATGACTTGTTGGATCTTGTAACTAGTTTTGCCATAGTGATCTTCTCATGATTCATGCCATGTCAAATAAGCTAAGTTGAGTCTTGAATCTAATTTGAGTGTTAAATTGAGCTATGCTAGTTCCTAAGTTAAGAAAATGAAAAATGAGTTCTTCTGTGCGAAAAAACTAATCTCACCAATTCTTTCGCATGAGACGACTTGCCATTGCACTAGGCATGAACTCAGGGAGAGTTTTGGATGACCTAGACCACTTATAGCGCTCTAAATTGACTCTTTTATAGCTTCTTGGTTCCATTTAGTTTATTGACATGGCTTGCCTCATTTTTGGATACCTTTGGCTAAACTATGATCTTGAACACCTAGTCATACTAAATGATCATTTAATCTCAGATTATTATTCATCTGGCTTTCGCTTTGCTATATATGATTTGCCATGATTTACAATAGCTTCTTCACATAATATGGCTTGGTGTAATACTTGTAGAGTCCTCTTGGATAATTTTCATGGCTCTCTTTGCTAAAAATGAATTAATTGCAGTCGTTCCATATCATTCATACTCTATCTTTCTCTATGCACTTTGATGAATCCATTATCAAAGGGGGAGAAATGGTAAAAATGAAGAAACAGGGAGAAAATGAGGATCATAGTGAGGGGGAATATCTTATTTGCATTCTTGTGGTCTTATTGCCTCTTCTAAACTTGAATTGCAACTCTTGCATCCTCTTCTGAACTTGAATTGCAATTCTTGCATCCTCACAATGATCAAAGGTCAATTTGAACATTTGTTCTTTCATATGGACCTTAAGTGAGATTTTGAAATTTTCTGGAAATTGAAGCTTTCTTGCTTTCTTTTGTCTTATCTCACTTGTTTATGCTATTCTAGAGCCAGCTAGGTCATTTTCATTGCTTTCTCTTTCATTTGGACCAAGTTGTGCCTTTGCGCAAAAATACGAGTTTCTTTTCTTTTCAAACCTCCAATTTGTTTTTTTTGAGGAGATTACCAATGTGTTCATCAAGGGGGAGATTGTGGATATTATGGGGATATGCTCATGATCTTAGGATGATGTTACAATTGGCAATGTCGTTATCGGTTTGTCGATTCACGTATTTTCGTCAAAGGTTGAAAGGCTGTCAAGTCAAGTGCGGTCAAACCGGCTGGCGGTCAGACCGGCATTCAAGGCTCGGTCAGACCGGCCATTGAATGGCGGTCTGACCGATTTTGTGTTGTTCATCGGCTAATCAGTGGTGATGATTGCTGGGTTAGGTCATGTTCATGAGCTTCAGTGCATATGTGTTGCATAATGCATGTTTTCACTAACGTGGGTCAAGTTGTGAAGAACTTGTTCCTAGAATCGATTTCTTTGTCTATTGTTGTGCAGGCTGCTTGGAGGTCAATGATGGTCAACGGCGAGGATGATCGGGACTAAGCTTGGAGAGCTGAGCTTCAGAACGATCAAGGATGTCGGGTGATGTCAATGGATTCAAGCATGGCGCAAATTGGACAAAAGTGACCGCATGGGCAGTTCGGTGCGACGGGTTGGATCAAGCGGCGCGGGGGTCGGTGCAAGTGCCATGATGGTTTCGGTGGGATCCGGACAGGAGAGACTTGCCGACATGATGAGAGCAGTTGGATCAACCTACACGTGGCGAAGCAGGCGATTGCTTCACCAAGTTCGGATTCGGTCTTTAGAGAAGGATCAAGAAGGGATATTTTGATAATTTCACCTAAATACCGTCTTGGTGACCTTTGGCTAAACCGCGGCACAAGACAATGCAAGGAGAAGCAGTTTAGGTCAAGTAAAATTGAAGACGGCGCTTTAAAATGCGTGCGTCTGTGACCTGTTTGTGTGTGGGCTTAACGGGAGCTCATTAGGGTTTACTCTTCTAGAAGCTAGGCCTTCACTATAAATAGGGGTTGCTGCTGTCCAGCACCCTTAAGCACTTCATTTGGAAAACCCTAGTTTTGTTTCAGGGACTTAGAGAGGAAAGGAGAGGCTTAGAGTTTAGAGAGTTGCGTTGAGTGTGTGCTCATGGATTGAGCTCTTGTCCTCCTGGATGGAGTGGCTATAAACCCTCTCAATCTCAAATCAATCTATGCATGATTTCTCAAAATGAGTCTCCTTGTGTTCCTTCTATCTATTTGGAGATTTTGAGTCTTTCTTTGATCCTCGAGTTTTCTATTGTTTTCTTGCCATGATCTAGCTTGCTGTGACATGTAAGAACACATCTAGGATCATCTTGATTATCAATCTCCCACGAGTAAGTCTTTAGTTCATATTTTAATTTTGACTCGGTTTTGGAGCACCTTTCGTTCAAATTTAAAAAGATAGGAACTTTGTCATGGATCTTCACGATCCTTGATTAGAATAGGTTCCTAATATCTTAGAAAAGGTATCTCTCATGTTTCATGGAGTTTGGTCGTGTAGATCAAAAGTTAGATCGATTTGAGTCTCGGTTTTCGGGCTGTCTGTTCTGTTCATCGTCAGGTCCGGTCAGACCGATTCCATAACACTGGCCAAACCGCAAGTTTGTCGTCGGTCAGACCGACCTCTGGTCCGATCACCCATTTGCCGATGGTCTGACAGTCCGTAGGAGTTGAGCCTTATGGTTTGTTCTTTTGCCTTGGGGTAGATTGGATTCAATACAAGTTTTTCGCTGTACTTGTTTATTGATCTTCATAGCTATTGGAGTGATATTAGTGTTAAATCTGATCTTTGTAAAAAATTGAGCGTGCTCCTATTCACCCCCCCTCTAGTCGCCTATTCGGTCCTACAACTAGTCGCTAAACCGTTGGACGACTTGGTAGCTAGTAGTGGGCCACTTTTTACTGTCAAGTCGTCCAACGGTTCAGCGACTAGGGCACGAACGATTGGTAAGTAATCTATGAATAAGTTATAGTACAATGCAAGAGGGAATGCATAGACAACCATGTCATAGTAACTACGAAGTAGAATACGTAAACACATAATACAGGTACACAGAGCACAATGAAGACCCCTGACTGGCCACCCGCAGCACCTCCTCCGTCGTCGCCACGTCCCACACCCAGACCATGCCCATCACTACGCCCCCACTTGGGCTTCCGAAGCGCGAGGTGCCGGGGTCGGGGCCTAGACAGGGAAAGGCACTCCAGAGCCCTGCTAACCCGTGCTCCCAAGGCCTCGAGGGTTGACTCCACCTATGTTTGTGTACCCATTGGGGGCCACAAAGCTGTGACCCGAAAAGAACCTCGATGGGTACGGGCTCAGCTGCTCCCCTGATCTCCCTGGGGTATTCTGCGAAGAAGGCGTCCACGGCCTCGTGGGCGTCGTCATGCAGGGAGAGCTCTCCCTACTGGAGCGGAAAACCTGCAGGACAAATAATGTTAATCCCTACAATATCTGGACAATCACAAACCTGAAGAGAGGAAACATACCTTCGTTGTTGGCCATAACGCGCGCGAAAGGTTCATACCCGTCGTACTGTCCATACGGGTCAGGGAAGAAAGGATACTACCCTAGCACTCTCAAGTAGGTGTCTAGGAACAACGACGGTGGCGATGGCACTGGTGGTGGCGGTGCGTACGTATGTGTCCACCCGGACCCTCCAGTTTGCCAAGGCGCAGGCGCAAGCGAGGCACATGCATGTGCCTCCTGGCCTCCCGACCGGGTGTGGGGCGTCTTTGGCGTCGACATATCTTGTGACGTGGCCACCCCTAGACAAATCTGCTGGCGTCGCCAGGTCCTTTGCGACGCCGCCACACTATAGACCCAATGGGCAAACTGTGCTATCTCGTCCCGCGTCACCTCCGCACCTTGGGCGAGCCTATCCTGGATCGACCAAGACTCCCTCACCATCGCAACGTTGATGTCCGTCTGCAAGGAGTACACGAAAGCGCCAAACTTGTAATTGATGTAACCTTACTCAAACATGTTGACCACCACGAGAGTACGTACCGCGAGGTGCACGTTCCACGCGAAGTGTACAGGGTACACATCGGTCGGTGCTGGTACGTGAGCGGTGTAAGGGTCGACGACATGCACCAGCCTGGTGCGTGTTTACGAGGCGTACCAACGTGGGTACTCATCGTACACGCCAGGGTCGTACGGGGCGTCCTCCAGCATGCAGTCCTCGAGGGCGTTCGCCCACTGCGCCACCCACAACTCCATCTTGGCCGACCACTGCGTCCTGGTGCCACCCATCCTACTATGCTTGCGAAATGTACCACCACTGCAAGAAGCCGGTGGGAACTGGAACAACCTGGTGGAGGCCGAACTAGCGTATTACCCTGTGCACCGCATAGTCCTCGACGTACACATCGAAGATGAGCTTCTTCTACGTCCACTAGTATGCCCGGTCGCACCAGCATAGTGAGGACATCCCCCCGAGAGCACAGTCCTCTATCTCTTGATCAGAGTACGGCTCCCAGCGCATGTCATCGACGGTGAGGCGGTCCAGCTGCTCCACAAAGTGCTCGTACACACGTGTGACACTGCGTGTGCATCTTCGTGCTCATGAGCTAGAAGCGATGGTTATAAAGGATGACCCGTAATACAACTGAAGTAAAGATAGAGGGAAGTATGTACCCATCTATGGCACCAAAGGGACCCTACGGTCGGTCGGTCCACCGCATCCTCATTGTACATGTCTGCGCCATACGGACTAGAGTCTACCAGCATGGGCCGTCCGAGGGAGAAGCGCTCGAATGACCACAGTTGCAGCAGGAGGGGGCAGCCTGTGATGATAAATGTTGGCTTCGTCCTACAGCATAGATCGCACATGACGCGGTACGTCGCGACAAGTACGGCTGATCCCTAGCTGATCTGCAGCACCTCGTCGTCGGCGATGGACCTTGCGTACCCTACGAGGCGGGCGTCAACGGAGTCACCGTGGCTGCTAGTAAACAGTACCCAGCTGAAGAGCCATAGTAGGTACGCCTCTAGGTGCCGTGACACCTAGTTGTCAGTGGGCTCCAGGACCATCTGCTTGACCTACACACAAACGAATAATTAGTCAGCCCGTTATATGGCTAGGATAGTGCATCGCTAAACATAGAAAATAGGTAGCATACATACCCAGAACTGCGAAAGCCACCGCAGGGGCGGGCCATGCCGCTGTCACTCCTGGAAGTCGTAGTACGGTGGCGCGGCCTCCACCGCAAGAACCCCCTAAAACCTGGCCAGCAGGGCATCGCGCTAGTCGACAGGCGTGTCCGGTGGGAAGGCAGGGGCTCCCGCGATAGGTAGGCCGAGCAGCAGCGTGACATCCTGCAGACTGGGGGCCATCTCCCCGAATGGAAGGTGTGCGTCTCGGGCCGCCACCGGTCCACTAGGGCTGTTAGGAGCGACCGATCGAACAGGAATCGTCGTGACCGCTCCGGACCGGCCTGGACCTCCCCATCGTCCTCGACTAGAGCGCCGTCCTCTTCGGTGGCCTCCACCATCCGCGTGAGATGTAGAAGACCGGCATGGCTCAGCCTGCAAAAGCACAAAGAAGTAACTACATAGCGGACATATGACACAAAGAAGTGGCACAACTTGCGGACAAACTTGCCTACCCAGCGTGGGTCCAGTTTCCAAGCCCGTCGGGGTGTCCATGTACGAATCACCCCAAGTCAGTTGTGTCGTCCCTATGAACTGGATGCGGGACACAACAGCTCGCACGGTGCTGTGCGTTGACCAGCCGGTCCAGCAGGCCGAAATGCCAGTCCGAACCACCAAGGTTGTGAGCCATACCTACAAATCAATTTCCAGTTAGCAATTACGACACAATTAGTGGGTTCAATTACTTATAGCGTAGCTCCAGAAATTCTAAAAATTAAGTTACATTCTTGCATAAGCCTAGTGATTTTTTGTTCATAACCTACCATGCTTTCGAAAGTAACCTACCATGATTTTATATGCAAACCTACGACTACACTATTTACAACTGTTAATAATATGCATGGACCCTGTCTAGGTGGGTTGCCCGGTATGCACGGGCACCACTATTTTCTAACAAAATATTATATAATGACTACAAACTTTTTAATAATATGTTAACATATATTTAAAACTTATTTACCAATGTTAGCAATTGTTATCGTCAACACTCCATAAAATTAATTTGTTTTCACAACTAAATATGTGAAGCAGTCGCCCAATTGGGAAAAAAGCGCAACTAATTATATATAAACATTAAGTATCATCTGAATACAATATTTACAATGCATCATTTACCAAACCCTAACATTCGTTAAGCCGATAATTGCTTAATAGCCTAATCTTTACCAGCACTGCTACACCCCCACACAAATTTTCTAGCTTTGCCACTGATAATATGACACTACCATTATTCAAACTAACCTACCATTATTTCATTTGCTAACAATATGTCAATACACATGATGTTGCTTGCTAACCTACCATGGTTTCGAAAATACACGCATACAAAATAATGTTAGAGACTCACCGTCATCGTCGTCGATGCGAAGACACTTTCTTTCCCCCTCTCCCTCTTCCTCTCCCTCTTCCTCTCCTCTCTTTCCCTCTCCCTCTCCCCTCTTTATCTCCTCTCTTCTCCTCACGCCATCGCTCTCTAGAAAGAAATGGCGATCATTCACTAAGTGACGTCGCGCAGTTATATAAAGTGCCCCTAGTCACCGAACGGTTGGGCGACTAGGGCCCAGCGTTGAGCGACAGGTGTCCTAGTTTCTCCACCATTTGGTGACTAGGACCCAGTCGCTCCACCGTATGGCGACTAGGAGGCGAAAGATCCAGGTGACCCACTGTTAAGCGACTTGGACATCTGTCGCTCACCCGTTGGGCGACTAGCCCAAGTCGCCCAACTGTGGAGCTATATGTGATTATTTCTGACAAAAAAATAAAGTAATATTATTTCTGTAATTCTGAATAAAAATAGATTATTAAAAAAAATTTCTGGCGGCTCCTATATGGGGAGACAACCAGGGATGGTGGCCAGGGAGGTGGACGCACGCCCCTAGGGTTACAAGGCCCATGGGCCCAAGTGGAGGTGGCGCAGCACCCTTTTGACTCGGGCTCCTAAATAGTGCCGGATTGTTAGGCGATTGTAGCGTGCTCAGAAGGAATCTGGAGGTGGGGCTAGATCTGTTGGAAGTAGTACGAGATAAGCTTTCAATCAAGTACTCGTGGACCTCCAACGGACTCCGTATGTGAAAGTTATGCACGTTTGAAGTTGGTGCTGTCTCTAGAGGCCGAATTGGATTGCACATGCTTCCCTTCATGATCAGCTCCTAAGTTCTTGATAGTTCAATTGACGTGCACGAGCTCTGGTGATTGGACCTTGCAAGTGCATAGGTTCAACTCTATTATGAGGAGTATTGGGTGTATGTATGGAAGTGATGTCCTCATCAGGTGTCCTAGTGAAATCGTGGAATATATCTTTTGAATTGTGCTAGAATTCTTTCATTAAGATCATAATTGTTAAAGTTGTTAATTAGAGCACAAGAATTTTTATAACCACCTATTCACCCCCTCTAGTCGGTCATCCTTAATCCTACAATCACCACTGCCCTTGGATAGGTTAGTGCATACTGCATAAGACTGGTATGAAGTGTACTATATGAACAACAACTTATATTCTTGATAATACAATTTCTGATGATTCCCATGAAGAAATTAATGTCATGTTAATTGCTTATTCATCGAAACCATAGATTGTACTTACTGTCGGTATGCTTGTCACTAACATTCTACATATACACATTCACATTCTCTATGATAAGAATTAGTTTGAAGCTGGTTGCAACCACGGTGCAATAATTTTTCAATTTGGTGAGATCTTTGCCTAAAATGTTGCTCTTGCAGCGTTCAGTTTCACGACAATCTGGTTCCTTGCAAGCCTTTTACCCTTCCACGCCTTCCTCTTAGCCAAGAACCAAGTACACACATAGACAATCTACGACACAATGACTCCTCACTCTTCCGCATCATGTTGGCGTTTCACAAGCAATATATACTTCCAAGTTCCAAGGTGGAAACTACTACATACACATACATTCTATTGCCTGAATTGGATTTGGGGGTGCTACTGTACACAGAGAACTGCTTGATGAATCATAACAAAGTAATAATAATATGCAAGCAGAAGGATGCTAGAGGCTGTACTAGGCATTTAAAATGATTGTCTTTGAAGTGATAAATGTAGAGATTTTTTGGGCTAAAATAACACTATTGACGTGCACAATAGCAATTCTAGCCCCCCCCCCACATCAAAGTAAAAAAATGCCACAGCCAAGCCGGCAGTGGGCGATACGTGACCGAGTCTGCGTTCCAAGCGGCCGGAGGCCCTTGTCTGCGCCCAGCCGGCCGTACTTGCCTTGTCCGCACGCCCGGGGAGCAGACAAGGCTTGTCCGCACGCCATGTGGCCCAGTGCGTCCGTGCGCCAGGGGCATGGACACCCCCTCCCTCCGGTTATGCTGCCCGTCCGTCATTTCATGTGATTTTTTTTGGAATAAAATTTTGTGATTTCATGTGAAAAAATTGTTTCAGTGATTTCATGTGATAATACATTTTGCATGTGTTAATAGAGCGCATGATTTTAGGTGACAGTACATGTTTGGTATATGCGATAATACATATTTAGTACATGTGATAATACATATAAAGGCGGGCATACAAGGAAAGCGCGTGATTTCATACGTCCAATTTCATACACCCTATTTGGAATGTGAGTTTGATGGCACAATAGCAAAAATAGCCCCTTTGGAATGAAATGAAAAAAAAATTGGGTTTAGGGTTGTCACGATTGTATTGTTTGCATAACCGATTCCTTTCGAAAAAGAGTATGGAATTTGAAATAGATAAAATATTTGGGAATTAAATTTAAAAGACTTCATAATATAGTTGTGAATTACATGGCGTGCAGGGTTTGGTTACATGCATTAGAAATGACAGTATGCACGAATGAACAAACCAAAAATACCTAGGATACATGTGCGCCTTTTTGGAATAAAAAAAGTGGATTGAAACAAATTTAATTAGTCTTGGTGGCCTATCTGTGCCTTCCCCTTATCTCCTGCAGACACACGACCGCGGCCAGTCCTAAAGGCAACCCATCACCAGGCTTCGAAGTTCTCCCACCCCGGAGGATTATCGGGAGTTCGGCCAGCCCCTGATGGGACAATCAGTGCCTTCCCCTTGTCTCCTGCATACCCGCGGGCACGACCAGTCTCGAAGGCAGTCTTGTACTATGAGATGGCCTGGAAGATGAAATAATGTTAGCAAAACGTAAGGCCAAATCAATAATCAGGACACAAATTTAACATAACTTACCTCTTCAATCTGCAGTGCACCTTGGTGATGGGGAGGGCTAGGACGGCTGTTGGTATGAAAACGTGTAGTGGTAGCGTGTGGTCAATTTAGTCTAAAAAGGTGTAGTGGCGGGGTGTGGTCAATTCAGTCTAAAAAGGTGTAATGGTAGGGTATGGTCAATTTAGGATAAAAAGGTGTAGTGGTAGGGTGTGGTCATTTCGGTCTGAGTAGATGTAGTGGCAGGGTGTGGTTAATTCAGTCTGCAAAGGTGTAGTGACAGGGTGTTGCCATTTTGTCTGAAAAGGTGGGATGGATGTTGAGTGTTGTTTACTCACTGCGAAAAGTTTGCCCGTGTTGTCATTTCGGTCTGAAAAGATGTCACAACAGGGTGTGGTCAATTCTGTCTGAGAAAGGTGGCGTGAAAAGGTCTAACGACATTGTCATTTGAATTTTGGCATTGTACTGTTATGCAAAATATGTTATACTCAATTTGTTGTTGTATTGTTGTAGTGTAATTTTCTGGGTCTATGCTGACTATTGTAATGCAATTGTCCCTTATCATGCTATGTGCATAAAAATCTAGTTGTTGTGCACAATACAAATCTGGTACAATATAAGCCCACAACATCTTGGATACATACGAATATAATGTATACAATCTAATTACACACGGACTGATACGAAGCAAGTACACGCGCAATGCAAAGAAGTACAGTGATACACTATGGGCTACAATATGGCTCACTCATCTAAGCCACTCTCTGCTCGCTGCGTCTGCGTGCGTGTCCTGGTCTTGCGTTGAGCATGCTCTGTGGGGTACATCAACCGGTCCGAAGAGCACATCTTTGTTTAAAGACCGTAGGGAGACCATCGAGTTGGCTGAGGTGCTTCAGCAAGTTAACTCTGGTCAAACTGAGTTTGTCCAATCTTAATATCATCTAACTGAGTCATGCCAAACTGGCTACCACCTGCAAGCATATCTATAATGAACGAATCAATGAATCCGCCCCCAGATCCATGCCCCCCAGGTACGATGTATGAGCGACCCTTATTACGGAGGATCTCTAGTCATGATTGTACGATGTGCCAATGGCCCTGGGTGTGGCGGAGCTCTGGCCTTGGTACAATACTCCATATTGATCACGGTCTTGCTGAGCATAGACTAGGGGCACCTTGGGTGGTATGCTCCAAATCCTAGAACTATGTAGCCCTCTATGGCACTAGCTGGGATGACCGCATTTTCATCGGTTGATTCGTTGTCACCCTCACGCCTAACTGAAGGCTGGAAGATGGAATGATATTAGCACAACGTAAGGTGAAAGCAATAATCAAGACATAAATTGAACATAACTTATCTCCTCGATCTGCAGTGCGGATGACTGACGGGGAGCGTTGATCGCTCCAGTGATGCATCCTAACAGATGTACGACTGGAAGATGGCAAGATGTTAGCACAACCTAAGGCAAAATAAATAGCCAGGATGTAAATTGAACAAAACTACCTCTTTGATCCCCAATGTGGATGATCGACGGGGGAGCGCTAGGATTGCCACCCGTCTCACTAGGTCGTGCTTACCTAGGAGGTGAGCTAGGTCGGTCCACTCAGTGAGCAGCCTGAAGTATATTGTCTCTCGCCCGACCACAGCTCATGTTCTTAATGATATGCTTGGTCTCCCTGTAGATGGTCTTGAAGTCCTGAGAAGCCCCCCAACAGTGTGATCACTCCTATGAAGGGTGAACCCGGATGCACGTGAGATCCACTAGACCCATTCGAACTGAAGTGATAGAGAAGAGTTGTTTAGTAACAAACATTGAAAATATCATCCTTGAAGCGAGCATAATATGTGAGTGTTTTACAGTGTCATCACGCCGCGAAGTTCTATGTCGATCAAATGAGTGCTGAAGCCTCTCCTGGTGCGTAACATGCTCCGGACTCTCTAGCGGAGGATGAGTGAGTCTGGTGCGCGCCCATGGTATGTACCACTCAATGTACTCATGGTAAGTCTTGATGTCATACGACCGCTGCTCCTGTAGAACCTCATTGCGCACCGTCTCCGCCCAAGCCGTAGCATATTGTTGCTGTACTGCCTGCCACTTCTCAGAATGTCAGCCTAGCCTTGACTGCCTGCATTCAAGAAGGATATATGTGAGAAGAATGGATGTAGGTGGCAACTGTAAACGTTACTCGGATGGAGTTGCACTCACATGTGGACAACTCGCTCAAGCATCCTCTCGTCTGGGGGGGGGGGGCACAACCTGGTAAAGATCGAACTATTGTATTACACACTATGGCATGTAAGGCTCCACCATATGGAAAAAAACGAGGTGGCAAGTCATCGCCCACAACCCAGCATCCCATGTGCATTGCACGGAAAAGTCCGTGTGACGCTACCGTATTCATGAACTATGGGCTCCAAGGAGACCATATGATATTGTCATTATGCAACATCTCGAACTCACTATGGAACATGGCGTAGCACCTCGCTGGTCTGTTTCTGTCCCAACGTAACTTGCCAGTAGTCCACCTGGTGCCCATAGTGGGCCTATCTATCGGGTCGTGGAACTCTCCGTATGGGTGGAATGCAATCTCGAAGGTGGGCCACTCAATAGAGAAGTGCTCCCAACTCCACAACTGCAGCAGCACGTAGCAAACGGCAAGGACCAGTTTCTCACCGGTGTTGCGATGCGAAGGGTCACACAACCCCCTGTATCTGGTGCAAAGGACAGCTGATCTAAAGCTGTAATTGGGCATCTCTCCAGGCTCATCATCAACCAAAGGCTCGATGATGTGGACGAAGCTAGGGCACACCCAATCACCCTGTGTGGTGGAAAACAAGGCCGAACTAAAAAGAAACAATAGGTACGTGACGAGGTGCATCCTAACAACCTCGTCTGGTGTATCTATTGGGCATCGACTGAAATGTCTAAGCCACGTCTGAGGGACACCACGGGTACTGTCTGGGACAACTAGACCGAACCTATGCGCCAAGCGGGCCTTCCAATCCACCAACGGACGGGGTGGAACAAGTGGGCCTCCTGTGATCGGTAGACCGGTCAAGAAGGACACATCCTATAGAGTGATCATTATCTCTCTCCACCGAAAGTGGAAGATGTGCATCTCTGGTCTCCATCTGTCAACAAGTGCCGATATGAGACTCTTGTCCAGTGTGAACTAGCGACCGACGTGGAGCATCCTCGCAAAGGGCAACAAGTTTGTGTCCCGAAGGAGTGGGACGTAGAGAGGGTCAAGGGGCTAGTAATGCCTCGCTGACCTAAGAACAAAGGATGGAGGACTATCCCTGGTGATCCACAACTTACTACGGTGATGTTCATTGTAAAATGGTCCGAGTAGCTCCGATAGAGGAGGCTCAACCCCGATCCCTCTCACCATGGCCCACAAGAGATTAAATGTCGAGTTAGTTTGTAACAAATAGAATGCCAAAATACCTGGAAGTGAAGCGTTAAAACAAAATGAAGTACAGAAAACGCAAACATTACAACACTACCTAATAACATAAAATGACAGCATTACAACATGCAAACAGTGGAACTAAAATGACATAGAATGACGCCTAGACGAGCTCGGTTTGTTGGTACGATCCTTCATGGAGTGGCAAAGGGTCTTGCATATTTGGCACTTCCTCGCGCGACATTGGTCTACACACTGGTCGTCATCCACGACTAATTAACTACGACTAATTAATTACAATTAAATTAACTATGACTAACTAAGTACGACTAATTAATTTGTACTAACTAATTATGATTAATTAAATTCGACTAATTAATTTTGACTAAATTAATTTCGACCAAATTAATTACGACTAATTAATTATGACTAATTAATTTGGACCAACTAACTATGACTAATTAAATACGACTAAATTAAATTTGACTAATTAATTACGATGAAATTAATTTCGACAAATTAGTTACGACTAAATTAATTACAACTAGTTAATTACAACTAATTAATTTTGACTAAATTAATTACGACTAAACAATTAGGACTATTTAATTACAACTAATTAAATTATAACTAAATTAATCACAACTAACTAATTACGCCTACTTAATTATGACTAATTAATTACCGCTAACTTACTACCACTAATTAATTTAACACTAACTACATAGTTAATAAAAATATTGCATACGAAAAATTACCTCCTCTAGAAGATCTTCGCTTGATGTCGAACTTTCTCTACTAATATGACCGCTAAACACGGCTCTAAACACTCTCAAATCGACAGCGAAATCAGAACTAATTTAGACCGATCTCGCTACCTCTCGCTCACTCGGTCCTCTCTATCTCTCTACGTTGAGTGGATTGTTTTTGGGGTGGAGGACGAAAGCGACGCACGACAGGTTTTATAGCCGCTCGAGAGAACGAGTTCGGTCGCGAAGCAACAGGGAATTTTTGCGCATGTGGGGGGTAGCGGGAATCCGAGGGGCGATGCGACCGACGATGGGACGGACGGAATCCGTCCCATGGGCGCACTGCATAGGCGGGAGACCGGGCTCCGAGTGCGCGGAGAAGGGGGCTTTGGGTCTTAGGCACGCGGACGAGGGGCTCTGGGCACCTGGCATGCGGACTTAGCGACGTGTCGCCCATCGGTGATTCCGCAGTGCCATTTTTGACTTTGATGTCGAGAGGGGACTAGATTTGCTATTCCTTGCCTAAACAATGCTATTCTAGCCAAAAATTCATAAATGTATGACTAATGTACTATTTTCTTTTCTTAGATGCAATCAAGTAGTCGAAAACCGGATACGGAGAAAATATCGGACCCTCCTAGAAACTGGTTACCATTGGTTACTGATTTAAAATCAGCCAAATTTCATCAAATGAACATTTGAATTCTCCGCTAGTCATCGGTCGGTAACCTGCCAAAATTGACCGGCTACCGCCTGGTTACCGGCGAATAAGGAAACAACTCCATTTGACACAATTTTTCTAGTTAGCTACTAATATTTTTCTTGGCCCAAGTGTAAAGTGGTTCGTAGTTAATAGATTCATTCAAATCCTTCTCAGGGATGACATCTAGAACAATCTTTGAAGGCATAGGTGGATCTCCATCTTCATCAAGTAGAGGCTTAGATTTACCTTATGAATTGTCTAGCCAATCCATAATTGGATTTTCCTTGTCGAACATTATGGTCTCCATAATGCATCCAAATGGATCTTCAACTTCTTTCTCATTTTGTCGTTCGTTGAGCTGTAGCTATCGTAGATTCAAATTGTAGTGAACAGACACTAATTTGTGCAGTTTGGTGTACACAATCACATAGTAACACTTTTTGCTACCATTTTGATTTTTAAATTTAAAACTTTTCAGACCGGTATTTTTTTACCGGTCCTGACCGATACGGCTAGTTACCGCCGATTTTTTCTCCCTAGATGCAATGCATATCTTCACCATGGTTTTGTAGCGTCACATTACTACTGAGTTCGCTAATGATTGGATTATGTTGTTACAGATATGCTATATGGAATTGATAAAAACTTTATCGACAATGTTGGCATAAAGTTTTATGTTATAAATTATCATGTAAAGCAAAAAGAAAATGTGCATATATAGTATTTTATGTTCCATTGCAACACATGAGCACATGATTAGTTCCTTCAAATTTTGAGTTGTGCAATCATCTTAACGATTACTCGCTTCGTTCCACTATATTTATCCACAGTCCACCATGCGCACATACCAAAGAAACACTAAATCTAAAAAGTAGTTAATTATATACTCCTATTAAATGATATAACAAAACCATTTAACCTCTTCCGATACATTTAAGTAGGAGCAGACAACGGAAATAATACAACTCTCAATACATTTAAGTTAGGGCAGAGAGTGAAAAGAATGCAATAACTATACTGAAACGAACAAATACAGCGAACAAAGAGAGTGCTTTAAAAGCTCGTTTGAACAAAAGAATTCTCTAAGAATATGAGGAGGCCACGTCACTTCTTGTCTTCTTGCAAAACATCTCTACAGAATTATACCCGTGAAACCCATTGACTACAAATAGGAAAAAAGGAACACGTCGACTAATCTGTAAAATAACCTTACGATTTGTGCACATGCCTACCTAGAACTCACCAGATCATCACCATGCGTCCATGCCTATTTGGCTATTTGGCGGGCAGCAAGGCGATACTGGCATGGCTAGTTGGACTGTCTTTAAGGAGGACGGTGGCGACGGGATGACGTGACGGCCAAGTCAACGATGACGCGGGGTCACGAGTTGCGATAAGGCCAGTTTTTCCAGGGGGGTAAAACCGTCAAAAGTAAAAGGCGCAATGAAAGAAAAGGGCAAAAATTCTGTCGCGTGGATGGCCCCAGTCCAGACACAGTGAACTTTTTTTTACTAATTAACATTTTTTTGATTTTTATTTTAAAGTTAACCATCGGCGCACTTTATTTCTAATTCTGACCTCTTTAATCATGTCACGGGTGGTGACGTGATAAAATAACACTGTCACGCGCCAAAATAAGTCATCAAAATAGCACTTTTTGTCACGCCACTGGTTGTGGCGTGACTAATATCTTCTTGTCAAGCCACTTCCAATGAGCGTGACAAGAGTTTGACTAGAAATAATTTGGTGTGACGGTGTTATTTTGTCACGCGGGTGGTGGCGTGACCAAAGAGGTTTAATTAGAAATAAAGTCTTGTAGGGGTTAACTTTAAAATAAAATTCAAATAAAGGTTAATTAATAAAAAAATCGGACACAGTAGGGTGAAAACGAAGTAATTATATTTTTAAAATGAATACGGATACAGATCGAATGTTAAGACGAATACAAATTTAAATAGAATATTCATTTAATTCAGATTCAGATATCCTCATAAATGATGTAATATAAAGACATTACCGACACTTTATCACTCTAATTTATTTATTGGACATGAATTTACATTAAATTGAAAGAAAAAACTTGTCCAACTAATCAGCCATGTTGCAATAAATTATGCATATTGCTTCATCGAATTCGAATAGGAATATAAATAGTTTGGATAAAATAACATTTCGGATGACAAAATTCCTTACCATTTCACATCCATATATTTTATATGAATTCAAATATGAGGAAATATTTTTTTACTCAGATGAGGAAATCTATACCATATTATACAAATATGGTAGTCGAATTACGAATATGATTTGTATATATTTTCTATCCTTATGCGCCAGTCGCGCAGTGCAAGTGCAGCCACCGTGAGTCATTAGCTCCAACAATTTCGGTCATTTCCACTGCAGCCATTAGACCATCTCCAATGTTGTGTTTTAGCCAGTTCAAATGAGGAGAGAGAATGTATTGAATCGATTCAATACATTGGAGGGGTCGATTTCAAAAAAAAAATGTATAGAGTCGAACTCTATTTAGGAGTCGATTCAAAGCATTAAATAACCCATATGTGCATTAAACAGCTACATAGGAGAGAGTGCTGTTCAGAGAGGGTATTATTATTTTGTGATTTTTTAATATAACGTGGATCTCAGTTATTAGTAGGAATCAGTTCAATACATTAGAGAAAAATAAGTTTAATTTCTAAGATAATTACGTAGCATAACTTTAAATCGACGTCGCTAAATACCCTAGATGCTCTTATATATCGGAGAAGCTACCAATCACCGTACAGCAACCGCTCCGCCTTCCTCTGCTCGTGCTCCTCCTCCGTATTACGAGCACCAAACCCGCCGCCCTCTAAACCCACTTCCCCCTCCCACTCGCCTCCACTCCCGCCAGGTAATGCCCACCAAACCCTAGCTTTGCCTCCCTCCTCGCTCCCGGCCTCTCGCGGTGCCGATCCCGCCGTAAATTTTCGGTGATTCCGCGGGTTCGTGGGCGGGCGGGCGTCTCCGAGGCGTATCGTTCGCGCGGCGCGAAGTAATGCTCGGATCCTCGTCCGGTTGTTGCGGCGTGGATGTGGCGTGGTGTGCTTGGGGTGTTTGTTTGTAGTTGGCGCTTGGGGTTTGGGGTTTTGAGGCAAAGTGGGTTTTGATGTTGTTCGTGTGATGCTTCGGTGTGCAGCTTACGTGCTTACGGGTTGCTTTGCTTGCGTAATGGTTGATGCGTGATCGGAGGTTATTTTTTTCCAATATTTTTTTGTTGGTTGCGGAAAAATGCATTTATGTGCATTTCTCTCTCGTCCTTGTGTGTTTTTTTTGTTCTTACATTTTCTATGGCAAATTTACTCTGCAGAGTTCGTGAGGGTTTTGGTGCGCGCTTCGATTTCGTTGTTTGGGGATGATTTTTTTAGTTGAAGGTGGTTTCTTTTTGTTGACTCTGGGGGTGGAATGGAAGTAATAGGCAGCCTAAATTGCTGCTTTTGGTCGCGATCTTGTGTATTTTGCGCTGCTCTTGTTGCATTTTTCGTGGAATCGGAGCATTATCTTTAGTTGTGAGAAGGACATTTGATACGATTCATGCCCTCGTCTGAGGCCTCGGGGCTGCATTTGAATTACTGGGGTTGAATTTTTGTTACTTGACTTGTTTAACGTCTGATTTGATGGTTTTGTAGCATTGCCTTAGTTCGAGTCAGTGGGGTATCCTGCTGTATATTACAATTTTTGGTGGCAGCTTGAAGCATGTGCTCAGACATGTAATTAGGCATTTCGGTGCATATGATTTGCCTACTAAAATTTTGGCGTTTGGCCTTCTGGGGTGAGGCTTGGTCTTCTCGGTCTTTGCCGGATTGGCTTGTTTGCACCATTTGTGCTCTTTGCGATTTCTACAGGAACAGTTGTATTACTTGGGAGGGTGGTTCCACGTGTTATGAGAAGGATAATCATCCAGTTTCCCTGCTGGCTTGATCTTGGAAGATTAATTATGCTGCATCTGGGCAATTAATAATGCTTAGTAGCATTCAAATGCTTATTTTCTCCCATTGGGATATCTTTTGTGGTACAATTTGAGGATAGAAAATCGTTTTATTGGTTCTATTGGTTTGTATAATGGCCATGTGTTACTTTAGAATTGTTGTGGACATGTTTATGCTTTGTGCATGTCTTGGCTACCAATATTTTATTGTTTACTTTGATTTTCTTGTTCAACTTCAAGAGAGATATACCAGATTAGAGTAACACATAGGCTTGATTTAGTTTGGATGTACGCACATTGTCTCACGCTTTGAGAAACAAAATTCTCATTTGATGGGTGTTACTGTTTCTAGGAAGTGAAGAAAAGGAGATGGGGGATGAAGCGATTGATTTGAATGAGCCATCACATGAAAATCAAGGTATGACTCTTTGAGTGTCGTTATAGTGGAATAGCCACATCCTTTTTGTACATCAGGCTCCCCTGAAAAAAAGTTAAGAGGAAATTGCACCAAGTCGACCTGTACTGTTGAAAATTTACATGTTGCCAAGTACCACCTGTACATTTAATTTTGATATCTACCACTGTACCACATATACTCCTAAGTGTTAAATCCGTATTAACAGTTGTAGTTTTGTACTTTTAATTGCTTACCGATGGATGATAGGCTTAGATAGGGTCCAAGTGCTCATAACACACACTAAGCGCCAAATTCTTGTTCTGAATTTTCAATTTCTAAAGGTAGCAGTAAATAGCAAGCAAAAGGAAATAAGAAAATGTACCAAGTGTTAATTTGTACTGATTCAGATGTACAAGGGATAATGTTTAGATCCGAAGTACAATGGGTAGATTCTCAAAATTAAGAGAGTGAGAATCTGCAAATATCTAGAAGTACAGGTTGCTATAGTTTCAAAATTGGTATCAGTTAAATAATGTCAACATAGTATCCAAATTTTCTTAAGTTGAACTTAACACTTATCTCCTATTATGAATGATGTTTGCTTCTTTTAGCTTGGTCTTCGGACTATGTTGTATGTGGTAGAATGTATTTACTGCAGAGTGCTGCACAATTTGGCCTGAAGGATATATTTTTTCATGGTAGGTGGTGGCTTGAACTATGTATTGCTGCAGAAGGATTCGAAGAGCATATGCCGCACCAAAGTTTGTGATCTTCCAGTAGAAGTGTAAGTTTATCTTAATTTTTCCGACTGGTGATTCTAGTGAGTACTTCATATACTAGCTTGGACCAAAACTATTGGTGAATAAAGATTTTTTTCATGTTTTCTGTAGCATACTATTGCCAATCACTGTACTTTGGATGGGTGGACTTTTGACTATTGTTATAACGTGCAATGCTGCAAGCGCTCATGTTTAATACTAGCCTAATCCAAAACTTAGATGAAGTTACTCCTCTGTTTCACAATACTTGTCCAAGCCCATCATGTGCACAGATTTAAGGAGGCACCCAATCTAAGAAATAGTTAATGATGTTGGACCATGCATACCCCTATTAAATGACATACTGCAATGCAACTGCTTAACCTCTTTTTGTAGCATTAAAATAGGGGTAGAGTGAAATATTGCAACAAATAAACTCTTGATTTCGTCCATCAACAAACATGGTAAAGCAACACATCCCAAGAAAATGTACAAGTATTGCGAAAGGGAGTATTTTTATTTTATTTTATGGAAGCATCCCGTGTCTGTACATTTGACATTTGTATGCATAATACTTGGCTGAATTTGCACCAGTGTTCTATAAAGTCAGAACACTAGAGTAATTTATGCTTTCCTTTTACAGGCCCTCGGTTTGGTCGATTAGTAAGTTTGTGCCAAGTAAGGCATACCAGCTGAGTGAATTCCCAAAATTTGCACTGCTTCCCGATCCGGAAGATGATCGTCAGAATAATGAATGGGCTAGGTTTATGCGTTTCCTTCGGGACAATCAAAGGGTAAATATTATTTCCACTGTATTTACTCATAATTTTTATTTTATGAAAGATAAAATATAAGCTATCTTAAATTACTCTTTTTTTTTAAAAAAAATGGGAGTGAGGATTGGGGAACTGCCAAGTTACCTTCCTGAGAGATTACACTTTTATTGGTGGGTTGTGGCTAGCTATGTGGGTTGTAGGAATTTTTAGTTTTCAATTAACTAAAATCAACTTCAGGCAGGGTTTTTTGTTGCCTGCAAGTAAGCAATATGTTGTATTTTGTTATACCACAATCTACTAGTTCTATTTTGCTGCCTGTAATGCGAGGTCCCTTGTTCCTTTTTTTTGAAGGCCGGTATTGTTAGATTCGAGTCCTTCACCTTCCACATTCTTGCCCCTCAATCTCATGAACGCCCTAACTTCTCGCATGCGGTGGCCATGTCTGAGACTGGACAAAAAGATCTCGTGGACTGCAAACAGATGGCAGGAATAGCTGGTGAGAGTTTTGCTATGTTGCTTCTTGAACAGGAATGCTTTGTTGGGATTATTCCATAGTTAACAGAAACATGAACCCGTACCCTAAACCGGTTCGGGTTCGACGAATCCGGTTCGCGATTCGCGGGGTTTCATAGCGAATCCGGTAACTATGGATTATTCATTAGTCCTTCATGAGTAACCAGCCTGCTGTATTGTTTGCTTAATAGCTTGAAGCTGATTGACCACTAGCAAGACATTACAGTGATCTCTATTTCATCATTAGCAGTTAATTTATGTTGGTGACATCATGTCATTTCCTAAGTCTCACATTTGCTGAGCATTCTTCTTTTTCACTTTCTTCATTTGGATGATTACTTGTTCATGTTGTTAGGGGGGTTACTTGTTCATGTTGTTAGGGGGGAGTTCTATCCATAGTTGAAATTGAAGCTGTGCATCATCATATGCCATGTTTGCTATTAACTTTTGGTGATTTAAATTACTTTTGCTTATTGACTTTCTTTACTTATTTGTTGTGCCACCAGAGAGACATGTGAATAATGCTACGAATGGCTCCAGAAATCCTAGGCCATACATGAGAGAGGAGATTTGTGATAATGGACCAAATCCAAAGGAGATGAATACTTCACGTAGACGTAAACATCATGATCCATATATCACAGAACTCCATAGACCAGTTCCAGAATCCTCACCATGCGAGTCTGTTGAAGATGGTCCTAGAGTTTTAGATCCAATAGTGAAAAAGAGAACAGCTACTCTTACAAAAAATTTTGTGAGCACAGATCCTAGTTATCTGCGAACACTCAGTCAGACACATGCTGGCTGGATCTTTGGAGCAATAGCAGAGCTCATTGACAACTCCAGAGATGCTGACGCATCTAGGTATGTCCATGTCTTCAAGGTGCTATAATCAGAAAGTGATGGTTTATTTATTTTTAGAATCATTTTTTAGGGCCAGTTTAGCGTCTCAGGTAATGTGTTGTGCTGCACTGTGTAATCTTACTTAGTCGATGATACGCGTCATGGCAGCAGACCCAACCGGTCCAACCAGTGCGACCGATGCACTGGCCGGTTCGACCGGTGCAAGGACCAGTCAGACTGATCCGCATTCCCCTGATGCAGCCGAACAGTAGGAGACTTAGGAACCCCTTCAGGATTTGCTATTAGAGATCATATAGGTATCCCTTTCAGATATAGCAAGTTAATAGCTAAAGTCCCTTCAGGACACTTAGGAATTAGGTAGAGGATTGGTATTAGGAAAGGATTGTGTTAAGAGTTCGTATTAGCTTAAGAGGGTCTAGCATCCACTATATAAGGATGCTATGTATTCTCATTGAAGGCAATCAAGAAGTTATCTCTAAATCCTCCCTCTCAATCTCTCCTCTCTGCCGATCCCTGTTCTGCGCCCTACCCTTGTGCCTTGCTGCTAACGAGTGCCCTAGTATCCATCTAAGTCATGGTTCCCTGCTGGAAGCCGGGGCCAAAGCCTCCCACAACTCACGACTATCCAATACGTTCGTTAGGACATGACATTTGTTAGAATATGAATTCCTTTGTATTTTCTTATATGCCTTTTGTATTTCCTTATATATGTAGGCATATATCCCCTTATACTCTCTATATATATTGCCCATTAGGCCTCTTGAATACATACACAATATCCATAATATGGTATCAGAGCTAAGGTTCAAACCCTAGCCTCCAATCTCTTCCACTGCTCGCTGCCCTCGGGAGGAGCAATCTCCACTCTCGGGGGCGGCCACATTAGTCTTTAGTTGTAGTCTTGTTCAAGTAACAGCATCGCCATCCTTCTTCCTGAAGAACAGTGACGGCAGGTCCAACCCACCGCTGGATCGCGCCAACGAGATGTCGCCACCGTCGGCGGCCCGCACGACCTCGAGCCTCGCGCTGACACCGCGAACGATACCATCTCCCACCCATGGTAGGTTTCGCGCCATCGGGTGCTCCTGTTGCCTCCCATGCGCCGCCTCTGCTCTGGTGCCGCCGGGTCCTCCCCGTCGTTGCCGCCCTTGGATCCCATCGGATTCGGTCCTTGCCATCGCCACCGAGCTGGTCTTCGTTGCCGTGGAGCTTTCCAGCGTCGCCGACCTTGGATCCGGACGTCCATTGTTGCGTGCTCGAATCCGTCGGATCCCGGTCTCGGCAGCCGCTCTGCTCGCGCCACCCGAAAGTGCCTCGACGGTCGCCACACCTCCTCTGCTTGTGCTCGCCCTTGAGCATCCCCGACATCTGCGTAGTCCTGACCTCGTGCTCGCCGTTGCTCCGGATCCGCGCCACCGCTCCAGATCGAACCGCTGCTGATGGGGCAAGGGTCTCGACTCGGGAGGTGGGATTGGGATTGGGTTTGGGTTGGTCCGAACGCGACCTGGTGGAGACTCGAGAAAACACAGAGAGGGCGAGTTGGTGGAGACCGAGAAAAGAGAGTAAAAAAAACTATGGTGTTGCTAGTATCTGCTGCTCCTTTGAGTCATTTTTCTTCCGTTGCGTCCATCTAAGTCCGTACCACTCTATCTTTGAGTTCGTCTAAGCTATGCGAGTCCACAAATTCATTGTCAGTCAGCTGATTGCTTTGCTAGCCACAGTCTGTTCTATTAAATAGAGAGTGACGCTCTTCTTTCCCTTTTGCATGGTAGCAGCCGCCGCTCTTCTCTCCGAGCCGCTGCAGATCGTAGAAGTCGTTATGATGCCGCCGCTTCTCTCTGAGCTGCCGCCGGAGCTTCTAAGGCCACACTTCTTCCGCACTGTGCCTCTGTTGCGCTTTTTGTGCACTGCGCTGCCGCCATCTTAGGCTTTGATCTGCGCCACCATGCTTCTATCTATTCCCCTTCGGCTTGATTTGACAGATCTCTCTATTCCTATCGGTTTCATCATCTTCTTCGTCGTGTTGCCGCGGTCGACTTTTCTCCCGCTTGCCTCTACTTTCTCAGCCCCTGCACCTTGTGCTTTATGGGCTGTCGCACGACCCGGATGGGAGATCTTTTGATACTCGGTGTAGTTTTCAAGAGCTACATGTTACGACGACATTATCAAGCCTCGGATTTTGGATTTTCCCTATTTTAGTGTCAACCATTTCGAAATGCAATGTTATTGCATACATCTTGCATTTGGTGGTGGGGGTTAGAATAGTATTTCCTTATATATGTATGCATATATCCCTTTGTACTCTCTATATATGTTGCCCATTGGGCCTTTTGAATACATACACAATATTTATAACAACATTAACGTTTTTTTAAAGACTATTCCCGTTGTTTGATTGTGCTAACTGCTTCTTTCTTGTTTAATTCTCCTTTTATCTTTGTGGAAGGTTGAATATTTCCATCAAATCTATGTTTTCAAAGAAAGCAGAAGGAAAAGTTCCTGTCTTATCTGTAATTGATGATGGGCATGGAATGACTTATTCTGAAATGATGAGAATGATCTCATTTGGTCACAAACGACCAAATGAACATTGCCAGGATCAGATTGGGAGGTTTGGTATTGGATTTAAGGTAAATATTTCTCAATAAATTGCTGTAGAATGGCTTCATCTTCCTTTCTTTCAGTCTTTCTTCTCATAGTATTTGATTCCCTCTTCTTATGCTGTCCTCAATTCCTCTGCATTCCTGTGATCTATCATCTATGTTATAGATGACCTTTATATATTTCAATCTTTTACATCCCAACCTGCTTTCTTATGTTGTATTGCTATGTTGTGTGATTTATTTGAAATGTGTGACTGAAACTTGTCTGAGTGCGATATAGATAGCTTCATACTTACCTCGGCCTATAATGCACTGCTTAGATGTGTAATGCTGTTTGAGTAAACGAGAACTTTTATTCAATATACTTCCAACATGCATTCTTCTGCATATTATACACCATCAGTGCTGCAGTATGCAATGCTAATGCTATCCTGCAAGTTGGTGTACCTGCCGTCCTTTGTCTCGTAATCTAGTATGACTAGGAATGTTCAATGTTAAACTACACAAAGAAATAACTATTAGTTTTGTCTATTGAAACTTCCTGGTTTGCACTGGTAGGAATTGTCATACAGGAAACATAGCCTCTGCTAATGTTCTCTTTTATCCACTCGATTTAAGGAGGTAAAACCATACACCTCCAACCTTCACTTTGCTCTAAACGGTTTATTTCCATATCCGCAGTGTTGTTCTACCAAATGTATGCATGCACATATTTATTGGTGTGAAAATTATGTTGTTACTTGTTATTGTCAAGTTTAATGTTTTGTGGGTGCTATTTTGTAGACTGGTGCTATGAAACTTGGAAAAGATGTAGTTGTGCTTACCCAAACTTCAACTTCCAGATCGGTGGCCTTTCTATCTCAGTCATTTAATGAAAATAAAGATGTAAGCACGGTTCTACTTACTGCCTTCATTGTTAGTCAATTGGGAATGTTAAAGCTAATATAGTATGATTTACTGCAGAATCTTGAGATCCCTGTAGTGACATATCGTAAGGAAGGGCAATACATGGAAATTGATTCGAGTGTCCAGTCTGAAGCTACTGCAGAATATAACCTGAATGCTATTAAGGAATTTTCTCCCTTTAATGAGTATTTCATTGGAGAAAAGCTAGGTTTATTTGGTGAAGAGGGTACTGGAACACAGATTTATATATGGAATTTAGATAGATGGGGTACAGATCACACCTTGGACTGGAATTCGGGGATGCCTTCTGAAAATCCTGTCCACCATGGTCGTGGAGACATATTAATCCGTTCGAGAAGAATCAGATCACGTCCAGGGCAAACAAGTAACAAGGTACATCCTGTAACTTATCATCATTTATTTTTTCTTTTCCTTTCGAGACGAGAGAACCATAAGTTCATTGTATCTTTCTGAAGGGTTGCTATGGCAACTGGTAAGACAAATTAATTTTATGTTTTTTATACTGCCTTAAGGTCGGTTTTTGGTTTTGCTAAAAAAAGTCGGTTTTGGGGAGCTTGATGAGCTTGCATTGACATAGCATTCACACATTCAGTACGTTATATCTTGTATGCTGTGCATGACTGTGATTTGGAACTTAGCCATTTGTGCTCAAAGCATGAGTGGCAATGGTTTGTAATTTCATATTTCTGATTCTTTCCATGCACTTTTATTTCATGGAAATGATAAAAACATGGCCTGCCTTAACTAATTCTTTCATCATATTCTGTAGGTGCCATTGGACTATTCACTTCAATCCTATTTGGAAGTTATGTTCCTGAATCCTCGGATGAAGATCTCTGTCCAAGGGTCTTTGGTAAATACACACTGATATGTCATATTTATATGTTGTGACATTTATATTCTTGGCTTGTTTTCATTTCCTTTTTTTTCTTGGTAGGTCAAAACCCGCCCTTTGGCAAAGAGCCTTAACAAGACTTCTGTTATGTCTGGTGAAATTATGGGTAGGACTATTCAATTGACTCTGGGAAGGAGCAATATAGAATGGGACAGAATGAACTGTGGAATTTTCTTGTATTGGCATGGTCGTCTAATAGAGGTGAGAATGAGATTAGCTGTTCTGGTATTAAACTGTAACCACACAAACTTGTCCATTTTCATTCAGCTATATTCCATACATGGACCCTCCCATCCATGCCACATTAGAATCAGTCAGTCATGCTCATGCCCAGTTGCCCACATTCAAAAATCACTCTCAAGGTCAAGTTTTGAACTTTTGATACATTCTACAAATTACAACACTTTTACTCAATTAGGGTGCACAAATATATTTTGTTTGCATTGCTTGCTAGAGTATAGATGGAGAGTGACGCCGTGCGATCACACCTTTGGTGACGACATCGGCTTAAGGATTATTACCTGACAAAGCCATGCTTTCTCGAGTAGTGACCCTAATCAGAGTGTTGCAGCAGAGAAGTAGTTGGGACTACCTTCAATTCGCACCTGTCAGCCTTAAGGCTAGGATTTTGGCATGAATGAAGTGGTACGAAGTCCTCTAGGTAGTAGCCCCACCGCAGTTTGTCAAATAGCATTGCTTTAATGTATCCGGTTCGTCGCTTCTAAACAAAGGGGGGTTAATAGCAAGGGTGAGTACGATTGTACTCAGCAAGCACTTAATAAGCAAAGTTGACGCTTTGAATAATTAACCCCATCCATTTTTAGTCCCTACATAGAATCACAATTTAAAAATCTACTAGTCACTCGTATCGTGGGTTCGAGCCCTGAAAAGGCCCCTGTAGGACCGGAAAGACGACTAGAGGGGGGGGTTTGAATAGACACTTTCTCTATTTTTCACCTCGATTGAATTCAACACTACTTTCACTCCAATAGCTATAAAAGCTATGAAGATCTGTATACAGGCACAGCGGATGACCTGTGTTGAATCCGATCAAACCCCGAAGCAAAAGACCAAAAACAACTCACAACCGCATAGGAAGATGCATAAGGAATAACTAGCTTGCTGTATATATGAGATGAACAGTAACATCACAAGATGCAATTAAGAAATAAATCAAGACACTGCACCAAGATATAGCACACGAGGATCCCTGCCGCTTCTATGCGAGAACTCAACAGCATACACCAACCCAGTCGGTCCAACAATATCTACTGAAGCCTTCCCTAGATCGGGTTTCTTCAGGAGAGCAGAACCAACAGCCGCGCCGGCCTCTGTACTTGTGCAAGTCGATGCACATCACAGATGTCTCCGAGATGGACACCCCGGGGCACGCTCTCCCTTTCACGCCATCTCACATAGGACGTGCCGCAACACACCACCAAACAACCGAGCCGACCAGCAAGCACAAGGGGACTGTAGCCCAAGACAATAAACAAAAGCGAACACAGAAGCAATCAAGACCACAAAGAAATCTGCATCCAAAGCAATAAAAAAGCTAAACTTAATGCAATGACTGTGATCCACACCTGATGGGACAAGCAAAACAGCAGCCGCCCAGATCAAATCAAGAAATTGCTCACAGCAAGAGGCAAAATGGCAATCAAGGAAAAGATCAAGAAGCTCAACACCTTTTCATTAATGATCCAACCCCAAAAGTTGCGGCTACAAACCAGGCTATCTTGTCTACAGAACAGAGCAGCTCAGCTGCCGCCGCTCCTAAGGATGATCCATTCACACAGCGAACTGGAATCACACTAGCAATAAACAAAAGGTCACAGTAGCAGTCAATCCACCAGTCGCCTCAAGAAAGCAGCCATAGCAATTAACACCAAAACCTCAAGCAATAAACAATTAATATCTCAATGCAAAAGCTTGGTGATTCCACAAACCGATGCCTCACTCGCATCAAAATGACAGCCATAAGAAAACAAACTTAAAGCATCAAACAGCCAGATTTACTTAATGCAACATCAGTGCATTTCAGATTAAACAAGAACGAGACCTCTTACACGCATGAGAAACGGCAAGTAACAAATCAACAAGTTGAATCATCACAAGCACAGTCGCCGGCTGCTTTTTGTGTCTACAGACTAGGCATGAACAGTAGCGCAGAAGCCTATTCTGCAGGCAAAGACAGTAGCCGCCAGGCTCTCATTTCCGACAGGGAGGCAGTCGCCGCCACAGGAGCTTCTGATTTTACGGGGCACCGCTCCAACGAATATCCCATCTCCATCCTTTTATATGACAGCCACCAACCCTAAAACCCTTTTAGAATTGGGGCTTCTAGAAGATTAAATCTAATGGGCTTCCGTTAAGGCCCAACAACAACGGAACACACACGCACGCATTTTAAAGCGCCGTCTTCACTTCTCATGACCTAATACACTTCTTGACACACCGTCTTGCGCCGCGGGTTGGCATTAGGTCACCAAGGCGATATTTGGTAAAATTACCAAAATACCCCTTCTCGATCTTTTCCGAAGACCGAGTCCAATCTGTTGAAGCAATCGCCCGGCGCCCGCGTGTAGGTTGATCCGATGGCTCTCATCGTGTCGGCAAGTCTCTCCCATCCGGTTCCCACCGGACCACCTTGGCACTTGCACCGACCCCCGCACCGCTTGATCCAACCAGCTGCATCGAACTGCCCGTTCGAACATCTTTGTCCATTTTGCGCCACGCTTGAGTCACCTGACCTCACCCGGCATCCTCGATCGTTCTGAACCTCAGCTCTCCAAGCTTAGTCCCGATCATCCTCGCCGTTGACCGTCGTTGACCTGCAAGCCACCTGCACAGTAATAGACCAAGAAATCGTCTCTGGGAACAAGTTCTTCACAACTTGACCCATGTTAGCTCAAAACATGCAATATGCAACATATATGCATTAACAAATATGGATATGACATAACCCATAATCAATTTTCAATTATCTCAACATTCAAAGACAATGACGGCCCCGATTCGCAGCTTCATCGCCTCTCTAACTTTGCCGAAAACGCATGAAACTTCAAACCAAAAGCCACATTGCCAATTGTTTCATCATCCTAAGATCATGGGCATATCCCCATGATATCCACAGCCCCTGTAGACTCCAATTCAGGAGATAGGCGTGATCACGTTTTACCCACGGTACCCCATGACCGTAAATGCCTTCAGACTTCTGCGTGTCTTTTAACGCGGTGCTAGGTCAGAGTCCAGAGCTTTTCTCGATGTCCGTACCTGTTGTAGGTGTAAAAACCAAACACAAGTGACGGGGTGGACGTCGGCCGTCTGACGGGCCATCGTCTACGAGAGTAAAAAATAACATGGGGATTTATACAAGTTCGAGGGTTCGAGAGGACCGTCTTACTCCTGTTGGTGAGCTAACGGGGGTTACCTCCGAAGAGGGAGCCCCCGAGGGCTCACCAGTTTGAACATGCTTCTTTATTACTCAAGGGAGCTCTCCCCTAAATGGGAGATACATGGGGTATTTATAGGCTCTTGGGCCTGTACAAATGACCAAAATACCCCTTGGGGGATAGCTACACCATGAGTACAATTGAGGGGTACAATCGGCCTTTGCAAAGTAATTACATTTCAAAATCTGTTAAGCAGGTGTTAACTTTGTGCGGTAGGTCCCACCGGTAAGGGGATGAATTATTCTTCCAACAGTACCTCATACCTCCACCGAGCTGGGTTTCCCCAAACTGTTGTAGTCGGGTCGCACCCGCTACTCCACCAGCGCAATATAGCGCTACTAGGCGATATACAACACCTGGCTCCCTAGGCTGGAATCCCTCCGCACTAAAACAAAATAAATTTACAATAGTACGTTCCCGTGTGGAGGTATTATTACTTGATAGGGATACTAAGCCCAACCCATCTTAACGGGTCCGTAGTCGACGTGAGTATTACGGCTCACTAACGCGAGAGAGTGGTTTCGTCCTTAAATATAATCCGTATGTAGAGGGCCCCACACTCACCATCCGACCCAACTAGGGCACCCTCTACCCACCTACTAATCTTTGGTGACCAGCTGCTCCATCAACTGGCCACCGAACATACGTATTACAATCAACACCCAGACAACTTATTTTATTATAAAACAATTTATGAAGGTTGATAATATTTATCGCAAGTGAATAATTTGTACGGAAATACGACTACCGAAATGATCAAGGACAGCTTGCCTGAGTGCACTAGGTTTAGTTTGACGTTGGTTGCTATTTTCGGATACTCTTCTCGTTTCCGCGAACACTCGGCGTGCGAAACTCCACCGGACGTCATCTTATTGGCCACTCGTCTGCAGCCGCCAACGTCTTCGCTAGATCTACGCCTCCGCCTTTTCCTCTTTTTCTTGCCTTTTTCCTTCTTTTTTCCTTTCTCCTTTTTTTTCCCTCCTTTCCCTTCTTTTCTTTTCCTTTCTTACCTCTCTTTCCTCTTTCTCCCCCTTTTTTCCTCACCCTGCCAACAGCCTCATCTTTCTTCCTTCTTTCCCCATTCTTTCTTCCTCTCTTCTTTTCTTCTCTTCCTCCAGAGATCACCTTCACGGGGGCGCTCCCTGCGCCGCACCACCACCGTGCCGCTCAGCCTTGCCTTCACCATCGTCAGCACCCCAGTCGCCTCCCCTCGGTGCCGCTCAGTAAGACCGCCGCATTTCTCGGCCATCGTCGCGCGCCACGCCGCTTGAGCTGCCTCGGCTTGCCTCTTGGGCCTTCGCCGCTCCGACGCCACCCTAGTCATCGGCTGCTGCCCGACACCATGACAGCGTCGATGGTGCTGCTGCGCCACTCGAGCTCCCCTGTTCCCCCATCTGCTCCACTGCTTCCTCTGTTGCTTCTCCCCCTCCACTGTTTGCTCCTTCATCCCCTTTCTAATTTTTGTCGTGGTGGATTAGTGGGTAGTGGGGGCTCAACAGTTGGCAATAATTGCTATGGGTATTATTATTTTAATTAGTGATTTGTTTAATTACTTAATTACTGCTAATTATTCACTTAATTGCTACTTAGACCTGCTTAAAAATTACGGGTCATTTCAGACAGCAAATTTTAGCCCCATCTGTTTGCAGGAATTGGCTTGAGCTTTATCATGTTCAAGTGGATTTAGTTGTACATTGCAAACAATATATGTTTGTTTTATTGTAGCAAGCTATTTGCACTCTTAAGGTTTATGCATTTTGCAGTACTTTCACACACATTAGTATGAATGTTCTTACCTCTTCATTTGTGCATGTTTTTTCCAACTTTTGATTTTGTGTTCTCTTCTCAGTCTTACAAACGAGTTGGAGGCCAAAAGCATAATGCTGACATGGGACGTGGAGTAATAGGAGTTGCAGATATTACAGATCTCATTGTATGGTTGAGAATATCTTGGCTTTGCTATGCGTGTCTGATGTTTTGACTTCTGAGTGCCATGAAATTCAGTTTTCATGTTGTTTTATTCTTGCGTCCCTGGAATAAACTTCTCCATTTGTTTGGTAGGATGATGAAGATGGTAATTCATGGGTTCTTAACAGCAAACAAGGGTTTCAAGATTGTGAAATGTATGCTAAACTGGAGGAGTGGCTCGGTAGGAAAGCAGATGAATACTGGGATTCAAATTTTGATAATCTCGAATTGGTACGAGTGTATAATTTAGTATATATTGTAAAATATTTTTAGATACCCACTTCTCTATATAACTGGTCATGAAGTGCTTTGTGAAATCTCTTGGCATTGGACAACTTAATCTCTCAAAAGAAAAGAACGACAAGATACGAGTTGATGACAACACTGTACAACATAGGTTTGATAGCAGACACAACTTTTGATCATGCATTTAATGGGAAATACTGCTGTATTTTTGTGTATGCCAAGTATTTGACAGCTCTAATCAAGGATCCAAAAAAGTCTGGGACCAAATCCCAGGCGTAGGGAAAAAAAAATTGGCGATTAGGATTTCCGGAAAAAAACCGGTTGAATTTCACTTGAAGACTGGCCGAATTTTGAAAATTGAAAATTGAATTTGCAAAACCCAGAAAAACCGGCTTTCCTGGAACCTGGCCGGTAACTGGATATTACCGGCCGGGTTTTTTTCCCTGGCTGTAATAAAGAATGTTAGCCATACATGAGTAGAGATGACAACTGAGTGCGGCTTTGTATGGGATTAATTCCCCATCTCATGCCATCATGGTACCTATACACTCAGAAAGAATTTTAGTTATTTTATATCATGGTTATCAAGTCGTCGACTAGTCGACGACTAGTCGTCGACTAGTCGACAAGTCGGGAGGACTCATCGATTGGAGGCGCCGACTTGACTTGCGCGCAAGTCGGGCGATCGGTCGATCGTCGTCGACTTGCTTGGTCGACTAGTCGACGATCAAGAGACGATCGAGGCGGCGGGGCGTGGGTAAGTGTCGGCGACTTCGAAGCGATGGCAAAGAAGAGGCAAGAGGGTGAGGAGTGAGTGAGGCGAGGCGATCGGGCCTAAGTGCCTAACCTCCGAGCTCGGAGAGAGCGGCAGCCCGCGCCGCACAGATCCGTCGCCAAGCCGTCGGGCCAGCCTCCCACCTCTCACCGCCCGCCCCTCCACCTCCTCGCCGGCCTTGGTCCTTCCTCCGCCGCAGAGCTCCCAGATCCGTCTCCGACGCACGTAGAAACTCCAGATCCGGGTTCGGCTTGACTACCGCCATTGCCTGCCGGCCCGTCCTCCGCGCGCCACGCCTGCCTTAGTCCTCCATGTTGCTGGCCGTAGCTCCCGCCGCTCCGCCGCCAACGCCCAGACCCAGTATGCTCTCGATCCTCTCCTCTGGTCCTCTAGTCCTCTTCTCTCCTCTATCTCTGCTTTGGAGTAAGGGAGGAGGTCGAGGATGGAGGAGGTGGCCGGCAGACTGTTGGGGTAGGGAGGGAAGTAAGGAGGAGCTCGGTGGGAGGCTGGGAGGAGGAGGTGGTCATGCCGGGGAAGGGGAAGTGGGGAGGAGGCGGAGCTTGGTGGGAGAGGGAGGAGCCAGGAGCTCGGTGGATGCCCATCGCCGATGGCCGAGTGCTGCTGGGAAGGAGGTACCGAGGTATATAATACAAGGTATATAATATATACATGTGTACATAGTTACAGACACATTACTGTCATATGAACAGTACCCGTCGACTAGTCGGTCGACTAGTCGACTAGTCGGCAAGTCGGTCACTACGAGAGTAGTGTCGACTTGCCGACTTAATAACCTTGTTTTATATACAATATATGAATATGATGCGTTTAAAAGTTTTGAGTCATTTGTAAATAAGGGGACAAACATGAATATATGGTTGGATATATATGTAACTTTCCTGCAGAATATACATGTTTTTATTATGGTAAATACATATATTAACATGTATATAATCATGCTGTCAGGGAGTGGGGGCAGTTACGAGGGTTGCTCTCCTATCCTTGATTCTATTTAGCCATCAGGAGCCAAATGTTTATACCTAAGTTCTCATTTTACTTTTCAGATTCTTCCATGTTATTCTGAAAAGATTTAGTTCACTCTTTTTTAGCACTATTCACTCTTTTAACTTTCTTCATCCAGAGAAAAGGGGGTGAGCGCTACAAGGCTGATCAAGACTGGGTTCAGTGCTACAGCTGTCGTAAATGGAGAATGTTGAATGCGGGTTTCGATACAGAGTCTCTACCGGATGAATGGTTTGTATCAGACAATTATGGTCTCATTTATCTTACAGGATGCGCATAGTTGATGAAATGTAGTGATTTTATGATTTTATCTAAAGGATGTTTTTGAGTGGCCCCCAATCTTGTCGGACAAAATTTGAAATCTTCAGTTTGCAACATATCGATTGTACCCTTCTTGGCTACCGTGACACAACTCTAGTAATAATTTGCATGTTAACTGCTGATGATCTTTCTTTATAGAAAGTGTAATAGACTAGTTCATCTTGCCGGTCTCTCAGCTTAATGAATGAATGTTCAGTTTGTGGTTAGTATTCATCAGCTAATTAATATTTGCATCGGAAACTATGCATTGATAAGTTCCAAGTTATTTTTGGATTGTCTTCACAATGATAGGACTTAAAGAAACAGGAACAATATATTGATTTAGTAAAGTTTATACATGGGATAGCCTCTTTCTTTCCATGCTTTTCAACAGGTCTGAAGTGTCGGCATTCTGAAATTTCAGGTTTTGCTACATGCCACCCTTCAATGGGAAATGTGAGGTTCCAGAGCAACAGATGGGACGTGGTGTCATCGTGATAGGTGAGAAGAGATCTGGTTATGATGGGCGCGATAGGGTTGCCCAGCAGGAAGAGACAACTAAGGTAAATACAAAGATAATGAGGTCTGATAACAATGAGGTTCAAAGATTTACTCAAGATGAAGATGTAAAGGTAACTAGAAATCCAAAGATTATATGTACTTGATTTTTTTAAGGTCAAAGATGAAACTAAATAACTTAATCCTTTTGTGTGCTCAGAATGTCAAGGTAACCCCAACGATTGCCAACAAGCAAAAGAAATCTTCAAATGGCACCCCATCGATGCACAAGAACACCGAAGGTAGGCATGTTGTGTAGACAAAACAGAACCTGTGAAGTAACAAGAATAATGAAAACCCTTAATTTTATGAATTGATTTTCTTATATGAACTAATAATCCCGCTATCAGATGATTTCGAAGGTGAGTCCTCACAAACTGAGGCTGGAACTCCTCGCCCTTTTTTGAAGAGGCTACGAAGGGGCCCTTCGAGGAGTCTTAAGCAGTGATGGAGAATGAAAATGCACGGTAACTGTTGTGTTTTTTTATTCTGTAATTGAGGCCTTAAAACATTGTATACAGCTATTTTCACCCAGTTCCTTTTTCTCTAGTTTTTTTTTAACTCAACTCTCCTTTTTTTTCTCTTATTATCTTATGCCTCAGATCAATTCTTTTTCTCTCCAGGTAGTATAGCCTTGTTTGGAGGCCGATGCATGATGCCTTCTTTAAATACCAAATACAACTATTCCAGTGCTGCTGCAGCAGTTAGATCCTGACCCTTCTGCTTAGACAAACTCAAATCATCAACCGTGCCGGTTTGTTTACAAATAGTGGATTCCTTGTTTGTAAGTAGTGATTTCCTCGCTTACAAAAGTTTAGAGCTTCACAGGTGGTGAATTGTGTATAGCAAGTCTGCACCAAATAGGTGCAAGTTGGATCGGATGCCTGGAAGCAAACCAAATTTTGTTGTGCGCTTTTGACTAGGAAAGAATTTTTTTCACTTCACTTCTGTTTTGCATTGGGGAAAATTTTTTGTCATTGCAAATGTTCTCGATCTCTAATATGTCGTTACAAAGTGATCTCTCTCTCTCTCTCTTGCCGTTACGATGTCGAAGACATACGTTTTTTAATGTCAGTGTTGACCATTTTCCAGTAGTCAAAGGTGTGGAAAGACCAGTTTGCCCCCATCCTTATTCGCTCCTCCCTCACTTCTCTTTCTTTACCAATTCTCCCCATCTCCGACCTGCGCACGATTCGACTGCCCCTCGCATCAAGAAGTCAATTGTGACACGGGCGAAGATGACAGTTCAACGGCGCAACTGTTGGAGCCGGTGGCGGCAAGGACACAAGATGCAGCAATGGTTGTGGCGGCGCATGGAGGTTGGATGGCCACGGTAGTGGCGTGCGGTGGCTAGATGCAACGGTGGCTAGTGCAGGGTGGCTATATGGCAACGCCGTGCGGGGAGAATCAGAGAAGTGAGCAACCCTCGATTCTCCTTTCACTCCTTGTCTCTCTATCCCTTGGTCAGATCGATGACTCCACGCGTCGGATCGAGGTCTCTATCGCCAGATCGAGGTAATTATCGGTGGCTCTACGGTGGCAACAGATCTAGAGTGAGCAGCGAGGGTGAGACTGAGAGTAAGCGACGCGGGCTATCGGTGGCTCCATGGTGGCGATGAATCTGGAGTGAGCAGCGGGAGCAAGTGACGTTGCGGGCGGCGATGGAGGGAGCGAGCGGTGACTGGAACAAGGAAGAGCGTGAGGGAGAAGACAACGAGGAGGGGGTGGCGGCGGGCGGTGCCTTTGCTGCTGGTGATGGGCGGCGGTAGTGGCGCGAGTTGTGGACTTGCCCCCGATCAATGGATACTTGTGGAATGGGACACTAGTGTTTGATCTCCCCCTATCATGCATTCATGCATGTCCTCTCTCTCTATCCACCGTATCCTTCGTCAGTGGCAAAAGTCTTATCACAAACTATATGTGTAAATAATCTAATTGTCGGGAAGGAAAGAAAAGGAAGGAACAAAGAATAAAGAAAAAGGAAGAAAAATAGGGGGGTAATATGAGTATTTTGGAAAAGGTTAACAGGAAAAATCTAATGGAGTTGACAGCGGCGGTATAAAAGGGTATGGTTTTGAAATTGTAAGAAGATGTCATTTTGTAATCGTAGATCAAGGATCAGAATATTTATATAAAAAAAATTCATTCCTATGTAAAAATCATGCTGCATTGCCATTTGCATGCTTATGCAATGATGGGCTCAAGGGCTCGGCTGGGCTTTGGTGCAAAGTTTCTCGTTTACATATTGGTTCGCAAGGCTGCAAGCCTGATCTTCATATGCCACATGACATGTCCGACAAGAAATAATTGCCTTTATGGCACTCCACTACTGGTCATGTGTCTGGAATCGTAGGCTGACTAGCCGATAAGAATGCAGTGCTCGATCGAAACTTGTGACAAACCTGAAGTAATTTTCTATAATTCTGTTGGACATGGTGAGCGGAGCAAACACACTTCACGTTCTTGGGTCACAACCAAGGATAGAAAACCCGTTACCGAAAAATCGCGCTCAGAAGCCGGTAACATTTACCGACCGGTAACCAAAAATCTCGGAAAAAAACTCAGTCGAATTTCGTCTAAATAAATTTGTATTTGAGATGTAACCGTTGGAATTTTAAATTTAAATTTGAATTTAGAGTTTTTGGGCCGGTATTTGGTATCCCGGTTCCCACCGGTAAGTCGGTTACCGGCGGTAACAATCTGGGTTTTTTCCCCTTATCGGAACAATGAGACCCAACATTTTTTCCACTGTAATTCTAACTACAACCATCGGAGCTCGCAACCCTTTTCACAGCTATTCAGCGAACTGTTTGCCTTCAAAGGTTTGTGCAAACATCCAATCAGATGGCGCGACGTTATACGACGTGATCGTCCTCCCCTTCCCTCCGGTGACCTCAAACGACAGCGGTTGGCCGCGGAGGTCGGCGTCGCACTGCCAGTTCTGCCCCCAGTTCCTCCCCATCGGTATCCACCCGGTCCTCGACCCTTTCACCTTGACGGCGACGACCTCACCGTCGGCGGCCACGTTGGTGATCAGCACCTGGAGGAAGTTGGCGCTGCCTGTGATCGTGAACCGCATGCCGCCGGCTCTGTCACAGCTCACCCTGCACCATCATCATAAATGGCTATTTTACATCAAATCCACAACGAAATGCTTCCTGATTTATGCATGGTGGTGATCATCAAAGTGGGATGGTCTCTTTTGGAAGAGAAGAGTACATGACAATAACTTAATCTTATCTCGTATAAAGGATACTTGTTGTATACTCCTGCACCAGTTGGGACATACTCATAGCATTTGTCTGAAACTGGGGAAGTGCTCATAATTAAAAACCAAAAGTCAGAATTAAAAAGAGGAAAGGAGCACTGATTAAAGCTGCTCTTTTTCTCTATACACTCTTCAGCCTGATGCTTTCTACCCTGTAGCCAACAATGCAAAGTGGCTTGAAACATGCAGTATCACATATTCTATGTTCCATTTCCAATGACCAAACATCATTCTGAACTTTTGCAAAAGCAGTACTACACCAAATGCACAACTGAATGATGGTGTCATACTTTTGCATATGAACTCACACATTAGCTAGTTGCAGAATGATAAGCTAAAAGAGACCAATGAGCAATTGAGCAATTCAAGAACAGGTAGTATGTACTGACTGTTACCTTCTGAACTGCACTGGAACAATGTCAGCCTTTGCCTTGGCAACCCTGAGGAATGAAGCCTCCGACATCTCGAAGTGCTCCCTGGGGAAGTTGCACCAGCCGCCGAAATCATCGGGGAGGCCGAAGTTCGGGGCACAGAAGTCGGTCGCCGTCACGACGACCGTCGGGCTGCCCCGAAGGCACCAGAGGATGTTGTTCACGCACCGGAGCTCGTAGCAGCCGCCGCAGGCGCCACCCCTCACGAACAGGGCGCTGCTCAGGCCGGCTGTGTACCTCCCGTATCTGAAGATGTCCAGGTCTCCATACCCACAGGCACCACCACCTTGGGAATTGAAAGAACCATTGCATAAAAAAAAACAAATTCGTTTTCTCATTGCATTAAACAAAATCATACATCAATTGATCAATTCTAAGGAAACATAGAACAGAGAAATAATCATCATTAACCAAAAGGATGCATTGCAAAGATGGATATCCTTGAATTTAGGATTCTGACTTAGATTTAGAAGTTTGTTTTCTCTTGAAGTAATATAGAAAGAATCAGCATTGACCAAATGGATGTAAAGATGGGTATCCTTGAATCCAGGATTCTAAGTTGGATCTAAATGCCAACCTTTGAAGAAACAATGTATAGTTGTCATGAACTATTCAGCCAATATGATGTTCAGACTTCAGAGTCTAGTTCTATGGAGCAGTTACTGTAAAGGTACACTGCATGACTTCAGTACAGACAGTAACAGGAAGAAAAGCTCATGTTGTACTAGCTTGCCTCTCATAATTAGGACTGTCAAAGCATTCAATGTGCCTCATTATTTCCACAACTTACCCAAAAAGAAAAGGATACAAAATATTTAGTCCAAAAATGTACTCCACTCCATAACTTTTTCTCTCTCTTTCGGCTGATTAGGACAGCATTAGTTTTTCTAGGACTAGGACAGCATTAGTGCACTAATGCACCAAAGAAAGTTTCTTTAAGGATCAAGAAGAAAATGTTTATGATAAGGACAGCATTAGCATTAGCATTACCATCAACATTTTGTTTTATATAATTCTTGACCTTTTTCCTACACTTTCACAAATCACAATAGAATACTCCTCTCATCTACAGAACATACAAGGAATGTGCGGTTCCAAGAGTTACAGTCTGTGCAGTTCCAACTTCCAAGAGTCACAATCTATCTGAAGAATGAAAAGGGAAGAAGTTTCAATAGCGAATCTTTCCTCCTTCTGCTTTCTATTGCGACTTCTTAGTAGCCCTTCCCTGCCCACTATGCCGGATCTGTCTAATACTACACCATCTGCTTGCCATTCATCCATCTTTGCAAACTACACTCACCATTCCATCAAAATAAAATGCAGAAAGAAAGAAAAGGGAGGGAGAAAGAACCGACATTGCTGCTGTTCTTGATTCTATATATCTATCCAAGTGAGAAAGATTAAGAAGCTAAAATACATACATACCATCATTAAGTGGATGCCCCTGAGACTCCTTGATGTACGTCGCCGTGCCCAGTCTCCACTCCTCGTAGCCACCATTGCCTATTCTTATGCAGCTGCTGAAGGGCACTCCAGAAAGCAGCAGCAAGAACAGTAGGAGAGTGCTCATCACGCTCCCTACCTTCGGTGATCAGTGTCTCTTTTGAAGGGAAGAGTAATTGCAATGAATTGGAGGAGGGAGTCTCAACTCCGGAGTTGGCTTTGGTGTTGTTCTTGGCGTGTGTTTCTTGGACGGAAATGTGTAGTGTTTGGCCTGTGGTGGGAGACTGGAGTGGGGGGAGTCAAAGATGAGAGCACAGGGGAGTAGAAGGGGAGCCTGCTTTCCCTCCTTCCTTTCTGCTCTCACTTTATTGGGATTTGCAGTATTGGCAGCAGCCGCAGCCGCGGAGGCTTCCCTTTTAAGGACTTGCAAGAATGTCTTTTGCTCTTGTACCCCCCGAAACATGCCATTTAGCAAAGCTTTACTTTATCGTTATATCTGCCTAATAAAGTTCAGTCTCCAGACTTTAGAGTTTACAGCCTTTCAGACAGTGAAATGTCGACGATCCAGTTATTGTGTCTCTCCACTCCATGTTCCTCCCCTTGTCTCCGAGTTTCAGAAAATTATTATATACTGGCATTTCTTCTTCTTGAATGGCTCTATATGCAAAGAGTGAGTGACAGCCAGTGTGAGTTGAAGGGTGAGAACTTTATTTGGTTGTGTGACTGTGTGTCCTTGACCTTGATTGATTTCTCTCCTCGTGCTGGTGCCTGCCTACGGATTGGGCTCTTGAAGTGGCTTCAGATCACCATCGTGAGAGCCAGTGACTGCGAGCAGTTACGCTCAGGATCCAAACGCGATCTCAATCTGAGCTTTAGCTCGTAGCCTCGTACTGCCTCATGGACCAGCACCGCAGGCATGCGTGTATGGAGAGAAAATTCATTACATGCCACGAATAATTCTCTCCTTTGCGATAAACTATCAAATAACTCTTCACAATATGTTATCGAGTTTCAATTTTTTTTCACAATATGTTATCACCGTCACTTCTCCACCAAGTCCCTCCGTTAAACCCTGAGAAAATACTATTTTATCCTAGGTTTTACATTGTCACATTTCACTTCATGCCAATTTTTTTTTGTTCATTGCAAATTATTCCAGTCCAAAGTCTACAAGTGAATTGGATGCTATTGTAACTCAGTGGCAATTTAAAGCACATTACGAGCAATAAAATGTGACAAATGAGGATAAAATGGTCTTTTCTCGAGGCTTAACTGAGGAGTTTGGACGGAGAAGTGACGATGATGAAGGTATATTGTGAAGAAAATTTAGAATCGGATGACATATTATGATGGAATTATTTGATAGCATATCGTGAAAAAAAAAGTTATACGGTAACATATAATAAACTTTCTTGTATATTAATTACTCAACTGTAATTTCTCCATGTCATCCCCACGTCCAATGAGTCTGAACCTAAAAACAGTAGAGATAACTACTCCAACGGGTTTGCCTCTAACGAACTCTGCAGTGTATATACTTTTTGTGCATAGTGGGTCCTACCTGCCTTTTCTCTCTTTTTTTTAATATAAACTTCTCGGATTATACGCAGCCATGAGCCCATGGCCATGGGCCATCCGTTCCTATGCATCCCCTTTCCGTAAAAAAGAAAAAGGAGAAAAGGGGAAAGAAATCCCCAAATCTATCGAGGGTCCGTGGAAACTAGCTAAGTGCAAGTAATCCAGTAGGGTCTACGGCTTCTTGAGGCTTCACGAGAGGATCGGGAGGTGCAGGTGGCGCGGATCCGCCTGATGGCGTTGAGATGCCGCAGGAGGCCAGATCCGACGGCCGTGGCTCAGATCAGACCGGATCCAAACCTCCGTCGGCCAAATTCGACGGTCGTTTCGTCACCATCGCCGTCGTGCTGTGGCCATTGCTTCGTCCTAGTCATCGTTCCTGTCGCCATTGCTTCGTCATCATCTCGGTTAGGACCAGAACCGTTCCTGATGGAGAGCCAGCCGGGGCGACCGTCCAGAATCCACCAGAGCTAAAGGCCCTGATCCTAATATATTATACTACATATACGTATATGTATAATTGAATATCCTATATATGCGCTATTGCTTTGCGGGGTTGTATAACTACCAACTAGATTGAGGTTAAGAGTGTAGGGATGGGTATCTTGATACATCTCTTATCATTGAATTAAGAGTGTTGCAAATGACTTTGCCATGTGATAATGTCTGCTATTGAGATTTTTTTAGTTTGTTAGATATATAGATTGTTATCCAAGTGTTTCAACTGCTTATCAAATCTTATTTACTGTACCTGTGATTGTAGCATCAACTGAAAGAAGCTTTTCAATGTTGAAGTTATTGAAAAACTATTTGAGGTCATCAATATCGCAAGAAAGGTTGAATGGTCTGACACTTTATGCATTGAAAAGGATATGTTAGATCACATTGACATGGATACTATTATAAATGACTTTGTATCTAGAAATGTTAGAAGAAATCGCTTTCTATGAGTAGTTTGTATCTTTTTGATGTATTGAATAGCTTCGCAGTTGATACAAAAGTAGCACTATTTGTTTATGTTATAATAAAGTGTCTCTATTTTGTCTCGCCCTAGGGCCTCCGAAATGCTAGAAACGGCCCTGGTTACGACACCATATTTGCACTAGCCCACAAACTGTCGCCGATACGAGATCATACAGTAAATTTGTGGCACCCCGGTCGGACGTGTCGATCACTAAGGTTGTATTTGGTTCGTTGAATGGAGTGGTCCTGAACCATCTGGTACGGGAAATGAGCTCGTTCAGATGTTTGGTTGGTTGAATGGAACCAAACCATTCAGGATGAGATGGTTTAAGAAATAGAAATATTCTATATTTATGCTGTATCATCCCGTTCGAGAAAAAATCCCGAACCACACCATTCACTCGAATTCCAAGGCGCTTTGTGACGTCGCGGATTGATTTACGAGCTTCAAATGACCATATTTCCTAAACCGAGTATCCAATTTGCGATCCGATTGAACCGTTGTGTTTCTTATCATTTAATCAACAAAACAAGACCACTCCTGGCACAAAAAATATCATACGGGCCCCACGTGTCATAACATCCCAAAGTTTAGTGCAATCCAAATACAACCTCATTCATCAAACCAAACACCATCTTGAACCATCTAGGACTATCCTATCCCACCAACCAAACAAAATCATGTATCATCCTATCCCACCAACCAAACACCATACTTGTATCATCTCATCCAGGGTGATCCCATCCTACCTGTACCATCTCATCCCATTCAACCTCATCTCACCAACCAAACACACCCTAAAGGTGCGAAGGGGACCTCAACGAGAATCACACATGAGGGTTTGTACCAATGTACTGCATATGTGTGGAAAGAGTTATAGGTGGTCTTCTCCTCCCCATTAAGAAGTGGTTCTATTTATAGAGTACTTCCGAGGGTACTTCCGTCCATCGCGTCAAGTGGGCTCCACCATGTCCGAGACACATGGCATCATCGGCGTTTCGCCTATGTGGGTGTCGATGGGACCTCGTCGAGGTTGGTCCTCGGATTCCGTCCAGGGTTGGTCCCCAGACCTCGTACGAGGTGGATCCGTCTGGGGTGTCATGCCTTCATGAGGTTACCGTCGGCTCGAGGTAGCGCGGGGACCCTCCCCTAGCATTAGCCCCTCACCGATCTGAGTGGCCGTCAACCGTCCGCCCGGGCCGACGCACCAACTTGAAAATTGGGTTGGCACGTGGCCTCGGATCGACGATTTCACTGATAACCTATGCGCACTCCAACACTATGTTAATTTACCTTAGCACGCACGAATTCAAGGTGACGGGTTGGGTATGCACCCCAAGGTGGGTTCCGTTGGTCTTCATTGAAAGGTCGCTGCTCCACTAGGACAATTTCGGGTCATGTCGGGGGTTCATCATCGCGTGAAAAGGGTGCGGAGTCACATACAACCGTGGGATCCTGTGTTGGCTGGCTGAGACGCTGATGTTACGTGGAGGAGTTCTTGACTCATGACTTTTGAGGTGTGGAGGTATGCGTTGGAGCGCCAAGCTTGACTCGCCTAGGCGTGATCGAGGCTTAGCCTTCGGGGAACGACAGAACGTCGAGGTGCGCAAGGTTGATTCACGTGAACACGTACCGATGAGTGCGGCTGACCTGTTAGTCCTAGACGCACGGAGCCCTCTAGTGAACATGCCGTTGTGTGTGATGGAGATTTAAGGCGCAAGAGGCTGATAGGTGCACACACGTTAACATGCACGAACTCAATGGGTGACACTGAGTTGGACAGCACATCTATATGCGATCGATTGATGTACGCTAACATGCCGAGATGTTTGAGGTCAGAGTGTGTCCAGAACCAACCTGATGAGGCTTGGCCCTCGAGGTGACGGGATATGTGCTATGGCGTTGTCTGCTCGACTCACCGAAGCATGGCACTTGAAGCAAGGAGGTGCACCATATGCTTGGCTCACGGAGGCATGGCCTACGAAGCAAGGAGCATTCGATGTGAAGCTATGTTTTCCCGAGGGAATGCCCTCGAGTCTGATCACACCTCGCCGAGGCGACGTGACGACGCTTGTCGAGGCGAAGCCATCAATCCAACTGGAGCACTTAATTGAGATACCCATAGAACCGAGCTAGGTTCAATAGGGGGAATGCCCTCTTTGCCAAGTTGTATCATGCGGAGGTGAGGCCATCGAGGGCGAATTGATCCGACGACGAGAGGAGTGGTGCGCTAGGCGTGAAGTACGAGAGGTTGATGGGTTGCCTGCGGGGGCGGGGAGGCGTGCACCAAAGCGCATGTTAATTGACTCACCAAGGGGTCTCCCGTGGTGTGAGCAGGTATGATCCAAAGTGCTTGTAGCTGGAGCCGGGGACTGAGTGATAAGGGGGACATGTACATTGGAGCGCCGGATACTTGGTTCGCTTGAGGCATGACCTTGCGAGGAGTGCTCAACTCACCGAGGAGTTGCCTTTGGGGTGGGGAGATATGCCCTCGAACGCGAGACAATTGACTCGTCGAGGTGTGGCGTATGGAGCTAGGAGTGCTCGACTCGTTAAGGTACGGCTTACAACACGAGGAGTGTTCAACTCACCGAGGAGTTGATTGTAAGGCAAGGAGTACTGAACAGACCGAGGCATGGCCTTTGATGAAAGGAGCTGATTTTTCTGACTTGTTAGCTGGTTCTCGTTGAGGGGGTAATTTATTACCCCGTACCTCCATCTCCCATCGAAAAAACATAGTGCTCGAGACGGCGCTTGAGAGCACTTCGTAAGTCGGGGGAGGTTGGAGCGTTGTTGTCTCTCATTAAAAAAAACTTAGTGCTCGAGAGTGCTTCTCAGGTTGAGAGAGGTTGGAGCGTTGCTGTCTCTCGTCGAAAAAACTTAGCACTTGAAACGGCCGCCGCGCAGAGAAGGCCGTGGCGTGAGTCGACACGAGCGCGTACCGAGACAACGGAAGCGCGAGCAGGCGGGCGTGGCGCAAGCGACGACGTGCAGGCACGCAGACGGCCACGACGCGAAGGTGACAACGACGTGGAGCGTGACGCGGGGATGGCCGCGATGCGGAGATGGCTGGGGGCGCAACACGGAGCTGGCCGGGAGTGTGACGCGAGGATGGCCACAATGCGGAGATGGCCGGGGCGTGAAGAAGACCGCGACGCAGAGATGGACGGAGGCGTGCCGCAGAGACGGCCACAACACGGAGCCAGCCGGGAGTGTGGTGCGAGGATGGCCGTGGCACAGATGATACGGCCAACCCTACTATCTCTGTTTCTAATATTAATTCTTGTCTGCGATTAGATTCGCATAAATTAATTATAGGAATTAGTACTAAAGAGAAGCGCAAGCTGTTGTTGAGCTTGTATATGCGCTAGGGCCTGCTCAAGGGGAGGACGCGCGTGCATGTGGCTTGTTGGGCGTGTGAGTGCATGAGGCGGCTGTGGTGCATGCGAAGGACGTGTGCATGTGGTGGTCAGTTGCATGTGATCTTTGGTTTCCTTTTGATCGCGGTGGAAAACATGCACATGCATGCAGGAGGCGTGCATTCAAGGAAAGAACAAGCCAACACAAAGGTAAAATAAGAGAGAGAAAGAGGTTAATTTTGAGATGTATTCCATAAAAAATGGACATCCTCTGTTTTATCCACAGGAGTTTCTTTAATTCAGATTTGCAGAATAGGAAGCCGTGACAAGGAGGGGATTTGACTTGCTGTGCCAAGATAAGGAAAACGAGAGGGGATTGAATTGACCAATCTCTAAGTACGAGATCTGCATGGTCTCGAACACACAAGGGAGTCATGTACAACGGGAGCTGCGCACCAAATGAATCGATCCGGTTGAGAACCAGCTCGAACGATTATCTCATAGATAAATGTGAAATCATATCAAAATAATGCAAGAACAAAAAATATATTGAACACATAGAGAGATAAAGGTATAGGGGGTATTCTTTTTCTTTATTCCTTCATTAAGCGATTAGACTTTTACAATGACTAGCACCTCCTATTTATAGTCTAGAGACCCTGCTAGGTTTGGATGGGGCGTCCATCCATGGGCCGGCTGCTGGGCCAAGCTTATGGTTTCCAAACACCCCTCCTTGGGCACCTATCCTCATATGTTCATATCTCATCAAAACTTCATAAAAACCCAGAGGAAAATTTTTAGAGAAAGAGTACATGATACACGTTCTTTTGCGTTGCACGAATTGCCTCATTAAAAACCTTAGCCGAGAAACTTTAGGAAAACTCGTCAAGGGAAAAGAGTACAATCCACCCAATGTCATATAATCTCCAAGATTTATTATTTGGATACACGATCTTCGTGATCAAGTTTCCATAATGAGTTTGTGAAGATTCTCCCCATGAATTCTGCACTTCTCTAAGCCTCATTATTCTAATTCCACGTATGCACTTTTCAAAGCTAGATGCTGAAAGTGACTTAATGAATAAATCTGCAAGATTTTCACATGACTTAGTACGTAGTACTTTTCATCCATCTTTTGCAATTCAAAAGCATAGAAGAACTTGTGGTTGATATGCTTTGTGAGATGATTCTTCACATAACCCATCTGCACTTGTGCAACACAAGCTGCATTATCTTCATAGATAATAGTGGGGGTTTGCGCGATATTCAATCCCCACGACTACTGGATGTGGTAAATCATTCGTCGAAGTCAAACACGTTCTCCTAAGGCCTCGTACAGTGCTATGATTTCCGAGTGGTTCGTCAAAATTGATACCCGACTTTTCTTAGATGATTTTCATAAAAATGCAGTTCCACCACACAGGAATATATAGCATGTTTGCGACTTGGCTGTATGCGGGTTCGACAGGTACCCAGCATTTGCATTGTCATTCATAGTTAGGCCTTGGTTCTTTCTGTAGAACAGACCAAGTTCTTTGCTTCCTTGGAGGTATAGATGTCCTTCATTCCCTGTCAATGCCTTTGGTAGGTTTTGCACTATACCTTGCTAATAGGTTTACGACAAATGCAATATCTGGTCTACTACAGTTTGCTAAATACATTAGTGTTTTTATTGCACTTAAGTACGGGAATTTCGGTCCCAAGACTTCCTCCCCCTCTTCTCTAGGTCTGTACGGATCCTTGTCTTGCTACAGGGATCTCCCGACCATCAGCACTTTCGAAGGGTATGCCTTTCCAAAGCCGAACCTTCCTAACACTTTTCGAGTGTAGGTTGACTGATGCACTAATATCCCTTCAAAGGCATGCTCAAGCTGCAAGCTTAGGCAATATTTGGTTTTACCCAAATCTTTCATTTCGAACCCCGACTCCAAGTAAGAGCTTGCTTTCTTAATACATTCCAGGGTTTCGGTGATATTCAGATCATGTACATACACTGAGATTATACTAAATCCATCCTAAGATCATCGTATAAATACACAGGAACAATTCTCATTGTTCGTGTAGCCTTTCTTGCATAGAAAATCGCTTCAAGCGATTATACCACATCCTTCCTGATTGTTTAAGTTCGTACAGTGACTTTCTGAGTTTCACACTATACAGTTTTCTATTTGCTCTGTCTTAGTTCAGAACAGGGATACATTCAGATATCTTCATATAAAATGTCCGAATCCAAATTTCTATAAAGGTATGCAGTTACCACATCCATCAATTTCATTTCTAAATTCAAGTTTACTGCCATTGAGATTAAATATCTAAAGGGTAGTTCCGCCCATGACCGGGGAATAGGTTTCTTCATAATCAACTCTTGGACGTTGAGTGAAACCTTATGCAACGAGTCTTGCTTATTTTTATTTCTCTTTCAAATAAATATCCACTTATGTCCTACGGGATGCACATGGGGAGGCGTGCGGCTTACAAGCCCAAACACCTTTCTTTTATTCAGAGATAATAATTCAGTTTGTATTGTATTCTTTCAATCTTGTCAATCTGATCTTTTCTTACATTCAGAGAGCGATGCAGGCTCTGGATCAAGATCGATGATTGTGGTAATTTTCTTTGCAAAGTAAATATCAAATTGGATGTTGTTTTATTCATAGATTCTCCTGTGGTCACCAAATTTATAGCTATTTCTTTATAGGACGATTCTTCTAATGTTTCTACTTGCCCACCACTGCTTTCAATTATGGGGACGAGTCCCTTTAGTTTTTTAGCTCTGATGTGTGCGCACACATCCATACTGATATCTCCCTTCGTGGGAATGCTCAAATCCGGTATGTCTTTCCTGAAGGTTCCGTACTGGTACTAAGTCTCAACTAGCTCCCTTTCTAGTTTTGGGGAACTTCGGTGATCGGCTGTGTTAAGTCATTCTTATCCTTTTTCACCAGACGTCCTCGGTTACTTGGGATTCGAATGGCTGGAGTTCTCGTCCTTTTCTGAGACCTTAGGACGTGATTAGGGATACCTTCATCGGTATTTCAACCCTCTCCGGTGCATTGTGTGCAGGCACATACGACTTGGTCACGTTATTCAAATCACTAAAGCGGCCAGGTAGTTGATTCGCTAATGCTTGCAAATCAATTATCTTCTGGACTTTAATTATCTTTTGGACTTCAATTATCTTCTAGACTTCTATTGTCTTCTGGATTTCAATTGTCTTCTGGACTGCTCTATTTGCTTCACTAGTGCGCGGGTCATGTGCATAGATTCTCGCGGCTTGCCACGTTATTTCCTGACATTTTTCATCAATGGGTTGATTTCCTCCCCATAATGACGGGAAACTATCATCATCTAATATACTATCAGCGAATCGGGCAGTATGCAAATCTCCAGTCATAGGGTCCAAATACCTGATTATGGATGCTGTCTCATAACCAATGTATATCCTAGACTTTCGGAGAGGGCCCATTGCAGTTCGCTGTGGTGGTGGTATAGGTACATAAACCTTGCAACCAAATCTGCGAAGATGAGAAATTTTTGGTACTGACTCTTGCACTAGTTGCATAGGTGAATGGATGTTATATGCCAGTGGTCTAAAATTGATGAGAGTTGCTGTGTGCAGGACTGCGTGTCCCCAATATGTAGTTAATAAATTACAATTATGCAAAATCTGCTAGTCCATTCTGGGTGTGGACATGCGGTACGGAATGCTTAACTTTAATTCCTATTTCCATGCCATAATCATCAAATGCATTTGAAGTAAATTCTCCAGCATTGTCCATTCTGATGGACTTCACATGATAATCTGGGAAATTATTTTTCAATTTTAATTATCTGCGAGATTAGTTTTGCAAAAGCATAGTTTCTCGTAGATAATAAACATACGTACGACCATTTCGGGGAAGCATCGATGAGCACCATAAAATACCTAAATGGCCCTGACCGGGGCTGTATAGGACCGCAAAAGTCTCTCTAGATACGGTCCAGGAATATAGGGACTTCATCCTTCACTTTTAGAGCAGAAGGTCTAGTAATTAATTTTCTGGTGGCACATGCGGAGCACACAAAATCTTCTTGATTCAAAAAATTCTTTACATATATTATGTCCCTGTGAATTGTTAATTATCTTTCTCATCATCCTAATACCTAGGCGACATAATCTATTATGCTAGAGATAGAAAAGTTCGAGTTTCATCTGAGTTTCGAGGCGTTATAAGTGCGGTGCCTTAATATTAGTGTAGTATAGCCTAGCTTCATATGAAAGAAGTTGTTCTAATGCCATTTTCCCACTTTTTTCATGCTTTTTAATGAGCAGGTATTCCTTACCATACTCTTTTTCAGTTTCTACGTGGAAACCGTTAGCGCGAATATCCTTGAGAGTTCTAGTCAATTTTAAGTACAACAAGGCTTCTTCAATGACCAGAGTTGTGCCCATTGGGAGTATAATTGTGGCCCTTCCTAAGCCTATTATACAAGTATCGCTGCCCACGATTGTCGTAAGACTACCAACATTTTTGCTGATCGACTGAATTTTTTTTTGTCTATCTCAAGATGGTATTCGTTGTGCCGCTATATGTTGGAAATATACCCTAGAGGCAATCATAGAGATGATTATATTGCGTTATGTTCATAACTGACGAGGATCTAATAATCCTCATTTTATCTTTTATCTATAATTCTTATTACGGGTAAATATGATGTCATGTGGTCCCTAGGTATACCCCTTATATTTGTAAGGGAGAAACTTACTAGGTGGTCGTAAGTTCTTCTACGACCACCCCCATAGTCGTAAGTCTTGCTACGATTACCTTATGGTCATAACTTCTTCTATGATCACTATCCAGTCGTAAGTTATTCTACGACTACCCCATGGTCGTAAGCTCTTCTACGACCAGGTCAGCTATGACCACCTTATGATCAATAAAACCTACATACGAGTGGGTCCAATTGATTAAGGAATCAAAGCAGTCAACATACGCTGTTGTTCTATATAGTAATAGCACGTAATACCCCATTATCTCTGACAAATAACTGCCAGTCGGCATGAAGGAGTTAACACTCCGGTGAATAGGGATGAAAACGGATCGGATAGTTTCCGACCGATCCGGACGGAAACGGATTCGGATTGTCTCGGATCGGATTTTGCTCGGATAATTTTCGGATCGGAAACTAATTCGGATTTTTTTGTCGGAAACGGAAACGAATACGGTAGTCATGCTATCCGGTGGATACGGATACAAATACGGATTATCCGGATAAGACCAGGTCTGGATATCCGGATTTCAGCCCAAAAGAGAAAAAAGAGATTTTAATTTATTTCTAAATTTCAGAAAATGCAACAAATCAAATAGCCTTTTAGAAAATAGCAAATAGAGTTAAAAATTCTAGAAAAAATTACAGAAATTCCTTGAATTATTTTGAACTTAATAAAATTAATTTCTAGTTAAAGTTGGTTTTATTTTTTCACATAAACTATTTTTAATTTCGAAAAATAGGAAAAACCTTTTAAAATCCAAAAATTCAAGAAATTAATTATTTTTCTTTTTCACTTTAAATCCAATAAAATCCTAGAAATCTCAATAAATTTTATTTTTGACATTAAAAACTAGGAAATTAAATAATTGACCTTTTTTTTCTTTTTAACCAAGAAAACTCTTTTAAATCTAATAAAATAATAACTTTATTAATTTTATTTTTGGTAACATACTTTGGAATGTTACAGTTATTTATGTATAGATTGACCATTCAACTTGATCGATGTTAGTGTGAACTAAGTTTTATGTATATGATGAACTAAGTGTGAATGTGTGATGACTTGTGACTTTGTGAGTTATGACTTATGAGCTAAATATGGTAAACTAAGTGTTATGTTTGTGATGAACTAGTTAATGCAGCTTGCTAGTGTCAATGTTATGTGTGATTGCTGAAAATATGAACAATTCATGAATGTTTGCATCAATTAAACTAGTTATATGTTTTCGTTAATTTTTGGCATACAATTTAAGGGGTTTTCATGTTAGAAAAATATCCATGATCAGTATTCGTTTCAATTCGTATTCGCTCCGTATTCGTATTCGATATTATTCGTATCCGGGGTATTCGTATTCGTATCCGGATCCGAATCCGAAAAACAATATGAAAACAAATATGGCAGAGCCATTATCCGTCCGTATCCGATCTGTTTTCACCCCTACCGGTGATTACTGCAAACATGCGCCCGTTACAGGACATGATGAGGCGCCTCTTTACCTGGAGAAACGGCTACTCCTTCACGACTATATAAAGGCGGCGATCAAAGAAGAAAGCGGAGGAAATCGGAGAACACAGCAAGCAATCGGGAAGACAAGCACTATCTTCTGTAACAGTCTTAGTCTTTTCTCCTGATTGTACAAGATACACTCAATACCATACACACACAGGAGTAGGGTTGTTATTCTCCCCGGAGAAGGCCTGAACCTGTATAAAAATACCCGTGTCAATCTCTCTGCGTGATTCCATTCTAGGAGACCCCCCGAATCAAACAATCTTTACGTAAGATCAGTTCTAAAACACCGACAATAACATTGGATAATATGTTATCTTGTTCCTAGAATAATATAATTAATATTTATTATCAAGTATGTGACTTGATTGTGAAACTCTATATTTATGTGATGATTATTCTTAAACGTTCCCTGGTCGGAAACATACGAGAACACATACGAATAGACTGGCATATGTATTGGTTGATGACTATGTTTCATAGGTCATGGATATTGAGATATCAAGCCAATAATATGGGCACATGTTAGAGAACATGTTGTTAGATAAGACCCACCTTGAGACACTATTGAGATTGTTATGATTCTATGTATCGTTAGTTGGTCTCAAGCAATGATGATGTATAATTTTTAGACCTGAGATCAACATGGTTTCCTACATGTGTAATAGCACTCTTAGGGGTTGGCAATCGCTACTTGTAACTGGGTAGTTATAAAGGTAGTTTTCGGGTATACTCTGAAACATGCGGAGAAATGTGACTGGTCGGATATGGGATTTGCCCCTCCTAACATAACAGGAGAGATGTCTCTGGGCCCCTCGTTGTGGTCGGATAAAGTAAGTGCATGGCCATGCCACTAGTGGTCGAAGTGTTCGACCACGTGAAGTTATCCGACACTCGATCAAGAAAGTATTAAACAGTCCATGGATGACACAACATCTCACTTGGAGTTCAATCAAATATCGTGAGGCAAAGGGAGAATACACAAGTAGGTCGCTTAGTTCGATCAGTTACAAGCTGGTCGTATGGAGATACGAGCTGGTCGTAGACTGGTCAAACGTAATCACAGAGTGGTCGTAACCTGGTCGTAAGGAGTTACGAACTAGTCGTGACCAAATACGAACTGGTCGCATAGAGATAGGACCTAGTCGTAAGTGATGAGGACCTGGTTGTAGATTATATTGCATTTAGATTTGTCTGATATAATTTATGTGTATTCGGGAATCGTTATGTCTTGCTAGGTACCGCTAACGACTCGTGGTCGGAAAGGTGTTTTTGAGTCACAACCAAATACGCATAAACCTAACAGATCACACACTTAACGGGTTGGAACAAACCAGTACGGATATGATTCGTAAAACGTGTTCGGATAGGATCCATCATGTGCACTATATAAGGAGATGCTTGAGGCTATTGGGAGATAGATGAGTTGACGTGAGTTGCTCCACCGAAACCCTAGCCGCCGTCTTCCTGAGAGCTCTGCCGTGCGACTTGGTGCTAGCACACCGGCGTAAGGTTGTTCCTTCCTTAGACGTGTGGATACCATAGAGGCGCTACTGCGGTTGCTGTTGCGCTTGAGGACGATCCGCGATCTTCATAAGGAACTGCAGAGGTTGCTGGAGGAGACGATCGACTTGTGAGGACGCTGGACGATCGACTACGACCACTGCATCGACGTGCTCGACGCTGGATGATCGACTATGACCACTACATCGACGCGCTCTACGTTGGACCAGGCTGCTCCAACTCTTCTTCCGCTGCTCTGCTGAAGAATCTAGCCCGCCATTATATGATAATGGAGTGTTTTGGTGATTAATGACAAATGCATTTGTGAGACTAACATGTTTATTGATATACTTGTTGTTTAGTCTAAATTGGATATAAAGGTGATAATCATGAAGGCATGTATGTGATTAATGACAAATCAAATTCATTGGATAAACAAAAGGAAAATCCAAACAGGTATGCATGTATAATGACAAATCCATTTATGAGACTAACTCTCTTATTGTTATATCTTATGATTAGTCTCGCTTGGGTATAAAGAACAAAAGAGGTATGCATTCTACTTTGTATTTTTATATCCCGTTGCATTCCTTGGATCCAAAATATAGGTTGAACTTCACCAAAAGGATTAACCTAAATATGTGCATATATTCTTACTACATATTCATGTATGCACACATATAGGGGGAGTTCATTCTATATTTTGAGGTTTCATTGGTATTGATCCATATTCCTGTTTCCACATAAATTTGGGATCTTTACTTTGAAACATATCATGTGAATATACTTAACTTGCATAGTTAATATATTCATATGAGTATATAAGACTTGTGTAGTCTAAGTATACTTATATGTGAGTATAACATAACTTGTGTAGTTCATGTGCACTCACATATTCTCGAATATATTTAACTTGTGTAGTTAATATATTCATGTGTATATATGAGACTTGTGTGCTCATATATCCTTTGAGTATATACAACTTGCATAGTGCCTATATACTCATACCAATCTACATTTAATTACTTGCAATTGAAGTGATTATCATCAATTACCAAAGAGGGAAAGATTGTGGCATCTTGTCCCACCATTATGAGTTAATGGTATGGCATGGTAATTAATGATAATCATATTATAGAACTAACACTTTCCATGAGTTGGATGAACAGGTTGAGTTCTACAATTGGAGACTCTAGAAGATCATCATATGTTGATGATATTAAAGTCAAGAGCTTGGTGTAAAGGATGCATCATGTGTGGATGCGCATCAAGTTCAAGATAAAGGAAATCATCATGTGTCAATGATGTTAATGAAGAGGAGATGATCATGAGTTGATCATCAAGTCAAATGAAAACCCATCATGTGTTGATGGAAGTCAAGTAAAGGATGCATCATGAGTTGATGCATATCAAGTCAAGAACCCTGAGTTGAAGCAAGGATGTGCGTCATCAAGCTTCAAGTAGTTGCGCAAGGCAAAGGTATGACTAGCTAGGGCTAAGAATTTGTTCCTAGTCTTTTACCGGTCACGGTGTTTGGTTGAATGACCGGATTGCTAGTATAGGTTGCCGTACTATTAAGAGGGGTCCTTGACTAGTAGCTTGAGTTAGTCATGTGTTGATAGCTCATTGTGTTTGCTCTAGCTCATCTTAACATGTTGCCAATGTTTGCGAATGTGTTTTGCAAATAGTTCTGGCTCGTGGATAACCCTTGTAGCATGTGACTTAAGTTTGCGAATGTGTTTTGCAAATGGTGTAAGTCCATGTACCCTATTCCTTGTAGTGTGATTCTATAAGTTGGCAAATGTGTTTTGCAACTTGTTGAGAATCTCACTTGAATCCTTGTTTGCATCGCGCGTCAATTTGGCAAATGTGTTTTGCAAATTGAGTTGAAGCAGAATGCAATTTGAGGCATTGATTCTAAAAGTTGGCAAATGTGTTTTGCAACTTATTGAGAGTCTTGTCTTTAACCTTGTATGCATCTTGCATCAAATTAGCAAAATGTGTTTTTGCAATTTGAGTTGATGTAAAATCAGTTTTGCTCTTGTTGGCTGCTGGCGGTCTGACCGCCAGTGAAGCGGTCTGACCGGCGTTGTTGAAGCGGTCGGCCGGACTTCGGTCGAGACCCACAAGATTTTCGAGAGGTCCTGTTTCGGTCCTTAGCCATTTCGTGAAGTTTTCGAGCGGTCGATCGGCGTCTTTATGGTGATCGACCGCCATTACATGGCGGTCGAGACGATCGTGGGCTCAACGGCTAGTTTTATAGCCGTTGGAGCCAAGCGATCGACCGCCATAACATGGCTGATCGACCGATTTTGTCCAGAGACTCTGGAATCTTTTCCCAACGGCTAGTTTGTGAGTGTGGGCTATATAAAGCCACCTTGGCTGGTTGGGAGAGGTGGTTGGTGATATTGTGAAGGACTTTGCATGTGTTGCAAGTGCCTTAGACATTCTTTTGAGCTAGAGCAAGCCCTCTCTTCCTTCGTGCATGTGTTGCACTTAGTGAGTGATTGAGAGCAAACCCTAAGTGCATGTGTTGCCTTAGGTAGTGGATTTCGTATCCATTTGAGCTTAGACACTTGATTGGTTCAAGTGAGCGTTGGAGACTTGTTACTCTTGGTGTTTGCCGACACCTAGACGGCGTGGTAGCGTTATTGCGCGGTGAGCTTCTCAAAGAAGATTGTGAGAAGACCAGGCGGTTTGTGAGTGGTGTGGTGCTCGCCATCTCGGAGTGGAGGAAGGAGCAACCCTAGTGGAGCGAGGTGTTGGTTCGTTTTGGAACCGGTCCAAGTGGTTGGACTTACCTCGGAGGAAGGCTTAATTAGTGGAGCCGGCCCAATTGGTTTGGGTTTCCCTCAACGTGGATTAGGGAGAGGCAGCAAGTCTCCGATCACCACGGAAAACATCGCCGTGTCATTGTGGTTTGATTACTTGTGCTTTACATTGTGCAATTTACATTACTTGTATTTAAATTGCTTAAGTGTATGTGTATGATTGCTATCATTTATATTGTCTCATATTGTTGGTGCACTTAGTTGAACCTAGTTGATTTAGGTTTTAATTGTGCAAATTGTATTTGTTTAGCTTCCGCATTAGAAATCGGTTTTAGTTAAAAGAAGTTTTTAAAACGCCTATTCACCCCCCCTCTAGTCGGCCACCTCGATCTTACATCTGCGCATCTGGTGGTAACGATCTGTGATCATCTTCTTACTTGGCTTCCTAGTTTACGTGGTAGAATTTTTGAATTGTTGCTATCGTAGCCTACCCGTATCCCAACACTATCTGCTAAGCACACTTCCTCCATAGGGCGTCACATGTGTTCTGATACTTCAAGTATCAGAACATAACTTGCTATTATAAATACAGAAAAATTGAGCCTTGCAGGACTCACTATAAAAATTTAATTTTTTGCTCTCCTAGAGCTTACAACCATTATTCAAAAAGTAAAATAATTCAATGTTCCATCACAACCACAAACTACAAGTTACTATAAAAAGATCCAAGTGCAATGCGTGTAATAGATCGAATTAGCGAAGTATGTAGAAACTTCTGCCTGAATCTGCTCCATGGCGATCTTCTCCTCTTGGATAACTACGGCTGCGGCCGCTGCGATGTCCAGAGGAGGGGTGATGGGGGCTGCTACTGGTCTGTCCATATCCATGAGTGTAACTAATGGCTGTGGATCCTCTGTGCCTCTGAGTGGAGAATTAATAGAGGAGAGGAGTTGGCTGCGCTGTTTCTGCTTGGGAAGGAGAGGAGAGGGAGAGAAGATTGTGATGGTTGGAGTTAGTGTTGGCCCGATTGGGATGGCTCGGCTATGCCTGGTTGCATGGTTATGCTGTTGCTAATTAGTTTTTTCTTCCTTAGTGTCGTTTCTTCCGTTTTGTCCATCCAAGTCCGTAATACTTTATCTTTGAGTCCGTCTGAGCTGTGTGAGTCCACAAATTCCTTGTCAGCCAGCTGATTGCTTCTATAAGCTGTTGCAGATCGTAGAAGTCATTATGATGCCACTGCTTCTCTCTGAGCCGTCGCCCCGAGCTTCTAAGGTCGTTGCGCTTCTTTCGCACTGTGTTTCCGTTGTGCTTCTTGTGCATTGCGCCGTTGCCGTCTCGGACTTCGATCTGCGCCGCCATGCTTCTATCTATTCTTCTTTGGCTTGATTTGATAGCTCTCCATTCCGGTCAGTTTCATCATCTTCTTCGTCGTGTTGCCGCGATCGACTTTACTCCCACTTGCCTTTGCTTTCTTAGCCCTATGCACCTTGTGCTTTATGGGTTGTCGCATGACCCTGGACGAGAGATCTTTTGATACTCGACATATTTTCCAAGAGCTGTATGCTACAACGACATTATCAAGACTTGAACTTTGGATTTTCCCTATTTTAGCGTCAACTCTTTCAAATACAATGTTATTGCTTATGCTTTGCATTTTAGGGGGTGTTAAGAGTACTTATGGTATTCCGCTCTTAGTATAGGGTTTACTCTTGTATGTGTTCTTGTACTATATATTACCCCTTGAGCTATTGCAATACAACTAACGATTCATATTTGCACTCTTCTCCATCTAACACCTCCTACTTGTTGCTCATTACGTGTTTAATATTTGTTGTGAACAGTCAACAGCTGTTAACGGTATTAATAAAACTGTACTAGTGTACTGAGAATTAGTACCATTGAAGGTGTTGTTTCACTTCCTGTTGATCGGTGCCTCTAGACACCATGATTTGGTTCAAAGTGTTTAAAGGCAGTATTGTGGTCCTTTGTGTAAGAAAGTTAAAGTCTGACTGGTTCAAATTCCACATTGGTGCTATTCCAAAAGGACTAGCTACTTTCCATTGTATTTTTATTATCACTAGACAATAGATTGTGCTATTTTTCAGTGATATAAACTTGGCTTTATGACACATTCTTTTCAGCATATCATATTCAGTTGGAGTTATGGCTACTGGTTATATCTAAGGTTGTATTACGGTATTAGAACTCTCATGAGAATGATGTGACACTCAACTGCACTTTGTCTACACTGTTTTTACTATTATCTTTATATTGAAATCATGGATGGACATTATGGAATCAGTTTTTAAATTTGTCAACATGCTGCTTTCAGTATGTTTATCAGAGGCTATCGTGAACTATATTTTAAGGGATACTACCAAAGACAGTATTTTTCAGATGGCCCGATCATTGGTGTATTGTTTTCATTATTTGTTTGTTCAGTTGGCATGGCAGCAATGAACAGTGATCTGGGAGGACTGTCGGGCAGGCCTACTAATTCACAGGCGAATCCTTTTGAAAGTGCTTTATATGGAGCTGGACCTGGACTCATCCGAAGTGGGCTAGGAGCATATGGCAAGAAGTTTTTAGGTTCAAGCTCTGAGTTTATGCAAAGCAATGTAAGTCGTAGATAGTTCATCAGGGGTATATTCCATCTCTGATGTCTGTGTATGTGTTTTCGAAGAACTATTGAATCTAAACTTTGCTTCATCATGTGGACAGATCACCCAATATTTGTCCAATCCTCAGTATTGCTTTCAAGTCAACAGCCAGTATGTGAGGAACAAGCTGAAGGTGATCTTGTTTCCTTTCCTGCACCGGGTAAGAGTGACTGTTTTCCTTTTTCTTTGGGGTATTATATGCAGATTGTGAATCCTCATGCAATCAGTTTACCATTTCTCTTCCTTCAGGGGCACTGGACAAGGATAACTGAACCAGTGGGAGGAATGCTGTCATACAAACCTCCAATTCAAGATATCAATGCTCCAGATCTGTACATCCCTCTGATGGCTTTTGACACATATGTTGTAATTGCTGGATATGCCTTGGGTATTCTTGGAAGGTAACCACACATCCAGAAGAACTTTGTATGCCTATCTTAAGAATAGGGAAGAAGGTACACTAAGAATAGTGTGCGTGAAAGTGAACAGAGGGGAGGATACGCGCCTCTGGTCAGTGTGGGAGCTTTGAAGTAGGAAGAGTATTTCTGTTGAGAATTTGAGACAAGAAGGATATGTGGAGACCGGAGAAATGTTAAAGAGTAGAAGTATCTAGAATTAACTTCTTTTTTTGAAGGAAATCTAGAATTAACTTCTGTGGTGCTCTGTTTTTGCTTGAATGATGCATCCTTGAAACACATTGCTCCCAAGTCTCCAAATGCTGATAATTTTCTGTTGCTGATAGTACAGTATATTATTGCTTCAATTATTCATGTCTGACACATTTATCCTGAATACAGGTTTACCCCAGAGGCACTGACTCTACAATTCACAAAAGGGTTACTTGGCTGGTTTTTGCAAGTCATCCTCATCAGAGTTCTACTGTACACACTGGGAAGTGGTGAAGCACCATTGCTGGACATTGTTGACATTGTGGCATATGCTAGGTACGGATTTGCTGGTACGTCACTTGCGATGCTTGTCCGCATCTTCTGGAGCTTCTCGTACTATGTTATACTGCCGTGGTTCTACATCTGCACCGGAGTGTTCCTGGTTAAGACCACGAAGAGGGTTCTTCTGCGCGTGCCGAGTTATGAGAGACATCCTAGCCGGAATCACTACTTTCTTCTTTTCCTTGCGGTTGTGTAGTTCCCCATGCTGTTCTGGCTAGGCAACATCAGCGGCTGATGTTTCAGTTTTGTTCTATAAACCAATTAATCAGTTTTTTTTTTATGGAGACCAAAGTTTAGCAGAACAGATTTGACATCGTAGTGATGAACTTTGTAGTAGCTTTCACCATCGTTCATGTTGCCAGTGACAAATTTCTCGATGAAATATTAATCTTATGGGTTTGGACCCACCTTGTCATCCAGTATGATTCTGACCTGACAATAGTAGTACTCGTGGATGCTGCTTTTCTCACAATCATCTAACCTACGGTGTTTAAACTGGTATTGTTTCCATAATGATGAGTAAAAATCCAACCAGATACGTCAGGCTCAATGAGCTTTACCATAAAAATATCTTCAAAACACAACGCCCATGTATAGTCAGTCTATAATATTACGAACAGTCACGATTACAAAATAGTCACACTAGAACTACTGTCTCCACAAAATACAACACGAATAAGCTAACACGCAATACACGGAAGCGGTCAAAGATGGAGTCAATGTGAAAGCATCTAGAGGAAGGATAAGCGACCAAAGATATGGCTAAGGAAAGGTTTACAGGAAACCGAAATCGACACGAAGACACATTTAAAGACAGGAAAAGGCCGCCGCAGAAGGAAGACATCGACGATAGAGATCAAAGAAAGAGAAGCTACGTCGATACGGAGTCAGAGACAGAGTCAGTCTATATAGTTGAGTCGTTAGGTGAAATGACTTGTTTCTTTTTAAAGACCTATTTATAGTGAATAATCTTTTAATCAATTGATAACCTTTTCAGCTCTCAAGCCCAAGTGTTATTCTTATCAAAATATTGCATCTTATCTTTCTTATTTCTATACGCGAGATATTTCAAACGCTCTCGTGCGTTCGTACAGATACTGTTTTAGCTGGCCCTCGTGGCGTACGCGTTGGCGGTGCCTTGCCTCGATTGGCGTGCTGCGCCTCGCATCGTCTCCATCGGCGTGGCACTTTTCTTTCTCGGTTCTATCGTTCCAGCGATTTGCGGCCCTTTCTCTCGTGATTTCCACGGACGCCGCGTCGGCTCGGTTACGTTAGAAGCGCCGCCGCTGCTCTTCGGGTCCGCTATCTCCAACCGTATCATGCCGTGCTTAAAAACAAAAAGGATGACCGGCTGGGCGCGCGTTTAGATTTGCCTTTTTGTTGACAGCTTCTTCGTTTTTGTAATGTACTGCCGATAGGTTTGGTTTTGGGGTCACAGGCAGATTCTTCTTTTTGAGATTTGATTTGTTTTGCTTTCTTCTTCCTCATTCTTTCCCCACCTCCTCTCTCCTCTTCACTGCTTTCCTTATTTGGCTCCCTAGACCTTGCTGCTCCGGCCAGGGAAAAAAAGGAAAACGCAATGGTGCAGCTCCGCCGCCGCCGGCTCCCTACTTGCCGCCTCCTCCGCCAGCACCTGGAACTTGCTGCTCCGGCCAGGAAAAATGCGGATGGTGCCATGGCGCAGCCCCGTCGTCGCCGGCTCCCTGCTTGGCTGCTTGCCGCCTTCTCCGTCAGCATCGCCTCTGGCGCTGCTCGCCGTGCCCGATCTCCCGTCCCCTGCGCCGCCGGCGCCCCTCGGCTTGCCCCGGCCACCGGCTTGCACGCCACAACCCGGGTGCCTGACCCGAGCTCCCTCTCCCCCCTCCTTTCCCTTATTGAGATTTCAGTTTTTTAGTATCTTGGGTTCACAATTTTTTTCTCTGATGTGGTTTTGATTCAGCTGATGGATGTGCAGCAATGGGATTGTGTGCAGAGTCTGATTTGTTTTTTGATTCGTTTTTTTAGTGAGGCTCCCCGCCGCTGCCGGCTCCCTGCTTGCCGCCTCCGCCGCCAGCGCCGCCTCCGCTGCTGCTCGCCGTGCCCGACTGTCGGTCCCCTGCGCCACCCACGCACCTCGGCTTGGCCCGGTAACCAACCAGTTACCAACAAGATCTTGAACCCTGATCGAATGACCATAGTCCTACTGGATTTTTGTTATTCACCATATACCATTGCAGGCAGTGATTCTACACTTTTAGCTTCCAGAGTGTTATTAGAGCATACTTACACACACAAACATAGGGCAGATTTTCTACAGAAAAGTGCAGGCAAACACAAACCAAAATAAAAGGCTTGTGCATGTTGAGTTACTCCTATGCCTATGCCTTCTAAGTGTTATTAGAGCATACTTACACATACAAACATAGGGCAGATTTTCTATAGAAAAGTGCAGGCAAACACAAACCAAAATAAAAGGCTTGTGCATGTTGAGTTACACCTATGCCTTTGCCTTCTAAATGCCACATGTGTAGGTTTTGTGGTGTTACTATATTTGTGCTGATATGTGTGTTGTTCATACCTCTGCGCCTTAGTCCTGTTCTGTCGCTGCAGGAGCCCAGTCTTCATCAGCAAAATCCGCTCCCTGTCTGTGATTTCAACGTGCACGATATCAGACAGTGTTAAAGAGGTTTTGTTTTCGACTATCTATTAGTAATTGCGTTTTTCCCCTCTGTGTTAGTCATTTAGTTTATGCTCTAGCATGGTTCTGTTGTGCTTTGCCTTCTATGTTCGCATTGAGGTGCACAACATTTCAATAACTCTCATCTTTTGTCAGGTCTATCACTACCAGAGGTGCGTCTTCTTCTAGCTTTATCTACCGGTGCGCAGACACTTATTTTTACCATGGCTATATTCTTGCTCATGTACACAATCTTTATATTTTGTTATGCTGTTGCAGGAGAACTATCTTCGCCAACTGTTTCTCCTGCTTGCATGTCCCACTGGCTTCACCAATATTTCCCATCTGATATCTGTGATTTCAACGTGCTTGTTATCAGAAGACCCCATAGAAGGTACCTTTTTATGATTAAGATCCTTTGTTGACTATTTTTTTAAGCATAGGTTATATTGTTTTCTCCATTAGATCAACATCCAATCACATGCCACACCAATCTCTACAGAGACTTAATGGTAAAAAAAAAATTGTCTTCAACTTAATAAATTCATCCAACTTAGTAATAACAAATCCTAAAAAAAATGTCCTATAGTGCTATTAGTGCTATTATCCGAATATATGTTCACATCCTGTCGTGTTGTCGTCTCTGTTTGTGCTACCTCATAATACGATATGTTCATTTTAGTTACCTCTTTTGTTTATGTTTGCATACGGGATTCAGTAGCCTTTCATCTTTTATTACATGATATGCGTGTCCTAATTTTTTCTGGTTGTTTGGATGTATACATCCTAATTTGTTTGCTAACTTTGTGGATATTTGTATTGCTATATCTTATGTCAGGATGTATATATATCCTAATTTTTCTTCTACTTCTGTGTATATCAATTAGATTATATATTTAGAGTCGTGAGGCAAGATGCCAAGAGCAACGTCTCATCTCTCTGCCTCTAGTTAGCAATCTATTTTAGGTTCACTCCTTTAGATGCTTGCCAGATCTGTTCAGTCTATGGTCATCTTATCTTTCTTTCTAGCTCCGTACTTTGTGTTCCCTCTCGGCAGAAAGTTCTCCTGTAGATAGCGCGGGTGATGTACACGGACTATCTATAGTGTCACTTGGTATGTTTCTGTGCCATGCATTTTGAATTACCTATTCAATCATATATTGTCCCTAACTTTCCGGTTGTTGATATCACCCGCACACAATGACAACCCTTTTCGGCCCTGCACTTCCATGTATTGCTCCATGCTTGCTCCATACATTCAGTGCTTCGCAAAAAAAAATCCTTTTTTACACTTTTTCTGATCCTCAGCTCCTATTTTCATGACATCAACAGCACAACTTGGTGCTTCATCTTTTCCTGGACACCAAGTAATTAGTTACGCATCCTACCCATTTCCTTGGGAATTCTTCCATCTGATTGTTACTGCTTCTACAACATGGACTCTCTTTATTCATTGCTACTGATTTTTTTTGTTGCTTCGCTATCATAGGAGACCATTTCTGCCTAGTTGTCCAACGTGATGTTGCCAGTGAAAATCGTCGTCGACGTCTTTTGGCAAACAAGCAACGTTTGTTGGTCGCACAAGGTTGCCTTCGCTATCTTTTATAATCTAACAACAGTTCCTATGTTGTTTTGTCCAGTTCATGATTTATATACCAATTCTAACATAGTGTGCTCATTCTACTTTCCATTTCTTGATCATTCTCTACAAATAAGCAAATGTACCATCCTGTGGCCCCACATGTATCCAGTATATTTCCATTCAATCTTGAATACATTGCGGCTCTTAAAGGTTAGCTTTATGTTTCCTTCTCTTCTATGCCTAATACCTCTAGTGACTTATACCACTTCATATTAATTGATCACATATTTGAGGTGCTTCACATCTAAACTCCAGTGTTTTCAACACAGCTGCATATCTAGGCTGGTCCTTTTATGGTGGGCCAGACTATGTTTGTTCTCAATGCTCTGCTGTATTCTGGTAGGAAGAAAGGATACATACACAGAGCGCATTCACATAGAACCGGGTTGCTTACCATTTGTGCTGCCGTAGTGGCCGAATTTCCTTGCTCACTTATAGACCGTTGCCTTCATTGCTAAATACTTTGATGCAACCTGATGGTAGCCCGAGCTCTAAACATTTCACGCGCCTTATCAGAGAGTACAATTCTCTCTTTTCATTTACCTCCCTTGGTGTCGATGTTGATAGAAGCATCAACACTGGTGACGGTCCATATGTCTTCAGGATTAATTGTGTCATGCACCATCGAATTGGCTCATTGTTACCGGCACATGGAAAACAACCTCAGTATGCACAACTATATATATATGACACATCAAATGAATTACAGAATAGACTAGATATCTTTCAAAATGTCGAGAGGCATCGTGAGCAACCTGATCCTTCAATTGTTTCTGCTCTCATAGCGATGCTTGATGAGCATAATCCATTGGTCAGGCAATTCAGGATGGCTCATGATCGATTGTTTTCTCCCAATTCTCCTGAAATATCTATCATACTTCTTGGATCAGATAACAATTGTTCAGAGTTAGCAGCTATTATCGTTGGTGACCTCACCATTGAATCTTCAAGGTTTGATGTTATTGTCCAAACCAATGCTGGAGATCTAAAAAACATTTCTCCAATACATCCAGCTCTTATGGCCCTCCAGTATCCTCTATTGTTTCCATATGGTGAGAAAGGCTTCCACATTGGTATCAAATACATGGAGATTGATACATCGTCTTCTGGGATCCGTCAGAATGTTTCCATGCTTGAATATCATTGCTACCAATGCCATTACCACAAAGACAGACCAAATCTGTACATATGCTTTGGAAAACTATCTGATCAATTGTTGGTAAATTCTTTCTCTTGTGTGGAGGCAAGCCGTTTGGATTTCTTTTTATTTAATCAAGACAAGCTGCGTTTGGACTCCTATCAAAGAATAGATGATCACGATTCTTTGGGGGCATTGATCTGAGCATGAATATTGGTATAAAAAAGATATTGCCTGCTAGCTTCACTGGTGGCAGACGTTACATGTCAAAGAATTACCATGATGCTATGGTGCTCTATCGTGTCTACGGTGCTCCGGATTTGTTCATCACATTCACTTGTAACCCGAAATGGCTCGAGATTACGGAAGCACTTAGGATGGAGCCTGGTCAACGTTCATGTGATAGAGCCGACATTGTTAGTCAGGTCTACCATATGAAACTACAAGAATTTTACATTGATGTTAAGGATGGTACGTCTTTTGGTACCATACGTGCAGGTACCTTTGTTTCTTTGTATATCTACCTCTTTTCTTTATCCTATGTACTAAAAGGGTCATATTGATTGCTTACACTATGTTTCGTCGTAGTTATCTACAGCACAAAGTTCCAGAAAAGGGGACTACCTCATATTCACATGCTTGCCTGGCTTATGACACGCATCGGTGACCCTTCACCATCATTCATTGATAACCTTACTTCGGCTGAGTTACCTGATCCAACAATTGACCCTCTAGGATATTCCCTTGTTGAAGAATTTCTTATCCATGGACCTTGTAGAGACCTTAATCCAAGTTGTCCTTGCATGAAAAATGGCAAATGTTCAAAGTTTTATCCAAAAAAATTATGTACAGAAGCAGCTATTAGTGAGGATGGTTTCCCAGTTTATTGAAGACGCGACAATGGCAGTTTTGTTATGAAAAATGGCATCCGTCTCGATAATAGATGGGTTGTTCCTGATAACCTAATGTTGCTTAAGAAATACCAGGCTCATATCAATGTCGAGTGGTGCAACAAAACACATCTTGTGAAACACCTTTTCAAATATATTACAAAAGGCCATGATTACACTACCATGTCCTTCACACATCCAAACACAGATGCCACTACCAGTAATACTAGTACACAACATGGTAACGATGAGATTTCTGAATACAAACGATCCAGATATCTGTCTGCTTGTGAAGCATCATGGCGCCTCTTTGGCTTTGAGTTGCATGTTAGAAATCCATCGGTAGAGCAGCTGCCTGTTCATTTGCCTAGCATGAACAATATCACTTTTACTGATGAGTCTATTCTTGAAGATGTTCTTCATGAGCCAGATATTCAAAAAAGTATGTTGACAGAGTGGTTCGTTGCAAATCAACGACACATTTCTGCAAGGAATCTTACATACTGTGAATTTCAACCCAATGGACATGGCATGCTGATAGAAAAATATGGACTAAACGTAAGAAAGGCACCAAACTTGGTAGAATGATTCATATTCATCTTAATAGTGGCGAGCCTTACTACTTACGTATGTTACTGATGGTTGTACACGGTGCCTTCTGCTATGAAGATCTAATGTCTCATCAGGGCACAACATATGCAACTTTTCATGAGGCATGCTAGACTCGTGGTCTTATTGGTGATGATACTGAGTGGTCCAATCTTTTTGATGAGGCTATTGTGTGGGCATCTCTAAGTCAATTGAGAGACATGTTCATGACTGTTGTCTTGTTTTGTCATGTTGGCGATGTTAGAATGCTATTTAACAACTACTGGAAGTACCTCATCGATGACATCGCATATAGCATGCGTCGCTCATCAACTCTTCAGTCATGTGCGTTATCTGACAACTTGCTACAGACTCAACTACTACATCAACTATCCACACTTTTTGCCAAGAATGGCTTTTCATTGGAATCATACAATTTGCCTGTTCCGCCAAACATGTCTCATACTGCTCTTACCAATAGATTGATTGTTGAAGAGTTAGAATATGATACTCATCAACTTTCTTCACAGTTGTTGTCTACCGTGCGTAGCCTAAATACTGAACAGCGGATCATCTATGATAAAATCATTGATGTTGTCTTACACAACAAACCATGCTTCTATTTTGTCTCCGGCCATGGCGGTACTGGAAAAACATATCTATGGAATGCAATCATAACCGAGTTAAGATCACGAGGACAGATTGTTCTTACAGTTGCCTCATCAGGTGTTGCTGCATTACTGTTACCTGGTGGTCATACTGCTTTCTCGGTTTCATATTTCAATTGATATTGATGACCAAAGCCTTTGTGCTGTGCATCGCAGTAGCATGTTAGCAGAACTCATTAAAAAGTGCTCTTTGATCCTTTGGGATGAAGCTCCTATGGCACATAGAAGATGTTTCGAGTCACTAGATAGAACTATGCGTGATATTCTATCTGTTGAGAATGCTGCTAACGCAAACAAACTGTTTGGTGGCAAACCCATTGTGCTTGGTGGAGATTTTAGACAAGTCTTACCAGTAGTGCAGGGTGGTAGACGTAATGAAATAATTGGCACTTCATTACTGAAGTCCAGTCTCTGGGACCATGTTCAGATACTACGCCTTACTATTAACATGCGCCTCCTTACAACGGGTATATCAGCTCAGCAACAACATGTCCTTGCATCCTTCGCACAATGGGTACTTGATATTGGAGAAGCACGTGTACCAGCACAGATATGCCCTTGGGAATCAAAGGCAACATGGATAAAGATTCCAGAGGATTTACTGGTTCAACCTGCAGATGATAATGTCCTCGGGATAATAGATGCTATCTATGACAATTTCCCTAATAATTATGACTCTATTCCATATTTAGGAAGTCGTGCCATTGTCTGTCCAGTTAATGTCGTTGTTGATGAAATCAATGATATGATTTTTTTCCAATGTACTAGCAATTGAAAAAGAATATTTAAGCTACGACACTATTTCAGATCCATTGGACCAACCAGCCAATGTGGATGTTCTCTATCCGCTTGAGTTTCTTCATTCCATTGTAGTCAATAATTTCCCAAACCACAATCTCTGTCTTAAGATTGGCATACCGGTTGTTTTGCTTAGAAATGTCAACCAATCTATAAGCCTTTGCAACGGTACTCACCTTTTTTGGTTAGACTTGGGGATCATGTGTTAGAAGGAAAGATAATAACAGGGTCACATGCAGGCCAAGATGTTTGCATACCAAGGATTATCCTAAATACAAAGAGTAAAAAATGGCCTTTCACATTGCAACGGCATCAGTTCCCTATTAGAGTTTGTTACGCCATGACTATTAACAAGTGCCAGGGGCAGACTCTAGAAAAAATTGGAGTGTATTTGAAAAATCCAGTCTTTACCCATGGTCAACTATATGTTGCAGTGTCAAGAGTTACATGCAGGCAAGGATTAAAAATATTGATTGAAAATGAGGATGGATCAAGTGGGTCAGAAACAAGAAATATTGTCTATGATGAAGTGCTTAGGTTTTTATGAGATCTTTATTGTGACCCTCACAACAGAGAACAGTTGACCGAAGACAACCCAACTTCATTATGCTTTGTAAAAATAAAGAACTTTGTTTGTCGTCTGTTTTAATACCTTCTTCCAACCTTCTTGTATATTCGGATCACATTCACCAAAACCTGTGTTATGTATATATGTACGAAGCTTTTATGTATATTTCCCTCTGCACTTTTTCATCTACTATAAAGCATCCTGTAGACCTATAATCTACCTCATGTGCATTATATATATATTGTCATTTATTCGCACAGTAGCGTGTCTGCTTACTTATTGACTATTACTAGCTGTCCTATGTATGTACACATGGCATGTAATGCCCCAGAATCCCATAGAAGTAGTGTAGTTCACAAATACCACACTTACCATTATTGTTGGATAATCATAGTTACATTCAGATGTATTTAGTTTCTTTAATTCCTGGTTCTTACAGATAGTTCTATCACTATGTATACATCTTCCAGTACTACACATTATTATTTGTTTCCCTATACTATATTTTTTTTTAAAGGACCTACACATTTTTACCTACCAGTAGTGCTTTGCTTGCTCCAACACATCATTCATATTCACTTCAAATATATTCAGATAAATAGAATACTCTTTGCTAAAGAATGTGACACGAGTCACACCGATGGCGTGTTCGTGTTAGAGTTACAAGAACTAATGAATATATTGCTGATGGGCCAGAAAAAAGGATCCTACGAATTAGATTTGTTCTACTTGATGAAGAGGTAAATTTCCATAAAATTTATCTACCTATGTATGCTCACTACATTTCTAATTTACACATGTCTTATCTTAAATGTTTTATTCAGGTGGTACAATGGAATGCCAGATACCAGAACACCATGTAGCCCAGTTTAAAGGAAAACTCTATGACAACCATGTTTATTACATCGAATACTTCGAGGTTACTGAGGCCAAAAAAACATACCAGGCCGTTCATCTACCAATTATGGCGAGATTCACCAAATACACTACAATTAGAGAGATCACACCTGTTCCAGATAGTTTTCCTCAATATGCATACACACTTACTTCGTTTTAGGTCTTAAGAAGCCGCATAGGTGATAAAAATTTTCTCTCAGGTGCGCTTCTTTCGACCTTTGTACTTTTCTATTGCAAGATAGATACGTTTTAGATTTTATCCCATTGAGTTTTTTTTTTTTAAAAAAAACTGCAGCTTCAGGCCAGTCACACTAGTTGCTCTATTAGGTTCTATATTCTATACAAACTGCTATACATTCAAAGCTTTTAAAAAAAGAAACTGCAGCTTCAGGCCAGTCACACTAGCTGCTCTGTTAGGTTCTATATTCTATACAAACTGCTATACATTCCAAGCTATGCAGATACTAAAACATTTAGAGAAAAAAATCTATCTTTTCCATTTATAGCATAAAGATCAACAATTTAAATACATGAGAATCACCTAATACATCTATAGACTCTGTACAGATAAAGATATACTCACATACAAGACAGTAATCATTTAAATAATTCTTTTTCATCGTTTACCTTCAAATGCTAATGTTTTATTTCCATTATTTTGTTACTAGATACCATTGGTGTGGTCACAACCATAGCACATGTGAAAGCAGTCTATCCAAAAGGCAACGAAAAGTTTGTACGCAACATACATATTGGCAATGGAAGGTACATACTATCACATAAATTAGTTTGCCACCTTGCCACACAGACTATGTAATATATCCATACACGACTACACAGTAGATCAGCCCATTTACCTTCCAATTTATATATATTTACCTTTTTTTTCTTCTCATATCCTCTAAATGCCATGCATGGAAAATTAAAGAGAAACAACTGCTGTTGTACTATGGGGAGAGCATACAGAAAAGTTCGATGCAACTGGGATTCAAGCATCAAGCCTAGATGGTCCTATTTGTGGGCCTAACAGTTGGACTATATGACGGTATCCTTTACTATTTACAGATGCATTGCATCGCTGCTTTGCCTACTACCTACATACAGCCCTGCTTCCATTAAAGGAAAAACTTATAGTGTTTTGTTTCATTCCATACTAGGAAAGTTATCACTTTAAGGAAGCACAATCTGCCAGTGGTACACAGATCCTACTATTCCAGAAATTGTTGCTTTAAAGAACAGGTCCGCTCATAGAGCCTATTTGATTGCTATAGGCCATTAAAACGAAGACATACTCTTTCATATTCCATCTTTTCTTTAGCTTAACTGGTGTGCCCCATGAGATCTCATGGATTGGACAAAAGCTAATGACCAGTGCAGCTGAAAAAACTACTGTTGTTGCCTTATCCAAACTAAATGCACATGATGTTGTGGTGCGTGCAGATTTTCTTACATTACTCTCACACACATATCATTGTTTATTGCTAAGGATGCTTTGCCTTGTCGCAGGGACTTACATATACTGTAGATGTCTCTATAAAAAAGGTAGTCCCACATGAAAATTGGTGGTACATGAGTTGTGCTTCCTGTAAAAGAACAGCTGAGCAAGTGGATAATGAATATATCTGCCAATGGTGCCCAAATATGACTACAGAACCAAGGCAATTCTCTGCTTCTATTAATACTTCTTTACATGTAGCCACATAGCCTACCGCATTACTCATCTATTTACATTCAATCGCTATTCTTATACATTTCAGACATAAATTGGCGCTCCTTGCAACTGACCCATCTGATGTTTCTAAAGAAGATGCACCTATAGCAGAGTTTGTTTTATTTGGTACAATGGCTGAACGATTAATTGGTGCTCCTATTTTTGCTCTAATAACATTAGCTCCAAATATACATGACATAATCCCACCACAGATAACACATCTATACAATAGACAATACAATTTCAGAGTTAGTGGTTCACATGAAGCTTTACAAAGGCTAACACCTTCTTTTCATGTTGATTCCATAGCACCACTTGCAATGCCACTACTTCTAAAAACACTAGACTCCATAGCACCACTTGCAATGCCACTACTTCTAAAAACACCAGACGAAACAACCACCCAATCTGCTTCCTCATCAATGCTTGCAATCCAAGGTCCAAATATTCATCCAACAAATGTCAGTACTCCAATTCAGACAGGTGACCAAACAGCTCATGCGTCTCCACTGAAACATGTATGCTTCCATTCTGATGAGGTATTGATTGTTATCAGTGTACATACAACACCTTCACCAAAAGAAAACAAAATATTATTCTGTTTGATTAGATAGTAACACTTATTTGTCCTAAAAATTTTCAGCCCACCCAAGAGACACCTACAGATGTCGAACATGTTACTGCCTCTGTCTACACGTCTATCACTTTTGCTACTTGCTTCTTATATATTTGTGCTAACCATTTGCGTTACTATTCATGCACAGCCAGAGATAGCTAGCTTAGTCCCTGCTAAACGCAGCATGCTTGAAGATTCAGTCCTTGCGGTAGATTCCCGTGCAGCAATAAGGTCCAACAAATATTTTATCAGTTTGCAATCATACTTCTTTTCTTAATACAATATTTTGTTAATACCATTCTTTTATCATTTCATCCACATCGGAAGACCAGACCATCAGCCATGAAAAAACTACAGATGGATGAAGAAGTAAAGAAAACTTTTCCAAGGTATTTTCTCACCCTGTTTGCTAAGACATGGAAACACAACAAACAATATATACACATTTTTTATTTCCAAGTGTCCTATCACCAGATAAATAGAGCTTGCTATTCATGTTGCATGGATAAACCATAAAAAAAGGATCCCAAACACCTGGACAACACGAGCCCATCCTACTTTCAGATGCAACACTACAACATCAACTGCCTTTTGTTCATGTAGCACACCTCATTTTGTTATGTACATAACTTAAGCATCCATGCCGCAGACTTTGCCACTACATCCATTATGCATAGTACCTGGTATGTTCAAAACCAAAACAGTGCCAAAAAAAAAGAAAGATGCGGACTTCAAACTGGAACTCATGTACTAGACTTCATTTTGTTATGTACATAACTTAAGCATCCATGCCACAGACTTTGCCACTACATCCATTATGCATAGTACCTGGTGATGAACTACGAAGGTCCTATTTTGACCCGATCTTTCGATAAGAAGGTAAGTTCGGTAGTAATCGCTAAGCTCTCACGATCCTAGCTACGAACTCGCAAGGCTCGAAACCACGCAATCGTTGAACTGCTCAACAAGTCGTTATCAACCATGCAAGAATGCCCGGATGACCTGATCACGAAGATCAATTCCTACTTACACCGAAGAAGCACACAAGAACAAGATAAATAAGCAATCTGAAATTACGAATAGGAATTGAAATTGTATTGATAAGCTGGGGTTCTGAAGACAACATCTGGTCGCACTAGCCGCACAAGCAAATGATGGTGTTTCTAGCCTAAGCTGAAATCAATCTAACAAAACCCACCAAACTAGATGGGTGATGCCTGGCCTTATATTAGCACCTAAGGGTGCGGCCAACACACACGACCTAATGTCGATTCTATCTCTAACTCCCGTATCACAGAGAGATTCTTTCCTAATACAGTTATGGAAAGATTACAACTGACTCCATCTAAAAGATATATACTATAACTTATCTACGACCAGTACTATTCATGTCGAGTATCGAGTGTCTTAGGACTGGTCGAAGACCTGGTCGTAAGACTGGTCCTAGAGTGATCTTGAGGAGGCCTCGAGGAGGTCCTAAAGTGGTCCTGGAGGAAGGTCCTAGGGAGGTCCTAGAGGGAAGTGGTCTTGGAGGAGGTCCTAGCGAGGAGGTCCGGGCGAGGAGGTCTTGGAGGGAGGTCTTGGAAGACCTCCGGGTGGTCGTGGAAGACCTCCTGGGTGGTCCTGGAAGAGATCGTGCTATCTCTAGAGGCCAAATTAAATTCCAGAATGTGTCCAGCTTGAACACTTGCTTTCCTGGAGTGGTCCGTGCTATCTTTAGAGGCCAAATTGGATTCCAGAACGTGTACAACTTGAACTCTTGCTTGGTATGTGGAGTAGCGGTCGTATCTAGAGGGTTGATGTCCTCATTATCCTCCCTTTCTTGCATTTGAGTCGTCCTCGACTCACGATCATCCTCCAACAGTAAGAGAAGCTTTAAAACTTGTAGCAACACATTCTCATCTTTTTGCAAAATGTTAGCAATAGCAGGTGGCAAAGAAATAAAGAAAGCTTTGGAAATTAAAGGTGATTGTGCATGCATCAAATCAGCAAAGGTATATTTTGGCTCTGATACCACTTGATGAACCACGAAGGTCCTATTTTGGCCCGATCTTTCAATGAGAAGGTAAGTTCGGTAGTAGTTGCTCAACTCTCACGATCCTGGCTACGAACTCGCAAGGCTCAAAACCACACAATCGCTGAACTGCTCGACAAGTCGTTATCAACCGTGTGCGAATACCCGGATGACCTGATCATGAAGATCAATTCCTGCATACACCGAAGAAGCACACAAGAACAAGATAAATAAGCAATCTGAAATTGCGAATAGGAATTGAAATTGTATTGATAAGTTGGGGTTCTGAAGACAACGTCTAGTCGCACTAGCCGTACAAGCAAACGATGGTGTTTCTAGCCTAAGCTGAAATCAATCTAACAAAACCCGCCGAACTAGATGGGCGATGCCTGGCCTTATATTGGCACCTAAGGTGCGCCACACACACACACGACCTAATGTCGATTCTATCTCTAACTCCGTATCACACAAAGATTCTTTCCTAATACAGTTTATGGAAAGATTACAACCGACTCCATCTAAAAGATATATACTATAACTTATCTCGACTAGTACTATTCATGTCGAGTATCGAGTGTCTTAGGGTCGGTGAAGACACGGTCGAGGACCGGTCTGGAGTGGTCTTGAGGAGGCCCCGAGGAGGTCCTGGAGTGGTCTTGGAGGGAGGTCCTGAGGAGGTCCTGGGGAGGTCCTGGAGGGAAGTGGTCCTGGAGGAGGTCCTGATGAGGAGGTCCTAGCAAGGAGGTCTTGGAGGAGGTCCTGGAAGACCTCCGGGTGGTCCTGGAAGACCTTTTGGGTTGTCCTAGAACTCCAGGTGGTTCTGGAAGACCTCCTAGGTAGTCCTGGAAGAGACCGTGCTATCTCTGGAGGGCGAATTAGATTTCAGAACGTGTCCAGCTTGAACTCTTGCTTTCCTGGAGTGGTCCGTGCTATCTTTGGAGGCCGAATTGGATTCCAGAACGTGTCCAGCTTGAACTCTTACTTGGTATGTGGAGTAGCGGTCGTATCTAGAGGGTTGATGTCCTCATCATCCTCCCCTTCTTGCATTTGAGTCGTCCTCGACCCACGCTCATCCTCCAACGGCAAGAGAAGCTTTAAAACTTGTATCAACACATTCTCATCTTTTTGCAAAATGTTAGTGATAGCAGGTGGCAAAGAAATAGAGAAAGCTTTGGAAATTAAAGGTGATTGTGTATGCATCAAATCAGCAAAGGTATATTTTGGCTTTGATACCACTTGACGAACCACGAAGGTCCTATTTTGGCTCGATCTTTCGATGAGAAGGTAAGTTTGGTAGAAGTCGCTCAACTTTCACGATCCTAGCTACGAACTCGCAAGCCTCAAAACCACGCAGCCTCGAAACCACGCAATCGCTGAACTGCTCGACAAGTTGTTATCAACCATACACGAATACCCGGATGACCTGATCACTAAGATCAATTCTGCATACACCGAAGAAGAACGCAAGAACAAGATAAATAAGCAATTTGAAATTGCGAATATGAATTGAAATTGTATTGATAAGTTGGGGTTCTGAAGACAACGTTTGGTCGCACTAGCCGCACAAGCAAACGATGGTGTTTCTAGCCTAAGCTGAAATCAATCTAACAAAACCTACCAAACTAGATGGGCGATGCCTAGCCTTATATTGGCACCTAAGGGTGCAGCCAACACACACACAACCTAATGTTGATTCTATCTCTAACTCCTGTATCACACAAAGATTCTTTCCTAATACAGTTATGGAAAAATTACAACTGACTCCATCTAAAAGATATATACTATAACTTATCTACGACTAGTACTATTCATGTTGAGTATCGAGTGTCTTAGGACTGGTCCAAGACCTGATCGTAGGAGCTGGAGAACGTCGGTGGATGGGTCCACATAAATTCTACCGATTTGGTGAGGAAAATTTGGTGGTGGTGCGATGGCATGGCGGTACGCTTGGTTGTTACGTCGACCTGCGAGTAAATGGCATTGTCGATTCTATTGAGTCATCATCTGGTTCATGTTCTGCATCATTGCATTCATCAGCTGCGTCTAGGCTGCCATGAACTGACCCATACCCTAATCTGCGGGGGCTGTCGAAGGAGGTGGTGGCTGTGTAAAGGAATCTACATGTTCATCTTGACTTGCCGAGTTGTGGGTCTGCACCATCTGCACAAATCTTTCCGGGCTTAATAGATGAGGAGCAGAAATCACACTAGGTAAGAGGGAAAAGCACAGAGGTGAGCAAGAACAAGGGAGAAAGATAGAACAACCTAACTGGGAAAAGTCGGTTAAACCCAAAGAGCAAATAGCCGGAGAGCTATTAAGAGGCAACAAAACTCAAACAAAAGATCCTATTTACCGAACTAAACGATACTGGAACTAGAAAGGGCAGCTTTGCTAAAGCACCTCTAACCTAACTTATATGGACAGACGACTTGAAACAAACGACAAATCTTGAAACTTCCAGGGCATCCAGCGCTTGATCACGAAGAGCTCGATCCTATAGAGATTACTGAGGTAAGGAGGGGTCAATTTAAATTTGAAAACAAAGTTTCAGAGGGGATAAGGTGTAAGAATCTAAGAATAAGGTGAGAAGAGATTAGAATAAGATGAGAGAAGAATATCTACTCATGTTAATCAGTTGGTTTGATTTAGAAAATAATTTTTTAGACTTTTGACTAAAACAACCATGCTAACTAAGGTTACATCCTACAGTCGATATGGCTCTGATACCATCGCTGTCGGGACCCCGACTAAGCAACCCCAGGACCCTCTGTGCATTTTGGACTAGTCCCAAGATCAGTAGATAGTCCGCACAGTTTCAGCATCAATGTAATCAAAACCATACAACAAACTATAGAAGAAGCAGACAAATTAATATTGATAGAAGCAAAAGACCTCACGGTCAAGTCTTACAAGGTTTGCCGCACAGAGCTTACAACAAAAGAGCTTGCAGCGGAAAAACAAAACAACTCGTGGAAGTCATTCAACATGCCCACAGGCTATCGAGTGGAGGACGTCTCCTAGCTCGCAAGGTCTTCGAAGAACTCCTCTTCATAGAGCTCGGAGCTCCCTAGGACCTCTTCAGCGACTAATCAACCAGAAGGCATAAGCCGTGAGTACTTTGAATGTACTCAGCAAGTCGTAGAGAAATGTATGCAAATAGTATTCATGCTAGGCTTGACAAGGATATCTTTATGGTTACTTCGTAGAAAGTAGAATTGACTGGAAATACAGTAAGTAGATTGCAAAGCACAAGTTGAAAGATTAATTCATAGGTAATCAAGTTTCTTTGAAACAACTCGTGAACACCCAGTTCACTTCCCAGACCACTCGTGAACACCCTGTTCACTTCCCAGACCACTTAGAACACCCACGACAACCATTTTGAGAAAGTCTACCCCTTGCGTGAAATCACTAGGCATTGTCCATAACCGGGGACACGACTATTTAAATAGTTTTACACTCTGCAGAGTTTGTACAGTTTTACCCACAAGACATGACTTCTCTAGTTGGTTGGGCATTCGTCAATGCCCCTGCTCACTACTGTAGGTAAGCAGACTAGAGCACGTGACAAGGCCTTTACAAAGTTATGTTTTGACCCGGTTCTGCTCGCTAAGGATTCTCCACACATGCCCCCTCTTGCGCCATAATCAGCCAACACAGAACCGAATCAAAGCATCGCTAATTAGTTGGCCAGGTCCACCCCATAAATGAACTTGTAGTTGCACAGTATGGCCCAGATCAATGGCTTACAAGGTTAAGTCCTTAGTGGTCGCTCAGGCGAGACTACCTCATCCTAAAGTGCTTACGGCACCCACCTTTGCCACCGACCACTCGCTCGAGCAAAATCATTTTCGGTTCAACCCGACCAAATGGCAACCCATGCCATGGTATAACAAATTTTATTATTAGCGGCAATACATGCCACAATTCCATATTTACTTATTCAAATTTATCATCATTAAATCATCTGATCGAGAGACATCGCATAACTAAAGCAGGACTAAGCAATAGACGCACCCCTGTTGGTATCTCAAAAATGTCCAACTAAGATTACCCAACGTATGGTGTCCAAGGGTACATGTCAACATATCAATCACAAGTATTCAAGGAGCCATACTGTCGAGTAGGTATTTAGCTATTTTCCAAACCATTTTTATACAATGAGCCATGCATGTTGGTTTAAAACAATATAATTTTGCAAACTGGATACAACTTGATCAAAGGTCTACAACTTGCCTTCGTTGAAGAGTTGAGATGCTTCGGTCGAGGTTGCCGGGTCCAAGAACTCTTCAGAGAAGCCGAAATCTACATATGCGAAAAGAGCCAAATAAATACAACAAATCCAAACAAAAACCAAAAACTACCAAACTAGAACCAAAAGAAAAGGCGCTGAAATAGATGAATTAGGAACGGGTTCTTGGGAGGAGGTCCAACTGAGAGGGTGGTTGAGGAAGGTCCTGAGGAGGAGGACCTAAGGAGGATACGACTACTCAACGTGATCGTAGGAGAAAGGAAGAGAACAGGGTACGAAGAAACTGGGCGAGAGCAAGAGAGTTGGGGTGAGGCTAAAGGAGATGAAAGAGGGCTGCTCAAGCTTTTATAGCCAGGGAGACGGGGAGAGTCGCTGATAGACTCAGAGGCACACACGATCAAGGGTAGGTGAAGGAGGAGATGGGGGCGAGTAGGGGAGGAGACAAGAGGGGGAATGGGTACTGTAGAAGCACAACATTTAATGCGACATAACGACATTTAATGGGCGAATACTATCGCGTCAACAATGACCTTGACGGAGGAAGAAGAAGGTGGCGGGTGTGAGATGAGGCTAGTCAAAACTTCGGAAGGTGGTCCAACCAAAGGGAGGTCGTGACCAAAGGGAGGTCGTGACCAAAGGAAGGTCATGACAGAAGGAGGTCATGACCAGAAGGGGTCGTGACCAGAGGGGAGGTCGTGACTGAAGGGGAGGTCGTGACCGAAGGGGTGGTCGTGACCAGTCTCCAGGACCGCCCGGAGGTCTCCTAGGACCGCTGAGGTCTTCCAAGACCACCGGAGGTCTCCTAGGACCACTCGGAGGTCTGGATTGAGGGAGAGGTCCAAACGGAGAGGGAGGTCTAAACCAAAAGGGAGGTCTAAACCGAGAGACAGGTTTAAACCAAAAGGGTGGTCTAAACCAAAAGGGAGGAGAGCTGGGTCAAGGAGAAGACAGAATGAACAGATAAAAGGGATCTTCACACACATAGAACTCCAGCAAACTCAAAACAAACCAAACTCGAATTAATTGAAGTTTGATTAATTCACATTAAATTGCTTTTAATTTCCAAAATCTCAGGTTAAACTTTAGCAAATCAACAAACCAAATGATTATTTTTATTTTCGAAAATTTTCAGAAAACCCAAAAAATTGGGATGTTACACAACAATGTCAGCTTGTGCAATAAATTTCTTGGGCTTGAATATTCCTTTTAGGTCTGTCGACTACAATGAAATGTTATGGTGGTTGAAAGACAACATGAGCATCCTGTATATTTTCCTTTTCGGTTTCTGTTATAGATCCTGAATCAATAATATGCTCCACATGCACGATTGATTTCTACAGCTTCTCAACGGGAATATCAATATATGGTTTATCATGCAACATAGTAGAGTCATCAAAGTAACACTTCTACTGATAACCACCTTTCTAGTTTCAGGATTCCACAATTTATATCATTTCACACCGGATTTATAACCAATGAAAATGCACTTAGCGGCTTAGGCTCCAATTTACCATTGTTAACAGGAGCATAGATAACCAAATATTCTCAAATTTGAATAATCTGTTGGAGAACCAGATCATACATCAATTGGAGTATTTTTTTTTATCAATTGTCAAGTTTGATGGCCGATTGATCAAATAATAAGTAGTGGACATAGCTTCAACTCAATAACTCCTAGGTAAGTCGGAGTTAGATAACATACCTTCTCCATAATGGTTCCATTCGGGCACACCATTTTGCTAAGGAGTACCTAGGATAGTGTAATGTTTCACAATGCCATCTGATCTGCATAAAGCTTCAAATTCTCTAGAACAAAACTCTAAGCCATTATTAATACATAGCTTCTTGACATGCTTGCCAGTTTACTTTTCAATCATAATCTTTCACTTTTTGAATGTCTTGAACACATCCGATTTGTGTTTCGTGAAATATGGCCAAGCTCTTCTTGAATAATCATCAATGATGGTCAACATGTAACCAGCACCTCGAAGGACGGAACACGCGATTCTCGCCACAATCAAAGTGAACATAATCCAATATGTCTTTTGTAGAGTGAATTATTGTGCTGAACTTTACCCTCTTTTGCTTGCCAAAGACACAGTGTTTATAAAACTTTCAACTTATCGATGTTTTGACCATCAAGGAGTCCTCTTTTGCATAACTTCATTATGCCAATTTCACTTATATGATCTAGACGCATATGCCAAAGATTAGTAGCATTAGAATCGGATGATTTATTAGAGACAATAGCAGCATTACCAGAAATTGTAGTATATTGCACATGATATAAGTTGACAGCTTTCATATCACCTTTCATCACAACAAGAGAGCCTTCGGAGTTCTTCATAACTCCATCTCCACCTAAATACTTGTACCATTTAGCATTAAGAGTATTAAGCGAGATAGGATTTCTCTTCAAACCCAGAATGTATTGAACATTTGACAAAGTTCTAATGATGCCATCAAACATCTTGATCTGGATAGAACCAATGTATGCAATCTTGCATGATGAATTATCACCCATCAACACAGAACCACTTGACGTAGCTTCATAATTTATGAACCAATCTCGGTTCGGACTCATGTGGAAAGTACGGGTCGTATCAAGAATCCACTTATCACCGATTTTAGAATTACCAGCAAAGACAATGGGAACATCTCCATCAGAACCTTGCTTAGTAACAATTATGGCTTTAGCATCATCCTCTTGTTGATACTTCTTGAAATTGTTATTCATTTTTCTTTACCCACCAGCACTCACATATATTGTGTTCATCTTTTTTGCAATACTTGCACTTCTTGTACCTGCCTCTGGATTTCGATCCACCTTTGTAATTTATGCTCTAGCTTTTGCCTCTTGAATTGCTGTTTGAACTCCTTTCCTGTTGTTTGCCACGGACAACCAGACCTTCTGTATGAGAATTTGAACTTTCGTTCAGAACCATGAGTTTCATCTTTTCATTTGCTCGTAGTGCTTCATAGACTTCATTAAATGTAAGAGTATCTCAACTATATAGAATAGTATCTTTGAACGTAGATGATTAACTAGGCAGCGATCATAAAAGAATAAGACCCTAAATTACCATCATCGTATTTTACTTCCATAGACTCGAGATTCGAGACAACCTCCTTGAACGCTGTCAGGTGGTTCAATAATGACCCGCCTTCTGTCATCTTTTGTGAATAAAGTTTCTGCTTCAAACGCATCTTACTAGTCAGATCTTTAATCATGCAAATCTACTCCAGTTTCAACCATAATGTGGCGACGGTCTTCTCTTTCAAAACCTCATGCGGAATATTATTTGATAGATGAAGATGAATCTGAGATAAGGTCTTACGATCTTTTCTTTGCTTCTTCTCAAGAGACCATGCAACGAGCATCTTGTCAATTTCTAATAAAGCATCATTCAAATCGAGCTCTGCAAGAATAACTTACATCTTGATTTTCCATAGAGAAAATCCCGTGTCTCGATCTAGCAGCAGAAGATCATACTTCATTACCGCCATGCAGAATGAATTCTGAATTTGCTAGTACAAATATGTGTGTACCTAGTAATAAATTGTGGCTTCCTTGTTACATCTTCCGAGTACGCAAAGCAATTACCTTGTAAACTCCTGGGTAGGGGTGGATAACGAGCCAGCTTAGCCCGGCTCGGCTCGTTAAGCTAATGAGCAGAATATTAGGCTCGGCTTGGCTCGGTAAAAAGCTCGAACTTGACTCGTTAGGCTCGTTAAGAAAGTCATGAGATCACAGTTTGGGGCTCGTTAGACTTGTTAGGCTCACTAAAAAATAGAAAATCAGCCTAATAAAATTTTTACAAAGTCGTGAGATCACAGCTTGGGGCTTGGGCCTCCCTGGACCGTCTAAGGGTTATTGGGTTGGACTGGTTTGGTACTACTACTCAACTGTGCTGGTTTTTTAACGAGCTTAACGAGCAACTCGCGAGACAGCTTGAACTCGGCTCGTTAAGAAAACGAGCTAAATTGCCGGCTCGGCTCATTAAGGGACCGAGTTCGAGCCGAGTCGAGCCGAGCCCTTAACGAGTCGAGCTGGCTCGCGAGTCTCGAGCTTTTTTCCACCCTTACTCCTGGGTCAGCTGTGCACAAGACAAATCTGACTTCGGTGATTTTCGGCCACTTTTGCTCGAGTCTTCTTCTCGGGTTCACATGATATAGGTCTCCCTCCTCGTGTTGGTTGCGTGTGGACGGCTTCCTCGGGTTCTGGACCTATTTGGTACGGCTGTAGTTTTTCTAAAAACTGCTTCCGGCTGGGCTGCAGGATTGAACGACTGAGCTGAAGATGTTTGGTGTTTGGTTATCTGCCTTTTAGATAGGTTGGTTGTAGTTTCTGAGATGATAAATGTCTGAAATGCTCCTGAGGATAGTAACAACTTGTTTGATGCCGTTTAACAGTAATTAATGCAATTGACAACATTTTCCTATTGTTCTTGCTTTGTTCAATAAACATGCGGCATGGCCTCTAGGAACCAGCCAAGAAATGAAAAATGCAAAAAAAAAAAACCCTAGAAAATTGAATACTTCTCCTTGAGGAGAAACGAATTAAAAAGAATCAGTAACATCACTCCTTGCCACAGATTGCCCCGTGTATTTGGATCCCCTGCTTGCATGCCCAAAAGGAAAAGTACGAATTGTATGTCAGAATCCTGAGACAGTTGGAAGAATTATCAAGAGCATCAGCAAGACGAAGCTGTCTAAGAAGACGTGTTTCTGAATGAGAGGCGTCTTTCTTATGTCCATCCACAGAGTACGTTTTTACACTCAGAAGGCGTATTCTTGTAGCTGCAAGTGTGACCCGTCCTTTTGCAATGTCCATGGGAAGTCTCCTGCTTTCCGTTCTGGCAAAGCTTCAAACCTACTCTAAAAAAATACTTCAAACCTTCACTTCCGCATAGGTAGGAATAAAGATTAAACCTGTGAGGTGCATCAGTTCATCGGATGGACCAAGTTTCTTTAAGGAATAAATCCATATTACATCCTTGAACTCTACGGAGACTCCCAAATCCCCCCTCAACTCCAAAACCGTTTGGTTTACACCCTCAAACTCCCAATACCATCTCACCCGACCCCCTCGAGCCGAATCCAGCTGGTTTTTGGTCTACGTGGCATCCACGCTGGCCAGGTTTCGCCTCGTCAGCACCTTCCCTTCTAGTTGTGATCCTTGTGATGCATATTGCTCGCCCTCGCCTCTTTGCTTCCCCTCCCTTTACCCATCATCGCCGCCTCTCGTCCTCTGCCCTCCCTGCTCACTCGGCGGCGCGACAAGCTTAGAGAGCAATTCGCCATGGCGAGCCCCGTGCGGATCGATCCGCCTTTGGATAAGCTGGCGTGGAGCGGTGAAGGCACTCAAGGAAGCGACGGATCTGGAGGTCAATCTCCTCCGGGGCAGCCTCACCAAGATCCACTCCGCGCTCCTGGCAGAGAACACCTCCGCCGCCCTCCAGGACCTCTCGCTCTGCCCCCAAGGCACAGCTCCCCACATCGCACCCTCCATCCTTCTCTTCCTTTCCACGGTCATTTGATTTGGCTTTGGTTAACCTTTCTTTTGCGGCTTAGGGTGTGCAGGCGGCGACGAGGGGGAGGAGGTAGGACTGCGTGGCCGACGAAGGCCTTCAGCGGCGAAGCCAGCAGAGACTTGGCCGAGGACGTCGGCGAGGAGGTCAAAACAGCGTCAGCGTCTGTGTGCGTCCATGACGAGTGTCTTGTGGCCTGATCGAGGCGTGGTTAGGGCGGCGGGCAGTGGCAGCAGCGTCGATGAGGTGGCGAGTGCAGGACTCCTCAAAGGAGATGGGCGCGAAGAGGGCGGAGGTGACGGTGAGGAAGAGGTGGTCGTGGAGCGGGTGGTCGGAGGGGAAGGTGATGCGGGGAGGGCGGGAGGAGGTAGTCATCGATGAAGGAGAGGAGGAGGGGCCTGAGGTGGAAGGGGAGGCCGCGGAGGGAGAGGGAGGAGACGGCGAGGTCGAGGTGTGGGAGGGGGAGCCATCGGTCGCGGCGGGGAGAGTAGAAGTCATCGAGGAGCTGCTCCCACTCCTGCGGCGAGAGGGAAGCGGGGGTGGTGGGTGGGGGCTTGAGGGATGGCTGCCGGTCCATCGCCGGCGACCGGAGAGGGAGAAGGATGTGATGGGAGACGAGAGAGAGAGGGATCTGGTCCATTCCTTTTATCTGCTACTGATTCATATGCCATGTAAGCCAAAACCAGTGATGTGGTGCCAACATGTCCAAAACCACCAATGAAACCAACGTAGGGTGTAACTTGATCTGGTATTGGCAGTTCGAGGGTATAAACCAAACGGTTTTATAGTTCAGGGTGTTTTTTGGACTCTCGCCAAAGTTCAGGGGTGTAATATAGACTTATTCCTTTCTTTAATCATATTGGTATGTCTAGGCTTAAAACGAGCATACGCTCATCCCAATCAATCATCAGGGGGAACATTTCAACCAACATTTGCTCAACCAGAAAAACCAATCTCAAACTAATGATAGTACATGAAGTCATGAATACTAGGACAAGCATTTTCGTTCACAATGACAAGACAGTCCTCTATTCTGAATTCTGAAGAACACTGATCCACAAGTTGACCTCCGTATTTTACATATGAATTCACTACTATTGTACAGATGACCATATCGGTGATATCCCTTGTGGTCTAGAGCAGATGCTATGGTACACACATGTCCGCCCTTCTATGATCCTCGTCTCAGGAAGACGAAGAGCGAACCTCTGGATCCTTTTCCTAGTCTGATCTTCTGGTCCACATAAGTGATTTCCAGCTTAACTTCCCTCTCACCACCGTATTGAAGCCCCAAGGAGCCTACCTTCAGTTCTGGGGGCTCAAATATGACCTGAATCCACTTACTGTCCAATACATTCAGCTTACCTGCATGAACAACACAGAAAGAACTTCATGAAATCAAATAACAATTACCACCATTATGTGCAATCTGAATGGAATGTGCTGACAACCAGTGCTTATTTACCTTTCAAAGATACTGCGCCATCAAGACCAACGACGGAGAAGGACACTTTGTTCCTGACGATGTCAGGGGCTTCCACCACCTGAATCATTTCGTCAGTTTTAAATATCAGGCGGCCGAAAGGAGTGCGGTAGAGTCCTCCTGGGGATCGAGTGACACTACATACTTTTGTGTGAGTATTTACTTAATTTGGTGTGTTTTATTTATTACTTTTTTGTTTGCTCCATCGACCGACCGACCTTTAAGATATCCAGCACCACACAAGGGGTGGGTTGCTGTCTTGATTATGTATGAAACTTTGCATATGCAATGATCCATGTCTGCCATTATATATATCATTCACAACTTTATGTATATTTTAGACTTAAATTGACAAACACCTCCCGACCGGCCCCATTGTTCCATTGATTAAGTACATCCAATCCTTAATGCCATGCTTTACTGTATTACACATGATCTGTTTGCCTATTACTTATCTGGCTAGTGAAATCTTGCATCAAATGATGATATATGTTGGCTCTCCATTGATAATATTCAGATGGCACAAAAAATGTGAGGTAGCTTGATGAGAACACAAGAAATACAAGATATGCGCATTGAAGTGAAAAAGTTTTAACAAGAGCTGCCACTTAGTTCACGAAAATCTCAATCAGGTGCAACTCGTTTCAATTTGTACAAGACACCACAATTCTTTCCAGTTAGGTCCACTCAAGTCATCATTATAAATGTCTAATATATGTTGTTAATATGACAGCAACCTAGGTCTGCACATGTTAATCTGGAGTCTGGACTATACCTGTGACAAATTGACAAGGCATCAATAAGAGTTTTCATTTCACAAATTAGTGCATATTGTGTTCATTGATGTGTGATACTAGTCACCAAACCTAGATCTCACTCAGCACCACATATGAACATATGAACTAAGCATGATTCATGCTATTTCTATCTCAGTCAGTCACAAATTAGTGCATATTATGTAGGAACAAATATTTTCCATTACTTCCTATAAAATTCTAAAAAAGCTTCAGTAGAGAATGCAAATTACATATGAACTAAGCATGATTCATGCTACTTCTATCGAAATCGTGATATACTAACAACATGTATTCATCCACACAACAATCCCCCATACGGCCTACACAACAGACAAGACACGCTTCATGCAAAAATAGACAACATACAACCTTGAGGAGGGAGCCGGTGACAGGCCGGAGAGGAGGTTGGCGATGGGCTGCGGAGGAGGCGTTGTTTCAGTGGAAGAGGAGGTGACGGCCTGCTTCAAGGGGAAGAGGAGGCAACGGGCTGCGTCGAAGGAGGGAGGCGGCGGAGGCGGCCGCTCGTCGGGTTGGAGTCGGAGGAGGATGGCTCGGATCCAGTGGGCGGTGGTGTGGCCAGGTGCTCGTGGGTCGGAGGCGGAGGAGGATGGCCCGGATCTGGTGGGCAGCGGCACTACTGGGCGCTCGGGGGTCGGAAGTGGAGGAGGATAGCTCGGATCCGGTGGGGGGTGGCGCAGCCAGGCACTTGGGGGTCAGAGGTGGAGGAGGATGACCTGGATCCGTTTGTGGGGGGGCAGATCCGGTACATGAGACACAAATTTTACATGAAAGAACTCTTTCGGAAAAAAACCACGGACGCATGAAATCGATATTACTATACGAGGATATGTTTACAATGAAGATCTTTCTCTTACCTATGGACTACGTGGATATATTTATAGTGATACATGAAAGACTCTGTGTGAAGTAGAACTATAACTTAGAGTAGAAAACTCAACTTGTATCACACTCAAACTCAACAAACTCACTACTTTCTTCTTTTCCTTGCAGTTGTGCAGTTCCCCATGCTGTTCTGGCTAGGCAACATCAGCGGCTGATGTTTCAGTTTTGTTCTAGAAACCTATTAATCAATTTTTTGTTCTTTTTGTTTTATGGTGGAGACCAAGTATAGCAGAATAGATTTGAGTTACATCGTAGTGATGAACTTTGTAGTAGCTTTCACTATCGTTCATGCTGCTAAAGTGACAAATTTCTGGATGAAATGTGAAGCATACGGGTTTGGACCCACCTTGTCATCCAGTATGATTCTGACCTGACAGTAGCAGTACTCGTGGATGCTGACTTTCTCACAATCATCTAACCTACCGTGTTTAAACTGCTATTGTTTCCATAATGACGAGTAAAAATCCATCCAGATACGCCAGGCTCAATGAGCTTTACCATAAAAATATCTTGAAAACACAACGGCCATGTATGATGTATAGTCCACAATATTGCAAACAGTCACGATTACAAAACAGTCACACTAGGGCGGCTGTCTCCACAAATACAACACGATTAAGCAAACACGTAGCAATGACAACACCTAGACGCAATTACACTCCATGGCTGTCCCCAGGAATACAACACAAGTAAATTGACATCCAAGCACAAGGTAACTAATTCACAATACAACAACACAAGTAAACAACACTAGTGGCTGAGCAGAGCGTCTCAAGGATCACTCAATCTGGAGAGTATGAACCGTACCTTTCGAGTGGTCGGTTCCATTGCCGATGGAGAGAATTGTAGAGCAGTCAGGACTCAGGAGAGTCCTTGGAGGGTCAGGCAGAGGGTCCACTACAACGGTGCCCTCCAACATCAGCACCACCTTGCGCATCGTTGGCCTCACTAACGGGTCTTTTTCGATGCACCAAATCGCCACACGCGCCAACTTATCCACACTCTCCATGTCCGCCGACACCTCGCTTTCTCCCTGAACCAAAAGCTCGGTCCTTCCGTTTCTGATCAAGTTCTCCGCCCACTCCTTTAGCCTTGCCACTGTGCCGGCATTCTTATCGTCAGGAGAACGCTCGTCAAAGGTTATCTTCCAACATATCATCTGCAGAAGCACGATACCTGTCGGTGTTTTAGAACCGAACTTACGTAAAGATTGTTTGATTCGGGGGGTCTCCTAGAATAGAATCATGCAGAGAGATCGACACGGGAATTTTTATACTGAGTTGGGCCTTCTCCGAGAGAATAACAACCCTACTCCTGTGTGTGTATGGTATTGAGTGTATCTTGAACAATCGAGGAAAAACTAAGACTATTACAGATAGTGCTTGTATTCACGATGGCTCGATCCTCCTCTCCTTTCTAGTTGCCGCCTTTTATAGTGCGTGAAGGAGCGGCGATTACTCAGTAAAGCGGCGCCTCATCACCTCTGTAGCAGGCGCATGTTGGTAGTAATTACGGTGTATTAATTCCTCCACGTCGCTCCATGACTATATACCGTAGATAATGGGGTATTACGTGCCATTATTACGTAGAATAACAAACATATGATGATTGTTTGAATCCCTTAATCAATAAGACCCACTTGTCTGCGAGGTTCATTTGATTATAAGGTGGTCGTGGCTGACCTAGTCGTAGAGGAATCTCGACTATGAGGTAGTCGTAGCAAGACTTACGACTATGGGATAGTCGTAGCATAACTTACGACTATGGGGGTGGTCGAGAAGAACTTACGACCATCCATTTGGTTCTTCCTTCATAACATTAAGGGTACACTCAAGGTTCACATGGCGTCATATTTACCTATAATAAAATTATAGATAAAAGGTAAAATGAGGATTATTATATCCTCGTCATCTAGCCCCGACTTCAAGTGAAAGCAACTTACTTGGTAAAGGGTTCTAGATGGTCTTACGATCATGAGAGGATCGTGAAAATAATCGAAGGAAAAACTCTTCGATTGTATACTACTGACGAAATGTGCTTGGTCAAGAAAATTGCTTACGACTATCAAGTGGTCGTAAAAGCATTTCTCGATCACAAGGTGGTCGTAGTATAGTGATCGGAAGAAGGAACTTTCCGATTATCATTTCCTTTGGTTGAAAAGATCTAACCAAGGAAGTAATTTCGCTTGAAATGTAGCATAAACTGAATTTCTCGAGCGGACACCTTGGGAATCTCAAAGCGACACCGTTAGCTTTGTCTGTTGAAGCGATTCAAAGCGGTGGCGACCCTTGGAATATCACGCCCCGGCTCAAGGTCTGTGATTATATATACTCAGGGGGTAAAACCTAAGATCTTACTTTTCCCCAAATTGCTCCTCTTTGTTCTTCAACCTCTTGCCTTCTCCTTGAAGTCGTTCTTGCCTTCTCGCTACCACTCCAATTGTGCCCTCTTTTTCGACCCAAAATTTCTGTTTCGAGAGAGATAGCCAGAAAGTTTCGAGTGGGAAGAGTCGGAGATGGATCTGGCGAAGATTCAAGCCCTAGTTGTCGTGGGAAGATTCGAGAAGACTCTCGTGAAATGGCTTAGGCATTTGGGCTGACATTGGCCGTCGGGGAGAATGGGCAAATTCCGTCTTCGGGCTTATTGTGAGTGTGGCCTTCGACTGCCTGCTCACCCCTTTCTCACCGTTGTGCTCGAGCATTTTGGGGTGGAGTTAGTGAACCTTGGCCCTAACTCTATCACCATGCTGAGCGTTTTCGTATATTTGTGCGAGGCGTACCTAGGAATTCCGGCGGACCTTGAGCTTTTCCAATATTTCTATGGAATGTCTCGGCAAGTTGGGATTCTTTGGAAGTTCTGATCTAAAACTCCTGACGGAAGTCGAGGAGTATGTTGAGTTTCACCGGTCTTCGTGGCGGGATGGAGAAAGAGGTGGTTTCTTTGGAAAGTCACCTCGGAAGGCGACCTCTCTTTAAGTGGGAAAGGCTGCTGAAAAGCAATCTTCATGGGATTCGACTCCTGAAGATATCAGCCGGATTGCCCCTTATGTTCAAGCTATCAAGGACTTGAAGAAGGAAGGGCTGACCGGATGGCATGTGGTGAAAGATTTCATCACCGCCGAATTAGTCCTTTGAAGAAAGCGAGCATCCCTATGTGGAGATACTGGGGCTATGACCCAACCGGGGACTACAAGCGAGGGTAAGTGAATTTTCGACTTAGCTCTCGGTTGGTTCTTTCTGCAAAGTTGTTTAAAAGATGCCTTTATCTGTTTGAGCAGATCTTTCACCCGCGGAGATTGGCGTTAGAGTCAAACTTCGTTTGTGAAAGTCTCCGCCACTTAATGTGGCGGTTCCTAAAATCCTTGCGGTCGTATCCGCAGAGGAAAGGATGGTTCGCCTAAAGGTAATCAGTAGTTGATTTTGTCTTTAAGACTTTATAGTCATAGAAAGAACTTACGACTAGAGAAATGTTGTAGAAAAAACTTACAACTTAGTTGTGACCGTAGGAAATCTTACGATCGAGGAAAGGTCGTAGAAAAACTTACGACTTGATACTGGTCGTAGAAAATCTTCTGACGAGTTAGTAATTCTTCTCTTCTGTTTTGCTTTCTGAAAGTAGGCATGGAAAATCGTCGGGATGATGAAGAAGGCATCTTGATAACCATCGGTGCGGGGTTGACAAATGACAAAGGCTCGGCTCCTTCGTCCAAGAGGCGTCGACTTTTAAGGAGTGACGACAAAGGAGGGCGAGCTCGAGTTCTAGCCCTTGACGGATCCTCTGCAAAGCTTGTGGCGGAACATAGCAATCAAGCCGAGGCTAAAATAAATGAAGTGGAGGAGGTCAAGTAGGTGAACCTCTAAAGCGCAAACCTCGCAAGGCCAAGGTACCCTTCTATTATGACAAAAAATCTTTCGCGATTTACGCCACTCTGGTTTTGTTAAGCACTTGGAAAAGGAGGCGGAAGGATTTTATGTCTTTTGTGAAGGATAATACCGCTCGATGAGAGCCTATGGTGATGGCAATCTTTGCTCTTGGAGTGGTCGAGGCCGATCTCGGCCATCGAAAGTCGAGGAGACCGAGAGATGGTCATTGTTCAAGATCCACGACGGGCGTGGTGGTGGCTAAGCCCATTCTTCAACTCGAACTTGACCAGAGGTGGTCGAGAGAAGAAGAAATCTTCCGTTGGGAAAGTGACTCCCAAGTTCTGTTTAGGTCCAAGGTGCGAGAGGTTTGTGAAATATACTAAAGTGTAAAAACATAATTTACCTTTTTCCTTTTCACAACTTTGAATTGCTTTCCTTTTCTTTGTTTTAGCCCGACTCCTTGACCCGAGAATGCTTAGTTGAGAAACCTATTGCTACCTCTCCAAGCTGCTTTGGAGAGACAACAAGGAAGTGGTCGAGGATCATCCTCGGCCCGGTGGTAGAGGAAGTCGTGGCGCTGAAGTGGTTACGACAACTAATGAGGTACTGTTGTACCCGATGGTAGCGGCTACAACCTCTGAAGTAGCAGCGGTGACCACAGAGATGATCGTGGAGACTCGGTGGTGCGACCCTTGAGATGGTCGTGAAAGCTCCAACAACAGTGCGACTCTTGAGGCGGTCGCTTCGACCCTTGAGATGGTCGTGGATAGAAAGAGAGCATTGCGAAGCCTCTGGTCAAGATGGTGGCGATTACGTCACCGTCTTGGGAAAGGAGATCGTGCGAGCGTTCCTCCGGTACCCAAAGAAAGCGAGATTCTGAATCGGAAGAAGAAGAGTATTTCAACCTGCGCTGACTTCTTTGGGCTGCTTCCATCGTAGGGTCTTACGCTTTCGGATCTCGCGACCGAGTCCCCATCCCAACGATATTCCCAATAGAGGATACCTTTGATAATGAGCGTCTTGAGAAGGTTTGGTGGGACCAAGTCACGAGGGTAGACAAGTGAAGATCCCGGGTAACTTACTCGATGTTTGCTCGATCAACCATGAATGTAAGTACTTAATCGTACTTATATATATCTACAGTATAATCTTCTCTTGTTTCTCCTTTGTCTTTTCATCTTGCAGAAAGCCATAGAGCAAATTGCTGTTGTCGGTGAATATCATCGACAACTTCTAGAGCTGCGACAGGAAAAAGAGGAACTCTGCAAATAGGCAGAGAGGTGGTAAGTCACTACTATTCATAGTCACCTTGGATTTGACTACTTATATAGTGCTTACGGGAATTTGTCATGGAAAAAATCACGACTAGGTAATGGTCATAAAAGACTTATGACCAGTGGCTTTGTCGTAGAAGAACTTACGACTAGGTCAATGGTTGTAGAAGAACTTACAATCGATTAACCCATGCTCATGTCCACTGTTATCCTTTGCAGGCTAAACAGTGACGCCAAGACCTTAGCCGACTCACTCGATTATGAAAAAGAGGAGTCGAAAAAGTTTAGGGAAGAGGTATTAGACCTCCGGAAAAAGCTTAAAGAAGCTAACTCTGCAACCATGAAGTCGCAGGAAAAATTAAGCGATGAAGTCTTGAACTTAAGATCGCTTATATCTTTGATCTTTACCTAACTCTTGCTTCTTTTGAGAAAAAAGAAGGCGAGGCGAAAAAGCTCGAGAATGAAGTTAGAGAAAACTTGATTATTCACGAGCTTACTCGTATGTCCAAAAATAAAGATCAAAACCTTGAGGCGCCGAGAACTTCGAATATCAAGTAAGTAATTCTTTACTGCAGTCCTTCTGAGTTATTTCCTTTTCTCACTTCCACTTCCTTTCTAGCAATGGGCGTTAAATTGAGAGAACTTGAGGATGAAATCGCGGATAAAGCCGTGATTTATAATCGAGCAAATCCTTATTGCAAAGAAGAATGTGGAGGATATTGTATCATGGGAGAAAAAGTATCTTTGAGACCGTTGCTTCCCATAATGAAGAGGTCAAGAAGTTGGATTCTCAACTAGTGGGTAAGAAGTTCTTTTACCCGTGGTTATTTTTGTTTTCTTTTTCCTCTAGGAGTTTATTTTTGTTTGACCAATCTTATTTCTTGAGCAAGTGGTGAAAACAAAAAGCTCATGAGCTTCGACTTGTACCCAACAGGAGATGGAAGCAATGAAGATTAAACTTCAAGGAAACATCACGCTCTGAACAATGTGCTTGGTGAGCTACATAGTGAGGAAAGACTCCTCAAGATGATACAATAGCTGCTCACACAAGTACCATTGGGGATCAAGTCGGGATTTTGCAAGATCTGGTGACCACTCTGAAGGCCAACCAAGTTGAATCGATAAAGGAGGGTCGAAGCTGCGATAAGTTATGCATTAGCAAAACTAAAGCTCATGACCCCAACCTTAATGTGCAACCACTAAAGCCGACTTCAAGCGCTTTCTGAAGCGAAGGAAGGCGTCGATGGAGGAGATGCAATCGGTTGGTAGGAAAGTTTGAGAGGAGATGCGATTAGGCTCTCCTCTTGAGTAGTTTGTAATGAACTTGTGAAAAACAATATTTTGTTGATGTAATCCATCTTGTTCCCTGCAAATCATCTTGTCGAGTAGTTAGCAACTCAAAAGATAATTAATGAATTTAAAGACTAAGAAATGAAGTCAAATGTAATGATTTTATCCTAGCCCCGACTATTTGCTTAGTTTGTGAAAACTAAGTAAGTAGTTTTGTCTCTACAAATCATCTTGTCGAGTAGTTAGTAACTCAAAAGATAATTAACGAAATAAAGACTAAGAATTGAAATCAAATTATCCTAGCCCCGACTATTTCTTTGAGTTTGTTTAGACAAACTAAGTAAATAGTCTGTAGAAAGGTTTATGAAAGCAGAGAGGTTTGTTTAACTTGTAGTTTTGGGTCTCAATTGTCATGCCTTTGGTCGAAAGGGTGGTAACGAGTTGACACTAGGAAGTTCCTTCTAGTGGGCGGGACCACGTCTTGAGAGGAGAGGCTTCGACTAGGTAATGTTAACATCTCGACTAGTTTAATCAAATCGAGAACGGCAACTTGAGTTAAGCAAGCGTCTAGAGGACTTTAAAATATTTACTCGTCCTTCTCGGTGGACTCGATAAGTCCGTCTCCGGTAGCAAGAGTAGGAAGCGAACAAAGCTAGAAGCTCCTTCCGATTAGGCGGGACCACGTGCGAGAGAGGAGAGGCTTCGACTAGATGTGTCTCTTCCTCCGACCAGTTGAGATGAAACGAGTACACCCAAGACGGTTAAGCAAATCTGAGAAAGTGCACTCTTCTTAGAGTATTTTTCAAATTAACTGAAGAAATAAACTAAGGTGAAAAGAGTTGACCTTCAAAAATATTTCGACTAAATAAAACCCGAGTTCTTTGTGTTGGCCATAAAAGCGAGTAACGAGTCGACACTAGGAAACTCGTTACTCGCTTGGGGGTGGTCGTAGAAGAACTTACGACCATCCATTTGGTTCTTCCTTCATAACATTAAGGGGTACACTCAGGGTTCACATGACGTCATATTTACCTATAATAAAAATTATAGATAAAAGGTAAAATAAAATTATTATATCCTCGTCAATACCGAAACTGTACACGTCCACCTTGTTGTCCACATTGTTCCCACCATCAGACCATTCAGGTGCAACATAGCCCTCGGTGCCTATAAATTTGGTGATCTTGTTCTGCACTTGCTGGTCGCTAAGGAGCTTTGAGATCCCAAAGTCTGTTATCCTCGGAGCACAGTTGTGATCCAGCAATATGTTGTCCGGCTTGATGTCACAGTGGATGATCGGATAGGTGCACCCGTAATGTAGGTACTCCAATCCCCTGGCAATGCCTAGTACAGCCTCGGCGAGCCAGCTCCAGGGTGGTCTCTCCTGTCGTTTCATGAAGTCGCCAAGGGAGCCTTCTGACATGAACTCGAACACCAGGATTCGGTGACTCCCCTCTTTGCAGTACCCAATCATGCGGATTAGGTTCCGGTGGTGGATCCGCCCGATGGATTGCACCTCTTTTGTGAACTCTTTCTCCCTGTAATCACCTGAGTGGCTGAGCTTCTTTACTGCAACAGCTGTTGACTTTACTGTATCATCTGATTGCAGCAAATTCACAACCCCTTTGTAGACCACACCAAAGCCGCCTCTACCCAATTCCTCTTTGAAGCCATTGGTTGCTTGATGGAGATCCTTGTAAGTGAAAACTCTAGAAATGAACAGGCTCTCGTTGGCTTTCTTCTTCCTGAAGTGGCAGCACACTAGGAGGCCGATAGTAACCGTGGCAAATGCCAACAGACACATGAATATGATGTGAGGCGGCTTACTGATCATCCTAGACGACGTTGCTGGGACGGAAGGATTAGTCGTACGCACTTTGATCAATGCCTTCTGAACACTAGTGTATTTTGTCTCCTGGTCTCCTATTAGCAGCCCCATCTCTATGCAATAAATTCCGGTGAGCAGTGCCGCGGTACAGAAGCAGTCGTTCAGGCAGATCTCACGGCATTGCGCCTCCGTCGTTGACGGCTGCTTCTTGTAGTAGGACAAGTCTGTTCTCCACTTGGTCGTGTTTGGCAACTCCACCAGGTTGAAGTCGGCTGAGTGATTCTTCCCGTCGCAGCTGTGCGGGACGAAATCCGCCCTGCAGCCTTGGTATTTGTACCGCGCATCCACAAAAACATAGCCACTCGGGCACTCGCAGTCCATGTACTGCGCTTTTGAGCGCACCGTGCAGTACGAGTTTGGGCCGCACATACCTTGCGAACCGGGCGGCTTCCTGCCGCAACCATCAAGTGGGAACTGACTCGCGACATCCCACGAGGTGTCCGCCTTGCCACCATCCATGGTGGTCTTCGGGCGGATGTAGACGCGGACGGTGCCGTCTGGGTCCAGCCTGGCGTGTTGGTAATACTTCATCGTGGAGTTGGGCAGGGGCGTCGTCAGGTTATGCTGGACGGTGCCATTCTCTTTTCTGAGGCTGTAGTAGAGGTTGCCGGGGTCGGCGAAGAAAAGAGTTGGACCCTTGCCGTTGGTCCTGGTAGCCCAATACGGAAACGGAATTGCTTCGGTTCTTGCAGCGCGAACCTGGAGGTCCCTCATGTACAGGACGATGTTGCCGTCTACCTGGACGACCAGGCCGTAACGCCCGACGGAGAAGTCCGTGTCCGTGTTCTTAGACGAGAGCCTCGTCCCAGAGCCCATGGATTGGCCCGGGAGGAGCGTGTCGGTTGGAAGATGAAAACTTTCCCACACGAGAGCGCCCTGATCAGCATCAACGAAGAGCCGGAGGTTGCCGTTGTCTTGGAGCACGACAAAGGAGACGTGCCTCTGGTTGGGGTTTGGGTTTGTCCACCGTGGGACAGCATTGTCGGCGAGGGAGAGCAGACCGTCGGTGATGCTGAGCACGGATTGCTCCGTGGCAATCACCGCCGAGCCTGAGCTTGTGTCAGTTGCGAACCACACCACGTTCTGCTGCGCGGGGTCGGATGCCTTGAAGTTGAACCAGACGGCGAGGATGAACTGGGTGGAGTCGGAGTCGAGGACACGGAAGCCGAAGGCGAAGTCGCCTGAGGGGCTGGTGATGTAGTTGGGGGGTGCTAGACTGGATCCAGTAGTCAGGTTCGTTAATTGGGCGACGGCAAGGAGCAAATGAGGTTGGCACTGTTGTAAGGTGACAAGGAAGGAAGCGAAGTAAAGAACAAAGGAGAGCGATGACGCCATTGCCAAAATTAAGCTTGGTTAGTTCTTGCTTGCCTGGTGCTGATGCTGGATTTCTGGTTCTAGCGTTGCAAGTGCGTGTTTTATGGGTGTGACGGGGGCGACGAGGAGGAAGAGAGGAGGGAGGGGGGCTTTTTTGGTGGTGGCTAGAGTTGATTAGGGTCGGTGGCTGTGTTATTGTACTTCTACATGAAGTATTTAATATATCACTATAAATAAATCTACATAGTTCATAGTGAAGATAGTGATATTGTATTCGTACGTCTGTGGTTTTTTTTTCCGAAATAGTTTTCTATGTAAAATTCGTGTTTCTAGTTTCTATTTTCTAGTGGTACATGTCTATATCGTCACAACGCCCCTCTCGCGTCAAAAGATATCGTTGGGTTCATATTGTTGTTCCAATAAACCAAGCCTTGAACGGGTAAGAGCCTGGAAATTATAATGTTCGATGCTACATGGAGTAAACAACAATGACGAGAGCCGCCACCTGTTCTCCATAGATGGAACGGACGGAGAAGTTAGCGTCGCAGCCTGACTATATCTCACACGGTGCGGTGCGTGCGTGTTTGACAACGCAATGTGTGAATTTTTCTGCCGCGACTTGTCAGCGAGGCCCATGATCCAATCCCCGGCGTGGCCGCGTGGTTAGTGTGGCAACACGACCCGGCCGTTGGTGGGAGCGCGGAGGGTCGGGCTCGGACCTGGCGTGCGCCGCGTTGTGTGTGATTTGTCGATGAGGTGTGGGCCGCTTATACGATGGGTCGCTCGGACGAGCGCCAGGGGGTATATGTGCCACTTTCTCAACCTCGCTCTGGCAGATGGACCGGCGCTCCTGGAGTAGTCGTTGCCTCATAGGGGAGCGTTGCCCTAACTACTCGTTAGCCTTCTCTCTTGAAAAAAAGTCGTTAGCTTAGTACCCATTTTTTTTATAAAAAAAACAAGTGAATTAGATACTGATTTTTTTCTTCTAAGATATTTTACACTGTAAAAAACGTGAATTAGATACTGATTTTTTTCTAAGATATTTTACACTGCCACAGTCTCGCAGATTCACATCGTTCAATACATGCTATGGAAAGTCAAGTATAACCAGAAGATCACCCGTGCCACATGGCATAGGCGGTAATAGTCTGTTAGTGAGTGGAAATTGAGTTATATTAGATAGAAGAGTAGGTATTTGTCAGTCACATATAACCAGCTTCAAGAAAAGATAACGCTAATTAAACACTGATAGTAAGCAGATGTACATATTCGAGCCTTTTTTTTCTGTCTCCTTGTGTCTGCACTTCACAGAAGTTGGAATTATCATCATAAAAAAAAGAATGTGTATGGAAAGAACTGCATGAGAGTAAGCGAAAGGGAATTAGCAAAACATTAGTGTTTCTTTGTGTACGAACCTATTTTGCGTATGTTTCAAAATAAGAAAAGATTAGGTATTTGTCAATCACATATAGGCAGTTGCAAGAAAAGCTAACGCTAAGTAAACACTGACAGTAAGCATATGTACACGTTCAAGGCGTTTTTTTCGTCTCCTCGTGTTTGCACTTCACATAATTTGGAATCATCATCATAAAAAAAAACTCTGTATTATTGAGGAAGCAATGAGCGTTGCGATGACCGGAAATGGGTCCCGTAGAGTCTGTATAGAGCAGCAGTCAGTTAGAATAAATTGGTTGATGTCATCTGTAGATGTGTAATAAATATCAAGTGAACTAAAATTCAACAAACAACAAAAAGTAAAATTCAACAAACAACAAAAAGTAAAATTGAACAAACATGCTTATCCCATACAATAAACTATCCAACCAAGTGAATAGAGTAATAAGCATGCTTTATTATAGTCTGCGAAGGGATTGCATGTTAAACGATAAATTCATTTTAAACAGCTGCACCAACAAATAAATGACGTATTTATCCAACACAATAAACTACCCAACCAAGTGAATCAATCTTATAAAATGGAGCTAAAATATGCAAGAGGGACAGATAGACTAACCCAACTGATAATATACTTAGCAGTAACTATCGTGGATGCATATGGTCTCATTAACCGATTGATTGTAGAAATCATATTGGCATCATTAGGAGCTGTCAAAGCTGAGAGAGATTTGTAGAACTCCAAAGAACTAACAACGTGCTCAATCAGCTGCAAATATATTAAGATTAATCCATATTTCTGATTCAGTATATTAGTTGCAATTAAGAGAGGCGTAAATTTAACAGAACGAAAAAAGTCTATGATGACTGGTGAGTGCCTAGGATTCCCTTAATAATTCTAAACTGATATGATATCTATCCTAGATTGCATAAGCTCTCCAGATATTTCTCATGGATGACTGTTTTGTTGTACACATGGCTCTAAAAAGTAAGCTGTGAATTTTTAAAAAGAACATCTAACATTATAACTGGACTGACACAAAGTAAAAGCTTATTTGTTCTCACAGCAAGCAACATCTAAAATAAAAGGCATTCATAGGAGAGGGAAAGCACGATATACATTTGCTTCCTTATAATCTATGTTTCTGAATTCTGACAGTGGTTGTTCCTTAATTAGAGGAGAAAATGAGGACACGTGGGAAGCTATATGCAATGCAAGTTCAGAACAATTAAAGCATTCTACGATATCACCCAAAATGAAGAAGGCTTCCCTTCAGAAACCGACTAAAACATCTCTAAAGATAGCGCATGTCATGATAAATAAGTTATGGAGTGACTTTGTTTATGATTAAACATGTTGGAAGGACGGGATGGGTTTAGATGGGATGGAAAATGGGCATATCTAAAGAGAAATTACAACATTAAATTGCTTGTTCTCTTTTACAAATTCCTCTGCATACAAACAATAAGTCACATATGTTTTGCTCTGGTTATGGTCATATGAAATAGCAGAGATCATTCACCTCTATGCCCCAGATCTTTAAAAGTTGAGTAACTTTCATTCTTGGTCATGCACACTCATCTGCCTCTAATGTACCTGTAATAGAGAACTGAGAGAGAGATCTTAGCAACAATGAATTAAAAAATGTACCTCTAATAGAGAGCTGAGATTGTACAGACCTTTGTCAACTGCTGGGATTGGATAAGATCGATACAAAAAAGCAAATGCATACTACTATTGATCTTCTAATACCTTTTGAGGCTTGTCAAATATAATAGGCTTCCATCCACAGATACCTAAAAGATTGATAAATTTGGGTTTATAAATGGAACTGGTTTATTATAGGTGGTAGGCAGTATTCAATTGATAAAAAAAATTTAAAATGGAAAAAATAATTCGAGTGGGACATATTCCTAGCATAGACTTGTTTTGAAAAGGTTAATATGGCTGAGATAGGCAGTACATCACCTTAAGAAATGGATTGGTGGCTGATAATGCAATGTTTTGTGCGGTAACATGAAAAGCAAACTGATATTAATAAACCTATTGTAGACTATACATACTGCTTATAAACAAAAAGAGATTACAAAAGCATAGCTCAGTTCAACTATTGCTTGGGATTGAGTAACTTCTATTAGTAACTAAAAAAGCATGCTAGATGTTACTAACCACAGTCTCACATTAACAAATTAGTCAATTTCTGCACCAGGTACATTCATGTTGTTGTAATCCGTATATAGACTATACATACTGCTTATAAACAAAAAGAAATCTAAAAAAAAAGAGGCATGTATAGTTATGCGTCTATATACATGAATGGGCTGAATAGCAGATGTTGGCTGATAATGCAATGTTTTGTGCGGCAACATGAAAAGCAAACTGATATTAATAAACCTACTGTAGACTATACATACTGCTTATAAACAAAAAGAAATTACAAAACCATAGCTCAGTTTAACTATTGCTTGGGATTGAGTAACTTCTATTAGTAACTAAAAAAGCATGCTAGATGTTACTAATCACAGTCTCACATTAACAAATTAGTCAATTTCTGCACCAGGTACATTCATGTTGCTGTAATCCGTATATAGACTATGCATACTGCTTATAAACAAAAAGAAATCTACAAAAAAAGAGGCATGTATAGTTATGTGTCTATATACATGAATGGGCTGAATAGCAGTTATAGAATTAAAGAGACATTTATTATGGAAATATTTGAACTTGGTTTTTAGATAGCACATGATCGTGAGCTTATTTAACGTTGATAAGAGTCTATAGCAATGGACTGAGAAATTTTTTAGATGGGTAAATCAACCGTCTATACATATGGTACGTCTGTACCAATTGGAAAAAGATAGGGAAAGCAAAAAGCCTAAAGTCTCAATCAATTATTGTTGCTATGTGTTCTATGAGAAAGAGTTTTGTAGCTATAGGAAATACAACAATAAACAGGCAAATTAATAGCTAACCACAAAAAAGGGTAGTTTACAGTAGCTATTGTATCGTTTTTTAAGATTTAGAAAATAACCGTATCTATTAACAGTATATATACATATGTGTCATAGAGGTAGGATAACGCGTTTGATGGTATTATGCACAGATCTTATAGAAATGAACAACTAATATTTAATGAATAGAAAGGAAAGAATGCGGTAATGCAATGAACAATTTTGTAAGTGCTGTAAGTATTCTAATGTGATTAAAGAGACTGAATAGATGGATTTATTATATAAAAGCAATGCAAAAGAAGTAGGGTAAGCAAAAAAATCAGAGCGTAATACATGGAGCAATGTAAAGGTGTGAAGGTCACTAAGTGAAACCTAAGGAGGGAGAGTACTGGATGCTAGAGGTTTCTTGACCACATTTAGAATCACACCCCATCACCAGTCTTTTGAATCATCCCTCACCTTAATCTGGCACGATGCAAATTGCTGAGTGCAAAGGAATTTGTATAAATTTTACAAAGTCTACATCATAAGTCATAACAAAGCAACAGTTCATCAAAGAAACAAAATGGTGAAGTAGATATAGTATTTCTCCTATTTCTCATTAGTCAAATATAATGTCGATGATTGATGAACATATCCAATTCACCCTCAAGCAGGAACATAACCTATAAAAAATGGAGTTACGTACCAGCCTTCTGGGAACCAGATATAACAGAGGTCTTGCTGGTCTAATCATCTCAGACATAATTTTCTTTTCAAGCTCAGATATATCAAGCCCCAATTTGTGATATTCAGCAACATCATTCTGTGCAGGGAAAGTGTTAGACTGTTAGTTAAACAGAAGCACAAATGCACAATAATGCTTGACCTGCCCACAATGTGCAAGTAAACATGGCCCCAAGACACCCAGACATGTAGAAACTGTAAATACAACTGAACCACAATAAGTCTCAACAGATAAATGCGGCTATCTACCTTAAATTTATGTGATCAATAGCAGCCTTCTTAAGACTCACCACAAATGGACAACTCTAAACATTCTCTCCTACAGAAAGTAAAACAAAATGAAAAAGAAAGATCAAGCACTTCCATTCAAATGCTGGAATTAACCATCATCCTAGTAGAGCATTTTGGTGCCTACAATGAAGCTGCAGCCAAACACTTTTCCAATAAATAATTTAGACACTGGCAATTTCGTTCCTAGGGAACACAAAAATCAATTAGGATGTATGCTGGTGAATCGGCGAATAATAGATCACATGGTACTATGGCACTGCCGGAAAAGCGAGGGAGGAAGAGGGAGGGAGGCGGAGAAGGGAGAGGGAGGGGAAGGGGAGTCGGATAGGGAGAGAGCCGCGGCCGCGCGGCGCTGGAGGGAGGGCTGGTGGCGGAGGCAGGGACGGAAGGTGAATGGGAAAAGGAAGAGAAAGATGGAGGGAGGCCGAGGGGGCGACAGGGGAGGAAGGGGACGGCGCAAGGGGGGCGAAAGGGGGGGAGAGGAACAGGGAAGGAAGCGCCTGAACCTGAAAAAAAAACTGAAATCGGGGTTGTTTTCTTGCAGTCAGCACTGCATGTTATCGGACCTCCTTACTGAGGGATTAGAAGAAGTTGGCAATTGCCGACATCGTTGCTGTGATAATCATCCTTTCCACCCCGCTAAAGAGAGCAATAGCCTGACATTTTGCAAAATGGACCGTTGTCAGTTTTCTTACTATAGCTCAGTAGGGGGGTTCTTTTGATGTTGCTATTGCATCAAGACGGTCAACACCCGTTCTCCCTCTGTTTTCCCCTTTCGCACTTTCATCACCTGGCGGGCTGGAGCATCCCTATGAGCTTTGGTCCAATTGTGCCCCAATCGCCGCTGCGCTGAACCGGCCTTCATGAGAGTGCAATGTCTCCTGTCGGTAAGTAGGCCGCTAATTTTTTCACCCCGCTTATTATCTAAGCCCTGGCTTCTTCTTTGATGATTGCTACCGTTCCTATCACCTCGTTTCTTTGGTGCTGAAATTTTTTTCTATTTCTTTTTTCCAAACTTGCCAAAGTGTCAGGATCACCAGTGAGCTTTGTCCTTTCCTACTTGTGACCAATTCTCTCTATAGTATTGCCAACCACCAATCCAGGACGATCTCATGAGCGTCCCTTGTGTCGGGAGTATGCTGCTATGTTGTGCCCATGTTGCTATTGCGGCCTATACTCTTTTGGTGTAGGCACATTTCAGAAACAAGTGAAGGAATGTTTGGTTGTTTGTACAAAGCGAGCACCAAAGATCATTTGGCATGTGTTGTCTTGCTAATATATCCGCTGTTGGTAGCCGTTCTTGGACAAGGAGCCATGCAAAAAAATTTCATTTTTGTGACGCCCCAAAGTCCCATATGAGGCTGACATAGGGTTTTCCGATTGGTCCGAGGAGTTGGACCTGATATGCTGACTTGGCCGTGTATGTCCCTGTTGATGTCCATTTCCAAGATATATCATACAGTTCGTCCAGTGTGAGTGCTACCTGTGCGATCTTAATGTACAGGCTCACGAAATCCACCAGATGGTGTTCTGTGATCTTTCTTCTGAGGTCTGCAATCCATTTGTTTTTCCAGAGCACAACATCTAAACCCAAATCTCCTCTATGAACCTATAGTAGGAGCTCCTCAACCCATCGGTACTGAATGCATCTATGTGGACACCGTTGTCTGGTTAGTGCTCTTTATATCCTGAGTCTGCGTATAAAATATGTATCCATTTATGTCGTATCCTTGCCATATCACAGTTGTAAACGTTGGCCATTTTGCCAACCATGTCAGCATATCACATGACGAGCTCCTAGTGAGTCGCTCCTTCAACCATTGGTTAGACCGACTGTTGTGCTGTCTCGTGATCCAAACATCTGGCCGCTTTGGATTCTGTTGCCGAAGCATATCTTTGTGCTGGTCGATATACGGGGACACTTCAGCCATGTGTTACAAGACCGTGAAATGGGCTTGAGTATACACATCCATATCTGGAGTAATTGCTTTCCTTTCGATGGTCCCAATACCCTCGAGCCTCCCCTCATGGCGAGATCGAGACACACCTATCGGTTCGACTTGAGCCATGTAATCGACGCAGAACTCAATGACCTCTTCGGTTGCATAACCTTCGACAATGCGGTCCTCTGGCCGAGATCGATTCCGCACATAGGACTTGAGAATTCCCATAAACCTCTCGAATGGGTACATGCTACGTAGGAACACGAACCCGCACATCTTTATCTCCCTCACAATGTGAACAATGAGATGGAACATGATATTGAAAAACAACAGAGGGAAATACATCTCAAGATGACATAGAGTTGTCGCCACCTCGTCCTGCAGAGCATCTAATCCTTCAGGATCGATGTCCTTCTGAGCAATTGTGTTAAAGAAATAACACAACCTCATGATTGTTTCTCGGATCTTGATCGGCAAAATACTTCTAATTGCAACAGGAAGCATCTGTGTCATCAGCACATGACAATCATGAGACTTCATACCAATTAACTTTAAATCTTCCATCGAAACAAGTTTCTTCATGTTGGTGGAGTAACTGGACGAAACTTTCACACCATACAAGCACTGACACAGTTTAGTTCTCTCGGCGTTGGACAGAGTGTAACAAGCAGGGGGGAGATATGTTCGCCCTTTATCGGTCTTTATCGGTGCTAACTCAGGTATGATGTCCATATTAACCAAGTCAAGTTTTGCGTTGACATCATTCTTTGTTTTTTCACGAATGTTCAGTAAGAGACCAATCAAGCTGTCACATACATTCTTCTCTACGTGCATGACGTCAATGCAGTGGTGAACTTCTAGGTGCTCCTAATAAGGTAAGTCCCAAAATATTAATCTCTTGTTCCATATGTTCTTTTCACGGGTCCTTGATTTACGTCCCTTTCCGAGCACAACATCTAAATCCTTAACAATATCATAGACCTCTTTTCCGCTCAAATACCTTGGAGTTGAACTGTCCTTCTTCTCTCCGTCGAATTGTTTCTTCATCCTACGGTATGGGTGAGCCCTCCGAAGGAACCTACGGTGACGCATGCATACGGTTTTACGCGAGTGCTTCAGCCACACACTCTCGGTATCATCTAAGCAGTGGGTACAGGTGTCAAACCCGAGAGCGAAGGATCTCGTATTCTCTATGTCACATACACTAGTCCAGGATCAGCTAGTGTGCACAGTCGAACAAAAGGTGATAACACAACCATAATATGCGATACATTCATAATAACTAAAATTTGTTACAAAAGGACATAAGTTCAATAGCAAAATATAGCGGAAGTATAAGTAAAATGGTAGACTAGACGATTCGCCACAGGCAATCGTCTAGGGGCGTAGCCTAGTCATCCAGGTTCTCACCCTCCTCGTAGTACTCTTCTCCTGATCAATAATTTATTAAGCAAGGTGAGTACAAATGAATGCAGTCCGCAAGTTACACCCAATAACATATTATAATGCATGAGGTTATAGCAAATGATGGCTTATAGGGTTGATTTGGCATAAAGCAATATTTTCTTTTTCAATGCTGGCACTAAGTTCCAAAGCAGTTTATTCCATATCTAAAATTCATTTCCTAAATTCTCAAGTTTTATAGTAGGATAACCTTCATACAAAATGGTGAATGATACCCTCCTATCACATGGCTAACAACACAATTTTCCAATTGGATAAACTATCCAAAGTCATTTGATAAAGTATTTTGAAATCAAAACCAAAGTCTAACTTTGAGTGGCTTTGCTCAGCATGTCCATGACCGTGGACACGGCTATTCGAATAGTTTTACACTCTGCAGAGGTTGTACAGCTTGACCCACAAGAGATAATTTTGCTTAATACACCATTCCAACGTAGTTATGCCCGCTAAGGTTTCATTTTCTTTGGATTGAACCATCCACCGGATTTAAGCCCCCTCTTGTGCTACGTAGGAATATATATAAGTAGGTCTTAATGACACCCACACAACCGGATGGCACAACCACGGTGAAATGTTACAAATTAGTTAGTCAAGTCCTGTCCATACAGAACATGTGGTTGTACGGTGGGGTTTAGCAAGATGCGGCTCGAAGACCGGTTCTTAACTGACTTGGGTGACTTCCAAATTAACCCCTAGGCCTCAATCCATTCCTAGATTGAGCCTGTGCATAAACCTGCACCCACTAACCATCCATTTCGTCCAAGTACAAACCAGTTTTTTCTTTTATTTCAGTTTTCAAAGCATTTGTAAATTTCCATGACAAACCAATGTCATGGATAAAATTTTGAACAACATTTCATCTTTGGTTGTAAATTCCCAAATCAAATATTTCAGGTCTAAGCATAATTTTCCCAAACTGTTTTAGGTCAGATTATTGTATAAACTAGATTTTTATCTAAGGTGTCAAGGTATGTTTGAATCAATGTCAAGATTGGTGATACAAAGGATCTAGGCATAGCTACACTTAAAAATAGGAGTTTAAATATCTGGATATAATTAAGCATGCAGTAATAGTTTAAAGCAGAATTTAAATAATTTAAATTACTAGGATTCAAATATGATCAAAGGATGTAACTTGTCTTGCTCGTTTGCTTGAGGGTCTAACTCTTCAAAAAGACCAGTTTCCCCGGAGTCATCGAAATGTACACGCGAAAACGAGCCAAATTCAAATAAATTCAAATGAACTCCAAATTGAATAATTCCAGTATAGATAGCTAGATCTTGTTTTTAGATGAATCTATAAATTTGAATCACTTGAATCGGGGCTCAAACGAAGGAGAACAACCTCTCAGAAGTTTTTAAAATACATGAAATGATGAAATGGAAATTTTTGGAATTTAGGAATTATTTTTCTGAAGGAAATCAAATTAATGCGTCATGCTAATGTCAGCACACAAATTTCATTTCGGTCGGATTTATTTTTCAACTAAAAAAGTGGCTTGAGCCACTAACATGTGGGCCCGCGGTCCATGGACCGGGTCCACCACTTGGTCAAAGGGTCCATCGAGAGACTGCACGCAAAAAGCAGTGGGGGTGGCGTGTATGCCGGCGTGGGCATCGACCGAGGATGGAAAGCGATCTTTGAAAGAACCTTAGCTATGGTGGGTGTAGGTGGAAGTTCCTCATCATGGCTAGCTTGATGACCTTGCCCACTACGGGTTCGTCCAGCCATCCTATTCCAGCAAATAGGGTTAGTAACATCACCCAACAATAGATACGATGACAGCAGCTGAAAGAATATCCTACTAAGAAATTACACGATATTACCCTACCACAAGCACATACAAAAATTCAATAAGAATCAAACTCCAAACATAAGTAAGAAAACATAACATCCAGCACCAAACCATAAATCAAATGATGGCTTTTCCCGACACGACTAACTTGTATTGAATGAACGAGCAATCGGTTGGGACGAAAATTTTTCAGAACAAAACCAAGTTTTAACACATCTAAAGAGCATGGTAAAAACCATGTAGGGTGCATTAGGTACTAGCCATCTAATATCACATCTTACCCTTTTAATTCCTATAAATTTTAGTTGAATTATCCTCTCATTTTTAGTCCTAACAACGAACTGACAGCTTGCTATCTAGATTTTGTGTCTGAGTTTCGAGATGACTTTTCCAACTCCAAATGCTTCTAATCTTAACCAGGGGACAGCTAACACTCTATATTTTAAACTCCCATTGAACCCAAAACCAAATTTAAACGTTAATCAACCATCTTTTGAAAAGAGATGAGAAAGAAACATCTTTTCAAAAGTTCAATAAGAACAAGGTAAGATAAGCAACTTAAGATAGATAAGGAGTAAAATTTGAGAACTTACTTAGGTTTTCATCAAATACTTGATATTTTGAAACTATGTTTTTGAAATATCCTAAGAACGACCAAACTAGGGGTTTCTACTGTCAGTATGGCTCTGATACCAACTTTTGTGAGAGCCGTCGGGCGATTTAATTTGTAATACTTAACCTTTCCATTGGTTCCAGCATTACAAACCAAAATTTTCCGCTATCGGTGTATATGTACTTCTCAGAACTGCAGTACACATACACCTTACAAAATTTAAGTATCAACTCCATACACAACATTTTACATTATTGATGTCTTCATAATTTACAATATTTTCAACATACAAAAGAGAGTCTGCAGCAGAATAATTGCCATAAGATGGCTGTAAACAACACCAACTAGTTTGTTCTTACCCACGAGGCAACTGATAGGAAACATCCCAGCTAGTCGTCAGGAGTGTAGTCGGCCTTACACTCATCAACCCCTTGGGGGTCAACCTCCTCTGCAGTAAATAGACAAAGCAGTTGAGTACAAAAATGTACTCAGCAAGACTTACGATTAACAAGCCTATACATAGCTACATGCCAGCTTAATTCAATGGAGAAGGCTTTAGAGTTCATTTTCAGCGTAAAGCAACATTTTATTTGCAATAGAGTAGTAGATTGGAAGCAATTTTAGTAAATCAGTTTTTAGTGAATCAAATAACAAAGTGACAACAATAATAACCATAAATAACAACCTAGAGGTGGCTTCCCACAACCACCACAACAATAGTACGAACTACCCATTAGTACCACCCAATTTCAAGTTTTATCAAAAAGTTGTAGTCTAACTCTCGAAAGACCTCCCCAAGCGTGTCCATAACCAAGGACTTGACTATTTGAATAGATTATACTTTGCAGGAGTGTACAACTTTACCCACATGTCAGACCGTTCCTTTTTCCACACGATAAAGCACACTTCCGAAGGTATGCTGGCAGAGCTAAGTCCTACGAGACGTTTTCCAATGGAATGAATTAATTAAGAGTCGCATATATGGGGGTTAACCCTCTGTGAACCGCCCATCCCGGACTCCCACAGAGGACCCATATGTTGTGTCGGAGACGATGGCCCAGCCGTAGCAACTGTCAACACTCCTCGGGTAAGGGAACCTACCCGGAACCCACCCCACACATGCCCGACACAAAATAACACATTTCTTTTATTCACCTATACCTACCAGCAGCGACACATTAATTAACACTCCCCAGAGTACTAAGTCAAGAGGGGTTCCCAATACCCTCATGTGGTTGCACGCAATAATGCTTGATTTAGTGTAACAAGATATTCGATTCTTGTTGATTCAGGCACACAACCACACACCCCACAATCACACCAACAACCATGTGCCCAAATCTAAATCTTTTTCATTTTCAGTTTTAGTTTTTCCAAATATGATATAATCATGAGTACTTTGACTCAGGTATATAAAGTGATGTTGTAATGACCATCGCCGAAGCGATGATCCCCAGACTACCGTTCTAAGCATGGCTAAGCGACAATAGCTCGAATACTACAATATAAGTGACTAGGGCCCATCCATCGAATCCTAAATCACAACAAGTATAGCCTAGGCTTAGTGGTAAAAAGATGGATATTTTACCTACAGTTCAAGTAATTATTCAGGTGAACTATCGCGAACTGAGAAAATAATCGTCAACATAGCTTGCATACATACAGTTGAAACATTTGAAATATTAGCATGCGAATATAATGGGATCAACGTGCGTCAATGGAAAACTACTTGCCTTGTTGAAGATAATCGTCTGACTGCTGAGGATCACTCTTGAATATACCCGTATCGTCGAAATCTAATGATTGATCAAAAGAGCGAATAAGAACGAATAAAAACAGATAACATAAAAAATAATCAATAATCAAATTCATCAAACAAGCATAAATAGAAGGTAGAGTTTGATTAATAAAGATCTTAGGTTTAGCCCAAAGATAAAATTTATTTGAATTTTCTAAGCATTTAACAATTTAAAGGCATAACTTCACAAATTAAATAGTTAGCACTATTTTATGTAACAGCAATAAGAACCAAACTTAAGCCCAGTTATAGTACAGGAAAAATAACAATTAACAAAATTAATTTCACTCTATTTGGAGTTTGGATGAAATACTTACGAATTTTAGAAGTTTTAACCCATTTTCTAAAGTAAAGACAAATATTTTAAATAAACAAAACTTTCTGGAGCAGCAACATACTTGAAAGCTAAACCAATAAAAAGTACACTAAAAATGAAAACTAACAAAACTGGTTTCACTCAAATTGGAGCAAATTTGAGTTAGTTATGAATTTTCTAAGTTAATTGAATTCCCAAAGCAAAACTAATTCATTTCGGAATTACTAAAAGCATTAAATCCTTTTTACACCGACGCGCAGCCGACCCACAGTCACTGACCGGTGGGGCCCGAGCGAGGCGTTGACTGGGTCAGCTTTGACCTAGCCGTGGCGGTGACGACGTTGAAGGTGTATTCTTCGAATACGTCGTCGCTTTCAAGAAACATAAACTCAACAAAAGCACTAAAGGAAATATGTTTTCCTAAAGAGAAAATGTATTTTACCAAATTGCGCAACCACTTAACCGCCCGAGAGGGGCCCACATGTCAAAGACTCAGAGATTTGAAAGCGGTTCAATTAAGTCCCTAATTACATTTAACCTCGACAGGGCCCACATGTCATATACATAACTAAAAGATGTTTAAACCCTATTGATTCGGTTTAACCTTAACCACCGGCAGCTCGTCGGCAGCTCCGCGTGCGGTTGCGGCGGCGAGGAAATGGATCTGGCATCTCCGGGCTCGAGGACGACACGCACGGGTGCGCACAGACCTGGCGAAGCTGGTGACGGTGACTTGGGTGCTCGAGGAGGCCGACAGCGAGCTAGCGATGACTGGAGGCGGAGACGAAGACACAGCCTTCACGGACAAGGCGCCTCAGCCGTCTAGAAGCTTCGAGAAAGCACGCCTCGGGTGCACCTCAACTCTAGTATCAAGACGCCCCAAGTCTCATCGCCGATGGAGGTCGGACGTGGCGGAATTAGAGGCGGCAACGGAGGATCGTGCCTGGAGAAGAAAAGCAATTGCGGGTGAGAGAGGGTGAAAGAGGTCAAATGGATGGGCGGAGAAAGAATATAAGATCCCAACGATTCCATGCGAACGGCCACGCGTGCTCTAGGTGGCGCGGAGGGCTGCGTGGCAAGCATGCGGCGAGCCAGCACTCGCGGCCTTGAGCGGCGCCGAGGAAGACAGTGCTAACAAGTGGGTCCCACTTGTCAGCGACCGAAAGAGAAGCGGCGCAGACGACAGGGTTTGACCGAGTCAAGTGCAAAGAAAACGGCTCAGGTCAGAACAGTGTTGGGTCCGGTTGGTTTGATAGGTTAGGGTTTAAATTTGATTTCCAAATTGACCGAAAACAAACAAGTTTGACGGGGCTATTTAAAATAGAAATAAATTTCTAAAAATCATGAAAAATTTTGTGGGTGCTCTCAGGTTCATCTAAGACTTAGAAAAAAAAAATCTTTTCGGCCATTGTTGATTTCCCATTTGGCTAAAATAAATTCTTTTTCAAATCGGCCTTTTTTGATTTGGTTTGAATTTTGAAGAGGTCAAGATAACTTCTAAAAATTCATGAATTTTTTTGATAATATGTGATAAATAATTTAGTATTTTATAAAATTATTTTCAGAGATTTTTATACACACATTATTCTGAAATTAAAAAGAATCTTGGTTTCAAGTCAAAAGTTTGAATTTGCAAGACAAAATTTTGAAACCAAGTGCAAACTTAAGAATTTCACCAAAAGTTTTTGAAACCCACGTACATTTATACATTTGAAACACAAACCAAAGTTCAGGATGTTACATTAGTGCGTCAAATTATTATGTGTAACCTATGTACTACTGCTAATATTGTTTCTTATTACTTTTTGTTTCTATTTCTTATTATGTCGTGCGTCCAATTCTAATGTGTAACTTACATTTTGTGTTACTTTTAGTTTTCTTTTGAAAAAAAATGCTTAGATCTTGTCGCCAGTTGAATTGGCGATATGATCTTATCACCATTTCAATTGGCAAAAGTATCATGCGCCAATTCAATTGGCAACTTAATTATTTTCACAATTTTCTAATGGCAACAGGGCTAATATCGCCATTTAGAATGATGATAGATTCATTTCGATATTTCAAATGACGATAGTATCCTATTTTTGTAAAAAAAAAAAACTATTTATTTTTTATAATTCTTTATTAAAATAGTATTATTTTAGAAAAAAATCTGACCTGACGACAACGACTCGTCATGTAGGCAAAATGAGTTTTTATCCACTGCAATGCACTGGTATTGAACTAGTTAGTTAAAACTAACAGGAGTCACCGCGCAATTGAGCGGGTCTAGATTTAGTTAGATGCACACCAATGACCAAAAGATGCGCACCACGGTGACCAACATCAAGGGCACCAGGGGCATAATAAAGAATCATCAATCACCAAATAACTCCTTGATAAGATAAAAAACTCACTGTGCACCAACTAGTCTCTAGGACTAAACTATAACACCAACTAAGTTTTAGCAAAGCTCAAACTTAGTAACAGGAACTAACTTTGTCATCATATCAGCTGAATTATCATGAGTACTTATCTTGCACACCTTGACATCACCTTGGGCAATAACACTTCGAATAAAGTGATATCTCACATCAATATGCTTTGTTCTCTCATGAAACATCTGAACCTTTGTAAGGCATATAGCACTCTGACTATCACAAAATATAGTAGTGCAAAAATTATTTCCACAAAACTCAGTGTACAAACCTCTCAACCAAATAGCTTTTTTACAAACTTCAAAAATAGCCATATATTCTGCTTCAGTGGTAGATAAGGCAATAGTAGCTTGCAAACTTGCCTTCTAGCTGACAGCACAACCACCAATGGTGAAAACATAACCTGTGAGAGACCTCCACTTGTCCAAATCACTAGCATAGTCAGAATCAACATAACCAACAAGTTCATCTCTAGAATTCCCAAACTGCAAATAAGCATTAAAAGTGCCACGCAAATATATGAAAATCCACTGAACTGCTTTCCAATGCTCTTTTCCAGGATTAGCCATGTATCTACTAACAACACTCAATGTATGAGACAAATCAGGACGAGAACAAACCATGGCATACATAAGAGAACCAACTGTACTGGAATATGGAACTCTAGATATGTACTCAATATCATAATCTGACTCAGGACATAAGACTAAAGATAATATGAAATGTGAAGCTAATGGAGTACTCACTGGTTTTGCATCATGCATATTAACACGACGAAGAACCTTCTCAATGTAACCTTGTTGACTAAGGTATAACTTGCCAGATTGCCTCTCTCTAATAATCTCCATGCCAATAATTTTCTTTGCTGCACCTAGGTCCTTCATCTCAAATTCATTACTCAATTGTGCTTTCAGTTTTGCTATTTCTGACTTATCTTTTGCGGCAATCAACATATCATCGACATAGAGAAGCAAATAAATAGCTGAACCATTAATAGTCTTTAAATAAACACAGCTATCATAATCAGACCGCTTAAAATCATGAGAGAGCATAAAGGAGTCAAATCTCTTGTATCATTGCCTAGGAGATTGCTTCAAACCATAAAGCGATTTCTTTAATCTACAAACAAGGTGTTCTTTTACAGGAATAACAAAACCCTCAGGTTGGTCCATATAAATGTCTTCTTCCAACTCCCCATGTAAGAATACAGTTTTAACATCTAATTGCTCAAGTTCATAATCATACATAGCAACAATACTAAGTAAAGTGCTAATAGAATGACCATCGCCAAAGCGATGATCCCCAGACTACCGTTGTAGGCATGGCTAAGCAACATCAACTTGTATACTACATATAAAGTGACTAGAACCCATCCATCGAGCTCTAAATCACAACGAATATAAACCTAGGCTCAGTGGTAAAGGATGGATGTTTACCTACAGTTCAAGTAACTAATCAGGTAAACTATCGCGACTGAGAAATACTTGTAAACATAGCATGCATACATATAGTTGAAAATTTGAAATATTAACATGCGAACATAATAAGATCAACGTGCATCAAAGGAAAACATGCTTGCCTTGCTGGAGATAATTCTCTTGCTACAAAGGATCACTCTCGTGTTCAACCAAATCATCAAAACCTATCGAAAGAATCGAGAAGTACTAATAAGAACGAATAACATCGAAAATACTCAAAACTTCAAAATCATCCAAAATTTATGAAATTTACACAGAAGGTATAGTATGATTTTAAATAAATTTAGCAATAAAAACAAATTAATTTGGATGTTGCATGCAAAAGTTATAGCCAAAACAAAATCAGCTTTTGATAAAATGCTGAAAAATCCATCTCGGGTACTATTCATCTGAAATCAAACTTTTGGCAAAAATTTCCAGAGAGGTGGTGAACAAAACAATTTTATGGTAGATAGAGAACCACATGAGATGAACAATGAAATTTGATTCACCTCATTTGGAGCTAAAATGAATTTCTTATGATTTTTCAAAGTCATGAAAGTAGTGCACAAATCAATTATTAAACAAGATTTTTAGAAACACAAACATACTTAAAACGTATTCCAAATTAAAGTACAGAAACAGAGGAACCCATCAAGCTTGAGTTCACTCAATTTGGAGTTATAGAGAAATACTTATGCATTTTTGAAGTTACACGAATTTTCAGCACACAAATAATTGATTTCTGGATTTTCTTTTAAACCCTAAGCTGAGAACGTTCGGACGGTTGAGATCTAATTGAATGGTCCATGTGATAGGTTACCTTCGGAAGGTCCGAACGGCTCTGCTCAACTCAGACCGTTGAGATCAAATCGGACGGTCCAAACAATAGGGTTCGTTCGGACTGGTCCGAACATCACTCTGACTCAAGCGTACTGACAGGTGGGTCCTACACGTCAAAGACTCTAGCTTTAAATCGACGTTTAGACCTCTCGTTTTCTATTCAAGGGCTCACGTGTAAGCGAAACATTAACTCAAATTTTACCGGATCTACATAGCAAGACGCGCTTAGGACAGCGATTAAAAGCTAATGATTGTGCTACAGTACGTGTCAGCTGACCGACAACAAAGCGCGTACAGTCACAAGCTGCTCCAGCTAATCGCCGGTGCAGGAGGCCAAGGCTGCGCGGACCAAGGGTTAAAATGGTACCACTACACTATTGGGCACACACCGATGGTCGGAACATCGCCGGAGGTGGACTAGAGCGGCGGCGCGACACGGCGGAGCGGAGGTAAAGCTACTGGAAATACGGAAATGCCGCCACGGCAATGCTTCCCATGATCTAACGTGCGCATGAGCATTAGTAGGGCTCAAAGACCTTACCAGAATGACTCGGATAGGAAAAGCTCGCCGGAGTTGAGCTGGTGACGAGGACCGAGGGCGGCGGCGGTGCTCCAACGTGGGAAGCTTTACCTGAGCAAGGAGGAAGGGAAAAGAGGTAGGGAAAGCTCAACCAAGGTTAATAGACGGTGATATCGCAATGAATTCGGTTATGGACTCACCGGCCGGAGTTAGGGACGAAGATGAACGTTTTCGGCTGAAGAGAAGAAAATCCAAAATTTGATGATTCCTGTGAATGCAAACCAAAATTAGATTAGGGGAATTGATTATGGTGATAAGGGGCGCAAAGTGACGCGAATAGAATTGGAAATGAAGGCGTCGGAACGGTGTTGAGATGCAGTGGCCGGAATTTAAGAGCTTGGGCTCTTGCGATTTCCTTCAGTGGAAGAGGGAGATGGAGGTGTGGATGGTTCGGAAGTGACGAAAAGAAGACAATGAGGCCATTGAGGAGCTTTTATAAGCTCTAGGGCGGAGAAACACGAGAAAGGAGCTCCAAGGTGAAGTTGGTTCATGGCTCCGCCACTTGCGACAGTGAAGCGATGGCGAGGTGACAGGACCATGGGCGGGCGCAGACAACGCAGCCAAACCACGGGTGCAAGGTCTCAAACGGTGGGCGAACCTTGACTATTGGCGCTGACGCATAGAGCGGCCATCCCGAGCGGGGCGAGCTGGCACAACACCGCTTGCGATGTGGAGACAAAGAGCTGTGCAGCGGGGCCTACCAGTCAGTGAAACAAAAAAAAGTGGCTCGGGTCAATTTGAATGAGTGGGTTGGGTTGAGTCAAATGATCCGGGTCAGAATGTTCGGGCGGTCCGATTGAAAATGGACGGTCAAATCATGCGTTCGTTCGGATGGTCCGAATGGCCCAATCGATGTGGATGGTCCGATTGAGATCTAACGGCTCACGCTTGTTAACTCGTTCGAACGGTTCGATTGAAATTGAACGGTCCAGATCACGCGTTCGTTCAGACGGTCTGAACGGCCTAATCAATCCAAACGGTTGATACCAAATCGGGCGGTCCAAAACAACTTGCATTAGTGCGGACCAGGTCCGAGTGCAAAGACGGTTGGGTTCAACCAAGTTGCTTGGGTCCGACCTAAGCCCAAACAGGCTGAAACTTTGAGGAATTTTTAGATAGAGTTGCATAACTCCACAAATTCCGAAATTTTTACAGGAGGTTCTTGACTCTAAGGTTAACCCTGTATAAAATTTCTAGAGGATTTCATGCATTGCATTTTTCTCGAGAAATTTCTCATGGTTTTGCCCTAGGGTTTGACTAAGGATCTAACTGGTTTGACTTGCCCTTTAAAAATAGCAAATAAAATCTAACAATTATGAAATTTTTCAGAGGAGTTGCTAGGATGATTTATAACCTAGGAAAATTAATTTTAGAGGATGATCAAAAGAATTGTTTTCAAAGTTTTAAAGGATTATGCTTGTAGTCAATTGAAGCATTAGGTTTTCAAAATCAATCAAAATCTTAGAAAGAAATCTCAGAAAATTCCAATAACATCATGATGCAACAAAAATTTTAAATTCTCCTCATTTTTATACATTTGAAATACAAACCCGAGTTTGGGATGTTACACATCCGGTTCCTCTCGATCTGAGCAAGCACTTCCACCATCATAGGCGGCGGAGGAAGCACTTCTTTCGGTTGACTAGCGTGCTGATTTTGTCGGTTGGAAGGCACCCCACACTCTGCCCATGCATATATATATCTCACTGACAGCAGCGGAGCGAGTGCTCAGGGCTGGTGATTCCTCTCCTTGTTGAGCTCTTGAGCGAGTTGTAGCTCCCGTCATCCTGTTGCCACGCGAATAGTTAGCAATCCGACGAAAGATACACTCGAATAAACGCAAAAAGAAAACCCGGACAGCGGGTGAATACTACTTATTCTAGCATGCACCATGACATAAAATACGCAAAAAATAACTCCAAATGAGGGTACAAAAGCACTTGGGCCAGTACAAGATCCATAAAAGCAAATCATGGTTTTTCGGTACAATTACATTCATATAGGCCCGTAGGCGAATGGCAACCGCCCAAAATGAATAGTTCTTGCAACAATACTTAAAGCGTTCAACAAGTACTACCCTATTACAATAATTTGAGGGAAATGCTTGCTTAATACACTTTCGAACAGCGAGCTCAAAATACTACACCCCAGTTGTTTCGGTTGAAATTCACCAGAAACTCACTTAGGAGATAATATCCTGGTGATCCCGAGTCCTCGGGGTCCTCTGGGTTGGTAAGGTGCAAAGGGGATCCTATGTCAATGATGTGGCCTTCCGCGGTTCCAGCCTCTGGGTGCGAGAAAAACCCACCGACATACAGGCTTGGTGTCTCTATAATATCCCAAATTTCGTTAAGAGAGAAACTTGTTCGGGAGAGGGAAATTAAAATAAATTCAGGGATTTCATTGGAAATTGGGAACTTGGGCCTCCGGCCCAAGCTAGGGCTACTTTGTGGCCGGCCATGAAGTGGGCCAGTAAGGGGGGGGGGAGGCAGCCCAAAGGCCCATGGCCCAAGCTGCCCCCTTCTCCCCTTAACCCTAGCCAAAACCTCCTCCTCCCTCCCCTTTTCCACCCAAGCTGCCACCCCTCTCCCTCCCATGGCCACCACCTCCCGTGCCCCCTTCTCACCCTTGGCGCCTCCCTCTCTATCCCTTAAGATTGAGCCCTCCATTGCTGCCATCTCCGGAGGTTTCTCCCGCAGCAGTCGGCCACAAGGAGGAAGACAAGAGAAGGGAGAAGAGGGGAAAAAGGAGAAGAGGGAGAAGATCTTCTTCATGGGTTTTGATCAGCGTCTCCCTGAGGTTCTACAAGGGTAACACAAGGTGTTCTTCGCTATTCTATCCTTATGAGATGCAAATTCGATTAGATTGATTGGATCGAATTGCTACTGTTAGAAATTCAGTCCTGTCTAGTAGGTTGTGCGGTCGTTTTCATGTTCTTAGAAGCCGAATCTAAGATTCCCATCTCCTAGAGATATATTGGAATTGTTCTTAGCTTTCCGTAGCTGCCAAGAACACTCAATTCTGATTTACGGTTCAAAAGATATGGTAGAATCTTTTCTGCTGTCCTGAATTCCTGACGTGAATTAACTGTCAGTTTGTATTTTAAGATATGATTAAGTTAAGGGCAATTTCAGGGTTTCCACCCAACTATGTTGTTGTATCATTTTTGTTAACCTTTCCAGATTGATAAAGAACATTCAGTTTGGAGTTGTAGAACAAAAGATATGACTATTTCTCTACTGCTAAGTGTTTCTGTTAGACAGTTTGGAGGTTCGACATTCATAGGACTGTTAACGTGGATTTTTGGCCAAATTGGGAGATCTCGCCAACTAGACTTTTGTAGATATTTTCATTATGTTTCCTTAGGATCAAAAGTTATGATCTGTTTAGTACTGCTGTCCAGAATGTTGCCCTACTAGATTTGTCGGTTTAATTGAATAGATCAACTTTGTGAACCTTGGGTTTAGGATGCTGCGGTTAAGCGTTTCGAATGACGTCCGGTTCACGTGGTTCCTTATTCAAGTATTTAATTTGTGTAGGAGGGGGAATTTCGAGTGTAGCGGCATCCGTCTTGCCACATAACGCTTCGCAGAGCGGAAGGCAAGTACATTGTAATTCTTATTGTTAGTGAATGCTGAGTGCTTGTTGTTCATACTGCTATTTCTATGATCCATGCGTAGATTCAATGCTTCATGTTCCTTTCATATTCGTTAATCCGTGTTTAAAGAGATGTTGTCTTTCATTATTCATAATTCATCCCATTCATACATTGTCCATGTATCTTCCACGGGAGTGGAAAGTAAAGATCCATCAATTCCAGTATGGGCACGTAAGACCCACCATTCCAATATGGGCAGATTTGGATCCCCGTATAAAACGTTCTTCATACGGGCCTTGGATCCCCGCATTTTGTTAAATGCGGGCCTAAGTGAGCACTAACAGATGTGTCACTAGCTATACCGGTATAAGCAGAAGTGTAGTCCATTCATTCATATGTTTATTTCAGTTCGATGTTCATATTCTTTAATGATACTATCATGTTCAGACTCATTGTAGTTCATAATATTCTTTGTACTTGCTGAGTCTTAGACTCATTCTTGCCTGTGTTTATTTATTCCAGGTGATCGCTATTGACGGCATTTTTGGGAGGGAGTAGACACACATAATACCTTCACTCCGCAACATTCGATTTTCAATAATATGAATTTGTTCTTGTCATTCATTTGTTAAGTGATGGAGTGTAATAAATAGAGTTCGATGATGGATGATATCTTTCTCTATGTTAAGGTTGAATAAATAACTGCTTGTCATCCTGGATTAATCCTTTGATAGAATTATCTTAGTGGATTTAGTAGACTTGAATACTTGGAATTTGTGAACTGTTGTTGGATTCAGATTATATTTCTGCATTTGTTCTAATAGATGATGATCTTATTACGCTATTAGTTGAGATATTATAGAAATTTCTTCCGTATTGTTGTTGTATGTTAGTTTTAGGTAACATCTTGGCTTCTGAATAGCCAGGGTGTTATAGTCTCGGCCCACCATTGGGTACTCGTCCTCTCACCTCTGGAAGACGATACTCTAGTGGTGCAGAAGCATATGTGGAAACCTCATTCTCTCCATAGAGCACGTTGCGGTGAATGAGCCCCATGCTACACATGAGCTGCATGTTCTCCTGGGCAACCCTGAGATGACACCACGTCTCCCACGGCTCATGCATGGCGCAATGGTGAACTTGGTCCATGATGTGAACCAATCTCGCCAACTGCCGCACTTGGGGATCCTCCCCATACTGGATCTCAGCGAAGGTGTTCATCTCCACGCCACGAGCTTGCAGTGGAAAATGGTCATAGGGCGGCTGAGCTAACTCCATCAAATCATGACGAAGATGGCTCATGGCCACACGAGCCACTTCCTGCAATGCCATAGCCTCGGAAGTGCCACGTGCCTGGAAACCGTGGAGGATGCTTCCCGTGACCCGCCTTGCGATGATGTTGGCTACTGCCAAGTACTCCTCCATTCCTAGTCCTCTGTCACGGCGGTAGATATCGGTTGGTAGGTGAAGTGGGCTCTCCACATCATGTCTCGAAGTAGCATTAGGTATCCATCATCATCTTCAGCTTGGGTCTCCTTGACGAGGTATTGATGACTCATCTAAGCATAGGAAGGATAAGGTAAGAGAAAAATTTAGTTTGCAAACTCAAATGAGAGTAGGTAAGAAAATGATACTAAGATGGATAAGGAATAAAATATATTCACATCTTAAACTTTTTGAAATTATTTTTCTAATTTGAAAATAATTTGTTCAAAAGACTTACTAATACTAACGCCCATACTATTTCTAACCTACAACAAGATGGCTCGATACTGTATTTGTGAGGACCCCTGGCTTATTTCCGTAAGACCAGGGCCTTCCCAGTCTTATGGAAATAACTCTAGGCCTTAGGAAAATGAAATCCAACTTAACTCCATCTAAGTGAGAGCATCCAGCCGAGTTAGAGCAATGGTGACCATGCATACTGCTCCTCTGCGGGTGCTATATGGTGACCGGTTCTCCAACAGTCCAAATACACACCCAACAGAGTTAAAGGGGATTCCAAAACAACGGGTATGTGTCTCGTGTTGGCTCCCAAGATCAGCAACCAACACGCACATACCCTTAACAACGTCAATCGTAGTAATACAACATTCATACATTGATAATCCAAAAGACATACAACATAGTAGTTAAGTCTACAACTATTACAAGACGGCTGACTGGCCAAATTCAAATAATAACATTAAGTAGCAACGGAAGCAAGTAAATAAACCAAAAGGGTCCAGCAAGGTGTACCCCATAACCCAAGGCAACCGACTGGGTGCTAGAAACAACACTATTCGTTAGCGTCGCCGAAATCGGCGCTAATGATCTGATCGATCGTGAAATAATCCTCACCTGAAAGTAGCAATGGGTTAAGGACAAATGTACTTGCAAGTATTACACAAAGTAAAAATTATACATGCTAGAGGGTATTCAAAGAAAGGCATTAGTGGCTTAGTTTTGCATAAATCGCAAAATTTTCATCCCTATACCATCTTGTTTGAAATTGCTAATTTGTAAACATTTGTTAGTAAAAGAAGTGCAAATAACATTGATAGATATATTTATCAAACAATACCAAAGTGGTAGCCCACTTTGATAGACTAAAATGCATGAATATCCCATTCATGCCAAAAAACCAAGTTGTAACCATGTCAAATTTTAATTATGAGTCTAACGATGATGTCATTAAAAACCAAGTGTTGTCCGTAACCGTGGACACGCCTATTTGAATAGATTAATCCCTACAGGGGAGTACTACTTTACCCACATCGACTCGCCCAGCTCGTAAGCCAAACACACTGCCTTTGGTGAGTTGGTCGAGGAGTTCGTGATGAGGACATCCCTACCATGGATACAACCGTTCCTACACACACAACTCATCCACAACCAGTGTTACAGGACCACATACTCAAGCTCGTGTTCACCAACTTAATTACCAGGTGAATTCGTTCCTAGGTTTATATATTACTGAGAATAGACCGCTACCTAATGCAAGTGACTTAATTGTGCTTAGGAACATGGGAAAGGACCAAGGAGAGGCATGAGGAGTCATGTACATGCATGGAAGGCATAATGGAGGTCACCACATCACTTTGGCTTCGAGTCAAGCAAGAGTTCGAGTTGGGATCGTTTTGGATTCGGATTTGGACTATTGCGATAGTACTAAGTTTAAAAGGACATAACTTCTTCATACGGACTCCGTTTGGGACGTTCTCGGACTTCATGGAAAGCTTATCAAGTCTAATTTCCAACGGATCCATCCTCATATTCAAATTCCATGCGAGCCAGCCACAATCATCAAAAGAGTCCACATCTATTTCAGAGCCCGAGTCAAAAGGGTGCTGCACCACCTCCACTTGGGCACATTTATATTGGAAATATCAAGGAATAATAGCAAGAATAGGACATAATTAACTAACTCACAACATATCGATATACCAAAATAGCATGTAAGCAATATCATTGCATTTCAAAACACTAACTTAACAAAAACTTGGGATCAATATGATGCAAAGCAAAGTTCAAATGATGACTGCCTTGCTGGAAGTAAAGTTGTTCACTCTCGGTGGCGTAATTGTCGACTTGCGGCAATTCGGACTCTATAGAAATAACGACATCGAATGAACACCGAGAAAAGCCAAAAAAATCAAATTGCTTAAAAATGCATGAAATTTCTACAATATCTAGATTATGATTTTGTATGAATTTATGCTCAAAAATTATTTCAATTGAAGTTTGTATGTGAAAGTTATAGCAGTTTGAAAATCAACAAGTGAGAAAATGCTGAAAAATTATGATATGTCACTGTTCATTCGAATTAAATTCTTTAGTGAAAATGTCCAGAATAGTGGTGGAGATAGGAATTACATGGTTAAAAATATAATAAAAAGTTTTGTTCAATAAAACTTGAATCATCCAATTTGGAGTTCATATGAATTTTCTATGAATTTTTGAAGTTAAGTGAATTTCTAATACAAAAATAATCCTTTACTGAGTTCAATTCTCACATCACAATTTTCTATAAAAGAAACATAATTCCAACCTATTCCAAATTAAATTACATTAAAAATGTGAACCAACAAAATTGGTTTTACTCGATTTGGAGTTAAAATGATTTAGTTATGAATTTTTGAAGTTATTTGAATTTATAGTGCAAATATAACTCACTTCGGAATTTATAATTGCATTTAATACTTTTCTTGCCCGAGTTTACCTAGCCTCTGATGCTAACGAGTGGGGTCCAATGCATAGTATTGTTTTTTCATTTCAATTTCCATATTAATAACGCACTAACAGGTGGGACCCGTACGTCATTGACTCGGTCCATGCAAGAGTGCATGGATTGAGGGTCTATGAGTTGGTCCATGGGTCCACGACTGTGCACTTAAGGCCTTGGGCCCACATGTCATACACTAACGTAAATCGGTATTTACATCCTTGTTTTCTGTTCATGGCCCCACGTGTAATAGACACATTAGCATTTTAAGACAGCAATTCATTAACCCAAGCAATGATTAGCACTTAATGAATAGGATTTACCTTAATCATCTTGCTACAGTGATTGGTCAGAGGTTCCGACCGCAGGGAAGGCGCGACTGTGAGCTTGCTCGGCGATTCGCCGCGTTGTGGTCCACGTCGGCGTTGGCCAAGGCCAGGAATAGATTCCTTGGAGCATGGCGAACCTCAAGGTGGTGGTGGTGTCGGCTGAGGTGGCTCAGGACCACGGCTAGCCGGAGAGAAGCGACAGCTACCCTACGACTAACGTGCATGCAGTGTTCCAACGACGCATTAAGCCAAGAAATGCATGTATGAGCTACTAGGGGACTCAGTGAAGCTTACCAGGGGATGGGGAGGCCGGGGAAGTTCGGGGAGAAGCTATCGCCGGTAATGGCGACGACAGTGGTAGGGTTTCACGTGGAGAGGAAAGCCTGAGCCAAGATATTGAAAAATGGTGGTAAGGAAAGCTTCAGTGAGTGGTGTAGATGGTGTCAGCAAATGGAATCGAAAAATGACTCACCCGAACGACAATGGATAAGGAATAGTGTTGTCGACCAAAAATGGGGGGAAACCTCCAAATTCCAGTGCTCCTGTGAACCAATGCACGAATTGATTGAGGGGAAATCTTGATCATGCTCTAAGACATTTGGTGACGCACATGGGAGATGAAGGGACTCATTGGAATGCACAAAGACATGATGGAGTGGTCATGGACGTGCTTTGGAGCCGCTGAGAGCACGGTGGTGATCTGGGGTCTACAAGTAAAGGCAGTGGCTCAAGTTAGCTGGGATGGACACGACATGCAAAAGGGGAAATTAAGGGGTTCAGTGGCATGAAACTTACCAAAGAACACGCTCGCTAGAGCTTCCTTCCTCAGCCCCGAGAGGAAGAATGAGGGGAAAGAGAGGGTAAGGAGCGAGGTTAAAAGTTGGGGAGTGACGGAATGAGCACGGCGTTAACTGGCGAAGTTCAGGATAGGCGGAATTGGCAGGCGATACTGGCGTTTAAACAAAGACAAAGTCCGGGTCGAGCTGTGGTCAGTCTTGGCAAGTGCGATTAGCGGGTTGAGTCAAGTCGAGTGGAAGTCGGGTTTGTGTTGAGGAACAGTGCAGTGTTTGACTGGTTTTGAAATTCCATCCCCTCCACTTTGACCAGTGAGGAAAAATAGCAAATAAATTTGAAAAATTCTTAAATTTTTTTAGAGTGGTTCCTGGAATGACCTAGTCCCTATAAAAAATTTATGTACTTACTTTTGATGTATATTTATTGTTTTTAAATCATTAATAGTAGGTTCTATAAAATGGAGTTTTGAATTTTCTCATGATTAACTTGGTGTCTAAAAATTTAGAAAAAATTCATATTTATTCATGATAAATATTATAAGAGTTAAATAAATTATTTCCCAGAGATGATCACAAGTATTTATTCTGGATTTTATTTAGAGCTTCAATTTGAGTTTTATGTTTAACTTTGAGTCAAAATTTTCAAATGAAATATTTTGTGCAAATGCTCCAAAAATGATATGCATGCTCATGTCACGCACCTGAATTTCATTTATTGAAAGTGGGGATGTGACATGTTAGTAAGCCGTAATTATTTTTTTTTGTTATTAACCTATGGCAATAAATTTGTCGTAATTATTTCACTGCTATTTAGTTCATCGTCATTAATTTAATCGTGGAAAATTTAGTAGTCATTATGTAGCATAGGTTAATTTGTGGTAATTAATTAATTTGTCCTAGTTAATTTAGTCACAACTAATTTAGTCGTACTTAATTAGTCATAAGTAATTTGGTTGTAGTTAATTAGTGTTCACTAATTTGTTCTTTGTATTTAGTCATAATTTATAATTTATAATAATTTAACATCGTTATCAAATTTTTTACTAATAATATGTCTCTTCCATCTCTTGCAAGCCATGCCTCTTTCGAAACTTTTGGAACCCTTCTACGACGAGAATCACCGGAGCAAGTCGTGGATCAATGGGGATGGGGATGGCCTTGCACCCCTGGTGCTTCGGGCCAGGAGGGAATACTGACAGCTGGACGCTCGCTACAACCCAAGCCTTCAGGACACAGGCTTGTTGCCCTTTGCGAGGCTGCTCTCCCTCGGATGCCACTTCACCCTGGACGGCAATCTGCTATCGGCACTTGTCGACAGGTGGAGGCCCGAGATGCACACCTTCCACTTTCAGCGGGTGTGAGATGACAGTCACTCTCCACGATGTCTCATTCCTAACCGGTGTCCTGATGCAGGGTAAGCCACATGTTCCAGGCCATTGTTGGCGGACCGAAGGCCGAGTTGGGGCATCGCCTCAAGATACCGCCCCGGCACTTCCCATGGCATCCCTTGGACTTGGCTGAGGAATTTTAGTCAATGCGATGCACCTGATGAGGTTGATTGGACGCATCTCGTCGCTTACCTTCTTTATCTCTTTGGTTCAGTCCTGTTTCCCATGACACAGGGCGATTGGGTGTACCCCAGCTTCGTATGCATCATCGAGTTTTTGGCTGACACAGAGGCTGGGGCGATGCCTTAGTACAACTGGGGGTCAGCTGTCCTTTGCGCCACATACAGGGGGTTGTGTGACGCTTTGAGGCATGACACCGGTGCAAAGCCGAGCCTTGTCATCTGCTACGTGCTCATGCAGTTGTAGAGTTTAGAGCACTTCCCTGTTGGGCGGCTGTCCTTTGAGAGAGAAGTGCACCCGAACCCCGAGTTGCACGACAAGATAGACGGGCCCACTATGGGCTACCAGTGAACTGCTACGCAACTACGCTGGGCGAAGAACAAACCGGCGAAATGCTACTCGTTGTTCCACAACGAAATCGAGTCGTTGCATGACAACGACATCATACGGGCTCTATGGAGCCCAGATTTCGTGGGCACAGTAGCACCATATAGAATGTACGTGCAATGCGTGCAGGACACCAGATTATGGACGACAACCTACCACTTGGTGTTTGCATACATGGTGAAGCCTTACGAGCTACAGCGTGTAATGTGATAGTTCAATTTATACCAAGTCGTATCCCCTCCCGATGGCAGGATCCTGCAGTGTGTTGTCCACTTATGAGTTCAACTCCATCCGAGTAATGTTTACACTTCATACCTATAGCCTATGTTCTAACATCAATCCTTTCGGAATGCAGGCAATCGAGGACGGGCCGACATGTTGAGGACAGGCAAGCAATCCAGCATGAGTGGATTACGGCCTGGACGGAGGTAGCACACATCGAGATCTTGTAGGCACGGGAACCATCCCGTGGCAAGGTGGGGTGGCCGCCTGGTCTCCGGCCAAAGGAACACCCCCCTGCTGATTATTTGTCACCTTTGGTTCTAGTAGGTACATCGCACTGGAAGCTGCACCACTCCAAGGCAGTAGTAGACTTGCAAGTGAAGCTATCACTACATAGGCTTTCCAAGTTCCAGAGCCCTCACGATTGAATTGTCCATGTCAGGAAAATATCTAGCAAGAAGACCTCTTGTGTAGATGGACACGTTGAATTAATGCGTAAACTCGGGAGCTTTCATTTCAGATCACAATACCATGTGCCCCCACTAGTTTATAGTAGTGCGTTTGAAACTTTGTTTATCCATCATTTGCATCCGTTGTCTTAATCATCCTGTCGGATGTTTGTTTCTAAACCCCACCAAAGAAAGAAGTTACACTAGGTAATCACATGATTATAATTCGCGGGCAGCGTTGCTTGAATCACATTGTGTAGGCAGTAGCTGGGCCAGATTTCAAACTTAATCCCAAGACTCACCTGCAAAGCAGACCTTAGAGAAGGGAATATAGCCTAATACTCGTAGGTATTGTCTAAATATATTGAGCCAGCCCCCCTCACTACGGTGCCCCCAGCCAAGGCCGAGCCACCATGGCGCCATGAGGGCACAGGCGCACAAGCGCTGCGCCGTAGTCCCTGCGTAGTCATGCCACGTTGAGCGTTGGTTGTGGGCCAAGACACGCCGAGTGCAAGTTGCAGTCGGCCCAATTACAGCCCAAGCCAAATCCCCAATGAAATGCAGATGCACTAGTAACCCTAAATCCCTAATTCTCTAATTGGTCGTGGGCCAAGGGCAGGTGCTGCGGCGTGGTGCGGCTGTGAGCTACAGCCTGCAGCGTGGGCGTGGGTGAGCACTGAGGTGTGGCGCAGGGGCTATGACGCGAGGACGGTGATGCGCCGACTAGTTGACTATCGAGGCTCAGCGCAGGAGAGCGCTGAGGCACGACGCAAAGTGATCTTTGAGCACGGCGTAAGGTGGGCCGAGACTGGCAGTGCAAACAAGAATGAACCACCGAGCCAACACGGCAGGTTAGCCCTCGCCCCGGGTCTTAAAAATTCCTAGTTCTACCACTACTTGCAGGAGCAGCGACCGCACGACGTACGAACATACCGTTAGTACATCAAGTGGTACATACCATGATTGTGCACCAGACTCACCCGTCCTCCACCAGAGCATCCGGAGTAGGTGACGCACCAGGAGAGGCTCCACCACTCATTCGATCGACACATCGCTTCGTAGCGTGACGACACCATAAGACACGTACAACCTTTGGTCGTTTCATTGATGATATTTGTACTGTTTGTTATTGAACCAGTTTTATCTGTCACCTCAGTTGGAGCAGCAGCAGGGCATAGCAAGCGCATCAGAGACCACCATCCGTAGCCCAGAGCACACCATACTGGGGCTTCTGAGCACTTTGAAGTACATCTTCACGTAGTCGAATAATGTCATAAGGAACATGAGCTTTAATCATTTGAGAGACGACGTCCTACACGTGATGAGGACATCTCTCCTATGGATGCAACTACTACTCCTCAGCCTGAAGTTGTACAAGGACCAATTACCAGAGCACGAGCATGGTAGTTAAATATTCAGGTGAATTCCTTCCTAGGAGTGAATGTTTTATTAATGGATAATGTTCTACTGCCTAAAACATTGATCTTATTTTACTTAGAAATCTTGGATGGGAGAAACCAAGCATTCATGACAAGAGAGACAACAATGGGCCGAACAACTTCACCACTTTGGCAGCAACCAATTCGACTCCACCAGGCCAGTTACCTTAGCTTGACATCCCACAGTGCTGCACCACCTTAATTTGGGCCATGGGCCATGTAGCATTTGGGCCCAAGGAGAGGCCGCACACCCTAGGTCAGTGCCCCCACCAACCTTGGCCGCTGCCCCTCTCCTCTAGTTTGGTTTTATTTAGATCAGTTTAGCCTGTGTGTGAAAACTCCACATTGTCTCTTGTGTCGGTTTGACCAATAGATTCGAGTTACAGAACCTCAACTATCCTTGTGTGACTTTTATATCTAGCAATTTTTAGATTGCTCTTTACTTGAATTCATGCTTGTTCTTCGATTACTTGCAGGAATTGATCTTTGTGATTAGGTCAACCGTCGTTCTTGGTTAGGCTGATAATGACAAGAGCGTGTTTTAGCGATTGTTGGATGGTTTGATCGATTTTTTTGTCAAGTAGCCACGTCGTCAAAGGCACTCTCTACAAATCGAATTACTATCCACCGGAAGATCGGGACCAATCTTACATCAACACGCCACGCATTGAGGGGGGCGACCGTGCTCACTTGCCTAGGGCCTAGTCAGATCGGTGGGTGTCGTAGCGGTCCCTGTCATTGATCCACGCTCCAGATCAGTGGGGAGGTAAGCTATGTACATATTTATGTTATGTTTTTTTATTACGCCTTACGTTCTGCTGACATTATGTCGTTCTCTAGCCGTAGGTCTGTCGAGATGCATCACTTTTACCGTCCACACCCCGTAATCAGACTGGTGCTCCCCCTCAGTCATCCGCACTGCACATCCGGGAGGTACGAGATGTTTAGTTTACGTCCTGGGTATTTATTTCGCTTAACATGATTCCATCTTGCATGCTTCATTTGACCATTGGGGTGACAGCCATCTGTCCATTGATGAGGGCACGGGCCTCCCAGCTCCTGCTAGGGAGCGGTAAGGGCGGTAGGGTTTGAACCGTGGCACCCAGAGCGCCCACCCCTGTCGTACGTTGACTAGTACGAAGTATCGTACGATGGGTAGAGCTCCTCTAGGTTCGCTGGCACATCGCACAGTCAAGGCTAGAGCTCGTCTGCACCGAGGGACCTACAGACAGTGTATCTATGGGGTGGACAATCTAGGCATGTATTTTTAGATTCATTCATTACCAACATGATTGCAGGTGGCAACCCATTTGGCATGACTTAACTGGACGACTATGATGTTAGACAGACTCAACCGGGCCAGAGTCAGCTTGTTGATGCACCTTCGCCCACCCAATTGTCTTCGTACCCCGCTCCCCCCCTCACTGATACACGCTCTTTGGACCGGCTAACTTATCCCATGGGACATGCTCGACGCAAAACTAGGAAGCACACGCAGACGCAGCGAGCAGAGAGTGGCTCAGATGAGTGAGCCATATTATATCCCGTGTGTAACTACACTACATATTTGTTATGCACTTTTGTTGTGCTATATTTGTATGCATATTCTGTATGTTATGTGCATATTTTTGGAGTAAATCGATTCGGGGCTAACATGAAATCTGAAAATGCCGAGGTTCACATGAATTCATGAAATCATGATAGTTTGGACACAAAATCATAAAATTTGACAAATAAAATTGACGACATTTCAGAATGCACTTTGTGGTTTGCGAATTATATGCCGCGCACGGTTTCGTTACATGCATTACAAACAATAGCATGCACGACTTAACAAACTGGAAAACACGTAAGATACAAGCGCAACATTTTTGGAATAGGAAAAACGGAATATCAAAACTAGTCTTTGAGGCGCAATAGCCCCTTCCCCTTGTCTCGGGACTGCCTATGGTGGTGGCGAGTGTCGAAATCACCCATGTCCTGCTATCCCATGATGTAAGTAGACCGTACGACCAAATACATAACCAGGATGCAAATTGCACGTAACTCACCTCTTCGATGTGGAGTGCCCCAGGGCGACTGGAAACGATACGATAGGCGCTGGTGTTAGTAGAAAGATCCTTCGCCTTGTCTCGGGACTACCCACGTCGGTGGCATGTGTCGAAGTCCTGCATGTTCTATGAGATGGGTTGCATGATTGCATGATGTTAGAATGATGAAAGGCCAAATACATAATCAGGATGCAAATTGTACATAACTCGCCTCTTCGATATAGAGTGTGTCCGGGTGACGGGAGAAGCTGCGACGACCACCGGTATCAGTAGTAGAAGCCTTCCCCTTGTCCGTAGCGTGTTGTGCCCTCTCGTACTCAGCTTCCTGCTGGGGGGGGGGGGTCCTCCACCACCACCCGTCTGTCCTTGGCTCCTCCAGTGCATTTTCAATAGGGTCCGGTACGTAAGGTTTTCATCGCTGGATGGTCTCGGCTCGCATCACGTACTTCAGCATGTACTTTTGCTTGATGAATGTCCTATCGTACATCTTTGGGCCGTCGATCCATTGGAAGAAGTCACGCGCATGGAGTTAGAAAATTGTGGAATTCAATGTAGGTTGTGAAAAAACAATGCGTGCACAAGATTCACTTATGAGGTGATGACTGCACGTGTAGTATGCCCGGGCGGCTGTGGCTGGGTGTGTCGACTGAATGATCTTCGCCGGCTGTACGCACACTTAATGCTGGCGTGGAAACTCTGGTGGTACCGGGGCATCATTCATTGAAAAATCTGGGTACAGTTTAGCCCTCTTCGCAAATCACTTGCGCTTCTGCAATATCTTCGCATAAAAGTTCGCTGACGAGTTTGACATATTCTAGGTCGACCAAATGTTTCACTGTTGCGCACAAAACAAGGGCGAGTCAGTTCAGAACAAATATAATGTAGAGATACGTACACGTTAAGAAAGAATGGCATAAAGATATGCACAAATATGAGCGGACTACCCATTTACATGACATGACGGTCCCCGTACAAGCGGACAATACAATAAATTACGACACTGAGTGACAACTAGACGAGATCCTACACTTCATCGTGCGGATCAGGCCCCCATTGCTAGCTATCATCCGCGTCTGCTGTCGTCCCTTCCCAGTTGACTTCAAGGCCTTGTTCGACCCCCATTGCACCCTGTCCAGCCATAGATCCCTATAGTTCATGTCCAGGCCATAGGAGTCGAACTCTGCACTACATGTACCAAAAAGGTGCTGTATGTCGCAGTACTCAGAGATATACAGCGTAGACATCTGCCTCCTTTGCACACACTCCTTGTACACATACGAGCATGGCTTGTGCAAGAGCTTCGGCTTGTTGCAGGTGCATGCAGCTACATCACCCACGGTGCATGTATGTTTCCTTTCTCCCTAGCATGACTGTTGATATATTTTTGCCGCAGCCTGATCTCGTACTTCCTCCTGAGGCCATCGATCACCCAGATGTCGTGCATTCGGGCCTTCTGCATCTTCTGGTCCATATACCTCTGCATATTCTTGAACCATTGCTTCCCTTCTTGTCATGCCCCGGGTAACAATCCCCCTGGACTTCTTGCGCGAACTAGACTAGTCCCACGATCAGTCGCTAGTCTGCACAGAACCAACAAGGATGCGATCACAGCCATACAACAAACTAAAGATGAAGCAGACAAACTAACAAAAGACCTTATGGTCAAGCTTCTTACAGAGGTGCCACGCAGGGCTACAACACAGCGGAAAGAAAAAAAACAAAAGAACACGCGGAAGCCACACGACCTGCCCACAGGCAATCGAGTGGAGGATGTCCTAGCACGGGAGGTCTTCAAAGACCTCTTCGAAGAGGTCTGAGCTCCCTGGGAGGTCTTCATCAACTGCTAATCAACCAAAGGGCACAAGCCATGAGTACTTTTGAATGTACTCAGCAAGCCGTAGGGAATTGAATGCAGATAATATTTATGCAAGGCTCAACAAGGTTAGCTTTATGATTACTTTGCCGAAAGCAGTATTGACATGAAATACAATAAGTAGATTGCAAGGCACAAGTTGAAAGATTAGCACATAAGTAACAAGTTTTCTTTTGAAAACAGCTCGTGACTACCCTGGCCACGCCCCAGATCTCTCACGACCACCCTGGTCGTGAGCTAGACCACTCGAAACCAACCAAGACCAACAGGTTTTAGAAAGATCTACCCCTTGTGTGGAATCACTAGGCATGTCCATAACCGGGTACACGGCTATTCGAATAGATTATTTCCTCTACAGAGGTGTACAACTTTACCCACAAGACACGAATTCTCTAGTTTGTTTGGTACCCGTCGATGCCCCTGCTCACTTCCTCAGGTAAGCAGGCTAAAGCACATGACAAGGCCTTTACAAGGTTCTGCTTTGACTTGGTTTTGCTCGCTAAGGTTTTGCCTTACTGGCCCCCTCTTGTGCCAAGTGTGGGCGTAAACCCAGGTCCTTCCACACTTCCACCAAAACGGAACCGAATCAGAGCATTGCCAATTAGTTCACCAGGTCCACCCCATCCTGGACATGTGGTTGCACGGTAAGGCCTGGATCGAACTCTTACAAGGTAAATTCCTTAGTGAGTGCTCAGGCGAGACCTCCTCATCCCAATGTGCTTCCTGCATCCCCTTTACTGCACGAGCACTCGCCCGAGCAAAACATTTTTGGGTTCAACCTGGCCAAATGACCACCCTGGTCATGGCACAACAAATTTTATTAGCGGCCACACAGGCCAGCGGCAACGCTTGCAAGACAACACATGCCAAGACAAATACATAAATTCCATAATCTCTTAGTCAAATTTAACATCTTTGAGACAGGTGATCGAGACAACGCATAACTAAGCAGGTCTAAGCAAGAGTACGCACCCGTGTTGGTTATCATAAAGAGATCCAACTAAGGTTACCCATCCTATGGTGGTCCAAAGAGTACATGTCAACATGTAGAACACAAGTATTCAAAGGGGTCATACTGCCAAGTGGGTGATTAGCTAATTCCCAAACCATTTTTATACAAATAGCCATGCATGTTGATACAAAACAAAGTAATTTTTGCAAACTAGGTTCAACATGATCAAAGGTCTACGACTTGCCTTCGATGAAGAGCTGGTGGTCTTCTATAGAGGTCGCCGGGTCCACAAATTCTTATGAGAGACCGGAATCTATACGAGCGAAAAGAACCAAATAAATACAACGAATTCAAATGAAACCAACACTACCAAATAAGAACCAAAAGAAAAACACGGAATTAAAAACAGCACTCGGGAGGAGGTCCAACTGAGAGGGAAAGGTCGAAGGAGGTCCACGGGAGGAGGTCCAAAGGAGGAGGTCCGAGCAGAGCAAGAAAGTTGGGGAAGGCTAAAGGAGATAAAAGAGGGCTGCTTAGGCTTTTATAGCCTGGAGGAGGCGCACGAGTTCAAGGGTAGGTGAAGGAGAAGATGGGAGCAAGTAGGGGATGAGACAAAAAGGGGAAAAACGAGTACTGCAGAAGTAACAGCATTTAATGCGACACAACAGTATTTAATGCGCAAGGACCTATATGTCAGTAGTGACACAACGGAAGGAAAGAGAAGGTGAACAGAGCTGACAGGTGGGACCGATCAGCACTCAAAAGGGTGGTCAAAACAAAGGGGTGGTCGAGACCAAAGAGGAGGTCGCGGCTCAAAGGGTGGTCGCGGACCAGGAGGGGTGGTCGAGACCAAAGGAGTGTCACGACAAAAGAGGGGGAGGTCGTGACCCAAAGGGAGGTCTCGACTAGAGGACAAGAGAGGAGGTCGCGGCAAAACGATAAAAGGGGGAGGTCACGGCCAAAGAGGAGGTCGCGACAAAACGACAAAAGGGGGAGGTCGCCGCAAAACGACAAAAGGGGAAGGTCACGGCCAAAGAGGAGGTCGCGGCCAAAGAGGAGGTTGTGGCAAAACAACAAAAGGGGGAGGTTGCGGCCAAAGGGGAGGTCGCGGTAAAACGACAAAAGGGGAAGGTCGCGGCCAAAGAGGAGGCCGCGGCAAAACGACAAAAGGGGAAGGTCGCGGCCAAAGAGGAGGTCGCAGCAAAACGACAAAAGGGGGAGGTTGCAGCCAAAGAGGAGGTCGCGGACCAGGAGGGTGGTCTTTGCAAAAAGATCAGGACCACCCGGAGGTCGCCAGGACAACCCGAAGGTCTGGACGGGGGGGGGGTCTGGACCCTCAGATCCAAACGACGGGAGGTCTAGACCCTTAGATCCAAATGAAGGGAGGTCTGGACCCTCAGATCCAAATGAAGGGAGATCTGGAGAAGAAAGAGCTGAGCCGAGGGAAACACGGAGCGAATAGAGAAAGGGGAAAAACAACTCCAGAGAACTCCAACAAACTCGAAAGAAACCCAAATCGAATTAGTTGAAGTTTGTTTTAGTCATTTTAAACACCTTAATTCCGAAATCTCAAGTTAAGCTTTAGAACTCTCATCAAAACCGAATGGTTCTTTTTATTTAGAAAACTCAGAAAACTCGAAAAAAAACTTGGGACGCTACACTTCTTCCAGTTGTTGCTTCGCTACAGTGGCTCTATTGATGAAGAAACTGACCGTGTGAGTCCATGTTTCCTCAATGATTGCGGTGACCACACGTTTTAGCACACTGTTGTACACCTCGGACATGTTGGTCGTAATAATTCCGTACCTCGCACCGTCTGTGTCATAGAGCAGGGACCATTTCGCCAACTCAGGAGCGTGGAGATTAATCTACTGTGTGAAACTTATGCTGCTCCTGGATTACCCGGTCGCGGCCTACTGTCCTTGCTGTGCCTCCAGAGGGGACTCCTTTGTATACCTCGTAGTCTGATGTTCGAGATCTGTCCAGATGGCCTCAAACATCCGCCTCTGGTTCTGCTGGCATAACGCCTTGAACATCTTCATAAGTTCCTAACTGCGGAACCACGTGAAGAAGTTTGATGCAAGATGCCTCATGCACCACCGGGTTTCCACGTCGTTCCACTAGTGAGGGATTTCCATCTCATTCTGCATGGTGTTAAGAGCCCACAAAAACCTAGCATTACGGTCTGTGATAAGGCATACATTATGCTGGTCTCCCATAACCGCCCGCTTCACATTCGCCAGGAACCACAGCCAACTGGATATGCTCCTATTCTCTACAATGGCAAAAAGCAATCGGGAGAAGTTGGCCATTTGCATCGGCCCCCATCACGGTAATAATGGTGCCCTTATACCTCTCCGTGAGGAAGGTGCCATCCATCATAAGCATAAGACGACAGAACTTGAAGCCCTCTATGGCCTGGGCGAAAGCTCAAAACAACCGGTCTAGAATGATGCAGTTTGGGCCTCCGTCAATATCTTCACTTTCAAGCTTGCTTATGTACTTGTTGTGGTTTGCTTCGGCAATCTAGTGAAGCATTCTTGGCACAAGGTTTTACGCCTCTTCGTATGTTTTGTACATAGACTCGATAACCTTCTGCTTGGCTCGTCGTACCTTGCTGTAGCTGACTAGATAACCAACTAGTTTGGTGACTTTTGACATCAGCATCTTTGGGGAGACGGACACGTCCTCCGCAACTAGGTGGCTAATGAGGCTAGCCACATATGCGGAAGTCATGTTCCGATGCTGCCAAAGGGGCTCGCTAAGCTCGCAAGTGTGTTCAGTCACCACCTTGACCACGAACACCGAGCCGAAGAACTTTTCTCAGCGTGCGCTGACCTTGCTAGCGCAGCCTTCCACTATGCACTTCACTGCGTAATGTCCTGAGTTAGACTAGTGCACGTGGTACACATGGCTGATGAACAAGGCGTACCGTGCTATATCTTGTTGCACGACCGCGTTGCTAGGGAAGTGCTGCTCATCTAAGAAGGTGTCGACATCAAACCCCCACTAGGGCCCTTCTACTTGCGGCAGTATGAGCGAACGCACCGCGATACCATCAAGTCTCGATGCCACGTAAAGCACCTCCGATGACATAATTCTGCCAGTTGGACCACCAGCCTGGTGTGCGTCCTCCTCGCTACCATCCGAGCACGGGTCTATGTCCTCGTCGGACTCCAACCCGAGAGGCTGGTCCGACAGATACTTCTGGCAGTCAATACAAGCCAACCACCACAGTTCTACCCCCTCATTTTGCACAAAATTATGCGCAATACTTCCCTCCGAAACAACACATTCCATACTATCGTCTTCAAGCTTCACCTACGGTTGCCCACGTGCGGTGGCCCCGACATCATCAAGGTTTCCCAGCACCCTGCGTACGAAATTCACGTACACCATCGGCTTTTTGTATATCGCCGCCTTGGGCTGGGAGGCAATCTGTATGTACTGTCCCCATACTACGCTACCATTCGCCTTGACCAGCTCCCATATGCCCTTTGTGCAAGTGATCCCCTCGATGACAAATTTCTTCATCATTGGCTCCGTGTCGAATTCCCTCCGAATGCAGCTCTAAAGCTCATGAATATTCATCACATCAAGCCCCTCTGCCTGGACCGCCTTGTACTGGCATCTCGTCAGGTTCAACCCATCGGGTCCGGCCCGTACGAGACCGTCACCATAAAACACTACCAAATCATGCATGTTCGAAATTGCCTAAAGCCACAACAACCCGATCTATGGTACGCGATATAACAAATATGGTATGTAGTTACCACAAATTTAATATGACTGTACTAATTAGTAGTATTTAATTACAAGTAATTTAATCGTTAGTAATTACCCACGACAGAAACAATGACGACAAATTGCATGTAAGTGATCGATTAAATACGACTAATGAAATATGAATAATTAATTAATTATCAACAAATTGATTACTTGTTAAAAATTACTTTCTAGTGTAATTACCACTAATAAACCACGACTCAAACAAACACGATTTATTAATTACCACTAAATTAATTATGACTAATTAATTATGGCTATTTAATTTCCACTAAATTAATTATGCCTAACTAATTGCCACTAAACTAATTACGATCGATTAATTACCACTAAATTAATTACCACTAATTAATTTCGCTAAATTAATTATCTTGAATCGATTAACACTAAACTAATTACGATCGATTAATTACCACTAAACTATTTACGACTATTTAATTTTCACTAATTTTTAACCACTAACTAATTCATACTCAAATAATAAAGCATAATTAATTACCACTAATTACGAAGCACTCATAAATTACGGATACCATAGCCACGACTAAATTATTAACAGTAATAAAGTACAGCTAAATTATTAACAGCTATTTAATTAAGAATACAAGCTACATTAATTATGACTAGTTGTGTAAGACTAATTAACTACAACTACGGTAATAACGATAAATGCAACGGACAAAAAAATACCTGCGGGAACTGTTCAAAACTGCTACAGTCCTAACAACTACTCCGAACTTTAATCTCCAAAAAATAAATTAATTATGTTGCTAGAGTCCTGTATTTATAGCCGCGCGAAGGCGTTGCATTGGTGGAGGGAAATCTGGAGGCGCTGTCGGTCCGCAAAGACTCTCGGGCTAGGGGCAGAGTGACCGGCGACACTTGTGCTTGAGCAGTTTGTCCCAAGGGGGCACGTGGAGGCAGCTGCTCTGGGTGTGGGGTGTGCGGACTCAAAAATGGGTGGTGGCCGTGCGTACGCGGCCTTGTCCGAGCGATGACCATGCTGTGAGGACCCCGGTTTATTAGGCTTGTAATACTTAGTCATCCATTGACCCTAGCATTACAAACATAATAATCCGTGTCTTCGAGATATGTATACTTCCTAGAAATGCAGTATACACACCTCTTTACAAAATCATGCATCAAGTTCATACAAGACATAGAACCAAGCACGAACTAGAATAAAAGACATACATAATATAGAGAGAGTTATTACAAAAGGAGAAGCCAACAGCCAAACAACAAATACAAAACTAAAATAGACAATGAAGCAAAAAGTGCCATAAGATGGCCATAAACAAAAGCCAATTAGTGTGCCTTTACCCACAAGGCAACCAACCGGACCGCCAAGCTAGTCGTCAAACCCAAGCACATCTCACAAGAGTGAAGCCCTTGGGGCTCACCTTCTTTCTCTGCAACAAAGTTATTAAGCAAAGCAAATGAGTACAAAAATGTACTCGCAAGACCGACGTGTAATATAATGTAACTATAGTTTAACTACATGCAAGCTTTATTTAGTGGATGAGGCTTTGGACTTATTTTAGCATAAAGCAAGTTTTCATTTGCAATATTTAAATAATTTCCAAAGCAGCATTTGTAATTCATTTTAATTTGCAAGAACGACGAGACAAGTAACAAAAGATAGACAACAACAACAATCCTGGAAGTGACTAACCCAATAGTCACCACAACAATAGTATGAACATCCATTCATACCAACCATGTCAAGTTTTAATTAAAGGTTGTAGTCTAGTTCTCACGGGGCGTTTCCGAGCGTGTCCATAACCTAGGACGAGGCTATTGAATAGTTTTAACCTCGCAGGGTGTACCAATGTACCCACACGCCGACCGCCTTTTCGCCACATGATTTAGCACACTTCCTTTGGTATCTTAAGCACGGCTAAGTCCTACGAGACATTTCCAATGGACGATGCTAATTAAGAGTCAAGAACCCACGGGATAAGGACACATTAGATGCCTAGCCGGCTCGCTAATGCTCCCTCCCACACCACACACACATATTTTCTTGTAAAACATACCAACCGACCAGCTCATAATTAACACCCCCAAAGTATTTTAGTCAAGAGGGTCCCATATCCCCTCGTGTGGTTAGCACTAATAATGCTCTTAACAGTGGCGCAAGTAACTCGGTCCTTAATGACTTAGGCATACTACCACATTCCAAAAACCACACCATCCATCCAATATGCCCAAGTCCAAATAGTTTTCATTTTTATTTGTTTACAATTTAACAAATCATACAAGGGGACATAATGGAATAATAGTTTTTGTGTGATCAAGGTCATTGACATAATGTCGACAACCGCCTATTTCTATCGTTATCTAAGCATTGCTAAGCATGACACTGTAAAAACAATAAAAGAGCATAATTAAATCACCGGGCTCTAATTCACCAGCGATATTAGTAACTTATGGTTTGTGGCAGGGGGTAACAATTTAGAGGCAACAATGCAATAGGAATAGCTACCTCTAATCGATAAAATTACTTTGACACCAAAGCATGCATACATACAAGTTAAACAAAATATTAGACTTTGAAAGTAATGGGATTAAGCGGGATATGATCAAACTGCTTGCCTTGCTGTGGCTGGTCACTATGCTGCAGAGAAACACTCACGGGATCAACCCACTCGTCGGAACCTAATCAAAAAGGCGAAAAGAATCGATAAGAACGACAAAAACCACAAGGGCAGCACAGAAAACAAACTCCAAATACTCTGAAATTTCTACAGCAGCAAGAGGATGATTTTTAGGGAATTTACCAACAAGAACCAATTGATTTGGATTCTCGATGTAAAAGTTATGAGCAAAACAAATCTGCTCAGCCCTAAAAATACCAAATTGCCACTATTCACTAATTTAATTATTTGGCAACATTTTCTAGAAAGGTGGTGATACTGAGATTTTTACTGTAAAACCAGCACCTCATGAGATGAATAACACAATTGAGTTCATCTCATTTGGAGCTATTATGCATTTTCTATACTTTTTCAAAAACAAGAACTTGAACAAAATTAAAATGCACAAGGAATCTTTTTTGAAAACAGTGACAAGTCTAAATCTTATTCTAACATTTAGTTTACTAACAGAGGAAGCCAACAAAGTTGGATTCACTCAAAAAGGAGCTCTAGAGAATTACTTATGCATTTTACAAGTTAATTTGAATTTTTATTGCAACATTTAAAGTTAGTTTTGAAAACTATTTGCAAATGCATGTTCTGGAGCTGAACTGAGCCCATAACCATTTTAGATTAGAGCCCAGTCCAAACCAGAGCTACAGAAATTTGAATCACCCTATTTGGATTTAAATTGAATTAGTTATGAAATTTTAAAGTTCATACCTTTTTCAGTTTACAAATAAATGCTCACTGGAATTTCTAAACTTCCAAAACAGAGGGGGAGGACGTGAACCGTTGATCTAAATCAAACGGCCCAAGACCTCCAGAGGAAAACGCGCACGCGCCTGTGCAGGTCTAGAGAACATGGGCCGTTGATCTTGGATCCAACAATCCATGTCCTCCCAGCAGCTGTGTGTGCTCATCGGAAGGAGGTCGTGGCCGCTGATATCGCATCCAACGGGCCACAACATCGAGGGAGGACCGAGACGGTCCAGATCAAACGAGGGAGGTCTCGAGCGATCGAGATCTTCCAAAGGAAGATCTAAACTATCAAGATCTCCCCAAGGAAGATCTACATCGCCAAGACCTCTCGAGGAGGTCCCGGACGGTCCGCTTTTTCCAAGGAGGACCTTAATGGTCTAGATTGTCCAGTGGAGGACCTTAACGGTCAAGGCAACAACAAAGAGGTCCCGGGCGGTTCAGATCCACTTGGGGTGGTCCCGAACGCCAAGATCTAACAAAGGGAGGTCCTAAGCGGCTCAGATTTCCACTAGGAGGCCTCGGCGGCTAAGATTTACCCGAGGAGGTCCACAAAGGTTAAGAGGACCTCGGGGAGGTCCAAGATGGCTAAGATGGCCTCGAGGAGGTCCTGGCCGTAGATCTAAGATGGACGGCACAAGACCTCGCACGCAGCGCTAAGGACACATTAAAAGCTACAATGATTGGAGGTGATTAGCCATAAAGGGAGATCTTTGTCTTAACGACAACGGTAACAGTGCCGTTGTCGTCCGACAAAATCCCGAACGCGTTTTAAGGCTTGACGCGGGCGATGAGGACCTCGCCGGCGCCAACCAGGAGCATCAATGTGCGCAATAGTGTTGCGCACACACCGACCACTTCTCGGCGGCGTTTAAGTCGCCATGGCGCCGGAGAGGAACGAGATGATCAACACGGCCAAAACACAAACAATGATAAAGAGCTCATGGCGGCCATTCAAGCGGTGCCTAAGAAAAGCTCCGCAACAATATTCATGCAGTGCCAAATGCTAAAGGACTACCAGAAGTACTGGAGGTCCTGAAGGAGCCGAGGAGGTTGGCGGAGCTTGGTGACGTTATTTTGCCGGGCGCCGAGGAAGACAATGGAGGAGAGGACCGGATTTGACACAAAGGGGAAAGCTCACTACCATGACTCCAAACTTCACTAGCCCCCTCTCGCAAAGGCAACCCCAATGGAGTTAGGGTTAAGACTTCAGAATGAAAAGGAGCAAAATGAAGCAGAGGTCGAGAGAGAGAGAGCCACCGAGTATCGCCACCGAGGAGCTCCAATGTGCTTCAATGGCGCCAAGGAGGTCGGCGGTTTGAGCTCCTCGTAACCGAGAGTAAAATGGTGAGGTGTGGAAAAGAAACCATGGAGGACAATGGGGAGGTTTTATAACCCAGACATGGAGGTCGCGAGCAAGGGTTAAGCTCATGGTGAGCTTAGCCCATGGCGCGTCCATGGCCCGGACAAGACAATGGAGGTGATGGGGGCGGTCGAAAGGCACCTAGGGCATGGCCTAGAGCATGGCCAAGGGCGAAAGGCACCGACATGCATTTAATGCGCCCAGCACTGAGCCGTTGGGATTTGACAAGTCTCCGACCTCCTCATCGCCATGCCATGCGCGCGCGCCGAGCAAGGAGATAAACAGACCTCATCTCATCCGCTGGATTAAAACCCGGGAGGTCACAACCCTAGATCGAAGCGGTGAGATTTAAGTGAGAAGGAGGAGGTCACGCCCCTTGATCAGATCGGGAGGTCGTGACCTTTAGATCCCACCACGCCGATGCATAAAGGAAAAGGGAGGTCACAACCATTGATCTCCATCGCATCTGTTCTGTAACGTAGCAGGAGATCACGCGTGCCAAAGGGATAAGAGGTCTCCGCCATTGATCTCAATCAAGGGCGTGGACTGATGGGGAGGTCGTGGACGGAGATGTTGATCCGACCAAGAACGAATCGAGTGGAGGTCGTGGGTTAGATCCGGATCTAACGGCCACGAAGCTCAGCGCGGAGGTTGAAACATTAAGCACAAACACGTAAAGAGACGGAGGTCAGTCAGCGAGATTTTCATCGGCGATGAGGAGATGGGGAGGTTGTGGCGTTGGATCGATCCAACAGTTCGACCTCGACTAGGCGAGAGGTTTGACGCGCTAGAAAGCGAGTGAGGTCGTGGGCCTTGATTTTAATCCAACGGCGCACAACAATTGAAGCGGGGAGGTCTTGTGCGCTAGATATCAAGGGGAGGTCCTGGCTGCGATGGTTTGCAGCGGAGGTCGTGGCCTTTGGATCTGAATCCAACGGCTACGACCTCAACAAGGTGGAGAGGAGGTCTGAGTGGTTTGATAGCGAGTGGAGGTCATGGCCATGGATCTTTGATCCAACGGCTATGACCTCGATGAGGTGGGGAAGTCCTTGCGGTGTTGACCGCGGAGGAGGTCTGGTGCACAAGACAAACAGAGGAGGTCGTGGCGGTTGGATCTTTATCCAACGGCACGACCTCAATAGAGCGGAAGGGAGGTTTGATGAGTTGGTTGAGAGGAGGAGGTCGTGGCTGTTAGATATGAATCCAACGGCTACAACCTCAAGTGGTTTAAGGAGGTCCGGTGAGTTGAGGAGTGGGCTGGGTTCAACCCAGATAGGAAAATGGCTCACCAAGGAACAAAGGTAAGGTTTTGAATTCAATTTTAACAATTTGAGACTTTAGGGATTCATTTGAGATAGCAATTCAACTCCAAAATTTATAAAATTTTAACTGGAGCTTGCTGACATCATGATTAACCTTACATAAAATTTCCAGAGGTTATTATGCAATGCATTTTTCTCAGGAAATTCATGAAGGCAGTTCAAGAATTTGTTTTACCTCCAAAAATTATCAAACAAGTTTTATAACTCATGATATTTTTCAGAGAGGTCCCACACCAACTTTAGGACCAAGAAAAATTATTTCCAAAGGGTTGGCACAACATTTAAGATGAATAAAAAATGAGTTTGACTTTTGGCCAACAAGAGCTTTGTGTTTTTGGATAACACAACTCTTGGACAAGAATTTAAGGTGAGTTCAAGAATTTCAAGATGTGAGAAAAAGTTTTAATTTCTACATATTTAACTACATTTGAAACAAACACCTGATTAGGTATTTGGGATGTTACACATGCAGATCTAGGTATGTGTCAGTACGTCACGTGTCCGGACTATAAGTGTGCAGCCGAGCTGCCGTTCTTATAAATACGACAATGGAGAGTCATGCGGAACGATGCCATTTAGACCAAAACCTCGTGTGCCAAAGCCCAACCAGCATGCTCTCATGCCCACTGACACCACGGGAAAGCATCCAAAGCGCACACGTATTCCCCCGGCAAAACCGAGTAAAATTGCTTGTCTCGTTGCCTTGCCGGCGGTGGTCCTCCGCTCCTGCCAGCCAGGTCGACGTTTATTTCGACATGCCATGCATGCCACAAAATCTCGGCAACCACCCGGCCTTTTAAGAATTTTTTTATTAATTAATTTATTTTTATTGTTAACCTCTCGTAAACTTTATTTCTAATTCTGACCTTTTTGATCATACCACCACCTGTGACGTGACAAAATAACGTTGTCACGTCAACACCGTATCTTGTCACGCTTTTGTCACGCCACCACTAGTGGCGTGATAGTGTTGTTTAGGTGTGACATTGTTATTTGGTCACGTCACTACCAGTGACATGACAAAATATACTATTTAGCAGACTTATCCTATGACATGATATTGTTATTTGGTCACGTCACAAGTGGTTTGTGATCAAAAGGGTCAGAATTAGAAATAAAGTTTAGAGAGTAACAATACAAATAAATTAAAAAAATTTAATTAATAAAAAAAGTTCTTTTAACAGCAACAAATTGCCCCGATATGCAGATACAGATAAGCTTGCATAGTAGTTATGTAGTACAATGCTTGGATGCCACAGGCAAGAATGCAATACGCATTCTACTTGGACACTTCCAGGAAGCTGCACTCCCACTGTTTCTACTAGGATGACGCATTCTACTTGGACACTTCCAGGAGGCTGCACTCCCACTGTTTCTACTGGGGTGGTCCCTGCTGGATGGACCACAGATAGATACTGGATGGACCAGTGAAGATGGCACTGTCTAAATTGATGGGAGAAAGGAAATATAGGTCCTCACCGTTCCCTGAATTTCTTGCAATTATCTCTGTATTTTCAAAGCGTAATTTATCATTCGTACCTCTGGAACTTTGAATAGGAACTTTCAGTTTACTATGTCACGTCTACGTGTTTGCCATTAAAAAGCAAACTCAACATGCATAACTTTCTATCAAAATCTATTGGCTACCGACTTTTTCCCAGTTCAGATTAGAATTTAGATAACCAAAGATCACCAAAAATATGTTGCGGTCTTTCCAAAAGACCGAAAATGATATAATTTATGGCGTTTACATATCTGTAGCCTTCCGTGCAACACAAAGTGACAAAAATTTATCGTCCGTCCTTGTGGAACTTTGAATAGGAACTAAATGTACTAGGTCACCCCCACGGTTGTCACGAGAAATCAAACTTGGCGTGCATAATTTTGCGCCAATTCCATTGGCTGTCGATTTTTCTTTTCCAATTCAGACGAGAATTTGCAAAACCAAAAACTCCCAAAAAGGTATACGTCGCAGTCTTTTCGAAATACCAAAAATGATGTGATTGACGACGACATACGCTGCAGCCTTCGGTGCAACACCAAGCAACGAAAATTCCCCTGGAAAAACCCAACCCTGCCCTAGCTCTCTCTACACAGGCTCTTAATTCCATGCAAAATCAATCGCCAGAAACGCACCTATCGGATCGACGTCCTTGGAAGAACATGGCGCAATGGCGACCGGGCGACCGATTAAGTGCGTTTGGTTGGATGTATCAAGTTAAATAAAATTATCTTGTTTGGGAAATAAGTGTGTTCGGGTGTTTGGTTGGTTGGATGGTACCAAACCATTCAGGATCGGATGATTCCAAAAATGAGAATATTTCTTTAATATGTTGTATCATCTCATTCGCCAAAAAAGGTCGAACCACACGGTTCACTTTGCCTCTCTCTCTCCCACACCACACAGAGGCTTCAAACAAAGTATGTGAATTAAAAAAGGTGACGTGGCAATCTAATTTACAAGTTTCAAATAACCATATTTCATAAACCGAGTATCCAATTTGCAATCCGATTGAACCGTTGTGTTCCTTGTCATTTTATCAACAAAACAAGACCACTGTTGGCATATTTCAGTGCAAAAAAGTACGGCCCGAAATTTCAAATTTTAACTTGTTTTCCATCTTTTATTTGAATGTAGAATATTTGTGTGAGTAAAAGTTGTTAAAATAATTTATTCAAATAGTAGATTATTTATCTTGAATTATTATTATTTTTAACAAATTTTTAGAAATTATTTTGATCTCACCAAATTTCAAACCTTTCCACTAATTCAGTTTTGAAAATAATTTATTTCTGGAAAATTTTAGTTTGAAAAGTGCTTAAAAATATTTTTCTTAAGACCTAGTTGATTCTCACAACCTCCTCAAAAAATTTCAGAATTTTTCAAATTTTTATTCTATTTTAAATCGGCCGGTCAAACTCTTTGCCTTTTCGGTCAAAACGCCTCAACGCGCTGTTGCTTTTGGGACGTCCGATGCGAATCGAAGGGCTCACATGCGTTGGGACGTTCGGACGGTCTGAACATTCCAACGCATCTGGGCCATTCATTTTAGATCGTAGAAATTTGGGATTTGAGTGGCCGTTCGGACGGTCCGAACGGCCCACTCCATTTAGGCCCTTTGATCATGATCCGACGGTCAATGAGAATGAGCGGTGGGGCCATGCGAGCGAAGCGTGTGGCTGGCAATGTGCGTGAAATGGATTGGGCCAAGCCAAATTCGCCCAAGAACTGTCTGGTTTTTTAATGGTTTTAGCTATTTAAATAATTCGATTTTCAAAATAGCTTTAGAAAATAGTAACTAAAATCCAAAATTCTAGAAAAATTCACGAAATTCATAGAGTTATTTTGGACTTAAATAAAATATTTCCAGCTTATTTTTGGTAATATTTTTGCACATAAATTTATTTTAGCTTTAAAATAATTAGGAAAAGCTTTTTAACAAAAAAAAACCCATAAAATTATTATAGACCCAAAATAAATTTATTTGGAAAATCTATTACCAATTATAAGTTGAAAATATTTTATCTAAGTCCGAATGTCTTTGAGAATTTATGTGAATTTTCTCATAATTGTAGGATTTTATTTGCTATGTTGTAATGCTTATTTGAATTACCAGATTATTTTAAATTACTAAATCAGTTTTAAATCCCCCATACTGTTTCACCGAAAGTTTGGCTCGGCCCGTTCCAATCCCTCGCCTGTTTAGCCTTCACCGCATGCAAATATCGGTAGTTAGATGAAATGAACACCAGATCTTGAGTGGTCGTTGGACTGCTCCAAACTTTCCATCGGTGTGGACTGCTCGATCAGAATAAGCGGCCAGATCTTGAGTGGCGTTCGGACCGTCCAACGACCACTCAAGATCTCGACCGCCCAAACGAATTCCAGGCGAGTGGGGCGGGAATCGCTAATGAAATGAGTGAAATGGTCAGCAGCATGCGGCAGATGAATTGGGCGAGCCAATTTTGGCCCAAGCGTGCTCTGTTTTCTAATGGTTTTACCTATTTAAATATTTGCAAGATTTCAAAATAGCTTTACAAAATAGTAAATAAAATCCAAAAATTCTAGAAAAATTCACGAAATTCCTAGACTTATTTTGGACTTAAATAAAATATTTTCAACTTATTTGTGGTAATAGTTTTTGCACATAAATTTATTTTTCCTTTAAAATAATTAGGAAAAGCTATTTTTTAACAACAAAATTCGAAACTTGCTCACTATGGAAGTGTACTTTGTTTCTATAACAATTTGCAAACTTCACATTCTTGAACATTTGTAGTAATCGTCATTTGTAGGATTCATGGATTCAATTGATTGCTTGATCAATTTTATGACCTAATTGAGATTGGTAAGATGCACTTGATATCTAGAGGATCAGTGAAACTTGCTCAGAAGTAACTCTGGATGTCGCAACATCTATAAAAATTTGTTTGGTTACTCTTATTGTAATTATATCCAGTAATGCATGTTCCTCTTGTTGTCAATGCCTCAATGTCGTCAATTATAGTCAAATGTCGTGAAGTGTCGTTAAATATCGTTAATTATCATTAAATGTAGTTAAATATCGTTAAATGTTGTTAAATGTCGTTAAATGTCATTAAATATCGTTAAATGTCGTTAATTATCGTTACATATCGTTAAATGTTGTCAAATGTCGTCGAATGTCGTTAAATATCGTTAAATGTCGTCAAATGTCGTCAAATATCGTCAAATGTCGCCAAATGTTGTCAAATATCATTAAATATCGTCAAATATCGTCAAATGTCGTCAAATGTCCTTAAATATCGTTAAATGTTGTTAAATATCGTTAAATATCATTAAATGTCCTTAATTATCGTTACATATCGTTAAATGTTGTCAAATGTCTTTAAATGTTGTTAAATATCGTTAAATGTTGTCAGATATTGTTAAATATCGTTAAATGTTGTCAAATATTCTTAAATATTGTTAAATATAGTTAAATGTTGTTAAATATCGTTAAATATGATTAAATGTTGTCAAATTTGGCAAAAACTATAAAAGTTAATTGTTTGCAAAACTATTTTCAAACTTGAATTTAAATTCAAATCAATATCTAAACTCCATTCTCACAATTAAACAGGAGGTGAACTCACCACCTCTACTGAGAGAGTTATCATATCCAATTTCATCCACCAAACCAAACAATATATTGAACCATCCAAAATCATCCTATACAACCAACCAAACAAAACCCTGTATCATCTCATACAACCAACCAAACAGACTGATTGTACCATCCCATACAGGACGATCCCATCCTACCCATACCATCCCATCCCATTCAACCTCATCCCACCAACCAAACGAACCCTAAATGGTCCGGCCGCGACCGGAGCCTGCACAGGCTCGATCGAGTCAACGGTTCCTTAACTCCCATCCACCTTGCTGACCATCACAACGTACTAGTCGATCGATCACTCGCAGACAATGGGTAGGAATTTATCGGGAATGGAGCGTATGAGTTTCTCCATGGCGGCACTCTCCTCCACCGAGAGCACGCATCTCGTTGACCATGGTGGTGAGCTTCAAGGCAAACTCAATAATTGTCTGAGTTCCCCATGTAGATACGCTGAAACTCCCTCTTGAGAGTTTGAACGCACGCCTTCTTGACACAGTCTTCACCGACGTGCATCTCCTTGAGAGCATCCTAAGCCTCCTTTGTCTTCTCCTTCTCAGATATGACTATTACAATGGCCTCCGGCATGACTTGGACTCTGGCGGTGAGAGTCATCTGGTCTTTCTTCTTACCGACCAACTCTTCGCCCTCCACCGCCATCAACACTCTTTGCGCTCGCATGATGATCTTCATCATCACCGCCCACACCGCGTAATTGCTCTCTGTGAGCATGGGGTATTGGTCAGGGGCGGAGCTAGCAGGGGTGCCGGGTATGCACCGGCACCCCCAAAAATCGGAAGAACAAGGGATCAGTTCCTCCCTCCCTAGACCCCAGTTCCAATTCCCCAACAGCCAACGCGTCGCGACGACCAGAGAAGAGAAGCGGTGGCGGCTGGGAGCAAGGTGGCGGCGTGGCTGTGAGGCGCGAGCCGGAGCAAAGCGAGGTGACCGTGCAGACGACGTGGGACGGCGGGAGGTTGTAACACGCCAAAGACGGGCGCATGACAAAGATGGCGCGCCGTGGGATCGGGAGCCGGAGCCGGGATGGCGGGACTAGGCCTCTGCCCGTGGCCTGGTGCCTACCTGCCTGGTGATTTGCCGATTTGGTGAAGGAGCCAAGCAAGTGTCCAGCTAAGGTGAGTAATCGGCATTCCATAGCTTGTACAATAAACAGAATTGCACTTTGGTCTAAAAAGTCTAAGTTACAAGAACCTAGATATCACTCTGAGCACAAGCATCGTCAATGTATACACTGGCACAATTCAATTGCATTTGTAGGCGCTTGGCAGTCTATCACTGGGGCCCTGAAAGTAGGGAATTCCAGAGGAAAGGATCCCTCATACCGCTAATATGCGGTGGGCTCTGCGTGATCAATCCTACACAGACACAGACACAGACAGTGACAATGGTTAGCAAGGAGAGCACCGCAGGTCTGTTCGACAAAAACCTGTTTGAATGGGGACGGTAAGCAAGGTCTTTGGACACACCGCTCTGCTTGTGAGTGGCCGCTTGTCGCTCTGTTGGCTCTTTTGCACATCAAATGTGGCTTGATCAAGAGACTTCAATTGACTCGCATGCTTTACAAATGATATCGTCTTTGGGCATCGCAATGCACACATGAGCGTTGGGTAACTTCTTTGTCAATTTTGCTTTGAACCATCTGAATGTAAGATATGTGGTCTCTCTCCGAGCGTAATCCTCTCGAGTGAAGCCAGAGCATCATGAGCATTCTTCCACGCTTTGATTCCCAATTTGTGACATTTAGGCGAGTTCAAAAACAAAACACTTGGCGTAAAAATTATAGATAGAAGCCAAAAGTAACTATAGTTTTCTTGTTCACGACAAATTGTCAAATTCCCAAAGTAAATGAAAAGGTTGAGGGTAAACCATCTTTGATCCAACACTTCACGTAGAACTCTGATGTGATACAATATACCTCTCTCCAAGATCTACTCAACACTCACAAAACGGTTATCTAATCTTCAGGACTTGATTACCACACAAACTAAGTTTTGACAAAATCATTATACAAATTATAGAATTGAGTGTGAAGTGTGCACCCCTATCATCTAATTTCTAGCTCCGCCACTGGTATTGGTGAGTCACAACTCCCTCCCTCACCGGCGGTACCACCAGTGCACGACTAGCGCCGTTGCCGCTCGTGCCGTCCTCAGCGCAGATCATGGTATCCGATGGAGACTCTGAGCCATCGTGCGATATCTTCATAGGCAGAAGAGCACGAAACTCTGGTACCAATTGTTGGCCTCGCCGGCTACTAATTCACGCAAATGGCTAGAACTCGAAGAAGAACACACGAGACAAAAGTTTGGTGATGCTCAAAACTGCCGCAACTTTTCTGATTTTTTTTCCTTCTCTTATTTATACTCGCAAGTAATAAGTAACTGAAGCACTACATGTTTCTCAAAACGCTAAGACATAACTAGCAGCATCAATTGGTTTCAATGCCGACTGCTACTCAGCGCCATGCAAGCAAGAAACGTTAGCCATCAATGCAGCATCAATGCGCATGAAACCGAAACAAGAAACGTTACACGACTTAGAAAACACTAAACAGCATTCAGGACAACCATAGAGCCAAGAGAGGACAGTGAAGTCACAATCACGATTGTGAGGATCAGGTTCGACGGTGCCGTCGACTGGTGCAGAAGGCTGAATTTCCCGAGCAAGACGGTGTCTTAATGCTCGCGACATTGACAGCATGGGCGGCAGGAAACACGACAGAGGTGATGGGAATCTGTCTTAATGCTCGCGACATTGAGGCTGAGCATGACGGTGTCCTGGAGATTAATTTCCCGAGCATGACGGTGTCTTAATGCTCGCGACATTAATTTCCCGGGCATGATGGTGTCCTGGAGATTGAGACTGAATGGAATGTGTCTTAATGCTCGCGGCATTGACAGCATGGGCGGCAGGAGACACGATAGAGGTGATGGCCGTGGAGGAGGAGGAGGCGGTGGTGGTGGAGGAGGAGTTTTGAGTAAACATGGTGGTGGTGGTGGTGGTGGGCAGCGGAATCAGCAGGCCGAGGATGACCGCTCTGATCCCATGTGAACGAGAGAATGAGAGAGAAAGACTCGATGGCAGGAACACCGCACACGGCAAACATGTATTGCTATCCGTAATTCCGTATATATGTACGAGTACAAGAGCATGGCTTGGACCACTTCTGGTCGGGACTGAGGAAGCACGGCAGACCCAGCTAGGTCCGCTACTGCTGAACTGACTGGAGGGACAAAGGAGACCTTTCGCATGTGGGTCAGGATGATTAAATTGAGAATATGAATAAAATATTTTAAACGGACAATTAACGATGTGAAAATAAAAGCTGTGGCAAAAAAACTATTACATCGAATTTAATGACATTCTACGTAAGACAGCATAAAGGTGTGGCATTCTAACAATTTTCCTATTTTATACACAACCTGCATTACTGCTAGCTAACAGCGTGCTTGATAAAGTACAAACAATCGTCGGTATTATTGTACACAGCCTTACTTGCCACATTATTCTCATCCACACATGCAGTGTTTAGCAGACTAGCAACTCTGCCCCTAGGACAATCGAAAATTCACTACCTCGTTACTCTGACCGTCGCCTCTCAAGAAGCAGCAGAATTTTTCGTGCCTGTAGCAATGAAAAGGACTTGTTGCGTTCTTGCCTGGTGAGAAATATGCTCCCATTAGCATAAGACACTCAAAGGAAATCTATTTCCAAACTGAAATTTAGTTGGTTGTGCTCACCTGCAGATAGCACATATATACTCTAGCGACCATCACCCTGATCGTCAGAAGCGACCTTAACAATTGATGATGCAGGGCGACTAAGGGTGACGAAGGAGATCAGCGCTGACGGATCAACGAAACAATTAGGAGTCGTGGGTAGCGAGTAAGCACCAAAGCCGCCCTCCAGCATCTGCAGCACCTGATGCATCGTCGGCCTGAGCGAGGGGTTGGGCTCGATGCACCAGAGCGCCACGCGCGTGAACCTCTCCACCCTCTCCAGATCCTCCATGGCGTCGTCATCCCTTTGCAGCAGAAGCTCGATTTTGCCGCTGTTGACCAGCTGGCCCGCCCACCCGAATAGCGTGACCGTTTCGTCTTCAGCTTCGTCGTCTTTGGGCAGCGGCTCCTGGCACTTGCGGCAGCATATCATCTCGAGAAGGACGACGCCGAAGCTGTACACGTCCGCCTTCGTGTCGATATGCCCGTCGCCACGAAACCACTCAGGGGCGATGTAGCCCCTGGTGCCCCTGACGTTGGTGACCGTCGTCTGGACTTGGTGGTTGCCAAGGAGTTTTGCGATCCCGAAGTCTGTGATCTTCGGAGCATGGTTGTCATCCAGTAGAATGTTGTCAGGCTTGATGTCGCAGTGAATGACCGGTGAGGTGCATCCGTCGTGCAGGTACTCCAAGCCTCTGGCGATGCCAAGCGCAGCCTCGGCGCGCCAGCTCCACGGCGGCCTCTCGGCATGGAAGAGGAAGTCTCGAAGTGAGCCTCTTGGCATGAACTCGAACACAAGCATACGGTGCTTCCCTTCTTTGCAGTACCCGATCATGCGAACCAAGTTCTTGTGGTGGATCTGTCCAATCGACTGTACCTCGTTTGTGAAGTCTCTTTCGCCTTGCTCATTCGAGTTGATGAGCTTCTTGACCGCAACAGCTGTTGGGTTAGGGTATACCGACTTCACCTCCCCCCGGTACACTTCGCCAAAGCCTCCTTTGCCTAGCAAGTTCTTGAAGCCATTGGTGGCCAGGAAGAGCTCCTTTCGAGTGAAGACTCTCATGGTCGACAGGCGCTGGTTGGCGTCCTTCTTAGTATAGTAGCAGTGCACTAGGAGGATGCTTGTCGTGACCAGCAACGAGAATGCCAGGCAACCAATGACTACTTGTAACAGTATGGTTCCCGCCGACGTTCTGTTGGCAGGAGGGCCGATCGTCCGCACTTTGATCAGCGCTTTGTTAGTTGCGATATTTGTCTGCCACCCAGTTGCCAGCACCGATACCTCGTCGCAGTTGCTCCCGTCGAACAACGCGGCTGTGCAGAAGCAGTCGCTCAAGCAGTAGTCGCCGCACTGCTCCTCCGTCGTTGACATGTACGTCTTGTAGCGTACCGAGTTTTCCCAGGTCGTGTTCGACAGCTCCACAACCTTGAACTCGGCCGAGTGGTTCCTCCCGTCGCAGTTGTCCGGGGCAAAGTCCGGCTTGCAGCCTTTGGGCTTGTACAGGGCGTCCAAGTATGAGTAACCACTTGGGCACTGGCAGTCGAGCCGCTCGTCGGAGTATATGCAGTACGTGTTGGGGCCGCACATGCCTTCTAACTTGCTGGTTCTCGCACGACAGCCATCGATCGGGAATAGACCAGTGACAGCCCAAGAGGTGCTGCCGCTTCCCCCGGTGTTCTTCGGGCGGACGTAGACACGGACGATGCCGTCCGGATCAAGCGTCGCATGCTGAAAGAAGCTGGCAGTGGAGTTGGGTGGGTTGGAGGTCAGGTTCTTGGTGGCGCCGCTCTTCTGCTGGTAGTAGAGGTGCCCGGGGTTGTCGAAGAAAACAGTCGTGTTGCCGTCTGGAGTGTTGCCCGGTTGGTTGATGTTGGCCGCCCAGTACGCGTTGCTGGACTCTAGCGCCGGGTGGTCTATCATGTACAGCACGATATTCCCATCTGTCTGTATGTACAGACCGAAGCGACCGAGGGAGAAGTCCATGTCCGCGCGCCTGCACAGCAGGCTCGTTCCCCGGCCCATGGATTGGCCTGGGAGGAGCGTGTCGGTTGGGTGCTGAAAGCTCTCCCACACAGCAGCGCCGCTGCCGCCATCGGCGAGGAACTGGAGATTTCCGGTGTCCCGGAGCACGAGAACGGAGCCAGGGTTTTGGCTAGGGCTCCACAGTGCAGTCTGGCTAGGGTCGGCGAGGGAGAGCTGCCCAGCGACGGTGATGTTGAGTAGAGACTGCTTCGTGGCGGTCACCGTCGCGCCGGAGCTCGCGTCTTTCGCGAACCACACCACCTTGTGCTCCGTGGGATCAGCCGTCTCGAAGTGAAACCAGATGGCGAGGACGAACTGGGTGGCGCTGGAGTCGAGGGCGCGGAATCCGAAGGCGAAGTCGCCCGAGGGGCAGGTGATGTACCTGGGAGGTGCCAGTGTGGATCCCGCGGTTAGGTTCGTCTGCGCGAGGGCAACTCGCAGCTGAGGTTGGTGTACTAGGATCACGAGGAAGGAAGAAGTGAGGTAGAGAGCAAAAGAGCATAAGGGTTTCATTTCCACTTCGGATTCTAGCTTCTGCACAGCGTGGTAGATTTTCTGTTTCTCCAAGGTACGAGGTGTATCTAGCTCGCTGCTAAGCCTATTTAGGTTGGTTTGGTGGAGCAAAGGCGAACGGTGATATGAACTGAGACTTGATTGTGGCACGGCGCAAAGCCACACTATGCCCGCTTTGGTTATCTTATCCTTGCATTGAAAACTTTCTTGACTGGACTGATCTTTAAGCGTGAAATCGCTTTTTCATCCCGTACCCGACCCCGTCGTGGAAGGTCATATTCTCATTTTTTTTCTCTCCCAAAAAAAGGTTTCAGGTGTTTACTGCAATGACTCTTTCTATTGGTACTATAACGTAGTAGGGATTGCTTTTCTTGTTACCGTGCCCTCACGGCACCGACGGTCCGTATCCTGCTGCACAGACCTAGCAGCTCTCGGCGTCAGGGCATGGACTCGGCGACCGTTCACCGGTAGTTCCACTGTATCATTTTCTGTATTGATTTTTAGAGGTAGCTATTTTTGCTATTGCGTACGTAAACATCGCTATTTTTTTTTTTTTAAAAAAAATCGTTCACCAACACAATCCTCGAGGATAACGTTCGGCTGGTCACTGACGGAGCTAGAAAATTTGTATGGGGGTAGACCATTAATGACGAAAGATATGGTTATTAAGCAATTACCGGTTGAACAAATATTAGTGTTGGGTAAACGATGCATTATGAATATTGTATTCACATGATACTTAATGTTCCTACATGATAAAAGATCTTCGAAATTGAAACTATTAATTGCACAACATTGTGGTGGGGCCGGGCACTAGCTAGCACACTTACATATTCACTCCATCTTCAATTGACCGTGGGGTGATGGCCACCGTCCATTGATGAATATACGGGCCTCCCAGCTCCTGTTAGGGAGCAGTACACAGCGCTAGGGTTTGGACTGTAGCGCCCAGGGCACCTACCCATGTTGTACGTTGACCATTACGAAGTACCATACGAAGGGCAGAGCTCCTCCAGGATCATCGGCTCGTCGCACGGTCAAGGCCAGAGCTCCTCCGCACCGAGGAACTTGCAGACAATGTATCAAGAGGGCGAACATTCTGGGCGTGGATTTCTATATTCATTCATTACTGACATGATTGCAGGTGGCAACTAGTTTGGCATGACTTAGCTAGATGACTATGACGGTGGACACACTCACCGGTGGGCGAGTGCGCTGGCGATGCACCTCCGCCCATCGAAGCGGTATTCAAACCCCTTCAACCGTCGTGTTCTCTGGACCGGCTAACATATCCCACGGGACATACTCAACATAAAACCAGGACGAGCACGCAGACGTAACGAGTAGAGAGTGGCTCAAACGAGTGAGCCATATTGTATCCCGTGTGTAACCGCACTACATATATGTTATGCGCTTTTGTTGTGCTATATTTTTATTCATATTTTGTACGTTATGTGCATATTGTCCGAGTAAATCGGTTTCGGACTAACATGAAATCAGAAAACAAACGAGGTTCACATGGATTCATGAAATCATGATAGTTTGCTCATGAAATCATAAAATAACGAGGTTCACATAGATTCATGAAATCACGATAGTTTGCACATGAAATCATAAAATTTGAAAAAGAAATTTGACACCATTTCGGAATGCACTTCGTGATTTGCGAATTACATGCCCCGTGCGGTTTGGTAACATGCATTTCAAATGACAGCATGCATGATTGAACAAACCGAAAAACAGCTAAGATACACGCATGACTTTTTTGGAATCGGGAAAACAGAGGATCGAAACTAGTCTTCGCGATGTAATAGCCCCTTCCCCTTGTCTCGGGTAATTCATTATTACTGTAATTACCACTAATAAACCACGACTCAAACAAACACGATTTATTAATTACCACTAAATCATTACCACTAAATTAATTACGACAAATTAATTACCGCTCCCAAGTGGCCTCCTCTTCTATGTGGTTACTCCACTGTATTTTTAAGAACATGATGGTGTGGTTTCTTGTCCTGCGTTCCATTTTATTGAGGATATGCACCGGTTGCTCTTGGTAGGAAAGGTCTGGTTGGAGATCAAGTCTCTCATAAGCTGTTGCTTCGGTAGGAACATGAAGGTATTTCTTCAGTTGAGAGACATGAAAAGTATCATGTACCGCTGAAAGAGAGTTGGTTAATTCCAGTTGATATGCCACAGCTCCTCGTTTTGCAATGATTCGGAAAGGTCCGATATAACGAGGTGCTAGCTTTCCCTTCACCTGAAATCGATGAGTGCCCTTCATAGGTGATACTTTAAGATAGACATGGTCATCTATCTCAAAGCTTAACTCTCAACGACGATGATCGACGTAGCTCTTCTGACGAGACTGTGCAGTATGTAGTCGGTCTCGGATCAGATGAACTTGCACTTCGGCTTCTACCACCAAGTCTGGACCATAGAACTATCTTTCTCCAGACTCGGACCAATTCAAAGGTGTCCTACAAGCTCTTCCATACAATGCTTCAAACGGTGATATTTGAATGCTTGCTTGGTAGCTATTGTTGTAGAAAAATTCCACATACGGCAAGCACTTCTCCTAGTTCTTGCTATATGACAGCACACAGGCTCTGAGAAGATCTTCCATTACTTGATTCACCCTTTCAGTCTGACCGCTGGTTTGAGGATGATAAGCAGTGCTAAAAGAGAGTTTTGTCCCCATGGCTTGTTGCAGACAACTCCAGAAGTATGAGGTGAACTAAGGGCCACGATCAGAGACAATGACCTTTCGAATACCGTGGAGACAAACAATTTTGAAAATATAAAGCTCTGCTAGCTTATGGCCATTGAATGTGGTTTTGATAGGAATAAAATGCGCTACCTTTGTCAAACGATCAATGATCACCCAAATTGCATCGAACCCATTCTGAGTCCTTGGAAGACTAGTAACAAAATCCAGACCGATTTTCTCCCAATTCCACTGGGGAATAGGCAGCGGTTGAAGGGTACCAGCTGGCTTCAAGTGTTCGGCTTTGACCCTTTGGCAAATAGCACATTCAGCAACATATTGTGGAATTTGCCTTTTCATTTGGCTCCACCAGAATCTCTTCCTTAGATCTTGATACATCTTGGTACTCCCAGGATGTATAGAAAACTTGGAGTTACAAGCCTCTTTAAGAATTAGCTCTCTCAACTGGGGATCTGAGGGTACCACTAAACGGTTGCCGTATCGAATGATACCTTGGGCGTCTTCAGAAAATTCCTTGGCTTTACCCAACTTCAGATCTTCCCGGATTTTGGCTACCTCGGCATCTGTTTTTCGAGCCTCAAAGATCTGGTCTTCAAGTGTGGATTTCACCTCAAGAGTAGCGAGAAATTCCTCTTTAACCATCTCAAGATTTAGGCGTCGAAAATCAGCACACAAACCTTTCACAGAAGGTGCTACCGACAAGCAGTTGCATTGCGACTTCCTACTCAATGCGTCGGCCACTACATTGGCTTTGCATGGGTTATAATGAACCCCCATATCGTAGTTCTTGATCAGCTCAAGCCATCTTCTTTGTCTCACTAGTAGGATGCCCGTGCGTTGCAACGGAACCTCAAAACTTACAGAAATAATATTTTCCTTTTTAACACATAAAGCGAATTAAGCAATTAAAAGATGGTGATACATACAGGCATCACATTAGTGCAACACGATAGAATAAAAACTTTGTGTGACAATTCTATAAATGAACGGTAGCAAACAATATTTTCCTATAGTTTATTTCAATACATAAATACTTGAATTTGAAAGACATTATATGAGTAGATGGTAAGAAGGATCACCTGTGACTCAAGCTCATACGGATTTTGCACATTCTTCTCTTCCCAGTCCTTTCCGCACTAATAAAATAGGTTTACTAAGAAAAGGTTTCTTTAACATACAATTAAAGCAATAGTTCGGCAGATACACAATCCTCAAATTCAGCTTGCGGCAGCTGCTGCTCTACAATGGCAATCGCTAGAAAATGTAAATCATGGGGATCAATTAAGTCAACCTTGACTTTGCTCGGTTATAAACAAACAGTCGGCACTTCAGAATTTCTGCTTTAGAAAGTTGAAAGGATACTCAGAAACCGGAGTATCAACATTTGCATTGCTATGGAAAAATTGGGGGAAAACAACGGTGTTGCTTTGATTGCAAACAGACAGGGTATGGATCGCATTCTTCAATCCACAGAATATAGATGATTTCCACAATTTCATAAAAGGATGATGGATTGTATCAGTAAGTACCTAAGATCCATGTACATTTCATCCGAACAACATTTGGTTGGAGGAGAACATAGTTTGGGGAGTAAACACGTAGTCACAAAAGAAACAAAAACCAAATGAAAGACTCCATTAGCAAGAACGGAATACTGAAGAAAATTAGAAACATTTTTTTCTTACGCAATGCGGTTGGTGCGAAATTGAATTGCTCATAAACCAACTACATCTACCTACATCAAGTACCTAGTTTTTAACAACCCCAAAAGTTTTAAGTAGCATGTCATCTCCTAGAAATGGAAATGCAATGCGACATTACTCTATGGTGGTAGTGGTAGTCTTGTAAGAATAATGTAAACACCCACAGTTGCAGATTTCACAGTAATGTTCCCTTCTTATTGCACCATCTCTGTATGCATTTCACGTGGGCGAACTACATCCAACCAAGACCGGTTGATCAACATACCATTAGCATTTTCTTATTGAGATATTCCCAAGTCACTTGTAAAACAACGTGAAAGGAAAACAAGCAATTATTTAACAACCAAAGAGGAAGGAATAATTGAGAATCCATTCGATTATGACAACCTTTGTTTTGGACAAAGCAAACTGGCAGGGCATATATTTTCACAGTTTCAGAAAAGTTGCAAAGGGGATGGCCGAAGGAACAGATGAAGCACTGTAACACATTTGACTCCTTAGTTGCGTTGCGAATTAAAAAAAAAATTGACAATCACTTATAGAACTTTTCCTACTCCTAATCACTTTAACATCTAGTCTAGAGCCTAAAAGAGATGTTCACGATAGATAAACATTAAAAAAAAAGCAAAACACGGTAACAATAATAGTACCAATCATCAATAGAAATTTCACAAAAAAAGGAAGCGGGATGCACCAAACATCTATCTAGTCAAAAGAAAGTGGGAAATAGGATTTGAAGCAAAGCACAAACTACAACTGACGGTAGAAGAGAATAGCAGAGAATGGATGGAACTAAGAAAGAACATCTTGACATCTGCTCATCTCCTTGAAGAAGATACCAAATAATCATCAGATTTCCACTTCAATTTTACCAACTAATACACGCACACGTGGAGAGAGAGAGAGAGAGAGAGAGAGAGAGAGAGAGAGAGGTCACCTTGAGTGTGCCAGTGCAAGCACAGGGGGAGTCCATGGCGTCCTCCTCCCCCACCTCCTGGCATATCCGGCACTCTTATGACCCCCTTGCCGTCCACGCCCACCCTGACCTCCATCTCCACCTGACCTTTGCCACCGGAGCAGCCATCGCCAGCAACCTTCTTGGTGTGCGCCATCTCTCTCGCTTTCTTAGAGCAGGTCTCAAGAACGAGCCAAAAGGCAGGGCCCGCATAGTCCTCATCAGTCCCCATAACATCTGAACTCTTTTGTAAGTTTGGAATTTAAGAGTTATTCAAAACTTGAGTAATAGCTAGATTTTGATATCAAATGTCCAAACCTTGTCCAGGATTGTCTCAACGATTTCATCTGATAATCTCATTTCTGATTCACTCAGAAGAGCAATAAGCATCTGCTTGACCTGTACAACACCACAGTAGAAATGACATCATCAATGAAGAAATGGGTGCTCAAGCTAACAAGTATTAATTTCTGTAACTTCAGAAGGGCAAGGAAAAAAAATAGTATGAATTACTTGGTATACGTCTTATTTCCTTTCAAAGTTTTACTATATTTGAATTGAATAATAATTTGGAACTTTCGAAGAAGAGCAAAAATACATATTAAATGTCATAGCCCAGAAATACAAGAAACTTACATGCTACCAACGTATCAAAACATTACCTTTTTACATAATTGTGCTAATTTTGAGTAGAAATTCAAGTTTGCAGAAGATGTGGCAAATCATAAAGCAAATAGGAGTTAAAAAATCACCTCTTTTCATTCTATAAACCCTGTGCTGTCCATATCATATAGCTTGAAGGAAACTGGCAAGCAATGTAAACTTTCATAAAGCAGAAATATGGCATCAAAATGGCCAAAATGAAACAGTAGGACAATAACTTACAATCAATTTTCTCTTCCATTGGAATGCTAGGGTGAAATACATTTAGAACTCGAACAAAGTCACCGAAGTCAATGACCCCCCTTTTCTTGACATAAAAAAGGTCACATATCTGCAAGGTTCTTTTAATGTAAATTCAAGTAGTCCATAGGTGAAAGCATGCTGACGTTAATATAAACAAGTATCAGTAGCATATTAAAATGCAGATCAATGGTAGGGCAAAGAATACCCGATTAGCAAAAAGGTTGTCCTTCTTGCTTTTAAACAATGCAAGCTGGAATTCTTCCTGCATATTAGAAATTCAAAAATGATTTAATATTGTTGGCAAAATTGGATTACTGACAGCATCTACTTTCAACGAATCAATCCCAAAAGACATCAAGATGACCAGTGATCCAGTTTTTCTCCAAAAGAATAATGAAAGAATTATTCTTATTCTGTAAAACAAGATAAAATAAACCTAGAATTTTACTTGCATGATTTATTTTATGGCATAGTCGAGAACAAACCAGTTGAATTAAATAGTGACGAGATATTTGAATGCATTAGGTCTGTAAAATATGATCTGTTTGATCTTGTCCAAAAGGACAATCTTGTATGATGAGGATGAGGCAAAGCTGTACAAGGTTGTATGATGGTCAAACATGATGACTAATGCCTTTTTGAAACACATCATGGAGACTAAATCGAGGCAAGCAGTTGCCCTCTTGACGGAAAAATCCTTGCCCTCTTGATTGGAAAACTCCTTGCCCTCTTCAATGGAAAAATCCTAAGCAGTATCATAGACATGCCACTGGCTTACATAAGTTACGAGGTAGGAACTATAACCAAGAAAGACGACTTGCGAGAAAAGGTGTTAGAAAATGACTATAATGACGAGCCACCAAATTTAGGCTAAAGATAGTAGTATAAGCGAGTGTGAGCGTTTCTAGTTTATTTGCAACCTTTGTAAAAACAACTAAAATGTGCTAAGAAGGAGCTACGTGGCGCAATTATTCGGGTTTTTTAATCTGGCGGGCATGGCGGGATGTTAAGAGTGAAAGATGGGCGACGGGCATTGGCCGTGTTGACGAGGCCATCATCGATGTGAGAACCATCGATGCTCTTGAACAACTCAAATAGTGCTTGACTTCACCGATCTTGTTGCAAGAAAAGAAAAGAAGATAAACACATGTATTTGTGTTGGGAAGAGGCAATGAGGTGGTAGGGCTTGATCATTCCCTTGAGTATGATAGGTAAACATGCAATGCAATGCAATGGACTATATCATACTTATGAGATTAAGGTTCCAGAATAAGTTGCAAGTTCCGACTTACCTCGAAAAGAAAGAAAGAAAGTTGCGATCATGACATGATATGATGATAAGGAGGGATTATGTTACTTACAAGCGATGCGGGAGGCGAGTGGATGGGGTCCTCGTAGCACAGCATCGCCGCTTGGGCGTGGAGTGGAAGCACCCCATGGGGATGGGGATCACCAATCAAATTCAAACCCCGTCTGACTAGAAATCGGATGCTAATGCTCAAATCAATCCAATATCCAAGCCGCCATTGATTTGCGGGGTCAAAATTAATCGGAGGAAGCAAAAGGGAAAGAGGAGGAGAGCCGAGGCTAACCTAGCTTGTGGGCCAAGAGAGGGAGGCAAAGGAAGGCCGCGACCATGAGAGGATGGGGTCGATCCGCCGTCGTGGCGTCTCCATCCCCGCCATGTCGCCACACCCGCTAGGGATTCGAGGCTTAGGAGGCGTCTTTGCCAACAGATGTCTGGTGGGCGAATCGAGGCCCCACGGGCTCGGCTCCCAGCGGCGGGTGGGTGGGCGGGCGACATGGTGGTGGTGGTGGGGAAGGGGAAGGAGAGAAGGGGAAGGCAAGGCCTCATGGGGTTTGGCGGCTGCTGGAGGGAGACAGCGGCTGGGCGTAGGTGGGGCCAAGAGGAGGGGAGGGGAGGGAGAGGTGGGGGAAGGCAGCGGCAAGTGGCAATGGCGACTGGAGAGGCACGGCCCTGATAGAGGTCCTCACGGGGACGGCGGCCCCGCCCCTCCCTTTCGCCGCACCTCCATCCACCACGTAGCTCCACCTCCTCCAAACATTGGAACCCCTCCACCGCGGGTGCCGGCCCCGTGACCCTTGTTGGGGCCTCAATGGGTGGCGAGGCAATCATGGAGTGCACAGCCTCGCGCATCGCAAACCGCGTGTCGGGTGGCGGCAGCGTGATGGTCTGCGTGGCCATCTGCTTCATCCCCACCGTCGGCGCCATGGCTGTGCAAGGGCGAGTGGTCGCGACCAGCGCAGAGGACACCGAGGTGAGGGGCGAGGGCGGCTTGACGGTGGGCTGGGGTGATGGTGGCTCGGTGGCGGGCGGGGGCGAGGGGCGAGGCAGAGGTAGTGCGGTAGTGGCGAAGAGATAACGGTGGGTTCTTTCGTGCGCGAGGGACGGTTTTTTTTAGCGAGAAGCGAAATGGATGGTTTTTCCGTGCGTGAGGTGAGGGTGGGACGATGGGAGTAAACTTCAAATTATAGTAGTTAAGATATTCAGATCAGCTTGAGTGAAAATGTATTTCAGACTCTTATGATCAGTATAGATCTCTCAACGATTACCGATGAGGTAATGTCGCCAAATCTTCAGAGCATGGACTACGGCTGCCAATTCCAAGTTATGTGTAGGATAATTCAGTTCATGAGGCCTCAACTGCCTGGATGCATATGCCACAACGCGGTCCTCTTGCATGAGAACACAACCAAGTCCATGGCGAGATGCATCGCAATAAATATCGAAGTTCTTATGAATATCTAGCAGTGTGAGAACTGGAGCTCTGGTCAGGAGTTCTCTCAATTGCTGAAAACTTTCTTCACACTCGGCTGACCATTCGAACTTCTTCTCCTTCTTTAAAAGTTGGGTCAAAGGTCTTGCAATTTTAGAGAAATTTTTAATGAACCTACGGTAATAACTCGCAAGTCCAAGAAAACTTCGGATGTTAGAAACATTCTTGGGCTGACTCCAGTTTAGTACATCTTGTACCTTAATTGGATCAACAGTGATACCACCTTCGGATAACACATTTCCCAAAAAGTTGACTTTCTTGAGCCAGAACTCACACTTGCTGAATTTTGCATACAGCTGATGCTTACGAAGTGTTTTCAACACCAGTCTCAAATGCTGCTCATGCTCTTCGTCAAACTTGGAGTAAATGAGAATGTCGTCAATGAACACGACAACAAACTTGTCCAAAAATTCCATGAACGCTGAATTCATGAGGTTCATGAAATATGTCGGTACATTTGTTAGACCAAAAGACATGACAGTATACTCGTACAAATCGTAGCGAGTAGAGAATGCTGTCTTAGGAATATCCTTTGCCCTGACTTTTATCTGATGATAGTCCGATCGCAAATCAATCTTGGAGAAGACTCGGGCTCCAGTCAGTTGGTCAAATAGATCATCAATGCGAGAAGTGGATATTTGTTTTTGATAGTGACTTCATTTAACGGACGGTAGTCCACACACATCTGCAAAGTCTTGTCTTTCTTCTTGACAAAGATGGCTGGGCATCCCCAAGGCGAGCAGCTCGGTCGGATAAATCCCTTGTCAAGCAATTCCCCAGGCTGTTTCTTCATCTCTACCAGCTCATTAGGAGGCATCCGATAAGGTCTCCTTGATATTAGAGCAGTACCGGGTACTAGTTCGATTACGAACTCCACCTCATGATCCGGGGGCATGCTTGGAAAGTCTTTAGGAAAGACATCCAAATACTCACAAACTACTGGTACCATCTCCAAGGTAGGGGTGGTATAAACTTTCAAAGCATAAAGATGAGAACCGACTGTCTTGGAATGAAAAACAACTTGAATGTCGTTTTCATTTATAACAGAAATGGATTGTTGAGCACAATTAATTTGCCCCTGATTCTTGGACAGCCAATCCATTCCCAAGCTGACATCCAACCCTTCAGAATCTATCACAATCAGATTTGCCAAAAATTCTACCCCTTGAATCTCTATTTTGATGTCCCGGCAGATTTAATCAGTTCTAAAAACTGATCCTAGTGATTTAATAAGATATGGTGGCTGGAGTGTATGCATATCTAACTGATGTTGAACAGCAAATTGACTCTTAACAAAAGAATGGGATGCTCCAGAATCAAATAAAACAGTAGCTGGGCTGAAATTAACAAGGAGCATACCGAGAACGACGTCAGTTGCATCAATCGCCTCTTCTGCAGTAATCTGGTTCACGTGACCTCAAGCCGGAGCTAGATTAGCCTTGACAGGCGGCCTCTAAGGTGGTGCTGGTCGTACAGGCACTGGAGAAGGCCGAATAGGAGGCAAACCATGAGCCTTTGCCAAGCAATGGTTAGCAAAATGTCCGGGACGCCTGCAGTGAAAGCAGATAACACCAGGCTTGACATTGTTGGCATTAGGAGGCTGATTCCCACTAGCTCTTGGCTGCCCGGTAGGTGGAGGAGGACGAGGTGCAAATGCTGGCGGCCTCAGTGTAGTTGGAGCTGGAGCTCGAGGAGGTTGAGGCTACCACATACACGGTCTTGGTGAATTGCCACTAGCTGCAATCTGTGCAGCCCTCTTCCGCTTGCGTGCTTCATCCAAAGCCTTGCCCTTGCTTTCAGCTATGATGGCTTTGTTGACAAGATGCTGGATGTTTCTAAAATCATGAACTGCCAGGGCCATCTGCAGCTCCTCAGTCAACCCATTCATGAACCTGTTTCGACGACGAAGGTTAGTCGAAACATCATCAGGTGCGTATCATGCCAGAAAATTGAACTCATGAAGATATTTAGTTACAGTCTTTCACCCTTGCTTGAGAGCAAGGAATTCATGCTGCTTGATCATCATAACTCCCTCTGGAATGTGAGCTTCACAAAACGCTTCCTTGAACTCGTCCTAAGTCAGGACGTGTCCGGCAGGCTGGATGGCATGGAAATTATCCCACCAAGCACTTGCTGCGCCATCCAACTGATAGCTGGCAAATAGCACCTTCTCTCTCTCTCTCTCAGAACATTGAGCAACAAACATCTTCTTTTCTATCACTCTCAGCCAGTCTTCTGCTTCCATTCTGTCTTCGGAGCTAGAGAACACCAGCGGATTGGTCCGCTGAAAATCAACGAGCCCTCCTTGTGCACGATGGCCTCCTGCCCCTCCAGCTGGTACGGAAGCTGAAGAAGTGTTACGCATGATTTGCTCCAGAATGCACGTCTGATCCATACGGCTATGCCCTATCTATGCGAGCACCTCAGCCATTGTGGGCGGCGGAGGAAGCTCCTCCTCATGCCGACCACCCTGATGACCATGGCGATTAGAAGGTTCTGCTTGCTCTTCCCGAGTGTACAGATCATTGACAGAAGCAAAGCGGGATCTCGGGGGTGGAAACCCCTCTTCTTGTTGTGCATGAGAGCGAGTAGTAGGTCCTGTCATTCTGTTGCCATACAACTGTTAGCAACTCAACAAAAGTATACCCGAACGAGCACAATTCTAAGTTTTGGACAGCAAGGGAGTGTACTAAATTTAGCATGCATAAAGATGTGAAATGCACCAAAATCAACACCAAAAGAACACAAGATCCATTAAACAGCAAATGGCAAAGTTTCGGCACAGTTACATCCATAGATGTCTGTAGACAACATGGCCACTGCTCGAAACGAAAGTCTTACAACACATCATTCATAATTATACAAAAGCTGTCCTATTACATTTATTATGGAACAGCTACTAGTCGATTACAACTCGATACCACGAGTCCTTCACATCCATACTCTAGCCAAGATGATCCTGGTTGAAGTTCATCGGGTACTCATCTAAAAGATGAGCTCCAGGCGATCCCGTGTCCATAGGATCCAACGGACTAATGAGTCACCTCGAAAAGCCTAGCAAAGGAACATTACCTCCAGGGGGTGCCGGCCGCTGTGTGCAAGAAAAACCTACAGACATCCGGGCTTGGAGACGCTGTCCATAGGTAGGTGCAAGCCCCGTCACTTCCGGAAGCCGATAATCTGGTGGTGCAGCAGCAGTTGGGGAGGTCTCGTTGTCACCATAAAGAACGTTACGAGAAACACGATTCATGCTGACACCGATCCTGAGGTACTCCTGAGCTTCTCTAAGACGGCGGCGGGTATCCCACAGCTCGTACACATGGCAGCGATGGATTTGGTCCATAATGTAACCAACCTCGCCAACTGGCGCACGTGTGGGTCTTCTCCAAATTGAATCTCATTGAATGAGTTCACCTCTGCCCCTGGAACTCGCTTCGGGAAGTGATAGTAGGCTGGTTGAGACAATTCTGTTAAATCATGAAGAAGAAGAAGGCTCATCATCCCACTAGCTGCTTCCTGAATAGCCATGGCTTCAGAGGTAGAATGTACTTGGATACAGTATGGAGCGCTCCCCGTCACCTGCCTTGCAATAACATTTACCACAGCTCTGTATTCCTCCATCCCGGGTCCTCGGTCAGGACGATAGATAGCGTACTCCGGTTGGTAGGTGAAATTAGCCCTCCACACCATTTCCCATAGCAATGCCGGGTATCCATGCACTCCTTCAGCACGGGTCTCCTTAACCAAATACCACCCGCTCATCTATAGACAAAAAGGCAAGGTAAGTGAGCAAATTAGTTTGTAAATCCAACTGAAAGTTGGGGTAAGAAATGACATTAAGATGGGTAAGAAATAAAAGACATCATACTTAATATTTGTAGAAACTATTTTGTTATCAAAAATAATTTCATAGAGGACTCACTAATGCTAACGACCATACTATTTCTAATCTACAGTCAGTATGGCTCCGATACCAATGTTTTGAGGACCCTTGAGATTGAATACATTCCAAATTAAAAGATTATACCAAAAGTATAATTTTTAACAAGGAATGAACCCAATTTCAAGTTCTCGGATATATGTCTTACATTAATTCCCAAGATCAAAGATTAATGTACACATATCATAAAACAACATTGTACAAAGTTATACAAAGGCCATATATTTATAACAAAACTGTACAAGACCTGAGTTTCAGTACAATAATTACATAAGGGACCAACGGTCAACTAAAACAGAAAACTGCAGCGGAAACATCTATAAACACCAAAATACCACCAAGTGTGCCCTAAAACCCTCAGGCAACTAAGTGGAGGTAGAAACAGCATCACTCGTTAGCGCCGCCATAATAATGGGCGCTAACGGAGAATATCGTAAACATACTCGTCCTCACCGCAACAAGTGGTTAAAGCAAGCGAGTACGAAGGTACTCATAAGACTTACACAAACTACCAAAAGAAAGTGTTTAGCGAGGACCTAATCAAAGGATTAGAATTTTTATATGCTTAAGGCTGATCAAAGGGAAGGTTATAATGGCATTAGTTTTGCATAAGGCAACAAGTTTCACTTCTATACTTACTAATTTTTGCTAAGGCAATTTTATAAAGAAGTTTGGACTAAAACAACAAGTAATTAAGAAATAATCACAACTCAAAATAAATCAAAGTGGCTGTCCACTTTGACTTGATTAACATGCATGAATAACCCTTCATGCCGATACCAAGTATACCCATGACAAAAAAAAATTATTTCAGAGTCTAACTATAATGTCAATCAAAACAAGTGTCGTCAGAATCAGTGGACACGGCTATTGAATAGTTTTAACCTCGAGGGTGTACATCTTTACCCACATGACTTGGTCACCAGTAATGTAAATGACCCAAAGTTACATTACAAATTTAAATTAATTAAAGTTATAAATTTATTGGATTTCTGAAATTTGAAAGAGTTTTATTGCTTTTTGAAGTCTTAAAAGTCAAAAAAAATTTAGTAAAGTTTTTAAAGTTTTATTTGAGTTAAAGTTGAAAAAAAAACTAAATTAATTTTGACAATTTTCGGAATTTTAAAAGCTTTTTCCTAAATATTTTAAAGCTAAACAAATTTATTTACAAAATTAAAAGCCAACTTTAAGTTGGAAATAATTTTATTAAGTCCAATATAACTCTAGCAATTTATGTGATTTTTCTATAATTTTTGGATTTATTTTCTTTGTATTTTAAAGCCTAAATGAATTACTATAATTATCTAAATTGGAAAATCAAATTTAAATCCTCTAAACCCTATTGGTAAAACTCGTCGCCCACTTACCCACCCTTTTGCACTTGCTGACCGTTGCTTTGCCTCCCCACGGCCGATCCACTCTGATCGTCGGATGAGGATCCGACGGCCGAACACAACCGCCTCACTGTTCCTATCTCTCTCTCGCTAATCTGGGCCCGCACGTTAGCAGTGTTTTCTTCTTCCCGTCTTCTTCCCCAAACCGCCTCAGCCATTTTCGCCCGGGAGCTCCAAGAACGGCCACGTCTTCCTCCCCTAGCTCACAAGCGTCTTGCGTCAGCCCACATGACCTCCACCGCCCCCTCCTCCCTTCACCCCTCTCTCGCGCGGTTTACGAGAAGCAGCCATGGCCGCCACGTTCGCCGCCCCACGATCTCCTCACCTCGACTTCGCCTCGCCCTATAAAGGCGCCTCGGCTCGCCTCTTCTCGCCGACCGAACCCTCGCTCGCCTCCTCTCCTCCCTCTATTCGCTGAATTTCAAGTTCCTTCACGGTCGCGCGGCGAGTATTTCTTCAATTCGGCGAGGTCACGGCCGCTCGGCCCGTCGTCACGACTACGACATCGCAGATGTCACCGCGAACACGGTGCGCGCATCCGCTCGCCCCAAGACCCCCCGGAGCATCTTCTTCGTCGGCCTTGACGCCGCCGCTAAACCTCGACGCCAACGAGCTTTTGGTCACGATCGCCACTAAGGTGGTAAGCATCGACTCGTGAGCTCCTCTCTCTCGATTCGCCCATTCGCGCCCTCGCGTGGCGCGTAAGCGGCGAGGAGGTTGCCGAACTCCGCCTCCGTCGAGTTGGCGTGGCTCGACACCTCGGCGCCACTCGGACGCCACGTCAGCCCCAAAACCTACGTGGTTGCCTACGTGGCGGCCACGTCACACGCACACCACCACACCTTCGGGCCAAGGACTCCGTGGACTTAGTCCACATGAGCCGTGAGACCAACATGTGGACCCCACTTGTCGGATTTCATTTTAATTCTTTTAAATTCCGAAAATCAGTCGCTGACGTCATGCTTGCACAATAAATGGAATTTCCTATAGGAAAATAATTCAGTAAATTCCAATAAAACCAATTTAGGGTTTAATTTAGAATTTAATTTGTATAACTCATAACTTTTACATCTTAGCTCCAAATTAGATGATTCAAATTGCTAAAATCTTAGAACTTTTTTGTCTAACTAAATAAAATATAAGTATTTAATTTGGAGTTCAGTTTAGTCTTATGTTAGCATTTAAAATTCATTTAAATTCCAAATTTAGATCAAATTTTGTAAAATTCATATCTTTTTCATCCCAACTCCAAATTGGGTGATTCCAATTTCTAAAACCTTATAAAATTATCATCTAGCTAAATAAAATATGATTATTTGATTTTGTTTAAGTTTAAACTGTCTGTTTGAATTTGAAATGATTTAAACTACAAATTTAGGATTTAAATTTGTAAAATTCATATCTTTTGATTCCTAAATTAAGTGTTTAAAATTTCTAAATTCATATAAATTGAAGATCTAGGTAACTAAACCAAAGTTATTTAAATTGTACTTCTTTTGAATCTTGTTGTATTTAGAAATTCATTTAAATTCAAAGATTTAGGATTAAAACTTGTAAGATTCATATCTTTTAAATCCCAACTTCAATTTGAGTGTTTCAAATTTCTAAAATTTTATAAAACTATTATCTAACTAAATAAAATAGAATTATTTAGTTTTGAGTTAAATTGATTTGCCTTTTGATTTGTTATTTGAATTTTGTTTGAATTTGGATCGTTTTACAGTATAGATTTAACGACTTGAGAGTCGGTTTTCAACGTAGTTGGAGACCATATAAGAGGATTGATTTTGACTGTATGATCATCGTGGTTGTACACACAAGCAACCTTGGAGAGAGTGTTTGTGAGTACTAGGTGACTGTTAAGGAAAACAACATCACCAAGCAAGGCAAGTTACATTCTTGACCATATTGCACCCATTATTTTAAATTATTTAAATTCTATTTTAAATTATTATTGCATGCTTATTTATATTCAGTAATTTAAATGCCTGTTTTAAATTCATAGATATTCCTAAATCCTTCGTATGGCCAAATTTGTTAATTGAGTCAAATACCTTGTTACCCTAGATAAAACCTAGTTGATACGATAGTATGAACTAGGATCATTTGAAAATGTTGCAAAGACATGCTTAGACCAAAAATATTGATTTGGGGAATTTCAGCCAAAAATCAAATATTGTTTAAAGCTGTATCCATGGCATTGGTGTGTTATGGAAGTTTATAAATGATCTTGAAAAATGAAATAAAATGATGGTTTGTACTTGGGCGAAATGGTTGTTTGGATGGTGCATGTCAATGCGGGCTCAATCTGGGTAGGGTTGAGGCCCATGGGTTTTGTGGAAAGTCGCCCAAGTCAATTGAGGACCGCCTCGGCGTTCCTTTGCTATGCCTATAATGGGCTATGCCTCACCGTGCAACCACATGTCCCGAGTATGGGTAGGGACACAGCTAATTAATTTGTAAAGTTCCATCGCGGTTGATCTGTTTATGCGTGGGCGGTCTTTCATGGCCATTTCTTTTGACAAAGTCTTTCATGACTATTGTTCACTTTGGCGCAAGAGGGCTAGGAACTGCAGATTTCTATTCCAAAGGGGCGAAACCTTAGCGACGGAAAGCTAGCGGTGGAATGGCGCATTGTAAAGGCCTTGGCACGTGCTCTAGCGCTTACCTACGGTAGTGGCGGTGGTATCGGCGGATGCCAAGCAAACTAGAGAATTCGTGTCATGTGGGTAAAGTGTACAACCTCTGCAGAGTGTAAAACTATTGAATAGCGCGTCATGATCATGGACATGCTAGCAAAGCCACTCAAAGTTAGACTTGGATTTTGTTTTAAAAAGACTTTATCAATGGTTTATCCAAATGGGATTTGGGCGGTTAGCCATTGTGATAGGAGGGTATCCTTCACCATTCATGTGTGAATGTTATCGACTATAAAATTGATTTATAAAATGAATTTTAGTTATAGAATAACTGCTTTGGAACTTAGTACAAGTATTTCTGAAAATCTTTGTTTTATGCAAATTCAACCATATTAAGCTTTCCTTTGAGATATCCATATATGCATGTCATTACATTACTTGGCGGTGTAACTTGCGAGCACAGTAGTTGTGCTCATTCTTGCTTAATGCAAATAATTTCAGAGGAGAAAGACTTTGCCACGGTGTGGATCTTGACGACTAGGCCGCTTCCTCGATCGATTGCTGTGGCGATTAAGCTGGACTCTACTACATCTTCGTCTTCATTGTGTTTATTTTATTATTGGCCCGTAAGCCTCCTTTGTAATCAACTCTGTTGTTATTTATTAATAAAGTTGTGATATGATTTTGTTACCATATTTGTTTCTTGTGTGGACTAGCTCTTGATCATGGGACTAGTTCGAGAAATACACAGAGGATTTGGGAGTGTTAATCCCGGGTCCTACAAAGTGGTATCAGAGCCATATCGACTGTAGGTCGTGACCTAGTTAGAATGGCCGTTAGTTGAAAAACTTCAAAAATTATTTTATATAACAAGAAAAAAAAATTGTTCTCTTCTCATGTGAGTCATCTATCTTCTTTCTTACCTAATTATCTTTTCACCATTTTATAATGTTAAATAGATCCTCTTTTCCCTGGAAAACTTCTATAGATAGTCAACACGTTATTAACCCTTACGTTCAAGACCACAAGACATGGAGCCATCGACAAAGTATCATCGTCTTCACCATCCAAGGAAGACGGACAAGACTTACCGAAGATCGTTGTGTCCGCCAAGCCATATAGTCTAAGTTTGCCAAGACTCATTCTGTGTATTGAGTTATTTCCCCAGATTACGAGTCTCGATTGTTAAAATGTTGTATAAAGCTATTAAAGTTTTCTTAAAGCTTTTGAGTTGGTTCTTTTGTTTGGGAGTATTGTTTTGCTCTATCCCCTTAGTCCTTCTTATTTGTCTCTTCCTATCCTTTGTCTCCTTTCCTAAAAACTCTGGAATAACCGACAGATGGTGAACACTGTCGCTCGAAAAGTAAAAACAAGCAAGACAACAATGTCCCCGAAATGCGATAATGAAGCCAACCAACCGCCGACAGCGAAACCCTTCGAATTTGAACGGTTTTTCGTCACCAGGCTCGGCTAATGCAGCAGATAATGCAACAAATGAACAACAACAACAATATTCCCACAACCATCGCTCCTTGACACATGAGCAAGTGCTCCTACGATGGATTACAAAAGATCAAGCCACCGAAGTATCACATAATGATGACGTGAGCCACTTTCTTTACGAAAGTCACCATCCATGGAAGTATGTTATCTGTTATAGATGTGGGGAAGCAGGACACTTCGCCTCAGATGCCCTCAAAAGGAAGGCCAAGACAAGAAGTCCATTGTGTTAACTGCCATAGCATTGGACATTATTTCACCAGTGTCCCAAGAGGAAGGTGATCGAGTATCAAATCTGTAACCATTGTGGCAAGAAAGGACACTTTGTCAAGCAATGCCCCTTTCCAAAGCATTCTTGGCACAAGCAACCTCAAACATCGGAGGATGGAGCAGAAGAATCCGGATGGCACATCAAGCAAAGAAAGATATCTCACCCATCATAAGAAGCCAAGTGAACCAAGTCAATCAGAAGAAACTCAAGAGTCTAACAAGCGGGATTCACCAATTCAAAAACAAGATGGACAATCCTCACAAAAGGAAGTTAGAAGATCAAGAACGAGAATGTTGCAAGAAACCCCAAGGCCCAACCCAACCACGCACCAACAACGACCGCACTCATGAATCCAGATTAGCATGCGACCCCCAATGAAGGCGTTCGCAACATCAATGGTGGCCAATCTCAGCAGAACAAAACTTCAAGGCGAGAATACAATGCTTCAATTGTCGGGATATGGGACATTATGCCAATAAATGTCCAAAGAAGCGCAGACAACTAATCCACCAACACCAAGTTCCAAAGGTCAACACCATGCAAGCAAGCAGAAGCCACGAGTGCGAAAAGGGCGTCGAACAACATCACACCAGTCCCGCCTAATGACAAGCGAGAATCTGACGATGACAACTCGGTTGAAAACCTTGTATCCCTAGCTTTCTTTCTAGCCACTCGAATCTCGGGAGCGAGATTCCTTTTAAGGGGTAGTTTTGTAATGACCAAGGTTACATTACCAATTTAAATTAATTAAAGTTATCAATTTATTGGATTTACGAAATTTGAAAGAGTTTTATTGCTTTTTGAAGTCTTAAAAGTCAAAAAAAAATTTAGTAAAGTTTTTAAAGTTTTATTTGAGTTAAAGTTGAAAAAAAAACTAAATTAATTTTGAGAATTTTACGGAATTTTAAAAGCTTTTTCCTAAATATTTTAAAGCTAAACAAATTTATTTACAAAATTAAAAGCCAACTTTAAGTTGGAAATAATTTTATTAAGTCCAATATAACTCTAGCAATTTATGTGATTTTTTCTATAATTTTGGATTTATTTTGTTTGTATTTTAAAGCCTAAATGAATTACTATAATTATCTAAATTGGAAAATCAAATTTAAATCCTCTAAACCCTATTGGGTAAAACTCGTCAGCCCACCACCCCTTCAGCATGGCTTTGTTGCTTTGCCTCCCCATGGGCCGATCCACTCATGATCGTCGGATGAGGATCCGACAGCCGACACAACCGCCTCACTGTTCCTCTCTCTCTCTCGCTTGTCTACGGCCCTTACGTCGGCCGGCGTTTTCTTCTTCCCATCTTCTTCCCCAAACCGCCTCAGCCATTTTCGGCCCGGGAGCTCCATAGCAGCCACGTCTTCCTCCCCTAGTCCTCACAAGACGCTGCTTGCGCTCAGCCCACATGACCTCCACCGCCCCCTCCTCCCTTCACCCCCTCTCCTCGCCCGGCCACGAGAAAGCAGCCATAGCCGCCACGTTCGCCCCACGATCTCCTCACCTCGACTCGCCCTCGCCCTATAAAGGCGCCTCGGCTCGCCTCTTCTCGCCGAACCGAACCCTCGCTCGCCCTCCTCTCCTCCTCTATTCATTTGAATTTCAAGTTCCTTCGACGGTCACCGCGGCGAGGTATTTCTTCAATTCCGGCGAGGTCACGGCCGCTCCGGCCCCGTCGTCTACGACTACGACATCGCAGTGTCACCGCGAACACGGTGCGCGCATCCGCTGGCCCCAAGACCCCCCGGAGCATCTTCTTCGTCGACGCCCGTACGCCGCCGCCGCTAAACCTCGACGCCGACGAGCTTTTGGTCACGCATCGCCACTAAGGTGGTAAGCATCAGACTCGTGAGCTCCTCCTCTCTCGATTGCGCCCATTCGCACCCCTCGCCGTGGCGCGTAGCGCCGGCGAGGAGGTTGCCGAACTCATGCTCCGTCGGCCGCGTGGCTGGACACCTCGGCGCCACTCGGACGCCACGTCGGCCCCAAAACCTCGTGGTTGCCTACGTGGCGGCCACGCCACACGACACCACCACACCTTGGGCCAAGGACTCGTGGACTTAGTCCACATGAGTAGTGAGACCAACATGTGGACCCCACTTGTCGGATTTCATTTTAATTCTTTTAAATTCCGAAAATCAGTCGCTGACGTCATGCTTGCACAATAAATGGAATTTCCTATAGGAAAATAATTCAGTAAATTCCAATAAAACCAATTTAGGGTTTAATTTAGAATTTAATTTGTATAACTCATAACTTTTACATCTTAGCTCCAAATTAGATGATTCAAATTGCTAAAATCTTAGAAAATTTTTGTCTAACTAAATAAAATATAAGTATTTAATTTGGAGTTCAGTTTAGTCTTATGTTAGCATTTAAAATTCATTTAAATTCCAAATTTAGATCAAATTTTGTAAAATTCATATCTTTTTCATCCCAACTCCAAATTGGGTGATTCCAATTTCTAAAACCTTATAAAATTATCATCTAGCTAAATAAAATATGATTATTTGATTTTGTTTAAGTTTAAAATGTCTGTTTGAATTTGAAATGATTTAAACTACAAATTTAGGATTTAAATTTGTAAAATTCATATCTTTTGATTCCTAAATTAAGTGTTTAAAATTTCTAAATTCATATAAATTGAAGATCTAGCTAACTAAACCAAAGTTATTTAAATTGTACTTCTTTTGAATCTTGTTGTATTTAGAAATTCATTTAAATTCCAGCATTTAGGATTAAAACTTGTAAGATTCATATCTTTTAAATCCCAACTTCAATTTGAGTGTTTCAAATTTCTAAAATTTTATAAAACTATTATCTAACTAAATAAAATAGAATTATTTAGTTTTGAGTTAAATTGATTTGCCTTTTTGATTTGTTATTTGAATTTTGTTTGAATTTGGATCGTTTTCGCGTATAGATTTCGACGACTTCGGAGAGTCAGTTTTCAACGTAGTTGGAGACCATATAAGAGGATTGATTTTGACTGTATGATCATCGTGGTTGTACACACAAGCAACCTGGAGAGAGTGTTTGTGAGTACTAGGTGACCTGTTAAGGAAAACAACATCACCAAGCAAGGCAAGTTACATTCTTGACCATATTGCACCCATTATTTTAAATTATTTAAATTCTGTTTTAAATTATTATTGCATGCTTATTTATATTCAGTAATTTAAATGCCTGTTTTAAATTCATAGATATTCCTAAATCCTTCGTATGGCCAAATTTGTTAATTGAGTCAAATACCTTGTTACCCTAGATAAAACCTAGTTGATACGATAGTATGAACTAGGATCATTTAAAAATGTTGCAAAGACATGCTTAGACCAAAAATATTGATTTGGGGAATTTCAGCCAAAAATCAAATATTGTTTAAACTGTATCCATGGCATTGGTGTGTTATGGAAGTTTATAAATGATCTTGAAAAATGAAATAAAATGATGGTTTGTACTTGGGCGAAATGGTTGTTTGGATGGTGCATGTCAATGCACGGGCTCAATCTGGGTAGGGTTGAGGCCCATGGGTTTTGTGGAAAGTCGCCCAAGTCAATTGAGGACCGGCCTCTGAGCGTTCCTTTGCTATGCCTATAATGGGCTATGCCTCACCGTGCAACCACATGTCCTGAGTATGGGTAGGGACACAGCTAATTAATTTGTAAAGTTCCATCGCGGTTGATCTGTTTTGCGTGGGCGGTCTTTCATGGCCATTTCTTTTGACAAAGTCTTTCATGACTATTGTTCCCGCCTAGCGCAAGAGGGGGCTAGGAACTCTGCGGATTTCTATTCCAAAGGGGGCGAAACCTTAGCGACGGGAAACTGCGGTGGAATGGCGCATTGTAAAGGCCTTGGCACGTGCTCTAGACTGCTTACCTACGGTAGTGAGCGGTGGTATCGACGGATGCCAAGCAAACTAGATAATTCGTGTCATGTGGGTAAAGTGTACAACCTCTGCAGAGTGTAAAACTATTCGAATAGCCGCGTCCGCGGTCATGGACATGCTAGCAAAGCCACTCAAAGTTAGACTTGGATTTTGTTTTAAAAAGACTTTATCAACTGGTTTATCCAAATGGGATTTGGGCGGTTAGCCATTGTGATAGGAGGGTATCCTTCACCATTCATGTGTGAATGTTATCTGACTATAAAATTGATTTATAAAATGAATTTTAGTTATAGAATAACTGCTTTGGAACTTAGTACAAGTATTTCTGAGAAAATCTTTGTTTTATACAAATTCAACCATATTAAGCTTTCCTTTGAGATATCCATATATGCATGTCATTCTGTTACTTGACGGGTGTAACTTGCGAGCACGGTAGTTGTGCTCATTCTTGCTTAATGCAAATAATTTCAGAGGAGAAAGACTTTGCCACCGGTGTGGATCTTGACGACTAGGCCGCTTCCCCAGTCGATTGCCTGTGGCAGATTAACTGGACTCTACTACATCTTCGTCTTCCGCTGTGTTTATTTTATTATTGGCCTGTAAGCCTCCTTTGTAATCAACTCTGTTGTTATTTATTAATAAAGTTGTGATATGATTTTGTTACCATATTTGTTTACTGTGTGGACTAGCTACTGATCAGGGGACTAGTTCAGAAATACACAGAGGATTTGGGAGTGTTAATCCCGGGTCCTACACGTAAGCCCCCAGGAAAGTAGCACACTACCTTAGGTATGTCGGCCGGGTAAACCATGACTCAGTATTTTTCAGCATGTTGATATTATTGAGTTGAATCACCCATGTGCGACGAATCTCGCTTAGTACAAGCTACTGATAGAGCTTGCTAACCGGGGCACACATGTTGTGTTGGGAAAGCCAATCCACTAAACTAAATATAAAACTGTGCTCACCCGCACATATTAAATTGCAATCGGAGCCCTACGAAACATGTGATCAAACACACATGTCCTCACTCCACCAGTTTTTCAACTCAATAACATCTCCCCCTTACTTAACCAAGCAGCGCCCATACACTACGTGTGGAAGTACGTAAGGTACTTGAATTGACAGCCCAAAGTTTGGTCCTTAATGATCTGGACAAGATTACCACATTCCCAAATCTCATGCACGAAGGCACCATCACTAGCAAACACTTGTCCAGATCTAAACCAAGTTTTTAACAAATAAATTTTAACTTAACTTTCAGTTTTAAACAATCTAAACAAAGAAACAAAAACTATAATCCATTTGGTGTTTCCCATGACCGACAAGATAAGCTTGTCAATCAAACTATCACTCTACTGACTTGCATGGCTAAGCAATTATCTAAAGACCATTTTACTAACACAAGATTTCTATCTTAAGCATAAGTGTGTGAATTTGATTAAGTAAAAGCCACAAAGATTGTGATATATAACTAACTAACTCATAAAGTATTGATTCATACAAAAATAGCATGCACACAATCATTATTGCATTTCAAAAACACTAATTACCAAAACTAGGATCAAAATGATGCTAGAGGATGCTTGCCTTGATTATAAACCACTTGTTCAACCTCAGGTTGCTCAGCAATATATTCACTCACGTCGGGTAAATCAGAACCTAAAAGAATGATAACAAATAAATCATCGAGAAAAGTAGCAAAATGCAAAAGTACAGAAAATGCATGAAAAACTTGTAGTAAGAAGGTTTTGACTTCCAGGAAATTTTAGTGAAAATTTTCGTTTAAAAGGAGTTCATTTGAAATAGTAATGAATTTTAAAAGGTTAAAGCCATAAAAGTATAATTAAAATAATTAACGAAAATTTCTACAATAGTGACAGGTTTAAAAGTTATACTAGATTAAACTTCAGTAAAAACTAAAACAAACAAAACTAATTTCACTCAAATTGGAGTTAAAACGAAATACTTATGAATTTTTGAAGTTTAAACCAATTTTCCGTTCAAAACTAAATCAATTCGGGATTTAAAACGCATTCAATACTTTTGCTACTGAGCTACAGCTAGCTGTACACACTGACGAGCGGGCCTAGAGTCCAAGTTGACTTGGTCAGCCTTGACCCAGCCCTAGCACAGCGACGCGTTGAAGGCGTAACTAAAAAATACGTCTTCACTTAACACAAAGCGTATTCTCTACACTTGTGCATCCACTTAACCGATTGAATGGGCCCACGCGTCAGCATCTCAGCGTTACATTCAGCGGCTAAAACGTGCGGGTTTGCACGTGGTCCCACCCGTCAACGAGTCATGTTAAGACACAATTAATAACTAATCATTGTTTAACTAAAACCAACAGTGATTAGCAGCTAATGGCCCCGTTAGAGTGTTGTCGGGCTGTCCGACAACAGAGCAGCGGCGGCCATGAGCTTGAACGGTGGCTAGCCGACACGCTGGCCTACGGCCGCGTGAGCTAGAAGCTGAAATGGGACCAAGATAGGGTTGCGGTCCAGATGATGGCCGGAGATTGGCCGGCGGCGAACCCTAGCTGCGGCGCGACATGAAACCGGCGGCGGTGCAAAAACGGCAAAAGCAGCTACACCGATTTGAACGTGCATTAAGCGAACTAACACCTGCTTAAGCTACTAGGGGTCAAGAGGGACCTACCTGAGCTAAAAAGAGGGCCGGAGAAGCTTGGGAGCTCGCTGACGACGTGATACCGAAATGCGACAACAAGAAGTACACGGTGACACGATAACCTGAGAAAGGATTCAAAGAGTGAATGGTCGAGATAGGTTACTTATGCACAGAAGAAGCTCACAATGGAAGGAATCGAGAAAAGACCCCCTCGGCCGGACTTGGAGACGAAAGGGGGCAATTTCGGCTGAAAACGAAGATTTTCAAAATTCAACTAACCTATTTGATCAAAGATGAAATTAAGAGAGGGGTTTTACTCGTAATATCCTAGAAAACGATATGCCACGAAGAAAAACCAGAAAGAACTTACCGAGCTCAAAATGGGCACGATAGTGGCATTCGGTGCGCGCTCTGGTTGCTTAAAAGACAACTCCACGATTCCCGATCTACAAACAATGACAATAGCTCCCATTAATAGGATGAACCAAGCATCAAGAGAGATGAACAAAGGTTCAAGAGAGAGAGGATACGCCGACGAGAGGAGTAAGAATTCAGTGCGGCATCAATTCGACCGAGAGAGTGGAATGGGGGTTTTGTTGGCGTTCTGGCCGGAGGAAACAAGGGCAAGTGTGCGTGTCGACAATAGACCGTCTCATGTCAGCAATCCGAGGACAAGTGGCGCTTGCATGCAAGGAAACGAGCGACGTAGCCCCACCTTGCTCTCGGCCTCGCCCGACGCTGGCATGGCGCGCGGAGACAACGAGGACGAGTCACCGCCATGGCGGGCCCGAGCTGCCAGCGAGATAGGGCGAAATGGCGTGGTTGGCTCTGGTGCGCGCGTGAGAGGGTTTGGTTCGGTCAAGTTAGATGGCTCGGATCGCTACAGTGCAACGACGCGGTTTGAGTCCAAGAGTTGACCAGGTTTAAATTCAAAACATCCTAGTTTGACCAAGGTGCTACAAATAGCACAAAAATTTGTAAAAATCTAAAATTTTTCAGAGATGCTTCTGAGATTATGTAGTTCCCATAAAATTTTTGAAATACCACTATTCATGTCTTTAAAATACATAATTAAATACTTTAAACAATTAGGTTTAAAATTGAAGTTAGGTTTTTATTGAGGTCAAACAGATCTCTAAAAATTTGACCAAAATTATATTAATTTGTGAAAAATAATCTAGTATTTGATTAAAATATTTTCTAGGCTTCAGTACAAGCATTAACTTGTATTTTGTTTTGAAGCTTCAAAACTAGTTTTAGGGTTGGTTTCAAAACTGAGGTTTTTAAAATGTAACCTTTTATACCCAAGTTTCAAAATGACCAAAAGTGCTAGGAAAATGCATAAGATTACTGTTCACTAAAATGAGGCCGTTACAAACCTCCCCCCCCCTCTTAAGAGAATCTCGTCCCGAGATTCCAGGTGGTTTAGATGTTGGAATAGAATGATGCTAAGCAGCTCTTATCTAGAAACACAACATCTGTTGTCTTTATTTCCTTCAAAGATAGAAAAGAATATAAACAACATCTGTTGTTTTGATTTCCTTTAAAGATAGAAAGATATATAAACAACATCTGTTGTCTTTATTTTCTTCAAAGATATAAAAAGAAAGATCATTAAGAGCAACGTGGTGTTGTTAATACATCTTCTTTTACATTGCTTTGTTTAACCTTGCCTTTCTTGATTCGAAGGCATTTCAAACATGGAAGAGGTAGGGGTGCTCAATCCTCATTAGGTCTTCCTGCTCCCAAGTGGCCTCCTCTTTTGTGTGGTTACTCCACTGGATTTTTAAGAACTTGACGGTGCGGTTTCTTGTCCTGCGTTCCATTTCATCAAGGATACGCACCGGTTGCTCTTGGTAGGAAAGGTCTGGTTGGAGATCAAGTCTCTCACAAGTAGTTGTTTCGGTAGGAACACGAAGGCATTTCTTCAGTTGAGAGACATGAAAAGTATCATGTACCGCTGAAAGAGAGTTGGGTAATTCCAGTTGATATGCCACAGCTCCTCATTTTGCAATGATTCGGAAAGGTCCGATATAACGAGGTGCTAGCTTTCTCTTCACCTGAAATCGATGAGTTCCCTTCATAGGTGATACTTTAAGATAGACATGGTCATCTACCTCAAAGCTTAACTCTTGACGACGATGATCGGCGTAGCTCTTCTGACGAGGCTGTGCAGTACACAGTTGGTCTCGGATCAGACGAACTTGCTCTTCGGCTTCCACCACCAAGTCTAGACCATAGAACGGTCTTTCTCCAGACTCGGACCAATTCAAAGGTGTCCTACAATCTCTTCCATACAATGCTTCAAACGGTGACATTTGAATGCTTGGTTGGTAGCTATTGTTGTAGGAAAATTCCACATACAGCAAGCACTTCCTCCAGTTCTTGCTATATGACAGCACACAGGCTCTGAGAAGATCTTCCATCACTTGATTCACCCTCTCAGTTTGACCACTGGTTTGAGGATAATAAGCAGTGTTGAAGGAGAGTTCAATCCACATGGCTTGTTGCAGACAACTCCAGAAGTATGAGGTGAATTGAGGGCCACGATCAGAGACAATGACCATTAGTACACCGTGGAGACAAACAATTCTGGAAATATAAAGCTCTGCTAGCTTATGGCCATTGAATGTGGTTTTGACGGCAATAAAATGTGCTACCATTGTCAGACGATCAATGATCACCCAAATTGCATCGAACCCATTCTGAGTCCTTGGAAGACCGGTAACAAAATTCATACCAATTTTCTCCCATTTCCACTGGGGAATAGGCAGCGGTTGAAGGGTACCAGTTGGCTTCAAGTGTTCAGCTTTGACCCTTTGGCAAATATCACATTCAGCAACAAACTGTGCAATTTGCCTTTTCATTTGGCTCCACCACAATCTCTTCCTTAGATCCTGATACATCTTGGTACTCAGTCAGATAAATCCCTTGTCAAGAAATTCCCCAAGCTGTTTCTTCATCTCTACCCGCTCATTGGGAAGCATCCAATAAGGTCTCCTTGATATTAGAGCAGTACTGGGTACTAGTTCGATTACGAACTCCACCTCACGATCCGGGGGCATGCTTGGAAGTTCTTCAGGAAAGACATCCGAATACTCACAAACTACTGGTACCATCTCCAAGGTAGGGGTGGTATCAACTTTCAAAGCATAAAGATGAGAACCGACTGTCTTGGAATGAAAAACAACTTGAATGTCGTTTTCATTTGTAACAGAAATGGATCGTTGAGCACAATTAATTTGCCTTTGATTCTTGGATAGCCAATCTATTTCCAAGATGGCACCCAACCCTTCAGAATCTATCACTATCAGATTTGCCAAAAATTCTACCCCTTGAATCTCTATTTTGATGTCCCGGCAGATTTGATCAGTTCTAAAAACTAATCCTAGTGATTTAATAAGATATGGTGGCTGGAGTGTATGCATATATAACTGATGTTGAACAACAAATTGGCTCTTAACAAAAGAATGAGATGCTCCAGAATCAACTAAAACAGTAGCTGGGCTGAAATTAACAAGGAGCATACCGAGAACGACGTCAGGTGCATCAATTGCCTCTTCTACAGTAATCTGGTTCATGTAGGCCTGGTAATGGGCCAAGGCCCGACCCTAGCCCCATCCTAGCCCATGATGTGTAACAGCTAGCCCAGCCCCAGTCCAGCCTAATTAAAATTATTTTGAATGCTGCCCAGCCCTGCACGCCAAGAAAATGGCCCCAGTCCTGGCCTGGCCCACTTGAATTCTTAGGGCCGACCCGTGCAATGAGGCCCATGGGGCCTTGGCCTTTTAATCTTACTTCTCTGCTGCTTTGCTCTGTTGCTTTACGTGAAGTTGCTGCTTTGCTCTATTGCTTTACGTGAAGTATGGAGAACTGGAGAAGACAATACCCATTCCAATTGAGTTCAAACTTATTACAGATTCGATTCAATAGAGAAAAGGCAGTCTAAGACAACTCAATAGCATCCACACAGAGCATATGTTTCTACTCCTTGTTGCTAAAGTCTGCCATGGTTTTCAATTTCTTCTCCAATGGGTTCCTACTTTAGCTCGTTGCTACTTTAGCTTGTTGACTATTGTTGTGCATACCGATCAACCAAATGTTTTGCGACCTCTGAGCGAAGAATTTACCGCATGGAAGTAAAGTCACACATTACATTCTGAAGATCGAAGACATTTGTTTCTATTAATTGCTCCTCAACTAGAAAGCAACTTTCTGTCACTTAAAGAAGAGTGTCTCAACCCTGTCATCTTCATTTCAGATTACTTTTACGATCGAAATGGTGTAACAATGTATAGTTGGTGGATGGCTAGAGAGCAGCAAGACGGTAACCAAATGTGTAGCCCCCTAATGCCCATGAACATCATAAATTTTTTATTGTTCTGATCTTTTAAGACTGCAAATTTGAAAGACTGCAAATCATTTTGAACCATGGTTAACAATTCGGTATGTCAGATCACAAATGAAAACAGTACCTGAATAAACATTCTTTCTGCATCACCTGCTTTACCACTTTCCCTCAATATGATTCCCTACAAGATGGATAAGAGCAAAAAGGTTAAGACTACTTGCTATACAAGAGATTTTAGCAAGACAAATACACAATCTATGTTTACAATCATTTCATAATAGAAACACATAGCTAGTTAATATCACAGTACTGCCAGTTCATAACTAACTAAAGTAGCGGCCCTTCAAATTTAGTAGTAAAATCCAAGAACTGAACCATGGTAAGCCCTAAATATGTCCCTTATTTATTACAATGAACTACACATTTTTAGTTTATACACAACTAATGGGTAGTTCCATCAAATCAACTAATGGTTAATTGATGCCATTTCCCATTATCAAGGCTGTACTTGGGAAATGGCATCAATTAACCAAACGTTTACTAAATACTAGTTTCAAATTTCTTGAGTATTTATCAATGTTTCCTCAGATTGAGCTAAGATTACAATGAAGAATGGTATGTTATGATTATCATGGTTCATAACACGAAAAGGCGCATAACAACATATTCGATTCAATAGAGAAAAGAAGACAACTCAATGCACCAAATGAAGCATTGTCTGAAGTAGACGATCAGCTCCTACACCTAGCCGCTCCTGGAGTTCGCCTATGCTAAGTCCTGCCCAAAGACGAAGATTTGCACATATACCATATATTGTATATAAAATCTCAAAACCTAAGCGCAACAAAGGGAGGAAACAACTCATTGAGCCAATCTTTGATGCCAAGAAGGCTCACCGGAACGTAGCGCCACCTGGTGGCCGCATCCTTGCCGTTGCCGCCTGGTGGCCGCCTCCTTGCTGTAGCCGCCCCCTCCGGCGGTGGCGCTCACCGGCGTCCACTTGAGGTGGCACAGGCGGCGTTCGTCGAGGGGAGGGTGGGGGGAGGAGTCGGGAGATTTGCTCGACCGAATGGAGGCGAGGTCACGAGTGAGGAAAGTCTGAACGAACCCTATTCCGCCCACGGGGTTCGAGCGAGGGTTGGGCCCAAACACGGCCCAAAATTGCTAATACTTTCAAATCCTAGCCTAATCCTATCCTTACCCTTTTTTATTTCTACCCATTTGATATAACCCAAATTCAGCCCATTTATCAGCCCAACCCTCTCGGCCCGATAAACCCTGGCCCATTACTAGGCCTAGGTTCATGTGACCTCAGGCTTGAGCTGGATCAGCCTTGATAGGCGGCCTCTGAGGTGGTGTTGGTCGTACAGGTGCTAGAGAAGGCTGAACAGGAGGCAAACCACGAGCCTTTGCCAAGTAGTGGTTAGCAAAATGTCCGGGACGCCCCAGTGAAAACAGATAACACCAGGCTTGACATTGTTGGCATTAGGAGGCTGATTCCCACTAGCTCTTGGCTACCCGGTAGGTGGAGGAGGATGGGGTGCAAATGCTGGCGGCCTCGGTGAAGTTGGGAGGAGGTTGAGGCTACCACATACGGAATCTTGGCGAATTGCCACTAGTTGCAATCTGTGAAGCCCTCTTCCGCTTTGATGGCTTTGTTGACAAGATGCTACAAGTTTCTGAAATCATGAACTACCAGGGTCATCTGCAGCTCCTCAGTCAACCCATTCATGAACCTGTTTCGACGACGAAGGTCAGTCAAAACATCATGAGGTGTGTATCGTGCCAGAAAATCGAACTCATGAAGATATTTAGTTACAATCTTCCGCCCTTGCTTGAGAGCAAGGAATTCTTGCTACTTGATCATCATAACTCCCTCTGGAATGTGAGCTTCACAAAACACTTCCTTGAACTCATCCTAAGTCGGGACGTGTCCGGTAGGCTGGATGGCATGGAAATTATCCCACCAAGCACTTGCTGCGCCATCCAACTGATAGCTGGCAAATAGCCCCTTCTCTCTCTCTCTCAGAACATTGAGCAATAAACATCTTCTTTTCTATCGCTCTCAGCCAGTCTTCTGCTTCCATTCTGTCTTCGGAGCTAGAGAACACCGGTGGATTGGTCCGCTGAAAATCAACGAGCCCTCCTTGTGCGCAATGGCCTACTGCCCCTCCAGCTGGTACGGGAGCTGAAGAAGTGTTACGCGTGATTTGCTCCAGAATGCGCGTCTGATCCATACGGTTCTGCTCTATCTATGCGAGCACCTCAGCCATTGTGGGCGGCGGAGGAAGCTCCTCCTCATGCCGACCACCCTGATGACCATGGCGATTAGAAGGTTCTGCCTGCTCTTCCCAAGTGTACAGATCATTGACAGAAGCAAAGCGGGACCTCGGGGGTGGAAACCCCTCTTCTTGTTGTGCACGAGAGCGAGTAGTAGGTCCTGTCATTCTATTGCCATACAACTGTTAGCAACTCAACAAAAGTATACCCAAATGAGCACAATTCAAAGTTTTGGACAGCAAGGGTGTGTACTAAACTTAGCATGCATAAAGATGTGAAATGCACCAAAATCAACACCAAAAGAACACAAGATCCATTAAACATCAAATGGCAAAGTTTCGGCACAGTTCATCCATAGGTGTCTGTAGACAACATGGCCACTGCTCGAAACAAAAGTCTTACAACACATCGTTCATAATTATACAAAAGCTGTCCTATTACATTTATTATGGGACAGCTACTAGTCAATTACAACTCGATACCACGAGTCCTTAACATCCACACTCTAGCCAAGATGATCCCGGTTGAAGTTCACCGGGAACTCATCTAAAAGATGTGCTCCAGGCGATCCCGTGTCTATAGGATCCAACGGACTGATGAGATGCATCGGAGAACATGACCTCCAGGGGGTGCCGGCCACTGTGTGCGAGGAAAACCTACAGACATCTGGGCTTAGAGATGCTGTCCGTAGGTAGGTACAAGCCCCGCCACTTCCGAAAGCCGATAATCTGGTGGTGTAGCAGCAGCTGGGGAGGTCTCGTTGTCACCATAAAGCACGTTACGAGGAACACGATTCATGCTAACACCGATCCTGAGGTACTCCTGAGCTTCTCTAAGACGGCGGTGGGTCTCCCACAGCTCGTACACATGGCAGCGATGGATTTGGTCCATAATGTGAACCAACCTCGCCAACTAGCGCACGTGTGGGTCTTCTCCAAGCTGAATCTCATTGAACGAGTTCAGCTTTGCTCCAGGACCTCGCTTCGGGAAGTGATAGTAGGGTGGTTGAGACAATTCAATCAAATCATGATGAAGAAGGCTCATCATCCCACTAGCTGCTTCCTGGATAGCCATGGCTTTAGTGGTAGAATGTACTTGGATACAGTATGGGATGCTCCCCGTCACCTGCCTTGCAATAACATTTACCACAGCTCTGTATTCCTCCATCCCGGGTCCTCGGTCACGACGATAGATAGCGTACTCCGGTTGGTAGGTGAAATTTGCCCTCCACATCATTTCCCGCAGCAATGCCGGGTATCCATCCAGTCCTTCAGCACGAGTCTCCTTAACCAAATACCACTCGCTCATCTATCGACAAAAAGACAAGGTAACTGAGCAAATTAGTTTGTAAATCCAACTGAAAGTTGGGGTAAGAAATGACACTAAGATGGGTAAGAAATAAAAGACATCATACTTAATATTTGTAGAAACTATTTTGTTATCAAAAATAATTTCATAGAAGACTCACTAATGCTAACGACCATGCTATTTCCAACCTACAATCAGTATGGCTCTGATACCAACGCTGTGGGGACCCTTGAGATTGAATACATTCCAAATTAAAAGATTATACCAAAAGTATAATTTTTAACAAGGAATGAACCCAATTTCAAGTTCCCGGATATATGTCTTACATTAATTCCCAAGATCAAATATTAATGTACACATATCCTAAACAACATTGTAACAGCCCCAGTTTTAATGAACAGTAATAAAATGCTTTTCTTAGCATTTCTGGTCATTTTTGAAACTTGGGCATTTTGTTACAATTTAAAACCTCCATTTTTAGGCCAAACCGAAGACTTGTTTTGAAGCTTCAAAAGAAAATGCAAGTCTATGCTTGTGTTGAGACCGGGAAAGTATTTTATCAGAAACTAGATAAATTATCTTGAATGAAAATGAATTTTGTCAAATTTTTGGAGAATATTTTGACCTTAAGAAAAATCCTTGTTCCTTGTTAAACCTATTCGGTTAAAGTGTTTATTTAAGTATTTCAAAATGAGAAATAGTGGTTTTCAAAATTTATCTGGGACATATATCATCCCGGTAGCCTCTCTGCAAAATTTCGTATTTTAATAATTTTTTTTGATATTTTTAAACCCCCGTTCAAAATTTTGAACTTGATTTTGGGTTTAGTCAACTTTAAACCCAGCCTTAGTCTCTCTGGCACTGTAGCGACTCGAGCCACTTTGGTTGAGTCCAAACTCGTGCCTTGGAAACTGGCTCTGTCACGTTAGCGCTCCGCCAAACCCTATGGCACTCGTGAGCCGTCCGATTTTCTATGGACGATCCCGATCTCTTGGGCTGTTCGGACCATCCGAACCACCCATGCGATCTACACCATCCATTTTCAATCGAAGCGCACCCCTTTTTGGTTTGAAGTCCAAAACGCGCTTAATCTCTAGAGCCTTAGATTCAAACTCAACGAACCGGATGCATTGGGCCGTTCAGACCGTCCGAACGCGCCATGTAATCTGGACCGTCCATCTCTAATTGGACGATGCGCAATTTATCGGGCCATGCCATTTTCAAGTGGTAAAACCCCACGCGCGCGCGAGTCCTTGGATTCAAAGTCAACGACCACGATCAATTGGGCCATTCGGACCGTCCGAACGCGCCTCAATTGTGAGCCATTGGATTCTAAATCAAGCGCTAGGATCAATTGGGCCATTCGGACCGTCCGAACAACCCGTTGATCTCAACCGTTGAAAATAGATCCAACGGTGGCCGCTTCTTTTCGTTTGAAAATCAAAGCGCACATTTTATCGTAACCCTTGGATTTCAAGCGCACGGTCAAGATGGATTGGGCCGTTCGGACCGTCCGAACGTCCCATTCAATCTGAGCCATTCGTTTACGATAAGACAGTTAACATTCTTTTGAACTCGCTGTTTTGTGTCTTCTCTGAGACTGACAGTGGAGCCCGCGTGTCAATGACTCATCATCGTCTCCTTCGCGTGTTTGCACCAGCACCGAGCTCGTCGTCGTGTGGTGGTGTTGCGCTGTGAATTTCGCAGCATGCATGTGGCACTTGGCGTTATTTTGGCTGCATGGTGGACACACACGAACCCCATTGTCTTCTCCGGTGAGTTGGGTATAAAAACCCTAGTTCACCATTTCTGTCATTTTGATGCCGCAGCGTGTTCTTCCTCAACTCTGGCGTAGCTTCTCGTTCTCACCCTTTGTTCATCTCTTTCAATGCTTAATTCACCTTGTTAATGTGAGTTTTGGCATTGTTTGTAGATTGAAATTGAAAGCTTGTTCTTTGAGCTATCCAGAGCGTGCCCAGAGCGCCGCCGTGGTGGTTTTCGTTGCTCCAGTGAGATTTTCCTTGGCTCTTTTGCGTCACATCATGCCATGTGATCTCAGGAGCAAAACCCCTGAACAAATTTGTTTGTTGATTCGCATGATCACCAGGGATTGGTATTTTTCCCTTTTCAGCCAAATTAGGGTTCTTCGTCCTTATCTCCAAACTGGTGAGACTCTTTTCAATTCCTTTGTTTCAGGGCATCTAGGGGTTTTACTTAAGCTATCCTGATCATCCATTCACTAAATCCTTGACCAGGTTTCCTTGTCACAGTGAATCCTCTTATTGTCATTTTTCGGTCTTTCATATCGTTGTCAAGCCCTAGAGCTCCTCTGAACATCCTCTTCATCCAGGTAGCTCCCTTTTGAACCCTTGTAGCTTAAGAAAAAGTCTTTTGCTTATTGTGCCTTCGAATCAGCATAAGCTCGCAGATCTTTATCCTTGCTGTTGTTGTTGTCGGACAAACCGACAAAACCATAGCAAGGCTTTCTGTTAGTCTTTGTTAGTTAATGCTGTTGCAGGGTAAGCTAGGTTATTATCTTTACTAATAATAGTTGTAGCTTAAGAATTTTGCTAGTTGCACATTAATACTTTGACCATGTTTCTTTTCAGCATTTTGTTCTTTGGAAGTTCTTGCTGTTCATTTGATTTTTGCTCTTTTTAGATTCTGACCTTACCGACGTGAGTGAAAATCCTACTGAGCAGCAAGAACCTGAACAAGTGGTTTATTATTACCAAGGCAAGCATCCTCTTTGCACCATGTTGATCCCAGATTTTAGTACTTTAGAATTTTAAAGTACAGTGATACTGTTGCATGCTATTTTTGAAGTATTTGTGATCTGTGAGTAGTTAGTTATATCCCAATGATTGTGGCTTATCATGAATTACATTCATACACTTATGCTTAAGATAGGTTCTTTATTCTGGTATTTTGTTATGTAGTTTTGCTTAGCAGTGCAAGTCTGTAGAACGTTTGTGATTGACAAGCTTCTCTTGTCAATCATGGGAAACACCAGTTAAACTTTTATTTTCGGTTCATTTGTTCAGTTTCGGTAAAACTGAATTTGAGTTAAGTCTTTTCTGTTTTGATAAAATTTTATTTTAGATTTGGGCAATTGGTAGCTAGAGATGGTGCCTTCGTGCACGAGATTTGGGTAATGTGGTAGTCTTGTCCGGATCGTTAAGGACTGAACCTTGACCCTTTAATTCCAATACCTGACGTACTTCTACACGCAGTGTATGGGCGCTGTTTGGTTAAGTAAGGGGTTGGTGATATTGAGTTGAGGAATTGGTGGTGTGAGGACATTTGTAAAGTTTACGTGTTCGTAGGGTGCCGAGTTCAATTCTATAATATGTAGGGAGCACTATTTTATTTTTGTTCATTGACTCGGTATTCCCAACACAACTTGCGTGCCCGGTTGGTTAGTAGGCGGTATGACCTACACTAAGCGGGATTATGTCGCGCATGGGTGATGCAACTCAATAATGTCAACTTGCTGAAAAATACCGAATCTTAGTTTACCCGGCCGGCATACCAAAGGAAGTGTGTCATCGTTCGGAGGCATCCGAAGGCTTACGGGTTGACTAAGTCATGTGGGTAAAGATGTACACCTCTGCAGAGTTAAAACTATTCGAATAGCCGTGTCCACAGTTACAGACAACACTGGATTTGTTGGTTATCAATGTATAGAATCTGTTTTGAAATTTTGTCAAGGTACTGGCTTCGGCATGAAGGTGTATCCATGCTAGTTGTTTATTCAAGGTGGACAGCCACTTTGATTTTGTGAATGATTGTTGATTAATCTTCTACTTACTGCTGTTTTAGTCCAAATCTGTTTATAAATTGGCTTTTACAAAAATCAGTAAGTGCAGGTGACAAATTTGCTTTATGCAAAACTATTACCCTTACAACCTTCCTGTTGTTAGCCTTATGCATGTTATCTCTACTCCTTTGTATAGGTTCTACTAAACACTTTCTTTTAGTAGTTTTGTGTAAGTCTTGCGAGTACCTTTTGTACTCAGATGCTTTAACCACTTGTTGCAGGTGAGGACGGATACTTGTACGAAATACTCGTTAGCGCCGATCAGGGCGACGCTAACGAGTGAAGATATTTCTATCCTCCACTCAATTGCCTTGGGGTTGAGTGAAAAGAAAATGTTAGCATGGCTTTAATTTTGTTTTAATATATTCTAATATCCCTCATTTTACCTTAACCCACTTTAATCCACTCTAATACTGCCTAATATGTACTGATCACCTCTTAATAACATCATTAGCAGAGCCTGCATCTGGAGAAACAGGGAAATTGGGCGTTTCTGCCTAGCCTGACCCAAATGCACCTTTTGCATCTGCTCAGCCAGGTTGCTTTACACATGCAGTCATCCAAACAAGCGAAACCAAAAAGATTCTGCACCTAAGGAGCCTGGCCCAAGCTTATGCACCCAACCAAACACACCCTTAGTGATAATGTTCGACCAGCCTACGACCAGCTCGTATCTCCATACGACTAGTCCATATCTGATTTAACTTAATGACCTTCTCGTGTATTATCTCTTTGCCTCACGATATTTGGTTGAACTCCAGATGAGATGTTATGTCATCCATGGATTGTTCAATACTTTCTCGATCAAGTGTCGGATAACTTCACGTGGTCAAACTCTTCGACCACTAGTGGCATGGCCATGCACTTTCTTTATCTGACCAAATCGAGGGGCTCACAAATATCTCTCCTGTTATGTTAGGGGAGCAAATCTCATATCTGACCAGTCACATTCATCTGCATGTTTCATAGCATACCTGAAAGCTACCTTTATAACTACCAAGTTACGGAGTAGCGTTTGGCAACCCCAAAGTGTACTCTTATGCATGTAGGAAACCATGCTGATCTCAGGTCTAAGGATGATACATCATCATTGGTTGAGACCAACTGATGACACATGAAATCATAACAATCTCAACAGTGTCTTAAGGTGGGTTAATCCAACCCCATGTTCTCTAACATGTGTTCACATTATTGATTCGATATCCCTATATCCATGACCGGTGGAACATGGTCATCAATCAATACATGTGTTGGTCGATAAGTCACTAGTGTTCCGACCAGTGACATCCAACCAGGGATACTTTTAGAATGACATCATATAAGTTAAAAGAGCTTTACCAACAAGTCACATACTTGTTAATCTTTATAACCGATGATTCATTCAAGGAACAGAATAACACTTGTTTAATAACTCATAAACATAGACATGATACAATCATCTCCATGATTGCCTCTAGGGCATATCACCATCAGTCTCCTACTTGCACTAGAGTCAATCATATAGGTATCTTATACCCATTGCTCTTATGTGCGCCTCATGCTTAGGTTGCGAGAGAGACTTTGTCAACGGATCAGAAATATTCAAATCCGTGTGCACTTTGCATATCTTCACATCACCTCTTTCAACGATCTCACGAATAATGTGATATTGTCGAAGTATGTGCTTGGACTTTTGATGTGATCTAGGCTCCTTAGCTTGTGCAATGGCTCTGCTATTATCACAATAGAGATCCATTGGACTGGAAGCACTAGAAACCACATGTAGTTCATAAATGAACTTCCTTAACCATACGGTCTCTTTTGCAGCTTCGAAGCCATAATGTACACAGCCTCTGTTGTGGAATCAGCAACCGTTCCTTACTTGAAACTTTTCCAACTTACTGCTCCTCCATTAAGACAAAACACAAACCCAGATTGCATTCTGAAATCATCCTTGTCGGTTTGGAAGCTAGCGTCGATGTAACCATTTACGACCAGATCTTCCTCACCTCTATAAATAAGGAATGCATCCTTAGTCCTTCTCAAGTACTCAAGGATATTCTTGGCTGCTATCCAGTGACCTTCACCTGGATCTGACTGATATCTGCTCATAACACTTAGAGCATATGACACATCTGGTCATGTACATAGCATGACATACATGATAGATCCAATAGCTGAAGCATATGAAATTCAACTCATTTTGTCCCGCTCATCAGTGGTCGTAGGACACTGACTCTTGCTAAGATTAATGCCATGTGCCATGGGCAAGAAACCTTTCTTGGAATCTTACATGTTAAACCGTTTCAACACCTTGTCTATGTACATATCCTGGCTTAATCCAATTAGCCTTTTAGATATATCCCTATAGATCCTTATTCCCAAGATATATGTTGTATCTCCTAAATCTTTCATTGAGAAACTATTTCTTACTGAAGTTTTAACATATTCAAGCATTGGAATATCATTTTTGACCAGTAGTATGTCATCCACATATAATATCAGAAACACAAGCTTGCTCTCACTAACCTTGCTGTAAACACAAGATTCTTCTTCGTTCTTGATGAAGTCAAACCCTTTGATCACTTCATCAAAACGATTGTTCCAACTCCGAGATGCTTGCTTTAGTCTATAGATGGATTTATTAAGCTTGCATATCTTTCTAGCTTCTCTTGGATCGACAAAACCTTCAGGCTGTGCCATGTACACATCCTTACTTAGGTTTCCATTTAGGAAGGCCGTTTTGACATCCATTTTCCATATCTCATAATAGAAATATAAAGCAATAGCTAGAATGTTCCGGATATACTTAAGCATAGTGATAGGAGAGAAGGTTTCATCATAATCAACACCTTGAATTTGTCTGAAACCCTTCGCAACTAGTCATGCCTTATGAATGTAAATATTTCCATCTATATCTATCTTTTTTCTTAAAAATCCATTTGCACTCAATGGTTTTAACACCATCAGGTGCATCAACCAAGTTCCAAACTTGTTTATCATGCATGGACTTTATTTCGGATTTTATGGCATCAAGCCATGATTCAATGTTTGGGTCCACCATCGCTTCTGCATAAGTTTTAGGCTCATCATTATTCAATAATAAAATATCATGCCCATACCTTATAGGCAATTGACGTGGCCTTTTTGATGTACATAGGGTTGATGCCTCATCTACAGTTTCAACAACATTTTGTTCATCTTGTAAAGGTTCAGTAGGAGTTGAAATATTTTCAAATGGTTCTTGAATATCTTTGAGTTGCACCTTGTTCCCACTGACTCCTTTGGAAAGAAACTCTTTCTCCAAGAAGACACCATTACGAACAACAAACACTTTGTTATCAACCCGATTATAAAAACAATATCCTTTAGTTTCCTTAGGATACCCCACAAAGAAGCACTTATTGGACTTGGGTGTGAGTTTATCAGACGTCAAATGTTTGACATATACCACACAACCCCATACCCTGAGAAAAGACAATCCAGGACTCTTCCCGGTCCATATCTCATATGGTGTCTTCTCAATAGTTTTTGATGGAACCCTATTTAAAGTGAAAGTCGCTGTTTCTAGAGCGTATCCCTAGAATTGCAATAGAAGATCAGATTGGCTCATCATTGACCGAACCATGTCCAACAATGTTCGGTTCCGTCATTCAGACATCCCATTCCATTGAGGAGTTCCCGGCGGAGTGAGTTGTGGAACAATTCCATATTTCTTTAGATGATCACCAAACTTATGGCTCAAATATTCACCTCCACAATCAGATCGTAGACATTTGATTGTCTTGCCAAGTTGATTCTGTACTTCATTCTGAAATTCTTTGAACTTTTCAAAGGATTCCGACTTATGCCTCATTAAATAGACATAGCCATATCTACTGTAGTCATCAGTAAAAGTTATGAAGTACTAAACACCACCGCTGGTCGGAGTGCTCATTGGTCCGCATACATCCGAATATTTTATGACTAGTAGATCACTCGCCCTCTCACCTTTGGTCGTGGAGGGCGCTTTTGTCATCTGGCCAAGTAAACAAGATTCATATGTTTCAAATGATTTGAAATCAAATGAGTTTGGAAGACCTTTGTGGAGTTTCATCATGCGCTTCTCATTTATATGACCTAGATGACAATGCCAAATAAAAGTGGGATTCATATCATTAGGTCGAAGTCTCTTAGCGTTTATGTTATAGACAGGCATATCCTCAAGATTGAAAACATACAATCCATTCACCAATGGAGCATGACCATAAAGCATATCTTCAAAATAAATTGAACAATAATTGTTCTTTATTCTGAACTCATAACCTTCTGCTCCTAAACAAGAAGCAGAAATAATATTTTTGCTTAAGGCTAGAACATAATAACAAATATTTAGTTCCATAACTAATCCTGAGGGTAAAGCTAATGGTAAAGTGCCAATAGCTAATGCAACAACTCTTGCTCTATTACCCACACGAAGATCAACATCTCCTCTTGCCAAGTTTCTACTCCTTATTAGTCCCTGCATCAAATTGCAAATATGAGCAACCGATCTGGTATCAAATACCCAAGAACTGGTCAGAGAGGTGGCAAGATTAATTTCTATAACATTTATACCTAAATTGGAAGTTTTACTTCCTTTGTTCCTTTTTGTTTCTGCTAAGTACTTCTTATAGTTTCTCTTCCAATGCCCAGTCTCATAATAATGGTAGCATTCTGTGTCAGGCTTAGGACCCAGCTTGAGCTTCTTAAGCTTAGCCTTGAGACTCTCGATTTCATCTTGAGTCTTTCCTTTGCCCTTTCCCTTTCCCTTTCCCGATTTACCCTTCTTGAAGGTTGTAGTCTTTTGAACCATCATCACATGATTGGAACTTTTCTTGATGCTTTCCTTAGCACCTTTAAGCATGCCATGCAACTCGGTCATTGATTTCTCCATGCCATTCATATGAAAATACAATATGACAGGCTCAAAGCTCGCAGGGAGCGATTGGAGAATCATATCAGTAGCCAACTCTTGGCTAAGGGAAAAAAACCAAGCTTTTTCAAGCTCGCAATGTGACCAATCTTCTTGATCACATGAGGACTGACTGGGTTGCCCTCCGACAGCCTACAAGAAAACAACGCCTTAGAGGTATTAAACCTCTCTGCCCTTGCTTGATCCTGAAACATACCCTTCAGACCCACAATCATATTGTAAGCGTCTGTGGCCTCATATTGCTTCTGAAGCTCAGAGTTCATGGTTGCAAGCATAAGGCAGTGCACATTGACTACGTCATTGCAATGCTTCTCATAAGCATTCTTTTCAGTACGAGTAGCATCTGCATTTGGTTCCTCGGGATAGTGACCCTCTAGAACATATTCCTTCTTTTCTTGTTTGAGAATAATTCTCAGATTACGAAACCAGTCAATGAAGTTGGTTCCATTTATCTTTTCTTTCTCAAGAATTGATCACAAATTAAAGGTAGGTGCAGAAGAAGTAGTAGGTGGCTTGATCTACAACAGAAATATATGCAAAAATCACTACTACAAGAACACCCATATAGCAACGGATAGCTAGCAACGGAACTAACAACCGTTGTAAATGGTCTTATGGGCTGTGTTACGAAATGAGTTAGGAATACTTAATAGATATTCCACCTCTCCCACGTCTGAGTCAAGAGGAAAAGGGACTGAACCGACCCCCACCCTCTTAACTTCCTCCCTAATATCCGGCGCTCCGGTGACGACGGCCCTTTCCATTCCCCATTTCTTTCCTTACTCTTGGAGCTCCATGGTGCCTCCTCCCCTTGCTTCACGGCACGGCCACGCCCAGCTGCCTGCTCCCTGGTTCGCCCCCGGCCGCCGCCTGCTCCCTGCCGCCCTCGCATCCTCTCCCGGCACTCCTTACCCTCCGGCTTGCTCCCTTGGCTCGACCCGGCCCCATGGCACCGCCGCCAATCGCTTCCACCCCAACGCGTCAGCCGGGCCCTGTGGCTCGGCTGCCAAGCGCCACCTCCCTTCGTTGGCCCCCTGGCTCGGCCCATGCTCACCGACCCCTGCTCCAATTTGCAAAGTAGAAATTGGTGGTGGAGTACCACTTCGACGACGAGGGCAATAAGGTGAAGGTCACCACCACTACCCATGTCCTCAGGCTCACTCGTGCGCGCCTCTCCAGGAGCGCCATCGAGCGACGCGTGTGGCCCAAGTTCAACGACGTTGTGCATGAGGACTCCAGCTCGCGGCTCTCCATGGTCTCCACTGAGGAGAACGTCCTCGAGCGCCCATGCACCCCAGGTTGTCACTGTTCTGTATATGCCCCCTCCCTCGAATCATATGTTTTGTTGCTAGACGCTATCTGGGTCAAAATTAGGGCTGATTGCATCACCATGTTCATGGTTGCTGTTTAGGTAGGAGTTGGTTTTGATGTTCTTAGAGTCTAGATATAGTCTGGTGATGGTCTTATAAATTTTTAAAAGCGCGATGGGTTGTTTGGGGATTTTGTTGTCTGCATGTACATCTAGGTAAAACATAGTTGTTACGGTAACATTTCTAATTGGGCTGTGTAGGAGCAATAAATCGGTAGAGATCGAATGACAGTAATTAGATGTGTAGCTAAAATGTTGTAGAACCAAGCCTTTTCCATTTGAAGTGATTGGTTTGTAAAGTTCTGAAGTAGCGGTAGGGTTGGATAAGAGAACAAAGCCATTACTTGTATGTATCTGACTACAGAAATTTCACTTATATCTTATGATTTTTAATTGGATGCAAATGTTGAAACATTGGACAGTGGGGGATCATAGAGACTAGATAAGTTTAGTGGACAACTTTTGTTCTATCTCATGAAAATGTTGAAACATAGGATAGTGGTTGATCATAGAGACAAGTTCTGCAGACTACTCTATCTGAGTTACGTAGGTGATTGAGGTACACTGTGTGTAGGCCGCGTATAATATCTGATCATGGGATTTCCAATTGCAGTGTTAATGTATTGTTACTTATGGTGTACATTGGTATCATGGGAGCAAACCCTCATTTTCCAAATTCTTATTGCCTGTGATGCAATGACTATGTTACATAACACCCAAAATTAGCATTCTGCATTTTTTAGTGATTTCACATTGTTTCTGATCATCTTAATATTGTATTATTCAAGTCCAGCTAATGCAGGCTGTGGTTGAGTGGGTTAAAGGTTTGTTTGTTCTAGTACACGGGTTCCTGAATAATGTTGGAATGAACTGTTAATTTGCCCATCAACTCTTATTCAGAACATTAGGCAAATGTACTGTAAGTTAATTTGTGGACACGTCGAGTCCTCCAACACCAAGCATCCCACATCTAATGGTTGATGAAAGCTAGCTATTTTTTCACATTTCTATGTAGTGTGGGATGTAAAGCACTTTTAGGTAGAATCATCTGCCACAAATAGTTGTAGCTTCATTGTATAACACTGAATTGCAAGTGTGTTACGGTTGGTCTAAATATTATTTGTGTTTCTCAATTATCGTCTTGCATGCCATATTATTCTTGTAGGCTGCATTAAGTAGTAATTATGTGGGATGCTGGCTTCTGCTTACTTGAGCTTAGTTCATTACCATTCACTGATTGGCATCCTCTTATTATACTATTTTTAGTTATTGCTGCAGCCGAAGCAGATCCATGAGATCAATGATGCATCTTCATCAGGAAAATCAAATGTGTAATTACAAAGTTACTCATTTATTTGACTTAACCGTTGAAGAACTAAGCATTGGAAGATGGGATAGCTATTCACAAATGGAAAAAAGGTACAGGTTGGAAGTGATGCAATATATTTCCTGATGAAACTTTACCATAAGTGTCAACCTTGAAAAAATATTACCGAATAGCACTTAAACAACAGTTTGATCGAGTTTACACCCCACTGTTAATGCACTTATGTAGGCATGCATGTTCATTGAGTGTGGTATCATCATTCTTTATGATATTCAAAGACAAAATTGACTTTACAAGAATAGAAATGCAGAGACAGATGAAGTATGCAGCGAAAGAAAGCAAGGGAGAAGAACTCACAGATCTGCTAAAAAATAAAAAGAAATACTCCAGTGTTCCAGCCAGGCGATGCCTTTTCTCTGGATGAGCAGAGGTATGACCTCTCATCTTGAAGTAACAGCAGCTCAGATCCTTCTATACATTTTCATGCAGCAGAAAAATCCATGAACCTTGTTGAGAGACTTCTGCTTTGATTGAGCCTAACCTTTGGAGTGTCAACTCAGGATGCCCAACTTGAAATGAACAAAGGGCAGCACCTATCTGAACCTTGTTGAAGTGCAGCAGGTATCTCATTGGACTTACTCAGGTATCTATGATGTTGAACTGTGTCAATGTCTCAATGAGCTCCATGTTTACCAGCTATGTTCCCTTGTGCCTTTGCAAAGGTATACTAAGGCTTTGAGTACAATACAAAGGTCTTGACTTGTTGAGAAATCCAGGCAGAAACATAAAGAAAGGATGTCGGTTTTGTCTGATGTGAGTTGCTCCTTTATTTCAGCCTAATAGATGTAGCCTGTAGGTGTGCTTTCTTAACCATTTTACCATCAATGGCAAATTTGCAGGCACTGCGATGCAACAACTATGATTCAGAACCCATGCTGAAGGCATGTGGCATTTCGATAGCTCAAAGTTTTACTCAAGTTGGTGGTAGGGTACCGCAAGCCCCCAAGGTTGGTCGAATCTGTCTATGCTATATATTTTTTCAATTACCGCTTTGTGCTCGTGGAAGCTGTTATGGTATTGATATAATTGAATCTTGTTGTGCTGACTAAAAGTCGAAATGGTGAAGATATTTTTACACGTAATGGGCGGTGGAACTTTAACAATAAGGTCAAGATGTCTCTCTTGGATTCTCTGCTTACTCCTTAATCCTTCATGTTGTCATCCTCAGAACTTTGTTAGTTCTGTTTCCCGAGGCTCATTAAAGCTAGCGAGATTGAGAGATGGGCGGTGGTTAACTTTTCTGCACGGTGTGATGTTAGGGATCTTGTCCGAGACCTCATCAAGTGTGGGGGCATGAAGGGAATTGTAGGTTTTCCCCCTTCATTTCACCTAATGTTACACATTTCCACATGCATTTTCACTCACTTTTTTGACTTTGTAGAAAGTAGATCAACCTTTTGATGTGTTTCAAGAAAATCCTTCAATGAGACGTGCTCCTGCTGCAAAAAGGGTGGATGACATGTTTGAACAGATAAAAACAAAGCTTCTTGGAGCACCCAAGTTTCTGTTGTGTGTTCTTGTTGAGAGGAAGCACTCTAATTTTTATGGTTGGATTATCCAACTTCATGTCGTGCCTATTCAAATAAGCATATTAAGGCTTCTGTAGCATTATTATCCTATTTCTTCTTTAATAGGCCCATGGAAGCGAAAATGTCTTGCTGAGTACGGGATTGTCACAATGTGTGGCCCCTACAAGAGTCAATGACCAGTATCTTACAAATTGAAGTAACCACACTAGATTTTAAAAATGTTTAACAATAAATGTTTATTAGCTCCTGGTATGCTTATTTCTTCACATTCTGTTGTGACAAAGGCAGAGAGCAGTGGCTCGGCTCTGAATTATGAATTATGAATTCTGAGGTGTTTGACATGATTTTATTTGCTTTGTGTTCTCATCTTGACTTCTTTTTTATCTAAGAAAATCTTGTGCAAGTGTTGCTGAAGGAACAAGATTAACATGTCGTTTTTTGTCCTGCAGGATTTGCAAAACATATTGGCCAACCTACGCGATTAACACCACAATTGCCTTTATTGTGGATGCAAGGTCATCTTCATTCTGTACACAAGTGATGCAATTAGGCAGAGTTAATGTTTTTGTTTATATGTGTGAACGAAAATTGATATTTATTATGCAGTTTAGGATCTCGTTTGCTAATATGTATCGCTCTTTTTTTAGGTTCCGTTGCAACGCACGGGCATCCTACTAGTGTTACTTTAATGTTTTGATTTTGTTTCTTCCTAATGTTGCATTAATGCACTCCAATTTTTCATTGTAGGTTGATAAGATAAATGAATGATGCTATGGATGATATGTTGAATGAAGGTGGAGAATGGTGACATAGGCAGATGATTTTCATTACGTTTAGATTTCATTCTGTTAGAAAATGATGTTCAAGCAAAATATTTATATCATGTCTTCTGTGGATGGTTCTCTATGTAATGCAACAATTTCTTTTTAATATATGAGTGTTCTTTTTACCTTGCTACAGCCGATAATGATTTTTTTTACTTTAACTTCTACACACTTATAATCGTTGCAGTCATCTGTGTACGGTAAGTACCAACGCTTCTATGCGTTGTGACAATATAATTATATCCATTATTAAAATAGTAAAAGTCATCCATGCATGGTAAGTACCAACACATACAAGTGTAGTTACAACCTGACTATATTCGTTGCTACTTTCCAACGCATTTTCATATCTATTACCAACGCTTGTTTATCTGTTGTAATAGACCCTCGCAACGGCCTCAATGGCAACACATATTAAAAGCATTGGTATAAACCGTAGCAACACTTATTTGGATTTTTACCAACACATATATGCGTTGGTAAAGGGGTGTTCATCTTATAGTGAATTCAGCAGTATGTTTATGTAAGATCTTATATTAGACACTCATATTGGTGGTTATGTTCGACCAGTCTACGACCAGCTCGTATCACCATACGACTAGTTCGGACCTGGTCGTATCTCCATACAACTAGTCCATACCTGGTCGGACTGAATCAACAACAATCAATAAAAGATACTCCCACTATATGTTCTAAACCATGTTTCCCTCTAACATCATATAGTGAGTTCAAGATCCAAATATAATTAGGTCCTAGTGAGCTTTGGCATCACTACTAGAAACCTAGTGATTTTAGGTAGACAACCTCATGCCAATCATATCACATATGACTCTTGTTTGTTGGGTGGCATCTCTATGCCCCGACGACCAACACTATGCCCCAAGGCCCAAAAATGTTTTGATAGCCTTGTCCAGTTAAACCAACACTACGCATGTGGGTGTCTGACACCCACTCTATCTTATTAAGATAGTTAATGGCACTCTATTTTGGTAGACCTACCAATTAACAATCAAAATCGTGACAGGCGCATCAATTGGAAAGTCATCAAATTAACTTAATTTTTCTTGAGGGATACTATTGTACCATGTTAAAACATGAATAATAGCATGACAGGAATAAACATTCACAGATAATCAAATTAAACTGTGAAATAGTATGGCCCTTGTCATGATGATCTCCATGTGTGACATAATAGAGGTGGTAGAAACAAACTTGTTTAGTCACTTACCTACTACAAGTTTTTTTATAATTGCAAAGATATTGGTTCAACCATTTCCCTACTACCGCATACAACTAGCTTATGCATGCATGTTCATAATTGAGCACCAAAAGAAATCAATATGAGATGTCTTCTTCCTCTTCGCTTCCTCCTTGAGCTGATGCTCCTCCTTCAGCCTCTTCCTTTTCTTCTCCAGCTTCTTCATCTTCTCTTCTTTCATGGATCTGCACCCAACAAACATGCAGCAACCACATCAGAAAAAAAAATCTAACAATATCTGAAGCCAAGAAGCCAAGAATGCAAGAGAGCAAGGAAAGAGGCCTACTTCTTGGTCCAGTGCCGGTGGCAATGAGGAGCCGACGAGAGGAGTGGCAGAGACGACAAATCGAACTAGAGGCGCAAGGTGTAGCTAGGGCGGAGTTGCAGAGATGAACTGGAGGGGGAGGGGGAGGGAGGAGGTCCCTTCAAGACTGGAGAGGCATTGGGGGTGGGAGAAGAGGCACCCGCCGGTGACCCTCGGTGTCCTCGGCAACAGAGAGGGCGGCGGGAGAGGAGGGTCACACGGAGTGTCGGAGGAGGGGCCCGGCGGTGCAGATGCAGGGGAGAAGATCCGGGAATAGGGGAAGGAAGGTTCTCTAGCTACCCTCTTGGCCTCCCTTGGCTCGACGGGGAAGGAAGGTTCGAGAGGGTTCTATAATAGGGGGAGAGTGGGAAAATGAATCCACATCCGGCCACCACCATCAAAGCTGGCGGCCTAAGGGCTAAGCCAAGCGAGCCAGAGGGGAGCAAAGCACGGCTGAGCAGCATGGGGCCGAGCCGAGCAGCAGAGCTAGGCACAGGGCGCGGCCCAAGAAGCGCTCGGGCGTAGGCGCGCCAGGGGCGGCGAATGGCCACTTGAGAGAGGAGGCACTAGAGGGAGCTGAGCCGCAAGAGGGCAGGGCGCGGAGACCGCAGGGGAACTGGGCCGGGCCAGGAACCGAACGGCGGCAGGCCGACAGGCGGGCGGAGGCGACGCTAGGGGGGAACTGAGAGAGGGAGGGAGGCGACGCCATGGGGGCGGGAACCGAGAGAGGGAGCAAGGTGGTGGATCGGCGAGGGGGAGACAGTGGAGGGGCTGAGCACGCGTGAGGGGGAGGCAATCATGGGCACGGCGCAGGAGCAGGCCGAAGGGGAGATGGTGGAGAAGAAATAGATGGCTAAATACAACGCGGGGTAGTGAAAAAAAGGCGGGGTAGTGAAAAAAATGGTGGCTATGTCTCCCGAGTGTAAACAAATTAAAGGGCACTCAAGATTCTATTTTACCCCATTTAGACTCCTGTTTCCCATCTTCATCTCTCGAGTGTACTATAAAACACTCGGAAAAATTATTTCTACCGAGTGTTGACTTCCTGTCCCGAGTGCTCTATGAAACACTCGGGACCGTCCCGAGTGTTTTCGTGCAGACACACGGTAAACATGTAGGCACTTGGGAAATAAACGGTTTCTAGTAGTCAGCCAAGGTGACAAGGTCATGGATTCTAGGGCGACTTCGCATATGGCTTCTGAGTCCGGTAATCTCCATTCCTCTTACCCTTGTTCCGGCCACTTCCTCCTTCATTACAGTCGGCAATGGCTCACGGCTCACGATCACCCATATTGGCCATTCTTCCTTGGTCGCTCCTTCCTCATCTTTACGTTTATCAAATGTTTTAGTCGCTCCTAAACTTGTCAAAACCTTATTTTCATTCGTCAGTTTACATGTGACAATTCTTGCACTATCAAATTTGACCCTTTTGGTTTCTTTGTCAAGGATTTTCGCAGCAAGAAAGAGATTCTTTGCTCCAGTAGCAATGGCGATTTCTATCCGATGTGCTCCACTTTTGCTGTCCATTCGAGCTAGGCGCTCCTCTCAATGACAGCCTCCACGGATCTTTGGCACCAACGCTTGGGACATCCCGGCCGTGACGTCATGTCCTCTCTCCACAAATCGTCTTTTGTTCCTTGTAATAAGCCAGCCAGTATCGTTTGTCACGCTTGTCAACTTGGCAAACACACTCGCTTACCGTTTCCACATTCTATAAGTAATACCATTGCACCTTTTCAGCTTATACATTGTTATTTGTGGACGTCACCTGTTCTCAGTAATTCTGGTTATCAATATTACTTGGTTATCCTTATGATTACTCTCACTTTCTTTGGACTTTCCCTTTACGCAAGAAATCTGACGTTCTCTCCACCGTAACCATCTTTGCCGCCTATGTGCGCACACAATTTGCTCTCCCTATTCAATCCATTCAAACCGACAATGGTCATGAATTCCCTTTCTTTGGAATTTTTCACTTCCCACGGTTTCTTCCTCCGCCTTTCCTGTCCTTATACATCTCAGTAGAACAGGAAAGCCGAGTGTGTCATTCGCACAATAAATAACGTCCTCTGTACCCTACTTTTTCAAGCTAATATGCCACCTTCTTACTGGGTTGAAGCACTTTCGGTTGCCACCTATCTCCTTAACCGTCGACCTTCTCAGCCCTCCTCCACTTCAAAACACCATATGAGTGTCTCTTTCTCATTCCTCCTTCCTATTCACATCTTCATGTTTTCGGTTGCTTGTGTTACCCTAACCTTTCCGCCACCACTGCCAACAAACTGTTTCCATGCTCATCAGCTTGTGTGTTACCCTAACCTTTCCTCCACCACTACATGGATCTCACAACCCGCTGTATCATTGTATCCCATCATGTGACCTCCGATGAGCTCTCATTTCTTTTTGCCACAGACAGCCCAAACCCTTCTCCTGATTCCTTTGACTTCCTTCTTGACTTTGTGTCCATCATGCCATGTCTACCTATACTGCACGCATCCTCGCTGCCCTCTGCTGTGCACCCATCCCCCTCTACGACAACTCCGCAGGCTGTCTCTCCTTCGCTTGCACAAGCACCGAGCCCAGCATGTCCACCAGCCGTTAATCTAGTACCACCTACACCGCCTGTACCCCACGACCCTCTTGCATGTCCCGCACCTAGACCACATCATATATATGGTCACTTGTGCAAAGTCCGGCATCATCATGCCCATTGAGAACATCAATCTTTTGGCTTCTCACTCTTCACTCTCCCCCGTTCCCAAGTCCTATCGCAATGCTCTCCACAATCCTCATTGGCATCACACTATGAAGGACGAGCATCGCGCTCTTCTTGAGAACAATACCTGGTCCCTCGTACTTCCTCCGCAGGGTGCAAATATTGTCTCTAGGAATGTGGTCTTCAAGCATAAATTTCATTCTGACGGCACACTCGCTCACTACAAAGGGTCGTTCGTGGCTATTCTCAGCGATCGGGCATTGATTACGATGAGATTTTCCGTCCCGTCGTAAAACCCTCCACTATTCATCAATTAGATGTGAAGAATGTTTTTCTTCATGATACTCTTACTGAAATGGTCTACTGCACTCAACCATCCAATTTTCTCTGTCCCGCTCTCCCTCACCATGTTTGACGCCTTCATAAATCCCTCTATGGCCTCAAACAGGCGTCGTGCTCCTGGTATCAACACTTTGTTGCGTATGTTCACTGCCTTGGCTTTGTTGCTTCTGCCTCGGACACTTCTCTATTTGTATTCAAACACAACTCAAACATCATGTATCTTCTACTCTATATTGATGATATAATTCTCATGGCTTCATCTGACCGTCTACTCCAGTCCCTCACTCGTTCTCTTCACAACGAGTTTGCTATGATGGACCTTGGTGGTAACAGTCTCAATTTAGTGAACAGTAATCTTATGCATTTTCCTAGCATTTTTTGTCATTTTAAAACTTGGGTATAAAAGGTTACATTTTAAAACCCTCAGTTTTGAAACTAACCCTAAAACTAGTTTTGAAGCTTCAAAAGAAAATACAAGTTAATGGTTGCATTGAAGCCTAGGAAATATTTTAATAAAATACTAGATTATTTTTCACAAATTAATATAATTTTGGTCAAATTTTTAGAGATCTGTTTGACCTCAAGAAAAACCTAACTTCAATTTTAAACCTAATTGTTTAAAGTATTTAATTATGTATTTTATAAACGTGACCAGGGGTGTTTCAAAATTTTTATGAGAACTACATAATCTCATAAGCATCTCTGAAAAATTTCAGTCTTTTACAAATTTTTGTGCTATTTTTAGCACCCCGGTCAAACTAGGACGTTTTGAATTTAAGCCTGGTCAACTCTCGGACTCAAACTGCGCCATTGCACTGTAGCGGCCCGAGCCATCTAACTTGACCGGACCAAACCATCTCACGTGCACGTAGGAGCCAACCACGCCGTTTCACCCTATCTCACTGGTAGCCCGGGCCCGCCACGGCAGTGACTCGTCCTCGTCGTCTCCGCGCGCGATGCCAGCACCGGGTGAGGCCGAGAGTGAGGTGGTGCTACACCGCTCGTTTCCTTGCATGCAAGCGCCACTTGTCCTCGCATTGCTGACATGAGGCGGTCTATTGTCGACACGCACACTTGCCCTCATTTCCTCCGGCCAGAATGCCAACAAACCCCCCATTCCACTCTCTCGGCCGAATTGATGCCACACTGAATTCTTCCTCCTCTCGTCGATGTTTCCTCTCTCTCTTGCACCTTTGTTCATCTCTCTTGATGCTTTGTTCGTCCTGTTAATGGGAGCTCTTGTCATTGTTTGTAGATCGGGAATCGCGGAGTTGTCTTTTAAGCAACCGGGCGCGCACCGAATGCCGCTACCGTGCCCATTTTGAGCTCGGTAAGTTCTTTCCGGTTTTTCTTCGTGGCATATCGTGTTCTAGGATATTACGAGTAAAACCCCTCTCTTAATTTCATCTTTGATCAAACAAGTTAGTTGAATTTTGAAAATCTTTGTTTTCGGCCAAAATTGCCCCCTTTCGTCTCCAAGTTCGGCCGGGTGGGTCTTTTCTCAATTCCTTCCATTGTGAGCTTCTTCTGTGCACAAGTAACCTATCTTGACCATTCACTCTTTGAATCCTTGCTCAGGTCATCGTGTCGCCGTGGACTTCTTTTTGTCGCATTTCGGTATCACGTCGCCAGTGAGCTCCCGAGCTTCTCCGGCCCTCTTTTTAGCTCAGGTAGGTCCCCCTTGACCCCTAGTAGCTTAAGTAGGCATTAGTTCGCTCAATGCACGTTCAAATTAGTGTAGCTGCTTTCGCCATTTTTGCACCACCGCCAGTTCCATGTCGCGTTGCCTCTAGGGTTCGCCGTCGGCCAATCTCCGGCCACCATCCGGACCGCAACCCTATCCTGGTCCCATTTCAGCTTCTAGCTCGCGCGACCGCAGGCCAGCGCGCCGGCTAGCCACCGTTCAAGCACACGGCCACCGCTGTTCTGTTGTCAGATAGCCCGACAACACTGTAGCGGGGTCATTAGCTGCTAATCACTGTCGGTTTTAGTTAAACAACGATTAGTTATTAATTGTGTCTTAACGTGACTCGCTAACGGGTGGGACCACGTGCTGAGACACTTACGCGTGGGCCCATTCAATCGGTTAAGTGGATGCGCAAGTGTAGAGAATACGCTTTGTGTTAAGTGAAGACGTATTTTCGAGTTACGCCTTCAACGCGTCGCTGCGCTGGGGCTAGGTCAAGGCTGACCGAGTCAACCTGAGTGAATTTTCTTATTGTAAGTTTTTCATGCATTTTCTGTACTTTTGCATTTTGCTACTTTTCTCAATGATTTATTTGTTATCATTCTTTTAGGTTCTGATTTACCCGACGTGAGTGAATATATTGCTGAGCAACCTGAGGTTGAACAAGTGGTTTATAATCAAGGCAAGCATCCTCTTGCATCATTTTGATCCTAGTTTTGGTAATTAGTGTTTTTGAAATGCAATAATGATTGTGTGCATGCTATTTTTGTATGAATCAATACTTTATGAGTTAGTTAGTTATATATCACAATCTTTGTGGCTTTTACTTAATCAAATTCACACACTTATGCTTAAGATAGAAATCTTGTGTTAGTAAAATGGTCTTTAGATAATTGCTTAGCCATGCAAGTCAGTAGAGTGATAGTTTGATTGACAAGCTTATCTTGTCGGTCATGGGAAACACCAAATGGATTATAGTTTTTGTTTCTTTGTTCAGATTGTTTAAAACTGAAAGTTAAGTTAAAATTTGTTTGTTAAAAACTTGGTTTAGATCTGGACAAGTGTTTGCTAGTGATGGTGCCTTCGTGCATGAGATTTGGGAATGTGGTAATCTTGTCCGGATCATTAAGGACCAAACTTTGGGCTGTCAATTCAAGTACCTTACGTACTTCAAGACGCAGAGGTATGGTATTGCTTGGTTAAGTAAGGGGAGATGTTATTGAGTTGAAAAGCGGTGGAGTGAGGACATGTGTGTTTGATCACATGTTTCAGAGGGCTCCGATTGCAATTTAATATGTGCGGGTGAGCACAGTTTTATATTTAGTTTATTGGATCGGCTTTCCCAACACAACATGTGTGCCCCGGTTAGCAAGCTCTATCAGTAGCTTGTACTAAGCGAGATTCGTCGCACATGGGTGATTCAACTCAATAATATCAACTTGCTGAAAAATACTGAGTCATGGTTTACCCGGCCGACATACCTAAGGTAGTGTGCTACTTTCTTGGGGGCTTACGGGCTGACCAAGTCGTGTGGGTAAAGATGTACACCTGCGCAGGTTAAAACTATTCGAATAGCCGTGTCCACAGTTACGGACGACACTTGTTTTGATTGACATTATAGTTAGACTCTGAAATAATTTTTTTTTGTCATGGGTATACTTGGTATCGGCATGAAGGGTTATTCATACATGTTAATCAAGTCAAAGTGGACAGCCACTTTGATTTTTTTTGAGCTGTGATTATTTCTTAATTACTTGTTGTTTTAGTCCAAACTTGTTTATAAAATTGCCTTAGCAAAAATTAGTAAGTATAGAAGTGAAACTTGTTGCCTTATGCAAAACTAATGCCATTATAACCTTCCCTTTGATCAGCCTTAAGCATATAAAAATTCTAATCCTTTGATTAGGTCCTGCTAAACACTTTCTTTTGGTAGTTTGTGTAAGTCTTGCGAGTACCTTCTATACTCAGTTGCTTTAACCACTTGTTGCAGGTGAGGACGAGTATGTTTACGATACCTCCGTTAGCGCCGATTATGGCGGCGCTAACGAGTGATGCTGTTTCTACCTCCACTCAATCGCCTAAGGGTTTTAGGGCACACTTCGTGGTATTTTGGTGTTTATAGATGTTTCCGCTGCAGTTTTCTGTTTTAGTTGATCGTTGGTCCCTTATGTAATTATTGTACTGAAACTCAAGTCTTGTACAGTTTTGTTATAAATATATGGCCTTTGTATGACTTTGTACAATGTTTGTGAGGACCCCCGGGATTAGGCATATTCCAAGTCAGATAATTATACCCCAAAAGTATAATTTTCAACAAGGAATATACACAGTGCCAGGTTCCCGAATGTATGTTCTACAATAGTTCCCAAGATCAAAGACTATTGCACATATATCCTAAACAACATTAAACATAGTCATATAAGGCATACATATAACATTTATACATTCAAAACTTTACAAGTTGGTTCGATTCATCAAAAGCAACCGAACAACAACAACTAACAGAAGTGTTTGCAACGGAATAAAAATATAAACAGCAAAAGGCCACCATCTATACTTGCGGTCAACGTCTTTATACACCCAACCAAACAACATCTCAGCACAGCCTAGCCCAGCAGAAATAGCCGACAAAACAACCCATATAGCATCCAGATAGCCTGGCTCGCTTCAGCCTGGAAGACCCGTACAGGCTAGGCTAAGAGTATGCAGGGAACCAAACACACCCTATGTGGTCGAAACTTGGTCGTTAGGAGTTACGAACTGGTCGAGATCAAATATGAATTGGTCATATAGAGATACGAGCTGGTCGTTAGTGATATGGACCTAGTCGTAGATCATATTGCATTAAGGTTCGTCCGATATAATTCATGTGTATTCGGGAATCGTAATGTTCTGCTAGGAGCCACTAATGACTTGTGATCGAAAAATAGTTTCCGAGTCACAATCGATTACGCATGAATCTAACAGGTCACACACTTAACTGGTTGGAACTTACCAGTACGGATACGATTAGTCAAACGTGTTCAGATAGGATCCGTCACAGGCACTATATAAGGAGATGCTTGAGGCTGTTGGGAGAGAGCTACGAGACAGAGGAGATTCATGTAATAGACAGAGTATATATGATATACGAGTTGATGTGAGTTGCTAAAAACCCTAGCCGCCATCTTCTTGAGAGAGCCTTCCCATGCGACTTGTTGCTAGCACACCGGCATACGGTGTTCCTTCCCTGGACGTGTGGATACCGTAGAAGCGCTACTGCGGTTTTTGTTGCACTTGAGGATGATCCACGACCTTGGCGAGGAACTCGATTGGCGACTATGTTGGACGATCGACTATGCCCACTACATCAACGTGCTATTTGTTGGACCAGGCTGCTCCAACTCTTCTTCCGCTGCACTGCGCGTCTGGTGGTAACGATCTTTGATCTCTTGCTTGCATGGCATCCTGGTTTTCGTGGTAGAATTTTTTAATTTCCAGCTAATGTAGACTACCCGTATCCTTTCATAAAATACTGGGATCGACATAATCAAAGGAGGTACTTGCCTTGCTTATATTGTTCAGAGAGTTAGGTCGCTTGATCGTTGATAAGCTTGCTAGCGAAATCCGGCGTCTATTCGAAAGAACCAAAAGCAAAACACAAATGGATAAATAAATCCAACAGTAATCAAATCCAAATATTTTTGCATATTATTATAGAGAGTCATTTTATATGAATTTAGCAAAAAGATTCATTTGATTATGAGTTCGTATGTAAAAGTTATTAACGTTTTGATTTGCTTCTATTGTTAAATCTTGAAATTAAATAAAGGTGATGCTGAAGGTGCATTTTCTGGAATTTGTGCTTTCCATTAGATACATGGCATTTCCTTTGAACTGAAAGTGGATCTTCTCATTTCATGAATTGTTCTCCTTATTGGAAGTGATTTGCGGTGTATGATAGATGAAGTTGGCTTGCATGTGATTTGTGGTTGACTTGATACTGTTTTATTGAGAGTACCTTACCATGACTTGTAGGGGGGTCTAGCTCATTTTAATAATTCCTTTTGTTATTATTTTATATTTATCGAGAAAATTCCATGTTTTAAGTGTGTCCTTTGAGTATCATCATTGGTTCAATATGTTCTTTTCATAGTTATTATCATGACCAAGCTTATACTAAGGTACACTTATTACACTAGGTTAACCTTTAACTAAATATGCACCAAGGACTATTTTTACCTGAGTAGCTAATTGCTTATTTTATTTCATGGAGCCTAGGTGTTGTTTGACTACTAATTCTCACTTAACAAATATTCACCCTAGTTGATGGATTACCAATCCTCCTAACTAAGGGCCATCTATAGGATTCACTATGGCTACCCCTTTTTAATAAGGGTATAAGATTTTATGGTTAACTCTAGTTTTCTTCGGTTAACATGTGACACTAGGTTTGTGGATAATTATCAATTTAGGTGGGTTCTAGGTGTATTGTAACTATCTTATTAATTTATTTAAGGCTAAATTAGTCATACCTATAGTGCTTAACTTAGTGGACACCATTACTAGTTATTATCTAGTCTCACTTGGCATTATTGATGTGGTTAACCTATTAATAGGACTGGTGTGGAACCTGTCCTTTTACACCATCATATTATCATGATGAATTTTTATTTACTTGCGTCATTATTAATGACTTGAGAGACCACCTCCACTATCAAGACATTAGCACTTTTGGCAATTTTACTTGATTTTTAACTTGGGGTCTCATCTTATGAATTTCTCTAAGTATATGCTAATGATTTTTAATCTTTAATTGCTTTACCAATTTTTATCAACCATCCCATTGACCTAGTGCCACTATTACTATTGTCATAACCATGGCATAGGGTCACTGTCATTTTGATAAACCTATAGTCTAATTCTTGACTTCTATTTAGTTTTGCTCTTTTAGATTAAATGTTAATGACTAATTACTCAATATGGTTTCTAATTATAACTTGTCTTTGTATTTGACATAGCTTTTAGCTCACTGCTCCTTTTTTAACTACCCTTAAATTTCTTGATAATTCTATTAAGTAGAAATAGCTTTAATTAGCTTACTAACAAATTTTGTTGTCTGTTTGCTAAGTGGAGGTCCATTATTTGTTTTCAAATATTGTAACATCCCGTTTTTCGGACGGTTAATAGTGTTTACCGTTTTCGTTTTCGTTCTTCGCCGTAATTCAAATTACCAAGCTATTTGCGAAAATTTTCTTTCCTTTTCGGATTGTGTTTCAAATGTAATGTCTGTAACATTTGAAATTCCAATTCGCGGTTTGGAGTTTCTCCTCTCTTTTGTTTCCTAGGTCATTTCAAGTTGGGCCCCCTCTTTCTTGCGGGCACAGCCCATCTTCCCTCTGGGCCAAGCCCATCTCCTCTGGCCCACCCAGCCTATTTTCTCCCGGCCCGTTGGCCCAGCTGCCAGCCCCTTCTTCTTTTCTTTCCCCTCCCCCTTTGGCCTTTCCTGTGGCCCGAGCTGGCGCCCAGCTCCCCAGCGCCCCTATCGTTTCCCCTTGGCTCCTTCTCCCTGGCCTCCAGCGCCACTTGCCGCCCCTCTCTCCTCCTGTGGGCGACGCCAAGCCGCAGCGAGTACGCCACCTCCCACTACTGCCGCACCACTGCCACTCGCACGCCCCTGCTGCACGCCGCCTATGCGCATGCCACCCCGTCGCCTTGTCCCTTCAGTGCCGCACCCATGCCTTCCCTGCACGCACGCCGCCTGGCCAGGCTCTGCCACACCCGAGTCACTGTGATGCCACCCTCGCCCGCACGCCTCCTTGGCTCCCTCTGACGCCTTACTGTGCCAGAGCACGCCCGAGCGCCCCTGGCTCCCTCAGCCTCGCACGCCACTGCCAACGGCTCTTTGCCCTCTCCCCGGCTACAAAGAGCCCTCAGCCCCCTTGCTCCTCCCCGTGCTCACCCTCTTCTCACTAGTAAGCCCCCAAGAAGAGCACCGTGACACCGCCAGCGCTCCTTCGGCCGACTGTTGCCTCATGCCGTTCTTCGCCCAGTGAGCCTCCGCCTGTCGCCCCGTCAAGATGTCTTGCCGACCCCAAGGAACCCCTTCCCCCTCTCAATTTCTCTCTTGAACCACAGGGCTCGCCGGAACGCCTCTCTCCTCCGCCTTCGGCCGGTTCAAGCTTCTCCGACACCATCTCCTCCTCGACGCCCCTCGAGTCAATTCACTGGAGCTGGAGCACCACCTCGACGTCCTTGGCCTCCCCCAACCGTCGGCCAAGCTTCCTCGCCTCCCTAGGCCGCCGCCACCGTGAACCGCCTCGGCGCCACCCCTAGCTCCCGTCGCCGGACCTCCTCGGTGCTCCTCAGCCTCCACGAACACTGCGGTAAGCCTCCATGGACCTCCCTAGTGCTCATGCTCGCCTCCCCTTCACCTCCCCCTCGCTCTGGCCGCCGGCGCCTTTGTTTGGTCGCCGCTCCCGTCCGCTCCCACCGCCGTCGGCTCCTTCTCCGCGCCGTCCCGGCCACGACGCCACCTCCCCCAGCCTCCTCCCCACTCCGGCCACCTGTTTTGCTGGTCCCCGCCGCCTCTCCGACCTACGCTCGCCGCCAGTAGCCCCGCCGCCGTGCGCCTCCTGCCCTCCTTTGCTTTCTCGGTGGAACTCCCTGTGCAGCATTAGCCCTCCATCTCTCCCTCTTATGACTGGTGGGCCTCTTTCCCTTAAAAGCATATGAAGGCAGCCAAGTTAATTAGTTCTCTATTAATTGAAGAACATGCTAAGTCATTTGTTAACTTCCAAACTATATGATGAAATCTCGGTAACTAATGATTGTTTAAATTGTTAAAGTTAATCAAAAATATTTATCCACTAATGTTTAAAAGTTATGAGGTACAAGAAATTAATTTACAAATTTCTAGAAATTAAATTTAAAGCTATTTGAGAATAATTAAGTTGATCTTAATATCTTGCTCTAGAAACTTGAATTATAATTGCAAATCCTGTCCAATATTCTTGGTCCAAATAATAACCATCACATCTTTATCCTCCGATCTAAAGTTATCATGTTAATTAAAAATAATCAATGTAAAAGTTAAGCCCGACAAAAAGATCAAGTATCCTCTCCATGCACCAAAATCTTGAAGACCTTTAAGTTGGTAAGTTTTTAATTATGGAAAAGGAATCTTTTAAATCTTAAGTTTCCAATCCTTATCTTAAAAACAACTTATGCATGGATGTATACATTCTTGTATAAGCGGCAAATAAGTTAAAAGTGAGTTGATTAACCAATATAATCTTGCCCGATATCAATCATCCTATCTTTATCTCTAAACTTAAATCGTCAGTGGTTTTTAAGAAATAATTAATGTATCAACAATTCGAGGCACAACCTTAATCAAGAACTTCGGTAAATTTGGACTTCAAGTTTAACTCGACGAATTAAAATTATACTCTTCATATGATAATCTTACACTCTAATCTCTAACGATTAACACTCCTCAAATTGTGCTCTGTATTCCTCCATACTCACATCTATCCTAAATCTAACCCAACTCATGTGGCTTCCTTAATAAATATCCATTAATCAAAGAAGCTTTCAAATCTAAGATCAAGCCATAAGTTTTCCTCAAATTGGTAATATCTTGCCACCTTCCAATCCAAAGCAGCATATTCCGATAAATGCTCCTTCAACTTTGATCCTTTGTTGTTTTCCTTCCCGGCAGAGTTTCCCCACCATTTCCTCTTTCGCTCAAATAATCGTTTGACTTTGTCGAACATCCCCCATTCGCTAAATCTCCTCTCTTAATCTTGATCATCACAACTCCTATGTAAGCTCCTTTGAATTTATTTGACCTTTTGAAGATACTTTGGATTTATATGGTTTCTCTGTCGTTATCGTGTAATTAGAAGTTGGAGTCCCGAACAAACAACGACTTGGGCGGGATCAAGATTCGGGTAAAGGCGCGGGCTGAGAACTCAAGACCATTGACTGAGAAGGCTTTGAGTAAGATCAAGGCCGCGGTAAATAGACCCAAGCGAGTCAATGCTTTGATCATATTGATCCTACATTTTATGCAAATTATATTCATTTAAATTGACCAACATTGCATGCTTTAATTCCTTAATCAAATGTATGTTAAAGCTTAAGGTAGTTAAATACCCATTTATTGAATAATTACTTAATATGCCATCCATTGTTATTGAATCCATTATTCCTTGTCACCTTAGTAAATATATGGTAATACTAGCTATAGGTTGTACTTAAGCGACATGCTAGTCTTGCTTAAGTACCGGGGTATTAAAATACCCCAAACAATCATTCTTCAAACATGAAATGAATTGGGTAGTCAATGGTGGTCCATTGACTAAAAGGAATGGATTAATTTGGTTTTACTCCTCAAAACCCCAAGGATTGCTAAAACTATCTGGGTGGATGGTGAGGCGGTGCGTGCTCCAGGAGCACGAGAATGGTTGGAAATGTGGAATGAACCGCCTAGATAACTCTAAGGACTTAATCTTGTCACGACCTCCCGTGTAAAACAAGTACAACCACAAGTCTGCAAAGTGCAACTTGGCTCAGTAAAATTATTAAACCCTGAATGTGTCTCACACGGTGGAGTATTGGAAATGCGCAAGCTTGGGTACATCCAGCTTGAATGGGTGAAATTGCCAGTAGTTGTGGGTAGTCCAAATCTACACCCAACGCTGTGAAGACAACGATCCCGCGCAACGTATGGGCGCAACCCCATATGGGTGAGATGACGGAAAGGGCAAGGTAGTTTGAAAGGTTATTGTGACGGTCGCCCAACTACATGACTACAGAATCATGTGGGGCAATGGGTATGACTATCTCTTGTGGGTACAGTGTACAACCTCTGTAGAGTCTAAACTGTTTAAACAGCCGCGCCTATGGTCAAAGGCGGACATGGGAATCTTAACTTGAGTTAGTTCTATTTTAAACTCTTGTGGGTGGTATGGAAAAATGTGGAAGGGCTCACCTAGCCCTGTGTTGGATTTTACCTGAGTCATCGAGCTCTGCGATGGTAGTAATTGGAGGCCGCTCCAATCAAAAAGATGCATAAGGTAGAGTTTCCGCCGGAGGGAACCTCTACTAAAATAAATATTGCACAATTACTCTCTTTAATAAAATGCAATTTGTTAAAATGCTAAGTGATAGGAATTTGTAATTATGATAATTCAAAACATTGCTATAGCAAATAAAAGAACCTGAGCCATCCTTGTTAAGCCTTGCATGTATATTATTGCATTGTGTGTTGGCTCGCGAGCACGGAAGTTGTGCTCATTCTCGCTCCCCCCCCCGGAAAAAAAACCTCAGAAGCAAGAATCCCTGAAGGCTACGCATTCTGCCAAGATCCAGAAGCTGGAAGTCCAGGAGTTAATGAAGCGTAGTTTAGTCTTTACTTATTCTAGTCTCGCCCCAGTCTAGTTGACTCCGTTGGTACTTGCGTGCATCCTACATTATCTGAGTCTTTGGGTAATATCGGACGCACACGGGTTTCCCCAGTCGCTTGCCTGCGGAGAGATGTGCTCTACCCCTTTTGCTTCCGTTGTCGCTTCCGCGTTTGTAATGTAATCTTTGGCCTTGTTCGGTCCCTTTTGTAAAACCCGACCCGACGCGGTCTATATAAACTCTGATGTGTTAATTAATGAATGGTATGGTTTTATCTACGCCATGTATAATTTGATTCAGTGATGTGTCTGTGAGTACTAGCTACTGATCCAGGGAATAGCACAGTGTTTTCATAGAGGATTTGGATTCTCAGAATCCGAGTCCGACAAATATCCACCTTCAATATTGGTTCTTAGATTGGTTCACTCTTTTAGCCTAGATGCTATTGACTGAGCAAAATTTCATAATCTCAAATATCTCCTTTTCATTTGGAATGGCCTTTGCTCCCTGTTGTTTTCAAACATCCTCAGGTTATCTTTTCTGTCAATGCAACCTATTAGAAGGAATTTATCTGAAGTGCGGTGCTGTTAACTAATCAATTCAATTATCCATTTGTTAAACAAGTTTATGTGATCCAATCAGGCAGTCAAGAAGCTTACTAGCAAATACATTTGGCCCTCTTACAGGCAAGTCCTAGTTATCAGTGAGAGAGAAGGACAAACAAAGACAAGGCACGGTGAGGCTGGAATAGAGAGAGTTGTGGCTAGCCAGGGTGGTGCATGTCACCGGCGATAGGGGCTATGGCGGCGGCCACGAGTGGCAAAAATGGAATCAAGGAGGGGAGGCGATCCGAATAGTGGTGGTGGCACGGCTCAGGGGGCCCGGTGGCGGCACGGCGAGGTCACGCGGCGGCCGGCTATGGAGGAGGAATGGCGTGGCAGCGCTTGGATGGGAGAGGGTGAGAATTAGGGGGAGCACGAGCAATAGGGAGGCGGTAGGAGCTCACCACTGTGGTTTTCCAGGGAAGAGGAGGACCGAGGTGTGCCAGCGATGGAAGACTCCTGCGGCGCGATCGACTTGCTATGGTGGTGGTGCTATGGAGGGAGAGAGCACAAATTAGAGGTAGGGGGAGGTAGAGGGAAGCTAGGGGATCTCTGAAGAGGAAGCGGTGGCGAAAAGGGCAGTGGTGGCCAGAGGTGAAGAAGAAGCCGGATGCGCGAGGCTCCAGTGAGGCAATTGAGTAGGGGAATTTCTCCTAGAGTGGTGGAACGCAGTGTGATGCAGTTGGCGAAGCACGGGGACCACCGGCAGCACCGGAACGACGACGAGCGGCCTCGGCGGTTGGGAGACTTTGGCGGCTTGGAGTTCGGGTGGAGCTCGGGGAAGAAGCAACGTTACTGGGGAATGGAAGAGAGGGCGAGGGTGACTCGAGAGTGCTTATTTATAGGCAAAAGGAGGATGGGTGGCGGAGAGGCCGATGGTGAGGCGATGCACTCAGTGTGACGTCGTCAATGCGGCATGAGCGCACGTGACATGGACGAGGCAGTGGACGCGACACGGGATGGGTGTGCGACTAGCAGGGCATGGGCATGCGCGAAACCGCGGGTGAGGGGAGTAAAACGGGGTGAGCTACTGCGCTGGAGCAAGGCGCCACACCGCATGGCCATGGAAGCCAGCACTGGCATTGTGCACTGAGCTGCTGCGTGGAAGAGGAAGACTGGTGGGTGGGGCTCGCCAATCAGTGAGAGGTGAAGAGAAAGTGAAATTCAGGATTTTTGGTAAATGCTAATGGCTCAAGTGGATTTATATATATATATATATATATATATATATATATAGCTCTCAAAATTATGCAAATTACTAGGGAAGCTCATGACTTAGTGTAGATTATTGTATAATTATTTTAGAATTTTATGTGTTCTGTATATTTCTCTAAAATTCTTTTAAGCTTATGTTTGTATGTATTTGTTTGACTTGATTTGAGACAAGTTTATAAAACATGCTTTAATTAATCCCCTGTTTTATTAATAGTACAATTTAGCCATGGTTCAGCCCTAATCAGTACCAATCTCTACCATTCTCCAAAAAAATCAAAACCCTAAAACCCTAGCCACGGCGCAACTGTCAAACCCTAGCCACGGTGCATCCATAATCAGTCAAAACTTCTCCTTACAAATTGCACTACAAGAAAACCCTAGCCATAGTGCACCCCTAATCGGTACTAATTTCTCCAAATTTGCCCAACCATACAACCCTAGCCTTGCGCAATCCAACGCAAATCATGGCCAAATGCAACAAATAAAGAAAAAGAGGCAACAACTTACTCTGGATTGATTCCTTGAGCACTTGAAGAAAAGCTTCTCTGGGTTGTTCTTCGTCTTCGAGGTGAGCTCCACAACCTTCTCGACTCCGCAAGTAGGGCAGTCGATGAGGGGAAAACCGCTATTCCCATGCCCTGGCAACGGCACACGACTACGAATAGAGCGACTGCCATAGGTCCCCTCAGACATCGCAGCTAGGTTCGGGAAACCTCACGGCCACCGAATTTCCCCGGCAGAGGGTGGTCGCGCCGAGAGAGAGGAGGGGCAGAGGGTGTGGTTGAGCGAGAGAGAGAGAGAGAGAGAGAGAGAGAGAGAGAGAGAAGAAGTGGTCGGGACTGAGGAAGCGCAGCGGGGGTGAAGGCTAGACCCAACCAGGTCCAGGACTGCTGAACCGACTAGAGGGATAAAAGGGACCTTTCGCATGTGGGCCAGGGTGATTAAACCGGGAATATGAATAAAATATTCCAAACAGGCAAATTAACGAAGTGGGAATGAAATCTGTGGCAAAAAAAAAACTATTGCATCGAACTTAATGGCATTCTGCATAAGACAACACATGGCATTCTAGCAATTTCCCTATTTTATACACAACCTGCATTACTGCTAGGTAACAGCGTGCTTGGTAAAGTACAATCAATCGTCGGTATTTTTGTACACAGCCTTAGTTGCCACATTATTCTCATCCACACATGCAGTGTTTAGCAGACTAGCAACTCTGCCCCTAGCACAATCGAAAATTCCCTACCTCGCTACTCTGACCATCGCCTCTCAAGAAGCAGCAGAATTTTTCGTGCCTGTAGCAATGAAAAGGACTTGTTGCGTTCTTGCCTGGTGAGAAATATGCTCCCATTAGCATAAGACACTCAAAGGAAATCTATTTCCAAACTGAAATTTAGTTGGTTGTGCTCACCTGCAGATAGCACATATATACTCTAGCGACCATCACCCTGATCGTCAGAAGCGACCTGAACAATTGATGATGCAGGGCGACTAATGGTGATGAAGGAGATCAGCGCTGACGGATCAACGAAACAATTTGGAGTCGTGGGTAGCGAGTCAGCACCAAAGCCGCCCTCCAGCATCTGCACCACCTGATGCCTCGTCGGCCTGAGCAAGGATTTGGGCTCGATGCACCAGAGCGTCACGCGCGTGAACCTCTCCACCCTCTCCAGGTCCTCCATGGCGTCGTCATCCCTTTGCAGCAGAAGATCGATTTTGCCGCTGTTGACCAGCTGGCCCGCCCACCCGAATAGCGTGATCGTTTCGTCTTCAGCTTCGTCGTCATTGGGCAGCGGCTCCTGGCACTTGCGGCAGCATATCATCTCGAGAAGGACGACGCCGAAGCTGTACACGTCCGCCTTCGTATCGATATGCCCGTCGCCACGAAACCACTCAGGGGCGATGTAGCCCCTGGTGCCCCTGACGTTGGTGACCGTCGTCTGGACTTGGTGGTTGCCAAGGAGTTTTGCGATCCCGAAGTCTGTGATCTTCGGAGCATGGTTGTCATCCAGTAGAATGTTGTCAGGCTTGATGTCGCAGTGAATGACCGGTGAGGTGCATCCGTCGTGGAGGTACTCCAAGCCTCTGGCGATGCCAAGCGCAGCCTCGGCGCGCCAGCTCCACGGCGGCCTCTCGGCATGGAAGAGGAAATCTCGAAGTGAGCCACTTGGCATGAACTCGAACACAAGCATACGGTGCTTCCCTTCTTTGCAGTACCCGATCATGCGAACCAAGTTCTTGTGGTGGATCTGTCCAATCGACTGTACCTCGTTTGTGAAGTCTCTTTCGCCTTGCTCATTCGAGCTGATGAGCTTCTTCACCGCAACAGCTGTTGGGTTAGGGTATACCGACTTCACCTGCCCCCGGTACACTTCGCCGAAGCCTCCTTTGCCTAGCAAGTTCTTGAAGCCACTGGTGGCCAGGAAGAGCTCCTTTCGAGTGAAGACTCTCATGGAAGACAGGCGCTGGTTGGCGTCCTTCTTAGTATAGTAACAGTGCACTAGGAGGATGCTCGTCGTGACCAGCAACGAGAATGCCAGGCAACCAATGACTACTTGTAACAGTATGGTTCCCGCCGACGTTCTGTTGGCAGGAGGGCCGATCGTCCGCACTTTGATCAGCTCTTTGTTAGTGGTGATATTTGTCTGCCACCCAGTTGCCAGCACCGATTCCTCATCGCAGTTGCTCCCGTCGAACAACGCGGCTGTGCAGAAGCAGTCGCTCAAGCAGTAGTCGCCGCACTGCTCCTCCGTGGTTGACAAGTACGTCTTGTAGCGTACCGAGTTTTCCCAGGTCGTGTTCGACAGCTCCACGACCTTGAACTCGGCCGAGTGGTTCCTCCCGTCGCAGTTCTCCGCGGCAAAGTCCGGCTTGCAGCCTTTGGGCTTGTACAGTGCGTCCAAGTAACCACTTGGGCACTGGCAGTCGAGCCGCTCGTCGGAGTATATGCAGTACGTGTTGGGGCCGCACATGCCTTCTTACTTGCTGGTTCTCGCACGACAACCATCGGTCGGGAATCGACCAGTGACAGCCCAAGAGGTGCTGCCTTGGCCCCAGGTGTTCTTCCGTCATTGGCGATCCTGCACGGAGAACCAGGTGAATCAGCAGCGATTGGAAGTCACCATCGAAGGAAGAACAGTCTCTCGTTCTGATGATTCCAAGCGCTGTATCAAATCCGACAATCCAGCATGACTCCTCTTAGCTTTCTTCTATAGGGAGAAATAGGGAGAGGGCGGCGGCTGACTCTGGCGCCGGTGGTGCGCCGGAGGAAGCAGGGGGTGTTGCAGGATGAGGTGGAAGATCAACAAGAGAAAGATGTGGAGAGTAGACGGAGAGGTAGAGAAGATTTGCAGCATTTTTTGGAGTTCACGAAGGCTGGCTTGAAACCTTTGGTTTCGTCGGATCCGCAGAAGCAAATGCTCTGGTCTCAAGGATCGAAGGTGGTCGTCGAGGAGGATGGTTGGTCTTCGGCGTTGCTACTAGATCCTGAAATCGTAGAAGAGGCTGATCGGTGGACTCCGGTGTCTTCTGCCATTGCATGTACCTGTAATCCTGACCCTCTGCATGACCGGAGAACCAGTGGTTCTGGTTCACGGTTTTGGGCGTTATCCGGGGACGCCGATTCCGACGAGGAGGTTCCGGAAGCAGACGTCCAATCTCTTTCTTCAGAGAGCTTTCTGTGTTCTGCTCTAGGGGCAGGCTTTTCGATTCAGGAGGTTCGGTAGGCAGAAGCCTCTCTGGCTAGTTCTGACTCGTGTGCAAAGGTCAGTGCCAGTGCATCGCCGGAAAGCGTCAATCCGAAGGTCGCTCTTGCAAGGAAAATAGTTTCTGCTGTGGCTGAGTGTCGTCAATCAAAGGTAGCACCATGGAAAGGACCTCTACCACCACAGCATTGTCCGCAACCTTTAACTCTAGGGGATGTGCCAGTGGTTGATCGTCGTTCATCTTTGGGTAAGCTGCAGTCGAGGCGGCAGACAGACCATGGCTTACCATCATAGGAGTTTCAGGGGCTGGAGGTTGAAGATGGAGTTCAAATTTCGAATCAATTGTCCGACCGAGATCTATGGCCATTAATTGTGATAGATTAGTGCAGTCTGATTCGGGTTTGAGTGGGGCTGGCCAGAGATTTTCGGCATTTGATCGCTCTGGTGCAATCCCGTCATCTTCGAGTTTGTGTGGGGCTAGCCAACATGTCTTGGCAATTGATCGTTCTGGAGCAATCCCGTCCAAAGGCCCTTCAGGTTCACGTCTGCGTTGGGTCGTCTGTTCACTCGCACTGGTCACCTACCTCGGCTCGGGAAGGTTCTAGGGACTGTGTCTCCCTTGAAGGCAGTGGCACCTTCTTCTCTCCCTCGACCTTCATACGCCGACATTGTGCGAAGAGGAATGGACGCCGGGGCTAACCAAGGGGGTGGAGGTGCGGGCCGTGGAGGGGGGTCGAATGGAGGTAGAGGTGCGGGCGTCCGGGGAGGTTTTGGAGGTGGTGGCAGCTTCGGATATTATGGTGTCGAAGCTTCTTTCGCCAATGGAGGCGGTGGTTTTAATGGTGGCAATGCCTTCGGATTCAATCAAGGAAGGTTTATGAATTTCTCTCAGTGTTACGGCGGAGATGATGGCTATGGATTCAATCAAGGTGGAGGTGAAGGCTGTGGTGGCGGGTAGGGCTATGGCGGTCCGTCCGGGTCCCTAGCCGGGCAAGGTTTCAACCCTGGCTATGGCAGCGGCTTTGGACCTGGACATGGAGGCGGTCGTCGCGGCTTCCGCCGTGGCCGTGGGCAATGGGGTTTCATCCCTCGATGAAGTGGTGGCGCTCGGTACCAGGGCAGGGGCCAGTTCGTCGACTTTGTTAACCGCGGGTTCCCATCGAAGGTGGCTGTGCCGCCGCCTAATGCCGCTGCTTCTGCTTCTGCATCAGTTTGGCCGTCGGGATCTTTCTAGGCATTTGAAGCAGCGTCAACACACTCAGGGCAAGTTGGGACGCAAGGTCTACTGACGGCGAGCAATCCTGTGACAGTGGCTCAGACAGCACAACCGACCTTAGTTCCATCGTCTTTGGCGAATACTTCTCATCAAGCTGTTTTGGTGACTGCAGGGAAGGATGCAATGGTAGGAGATAAGGCTACCATGGTAGCATCCAAGGCCAATTTTCAGGAGGCTCCGCAAAAGTCTTCAAAAGCTCCAGTGGGTCGGCCAGGCTTGCTTCCTGAGAATGCGACTATCCAAGGTGAAAATGAGGGTGGACCATCAAAGGCCAACGCAAAGAAGAAATATTGTTGGCGTTGTGCAACTAAAGGTCATGCCACCTCTTCATGTAAGGCGGTGTTATGTTGTGATATTTGTGACAGTGATGAGCATGTAGCTTATAAGTGTCCAGTTCTTAAAGACCCTCACCCAGTGGCACACTCGGTGGGATATGTGGCAGAAGAACCTGGTTTCTACCATATTCCGTACGCTCCTTTATCGGATGAGTCTTCGGATCAGTCGACTGCTTTGGTCAAAGTGGTTGGGGGCTCTATCTCAGTGGATCAGCTGACGGGTCATTTACACAAGCTAGTACTAGGAGATTGGGTTTGGGTGGTGGAAGAATTGGACAATAACTCTTATGTAGTTCCTTTCCCATCCCAAGTGGAGTTGCAGCGTACAATGGCTTATGGTGGTGCTGTGATTAAAGAGCTTGGTGTGCAGTTGACATTTGAAGAATATAAGGATGTCCAGTGTGGTATGCCTATGCCAAAAGTTTGGGTGCGAGTTAAAGGTCTTCCTAAAAAGTTGCGTAAGTACCAAATTCTTTGGGCAATGGGCTCTATGTTTGGGGCTACTCAGAAGGTGGATATGAAGACTACAAAGTGCAGTACCTTTGGCCGTTTCTTCACCGCTATTCTTAATCTAGATTTAATTCCGAACCAGATGGATGTGGTTATTGGTGATCGATATTTCGAGTTGAAGTTTGTAGTGGAGCAAAACACTTTGGTCAATGTTCTGTCTCAGATGGATACAAATGACAATGGTCGGGAGGATGATGGCAATGATCAAGACCAGAACCCGGGAAATAATTTCAGAGATTACAAGAGAGCCAAGAATGGGGAGGAAACTAAAGGAAAAGTTGTCTCTTCTAAAGATTCGGTCTCTGGTGATCAGGTGGTTTAGGGACAGGAATTCTCGTTGGCTCAGGAGGGTTTGGTGTCGCATTCCATAATTCATAATATGGTGGAAAAAAATCCTGGAATTAGCAGTTGATAAGCTGCTGATGGAAGGGGTGGATGAGATTTTGGCAGAAGAGGAGGATGGTTTGGTGGTGGAAGCTATTCTTTTGGTTGAGGAGGCCCAAAAGGAGGTGCTAGAGGCGGAGTGCCCTTTTCCTAATGACTTTGTGTTGCAGGAATTAACAGGTTCGGATGCATCTCCAAGCGTGGAGGTAGTTGGGGGGCTGGTGATTTCCCATGTGGAGTCACAGGCTTTAGGCCTCGAAGGGGAGCAAGGCCCTTACGTGAGTGGGGACAGTGCAGTGCTTAGATCCTCGATAGGCCGCTAGTGGGTGGGCTGGCTGCTAACCAGCAGGGCGTAGTGGTAACCCACGTGTTTGAGGCGGTAGCTCAACAGCCCGCTCATGGGTGTGCTATTCCTCGGTTGGCGAAGGAGGTCTTCAATTCGGCCTGCCTCCTAGCTCTATCTGGTGAGGCTTCGAAGGGGGCCGCGGTCCTTGTCCCTGTTGGGCCGGACGTCTGTGCAGTTGGGTTGGAGCCAGGTTGTCCAAGAGCCATTGCAGGACAAAGTTCTCGTAGGGGACAATCTGTTCCTGTTTGTCCTACTGGTCGTGGACCAGGTGCAACTCCGGCTAGACGCAGCAAGCGTCGGTGACTTCGGTGGATGAGGACTCGGTGGAGCGTCTTTGCCGTCTGGTAATAGCGTGTCTGGAATTCAGCGATGGTGCGAACTTTCATTCCATACTTTCTTTCTCTAATAAGCGTATAAGCGATAATATTGAAAACATTGGGGTGTTAATGGGCAACCATGTCAATGAATCGATGGCGCTTATTAAGAAAGGTAGAAATGGATAGGTTTGTATTAACTCCAAATAATAAAGATGTGTCTTCTCTGATAGATAAAGAGTTTGAGTCGATGTTGAGGATAACGAAATTGATAACTTAACTATTGGTCACTTGTGTGGTGGCTTGACGGAGGAAGTTATGGATGGCGTTATGGAGGAATGAGCATCCCCCTCATCTTTGCTCATAAAAAATATAAAAAGAAGATAGGCAAGCGGTCCCTTGGGAGGCTTGCATCCAAAAAACAAATTTTATTCTAAATGAAAGGAGTTTTTTGGAATAGTAGAGGTCTTCGAGACTTGGCTAAGTATAGGTTTTTATCTGAAATTTCAAAAGAAGAGAGTTTATATTTTATTGCTTTATTTGAAACTCGTAGGAAGCATTTCTCAGATACTTGCCTTGATTCTTTTTGTGGTGGTAGACAGTTCTTTTGGCATTGGTCGGAGCCTCATGGTCGTTCAGGAGGTATTTTGCTAGGTATTAATTTAGATGTTTTTGATTTATAGAGTGTGGTAGAAGGGGACTTTTATATCAAGTTTTTACTAAGGAATAAAGATGATGGTTTTCATTGGGTTTTGGTTGCGGTCTAAAGTGCTTGTGACTGCAGAATACAAAAGAGCTTTTTTGGCGGTTCATTCTTGTAGTATGGAACATTTGCCTCTTCTCGTTGGTGGTGATTTTAATATTATTAGGAGTCCTAAAGAAAAGAACAACGATAGGTTTGATAATCGATACCCTTTCTTATTCAATGCCATTATTAATGGTTTGAATTTGAGAGATTAGATTTAACGGTCATCAATTCACATGGCGAATTCTAATGTTATTCCTACTTTGAAAAACTTGATCGTATTTTGATGAGTCTTGAGTGGGAACTTAAATTCCCTTTGTCTATTGTGCAAGCTCTATCTAGAGACATTTGGATCATACACCTTTGTTACTTAGTACGGGTGAAAGATCTTGTTGTAGAAACCAACCATTATTCAGATTTGAATTAAGTTGGCTTCTAGTTGAGGGTTTTTACGATATGGTGGCTAACGTATGGAGAAATGAAACTAGTGGAGACTCGTCATTAGCAATTTGGCAGGCTAAAATTAGGAGGCTTAGGCAATATCTGAGAGGTTGGACGAAGGATTATTTAGGTGCTTTTAGGAAAGAGAAGAAAGAGTTGTTATCTTTGTTAGATGACCTTGATAAAAAAGCGGAGATTCAGCCTTTACAATCTCATGAATTAGATTTAAGGCATCATCTTAAAGATCGGCTGTCCAAGTTGTTAAGAGAAGAGGAGACTAAATGGTTCCAACGTTGCAAAACAACTAAAATTTGCTTGAGGTGATGAGAACACTAAATTTTTCATTTGGTTGCTAATGGGAGACATTGTAAGACTCGTATTTTTAAATTGGAACAAGAGGATGGGGTGATAGAAGGTAATAACAACCTTAAAAGATATATCACTAAATATTATAAGGGTCTTTTTGGGGCATCGGAGGAGAATCATTTTTCTTTGGATGAATCCCGTCGGGATGATATTTCTCAAGTTTCTATTACTGAAAATGAGTTGTTAACAGCATGTTTCTCAGAAAAGGAGGTAAAAGAGGTGATCTTTCAAATGGAATTAAACAAGTCATCTGGCCCTAATGGTTTCCCAGCTGAGTTCTTTCAGACCTTCTAGGAAATCATTAAAAAGGACTTAATGAACTTGTTTAACGATTTCCATAATAACAGATTGTCTCTTTTCGGTCTAAATTTTGGAATCATTACTTTACTACCTAAAAAATCTAATGCTATTCAAATTCAACAGTATAGGCCTATTTGTTTGTTAAATGTGAGTTTTAAGGTCTTTACTAAAGTTTTTACTAACAGATTGTCTGTAGTAGCTCAAAATGTGATCAGACCGACTCAAACTGCCTTTATGCCAGGATGCTATATTATGGAGGGAGTCGTTGTATTACATGAATCGATTCACGAGATGCATAGGAATAAGGTAGATGGGGTAATTTTAAAGTTGAATTTTGAGAAGGCGTATGATAAGGTGAAATGGTCCTTTTTACAGCAGACGCTTAAGATGAAAGGTTTTTCGCCGTTGTGGTGTGATTGGATAGATCAAGTTTGACGAGGATATAACAATCCTTATTTTGTTATATATCTATAATTCGTATTATAGATATTAATGACGTCATATAACTCTTGTACACCCCTTAATATTCTTAAGGGAGAAGCTGGAGGTCGTAAGTCCTCCTACGACCACCCTATAGTCGTGGGTCTTCCTACGATCACCCTATAGTCGTAAGCCCTCCTACGACTATCCCGTAATCGTAAGCTCTACTACGATTGGTCCATGGTTGTAGGCTCTCCTACGACCACCAAGCTGTAAATAAGACTTTCTCGACCGATCCTCGATCGATAAGATTCACGAGACATGTGGGCCTAGTCGATAAAGGAATACCATGTCGTATCGAGGATATGAGTAATCAATTACGTTGTTATTCCCTAAGATAACAGCACGACTTAACCCCCTGTTATGGTGATAATTGCCTGGCGATGTGGGGACATTAAAACCCCCGTAATAACTCCCGAAAATAGCTCCACGATCTGGCGCGTTAAGGAGACTTTTACTCCGAAGATCCAACGGTGCACTTCGGAGATGATATAAAAGGCAAGGATCAACATGGCAAAGGGGACGGGCAACAGAACAATAGGATGGAACACAGAAGATTAGAAGGACAATACTGTAGTCTTTGACTCCACTTTGTAATCCAGCATACTCAATACATACACACAGGAGTAGGGTGGTTATTCTCCCAGGAGAAGGCCCGAACCTGTATAAAAATCCCCGTGTCTCCATCTCTGTGTGATTTCGAGCCTAGAGGAACCCCGAATCAAACAATCTTTACGTAAGTTCGGTTCTAAAACACCGACAAGGTTGTAACAAGAGGAAGTGTAGGTATTAAAGTCAATGATGACATTTGCCATTTTTTCCAGACTAAGAAAGGTCTTAGATAGGGAGACCCTCTATCCCCTATCTTGTTTAATATTGTTGTGGATATGCTGGCCATTCTTATCCAACAGGCCAAAGATGATGGGCAATTTAAAGGAGTTGTCCCTCATTTAGTTGATGACGGTTTGTCAATCTTACAGTATGCAGACGATACAATTCTTTTTATGGATCATAATTTAGAACAAGCAAAGAATATGAAGCTCTTGCTATGTGTGTTTGAGCAATTGTCTGGGTTGAAAATTAATTTCCATAAGAGTGAATTATTTTGTTTTGGTAAAGCAAAGGATTTGGCACACTCATACTCACATATTTTTGGTGGTGGAAGGGGTAATCAGCATTTTAGATACCTAGGTATTCCAATGCATCACAAGAAGTTATGTAATAAGGATTGGCAAATAGTTGAAGAGAGATTTCAAAAAAAACTAAGTTGTTGGAAGGGCAAACTTCTATCTTTTGGGGGTAAACTTGTTCTTATTAATTCTGTCCTTAGTAGTTTAGCCATGTTTATGCTCTCTTTTTTCGAAGTGCCCAAAGGAATTCTCAAAAAATTAGATTACTATCGATCTCGGTTTTTTTAGCAAAGCGATGGGCATAAGAAAAAGTATAGACTTACTAAGTGGAGCATTCTCTACACTCCTAAAGATCAAGGTGGTATGGGTATCCTGAATCTAGGATTGCAGAATAAGTGCTTACTTAGCAAGTGGCTATACAAACTAATTAATGAGGATGGCATTTGGCAACAACTGCTTCGAAATAAATATTTAAGGAACAAAACAATTGCTCAAGTAGAATATAAACCAGGCGACTCTCAGTTCTGGGCAGGCTTTATGAAGGTTAAGAATGAATTTCTGAGACTTGGCTCTTTCACCTTACATAATGGTTCTCAAATTAGATTTTGGGAAGATGTTTGGTTTGGACAAACTAAGTTGAGTCAATTATTCCCTTCTTTATATAATATAGTCCTTAGAAAGCATGCTACTCTTGTGGAGATTTTAGGTGCTGTACTCCCTGTCATCTCCTTCCGTAGAGCTTTAGTTGGTGATAAGTTAGTCGCGTGGAAGGAGTTGGTCCTTAGTTTAGCTTCCATTCAATTAATAGCTGGCCAAGATTCCTTTCGATGGTCTTTACATCAGCATGGTAAATTCTCGGTCCATTCGATGTATAGAGTGTTGATTAATGGTATGGTAATCCCAACTAATCGCTACGTATGGAAACTTAAGATTCCTGTAAAAATTAAGATCTTCATTTGGTTTCTATTCAATGGAGTAACCTTAACCAAGGATAATCTAGCAAAGAGACGCTGGAAAGGTAGTTCCAAATATTGTTTTTGTAGTATGGATGAAACAATACAACATCTTTTTTTGGATTGTCATTTTGCTAAGTTTATTTGGCGTGTGGTACATATTTCGAGTGGTATTAATCCACCTTCAAGTATTTCTCATTTGTTTGGAAATTGGCTTGTGGGGATTAACAGTAAATTATGTACCTTTTATTGGTTAGAACAAGCGCTCTTTCTTTGGGCCATTTGGTTGAGTCGTAATGATGTGGTTTTGACAAGACACGAGTTTCTTACGCTATCTGAGTTATCTTGAGGTACATTTTGGTTTCGCTTCTGGTTGCTATTGCAGAGGGAGAAGGACCGTCCTTTCATTCAGGATATGTGCCGACATCTGGAAACTATTGTTATGGAGATTTTTGCCAACCATGGGTGGCAGTTCAGCAATAGGATTTGTCTCTAATTTCTAGACTCGGCTTGATCATTTTTTTCCCTTCTGTCTTGACATGTCAGGCCCCCAGACGTTGGTTGTAATAAGTTACTTTTGGTCACATCTTTTGATCTTGATCGACTATATGCACCTAACGTGCGGAGAGGTGGAATAAAAACTATTCTTTTTTATAAAAAATGCAGCGTTCTTTGGACTCTAAGCGGGCGGTCTATCATGTACATCACGATATTCCCTTACATGCGTATGTAGAGACCGGCGACCGAGGAGAAGTCCATGTCGCGCCTACAGTGAGCCAGCTCGTTCCCGGCCCATGGATTGGCTTGGCAGGACTGCGTGAGCGGATCTAGAACGAAAATGACCGGGTGTCTCATACCTATCACACATGCCTAATTATAAAGTGATATTGTATAGAAATTAGAATAGTAATGTGTATTTTTGTTTACTGCCAGTAGAGTTGTAAAACTTTTCATGCTTTTAGAGGTTTGTTTTTGCGGTTTATGTGTTTTTATTGCTTTCTGGGGGTTAAAGAAAACGCTGACTTGGTCCTCACTAGTCAATGGTCACTACTCACTAGGTCACTAGTTTTTTTATGTTTTACCGCAGTCCGCAGCTACCCTCATCACGCGTGGAGTTGCAAAGTCCATCATAAGTAAAGCTTATTAGATCCAAGCTTATTAGCAGCTTCCTCCGGTTTTAGATTGTGTCTAATGTCTATGACCTAAGGAAAGTAGCCCACCTTTTAAGTTAGACTACTACTTGACTGTTTTTCGTCTTTTTTTTGTGGATGATTATCACTGCTATACCAGTAGAGAGGGAGGACCACTGCTATATGCAACGCGCGCCCGCTCAGCTGCCTGGCCATGTGCTCGCTCGCTGGCTGGGCCGCCTGCTCGCTCCCTCGGCTGTGCCTGGGCGGGCAGCTGGCCCATGCGCCAAGCCGCCAACGCATGATGCGCCCTCGCGCACGGCGCACGCCGCACGTGTCGGGGTCCGCCGGTCCGGCCGTCCGGTGTCCATAGTTAGTTCGTTTTGGCTATAGGTGTTCAGTTTTGTTTATACATAAGATATATACATATAGAACACGGTTTTAAACCTGATGTCCTGTACGCTCTAGTGGGTCTTACTAGATCCGCCCCTCAGTTAGGTGCTGAAAGCTCTCCCACACAGCAGCGCTGCTGCCGCCATCGGCGAGGAACTGGAGATTTCCGGTGTCCCGGAGCACGAGAACGGAGCCAGGGTTTTGGCTAGGGCTCCACAGTGCAGTATCGCTAGCTGGGTCGGCGAGGGAGAGCTGCCCATCGACGGTGATGTTGAGTACAGACTGCTCCGTGGCGGTTACCGTCGCGCCGGAGCTCGCGTCTTTCGCAAACCACACCACCTTGTGCTCCGTGCCTCCGTGGGATCAGCCGTCTCGAAGTGAAACCAGATGGCGAGGACGAACTGGGTGGCGTTGGACTCGAGGGCGCGGAATCCGAAGGCGAAGTCGCCCGAGGGGTAGGTGATGTAGCTGGGAGGTGCCAGTGTGGATCCCGCGGTTAGGTTCGTTTGCGCGAGGGCAACTCGTAGCTGAGGTTGGTGTACTAGGATCACGAGGAAGGAAGAAGTGAGGTAGAGAGCAAAAGAGCATAATGGTTTCATTTCCACTTCGGATTCTAGCTTCTGCACAGCGTGGTAGATTTTCTGTTTCTCCAAGGTACGAGGTGTGTCGAGCTCGCTGCTAAGCCTATTTCTGTTTGTTTAGTGGAGCAAAGGCGAACGGTGATATGAACTGAGACTTGATTGTGGCGCGGCGCAAAGCCACACTATGCCCGCTTTGGTTATCTTATCCTTGCATTGAAAACTTTCTCGACTGGACTGTCTTTAAGCGTGAAATCGCTTTTTCATCCCGTACCCGACCCCGTCGTGGAAGGTCATATTCTCTTTTTTTTTCTCTCAAAAAAAGGTTTCAGGTGTTTACTGCAATGATTCTTTCTATTGGTACTATTACGTGGTAGGGATTGCTTTTTTGTTACCGTGCCCTCACGGCACCGACGGTCCGTATCCTGCCGCACGGACCTGGCAGGTCCGGTCGTAAGGGCATGGACTCGAAGACCGTTTATCGGTAGTACCGTTGTGTTATTTTTTTATTGATTTTTGGAGGTGGTTATTTTTGCTATTGTGCACGTAAACATGGCTATTTTTGCTAAAAACTCATTCACAAACACAATCCTCGGAGATAACGTTCGGCTGGTCAGTGACGGACACTACTACAAAAAGGCTAATACTGGACGCCTTATTACAGACGGTTGACCAAAATCGTCTGTATTATATGCAATCACGGACGGTTTTGGTTTAGAGACCGTTTGTGTTACTGGCTGCGCTAAAAATCGTCTGTGAAGAGATAATATCACAGACTGTTCATAACTAAAATCATCTGTGAAGTATCACAGACGGTTATTAACAATAACCGTCTCGATAATTCTACATATCACAGACGGTTTTCAACAAACAACCGTCTGTGAAACCTCACGGACGGTTCTTAACAATAACCGCCTGTGATATTACTATATATCACAGATGGTTTTTTGTTATAACTATCTGTGATAATATCGCTCTGACTCGATTGAAGCCCGATGAGTTTCTTAAATCACCGTCGTCTCTTCGTCGCATCAATGCCACTTCAGCTCCTCGATGCGTCTCTTCGTCTCACGCTCTAAATTTATTCCTTGTTTTATAAAAAGGATCATCCGCCATCGAAGATGATCATTCTCCATATATAACTCTAGTACTTATAAAAAAACAGAAATAGTTGTCTCTTCTATTTCCTTGTCGCCGGCATTGATGGCCTACCTGGCCATCTTGTCTGAACACCTCTCTCATTGTATGTTGAGCGGTGCCCGCGGAAGAACATTGTTTCAACGGTGTCTTCACTCCTCTGTCGAAATTTTTGCGGATCGGTGTGACCACCTTCCGCCGTCTTGACATCCTCCTCCGTCGTGTCTTAGGGTGATTTCCCACTTCGGCGAGTTCTGCGTCATCGGCGTGGTCCTCCTAGCGATGTTGCACGTCTCTAGGAGGCTTGCCGTCACTTGGGCTATGTCGGCGGCGGCGTCGAGTCGACGGGCCGAGATCCCTCAAGCAAGGGAAGAGAGCCTATAGGCTCAATTCTTCTTGGTTCAACAGTCCAAGGGTTTTCGGGAGACACTTGAACGAGCGCGTCAGCGCATGGACGCATTTCAGGTTTTGTTCGATCACGAACCGTCCGACGCTGACATCATCGCCTACGAAGTATTGAAGACGGAGATAACAGCCTATCTCTGCCACTAGAAAAACTTTAGCTAGAGGTCGTAAGTCCTCCTACGACCACCCTATAGTCGTGGGTCTTCCTGCGACTACCCCATAGTCGTAAGCCCTCCTACGACTATCCCATAATTGTAAGCTCTACTACGATTGGTCCGTGGTCGTAGGCTCTCCTACGACCACCAACTGGTCGTAAGCCTTTCTACGACCAGTCCTCGGTCGACAAGACTCACAGACATGTGGGCCTAATCGATAAAGGAACATCATGCACCATATCCCATGACATGAGTAATCAATTACGCTGTTATTCTCCGAAATAACAGCATGACTTAACCCCTTGTTATGATGATAATTGCCTGGCGACGTGGGGACATTAAAACCCCCGTAATAACTCCCGAAAACAGCTCCACGATCTGGCGCGTTAAGGTGACTTTTATTCCGAAAATCCAACGGTGCTCTCCGGGGATGATATAAAAGGCAAGGATCAACATGGCAAAGGGAACGGGACATAGAACATTAGATAGGTAACATAAGATTAGAAGCACGATACTCTAGTCTTTGATCCCACTTTGTAATCCAGCATACTCAATACATACACACAGAAGTAGGGTTGTTATTCTCCTAGGAGAAGGCCCGAACCTGTATAAAAATCCCCGTGTCTCCATCTCTGTGTGATTTCGAGCCTAGAGGAACCCCCGAATCAAACAATCTTTACGTAAGTTCGGTTCTAAAACACCGACAGTTGGCGCCGATCGTGGGGATCTTCGAGTCATCGGATTTTCTTTGTCTTTCCAATTCTCATGCTCTCATAGTAGGAGAGTGGAATGAGGAGAACTGGTTCGACTTGGCTGATTATGCAGATATCGACATGGATGCCGGTTTTGACTACGAGCCGAGTGATGCATCATCCGATGGCGATGTTGCCTCCGGAGATCTTTCTCTAGGAGACGTTACCATCGATGGAGTTGAGGAGGGATCCTTATCCCCCACAACTGTACGTCCAGATGGGGAACCAGTTTCCTCAGAGGACAAGGGTCAATCCGACCACAATGAGGGCTGTCCCAAGGCAGGCTCAGGACACGGTGAGGGCTCCCTCTCCAAATGTCCAAGTCCGCCTAAGACATTCCGACCTGGCGCGACAACTCCTGGAAGTCACAATTCCGAATCTTCATCAGCATCGGGTGATTCTCTCTCTCCGGTTGGCCCAGCGAAGGATGCGATCGAATATGCTCTTTCTGCGAGTTCGACCATCCCAACGCAGGACCCGCTTGCCGATGGAGATGGTTATAACCCGGAATTCCCCTTTCTGGAGGGGTTTGCCCCAAGTCGCTAGATGGTGTCATTCGACAACTCCTCAAGTGAGGAGGCCTCTAGCGCAAGTGGAGATCATCAACGGGAGGTCTTCGTCCTGCCTTCAGATAGCCATAACATTCCTAGAGACAAGGTTGCAGATGCTCCCCGAAGATCACTCCCTACGACCACTTGTGGCAATGACAAAGACACCTATGTCGATGACCAGAGTCAATACTCTGATGAGCGTGAGGGAAATCCTCGAGATCATCGCACTCCATTAAGGCAAGCTCAAGGATCAGGTATGAATGATTCTAAAACAAACCGACGGAAACGAGTTGCGGCTTAGAGAAAATTGCCTGGGCGTGCTCAATACTAGTCGGAAGAAGCTCAGGAACTTCAGCATATCAACGACCTACTCGAGAACCCATCTCGAGAACTTGCCTGAGCACCTGGCTACGACATCTTCACCAAAGAGATCGCACAAAGGCTACGGAGTACGATGAACAAGCTCGAATGACCTCGCCGACATCATTAGAAGTCGTGGCGATGCGACTCCATCGACTTCGATCAATCGAATAACTCGCCGCATGGAGATCACCGCAAGGTGCATCGCTCCCCAATTCGGAAAAGAGTTTCTCGAATGCCTGACGACCATAACACTCCTAGGAGAGGTGACCGCTCACAACTCCAACCGAGAGGTCTGCAACAGCAGACAAGGTACGGGGAGTATTACCCTCGTAGGATCGAGACTTACTATAAGTCAGATTCACCCCTTTCTGGGTATCGTCGAGTACAATCACCTGGCGACGTCAACCCCTCTTTTCTAGAAAGGAGGCGTTACGACATGATTACCGGATGTCGGGCATTCTCGCCTGACCTTTGAGCAGTTCACTGGCCGCCGCGATTTCGACCGGGGAACATGGAGAAATTTGATGGGTCTCAAAATCCCATCGAATTCTTTTAGATCTACACAACCGCTATCCGAGCAGCAGGAGGAGGAGAGAGCGTCATGGCGAATTATCTTCCGACTGTGCTCGAAGGGTCTGCTCGATCGTGGTTATTAAACCAACCAGTCGAGTCGATCAACTCGTGGCAACACCTCTGTGATCTGTTGCTGGCTAATTTCCAGGGCACCTACCATCGTCCCGGAAAGGAGGACGACCTACACAGGATGCGACAAAACGACCACGAAACACTACGCCAATTCATCAGGTGCTTCAGTCAAGTTTGCAATTCTATTCCTGAGGTTTCTGATGCATCTGTTATCAGAGCGTTCAAACAGGGAGTCCGCAGCAGAAGGATCACGGAGGATATCGCTTTAAACCCTCCCGCTACTGTAGCTGAACTCTTTGAGATGACTGATTGGTACGCTACTGCTGATGAAGCAGTTGAGTGGACCAAAATCATTGATCGAGAAGACCAGCTCCCTTAGGAGAATGGCGAAGGTAGCAAAAAGAAGGATAAAAAGGCCAAGAAATCCAAGAACAAGGCAAAGGGACAAAAGCCCCAAGCCACTGCTTCTAAGGAGATCCTGGCCGTAAGTGAAAAGGAGCCACGAACTGCCAAGCAATACTCCGATCGAGGCAAAGGTAAGCGCCTCGAACGGAAGAACGACAAGCCTAGGTGGTGCCCTTTCCACAAAAAGGAAGGGCATGACCTTCACAATTGCCGAGTTTTTCAACGAAAACTCGAAGACTACTATAACGACAAAGGGCCACTTCCTACCCTCGAAGAAGTAGGGCAGGCCAGTAGTCGTACACAATCGGACGACAACGAGGACATGACGTTTCAAGATCCCGAGCACACCATCGAGCACATCTTCGGGGATCATCGGCATATGAGTTAAGACGACAGCTTAAGGCGGTCGAACGAGAGGTAAACTCCATTGACTCCCCTCTTGTCAATAAAGTACCAAAGTAGTTGAAAGTCACCATCTTTTTCGAGAAGGGTGACTGCCCGATCCCTTCGACCCGACCTAGTTGTTTTCCAATAGTGGACGAACCCACCATCAATAACTATCGAGTGAATCGAGTGTTGATTGATGGTGGAAGCTCGTTAAACGATACATTTCTGAGTACCACTCGGACGAAATGCAAGTACCGGGACCAAGGTAAGACCGGTAAGATATTCATTTCATGGTATTGTACCGGGGTCTTCGGGCAAACCCATTGGTCAAGTTTCCCTTCCTTTAACATTTGGTTCACCAAGTAATTTCAAGACAGAGAAGATCTCCTTTGATGTGGTCGATTTCGATACAGCATATAACGCCATACTCGGACGACCAGCTTTGGCAAAATTCTGAATGGCAACTCATTATGGGTATCAATGTCTTAAGATGCCAAGTCCCAAAGGAGTAATCACAATTAACTCTGATAAGAAGATGGCGCATACGTGTGACCGTCGATCCCTCGAGATGGTAGGTCAAATACTAGCTCGGGAAGAAAAAGGGCAGCCTTCGACCAAGAACTCAAAGCCTAAAGCTGCTCCCAAGCCGAACGACCAAGTCAAAGAGGTTCCCCTAGATCAAGAGGAACCTTCGAAGACTGTTCGCATCGGGGATACTTCCGACCCCAAGTAAGAAGACGCCCTCATCACTTTCCTCACGAGCAAGCCTTGAGATGTCTTCACGCGTGGCAAGCATCCGACATGCCGAGTCCCGAGGAAGTGATTGAGCCAAAGCTAACTACGACTTGACAAAGTACCCGTAAAACAAAAATTATGGAGATTTTGCCCCTGATCGATGAGATGCTATAAGGTCAGAATTGGACAAGCTACTTAAAGCAGGCTTTATAAGAGAAGTCGACCACCCAGAGTGGTTGGCCAACCCTGTAATAGTTAGGAAGTCTAACGGCAAGTGGCGAATGTGCGTAGACTTCACTGATCTTAATAAAGCTTGTCCAAAAGATGATTTCCCTTTACCTCGTATCGATCAGTTGGTTGACTCTACTGCTGGTTGCGAAACATTAAGTTTTTTAGATGCATATTCTGGTTACCACCAGATAAATATGTGTCTAGAAGATGAAGAGAAGATCGCATTTATTACTCCATATGGTATATTTTGCTATGTCAAAATGCCATGTGGTCTAAAAAATGCTGGCGCTTCTTTTCAACGTTTGATGCAATCGACTTTTTCACCTCAACTAGGTCGAAATTTGGAAGCTTATGTTGACAATCTAGTCGTAAAAAGTATCAAACGGCTTGATCATGTTTCAGACTTGCAGGAGACGTTCAACAACCTCAGAAAAAACCGCTTGAAACTCAATCCTGAGAAGTGTGTGTTTGGAGTCTCTTCGGAAAAATTGCTTGGATTCTTGGTCTCGACGAGAGAATCGAAGCAAATTCAAAAATATAAAACCATTGTTCAAATCGCTCTCCAACCACGAAGAAAGAAGTCCAAAAGCTCACAGGGTGCATGGCGGCTTTAAGTTGTTTCATAGCACGCCTGGGGAAAAAGGACTACCTTTCTTCAAACTTCTGAGAAAACATGAGGGTTTCGAGTGGTCGGAAGAGCAAATGATGCCCGAGGATGTCAAGAGATATCTTCTGAGTCTTTGCTATTGCGGTTTCCCGAAGCGGAAGAGATGCTCTTAATTTATCTAGTCGCCACGCCTACGAGGCGATGGCCTTGATATTAGTCGTAGAAGCGTGAAAGCGTTCAGCGACGATGTACTACGTAAGTGAAGTTTTGCGCGGACCTAAGGGCGTTACCCTCGGGTCCAAAAGCTTCTCTATGCCCTCCTCATGTCTTCAGGAAACTACGGCATTATTTCCAAGCACACAAGATAATTGTCTTGATGAGTTTCCCTTGGGAGTAATCCTCCAAAATAGGGAAGCAGCGGGACGCATGTCTAAATGGTCAGTAGAACTTGGGGAGTTCGACCTCCATTTCGTGTCCCGAACGGCCATTAAATCCCAGATCTTGGCAGACTTTGTCGCCGAATGGAAAATCATGAACCTATTCAGGATCCCCAATACGATACCCACGACAAATGGACGATGTACTTTGACGGATCACTTACTTTAAGTGGCTCGGGGGCTAGGGTGGTCCTAGAATCTCCTAACGGAGAGACCTTAAACTATGCCATACAATTAAACTTTCAGGCCACTAACGTCGTGGCAGAGTACGAAGGTTTACTAGCCAGTATACGAGTTGCGAAAGCGCTCGCGGTTCGACGATTACTCGTGAGAGGAGACTCTCAACTAGTCGTGAACCAGGTCGGAAAAGAGTACCAGTGCTCTAATCCGACCATGTCTCGGTACTTATCAGAAGTTCGAAAGCTTGAAAAGTATTTTTTCGGTTTCGAGGTACAATTTATCCCTCGAAAGGATAATTTCCTCATGAACCCGACTTGCTCGGATAGCTTCTTCCGATCACAAGTACCAAAAGGGGTTTTCTTGGAGCAACTCAAAAAGCTGTCTCTGGTGGACACACCAGAGACACCTCTAATGAGACGACCTCTCTAGATTACGAGGATACTTGGATAGACCCTATCTACAAGTATCTTGGGACGGATTACGTGCCGATGGCGATCTCAAGCGGTCGTTTATCAAAGGCCAAAATGTATACTTTGGTCGAAGGAGTCCTCTATAAATGAGGTACTCAAGGGGTACTCATGCGATGCATACCGCAGAGAGAAGGACTAAACTTCCTTCACGACATTCATGGGGGCATCTGTGGAACTCACGCTTCCTACAGAACGTTGGTCGGAAAAGCCTTTCGATAAGGATTTTACTAGCCAACAGCCCTCTACGATGCCAAAGAATTGGTTAAGAAATGTGTACAATACCAGTTTCATAGCAGGCAAATACACCAACCAGCTCAGACATTTCAAACAATTCCTTTATCTTGGCCTTTTGCGACCTGGGGTCTCGATATCCTAGGACCGTTCCCAAGGGCTCCAGGAGGCTTCGGGTTCCTTTTTGTGGCTATTGATACATTCAAAAAATGGATCGAAGTCGAACCTGTGACTGGGATAACAACGGAAGTCGCAAAACGGTTCATGACGAGAAGCGTGATTACTTGGTTTGACGTCCCAAGTCGAATAATCACAGATAATGGTAAACAATTTTCGAGTGCAAAATTTCAGGAATTTTGCGACGAGTTCAGGTATAAGCTCATTCGCCTCTGTCGTCCATCCCCAAAGCAATGGGGCGATTGAGCGAGCGAATGGCCAAATAATGCGAGGAATTAAAACTCGAGTCTTGACCCGACTTGTTAAGTGCTCGGGGCTTGGGTACAAAATTACCCTTAGTATTATGGGTAGTTCGCCTACGACCGCTAATCGAACAACGGTAAAACTCCTTTTTCCTAGTTTTGGTGCGAAGTAATGCTTTCGCCGAACTAAAGATCGGTCTACAAGGGTCGAGAGTTTCAATGACTCGGCACAAGAACAACCGGCGGATGACATTAACTGCTTTCGAAGAAAAGAGAATCGAGCCTTAATCCGTTGGCGGTCTACCAACAAGCCTGCGCCAAATACTACGATCGTAAGGTCAACCTCATGACCTTCTTTGTCAGAGGTGACTTAGTATTGAGAAAATTCAATCGGCCTAATCGGAACAAACTTTCCCCCAAGTGGGAAGGTCCTTACGATGGTCGAAGTTATCGACCGAGTTAAGTCTGACGGCAATGGAAGGCGGCGAATTCTCTTAAATTCTTGGAACATCGACCGACTATGCAAATTCTACGTGTAAGCGATTGGAACATCGACCATTCATAAATTCTCGTGTAAGCGACCAACCATTCAATAAAGCATCAGGTTCTTTCTATCTTTATTGTCTTACTTCGAGTAGCGCTTTGACAATTCTTTCAACCATACCCTGGTCGGAGGTTCGCCCTCGACCAGTTCTTAGTCGTGCAGTCTTCTACGACAATACACTGGTCGTAAGACATTCTATGACTAGTACCCAGTTCGTCTTTACACTGGTCGAAAGGATGGGAACATTACCTAGTCGAAGCCTCTCCTCTTTGCATGTGGTCCCGCCCACTAAAAGGAACTTCCTAGAGTTGATTCGTTCCTCCATTCTCTACCAACACAAAGAGCTCAGGTCCAAAACATGGTTGAAATAATGTCAAGCCAATTCTTAGTACCTTAGTTTATTTCTTCATACATCTTTTTGAAAAATAAATTAAGCAGAGTATACTTTCCAAATCTGCTCGACTGCTTTCGATAAACTTGGTTTGTTTTAACTGGTCGGAGAAAGTTGCAACACCTAGTTGAAGGCTTTTCTCTCTACACGTGGTCCTGCCCACTAGAAGGAACTTCCTAGCGTCGTTCCGTTTCTAACTCTTGCTACCAGAGCGAATCAACTGAGTGTGTCGAAATAAGTTGAATACATTTTTAAAGGAACTCCAGACGTTTATCTAACTCGAGTTGACCATTCTTGATTTGATTAATCTGGTCGGAGATGGAAACATCACCTAGTCGAAGCCTCTCCTCTCTGCACGTGGTCCTGCCCCACTAGAAGGAACTTCCTAGTGTCGACTCGTTCCTCCTCTTTCGACCAGTGCATGATAATCGTGATCGAAACGCTGTAAGTTAGTTAAACCTCTCTTTGTTTTTGAAAACCCATTGAACACTATTTACTCGGTTTATCTAAATAAACCAAGCAAATAGTCGGGGGCTAGGATAAAGTTATTAACTTCATTTCTTAGTCTATCTTTCGTCAATTATCTTTTGAGTTACTAACTACTCGACAAGATGATTTGCAGGAAACATGATGGATTATATATATTACATCAACAAAAGCTTGTTTTCAAAGGTTTTCGTTACAAGCTACTCGAAAGAAGGAGATTCCAGTTGCATCTCCTCCGAGACCTTCCTGCCGGCTGGCTGCATTTCTTTAATCAAACGACTTGCTTCTACCTCAGGGCAGTGGAAGTCGTCTTCGATTGGTTGCACACTAAGGCTGGGGTCACGGGCTTTAAGTTTTGCCAAAACATAACTTATCTCACCTTCGACCGCCTCCTTTATTGAGTCAACTTGGTTGGCCCTCAGAGTACTCACCAACTCTTGCAACGTTCCAGCTTGTTCGCCAATGGCACTCGAGTGGGCAGGCAGTGTGTCGTCACGAGGAGCAATTCCCTCAGCATGAAGCCCACCGAGTACATTGTTCAAGAGCGAAATGTTGCCTTGAAGATTGATCTTCAAAGCCTTCATTTCCTCCTGACTACGAGTCAAAGCCTCGCAGAGTCACTTCGTTTGCACCATTTGTTCTGAAAAGAATAAGACTAGTTAGAAAAAGAAATGACCACGAGAAGGAAAACACAATCAATTGGTTCTAGGTAAAGATTTACTTACCAATTAGTTGGGAGTCCAACTTCTTAACTTCTTCAGTGTGAGAGGCAGCATCCTTTATATGGCGCTGCTCCCACGTCTGGACCTCTTGATCTTTCTCTGAAGAAGAATGAGGATCAGAGAAAGAAAAGAAGATCGAAAGCGGTCTTAAGTTCAGCGCTTACCGATCAATCGTCCCTGCAACTTCTGGATTGCAGAGTTTGCTTTCAGAAGCTTCCTCTGGAGGTCTTCAACCTTCTCACTTAGCTGATTCTTCTCGGCTCTCTCAAAGTCGAGAGAATCAGCTAAAATATTCTCGTCACTCTTAAACACGCAAAGGAAAGGGTAAGCGTTAGCATAATTCTGATGTCGTAAGTTCTTCTATGACCAGTTCTTTGTCGTAAGTCTTTCTCGACAATATCACTGATAAATAAGCTCTTCTATGACCGGTCCTTTGTCGTAAGTCCTTCTCGACAACATCACAGTAAATAAGCTCTTCTATGACCAGCTCTTTGTCGTAAGTCTTTCTACAACAACATCCTGGTCGTAAGCTCTTCTATGACCAGTTCTTTGTCGTAAGTCTTGCTATGACAACATCCTGGTCGTAATTTCTTATACGACCAGCTCCTCGTCGTAACTATTTCTACGACAATAACCTAGTCGTAAGATCTTCTATGACAAACCTCTACAAGTACTGTGTAAGTAGCTAAAACATGGAAGGCTATGAAAAACAGTTCCTTACCACCTCTCTGCTTGCTTTCATGAGTTTGCTCTGTCTTATCGCGGTGGACAAAAGTACTGTGGTATTCAAATGACGGTAACCATTTGTCAGCGCGTCGCATAAAGAAAGGCGGTAAGAGGCATGAAAAGGAATGAATGAAAATGCTATGCCTCAGGCACTTACATCCATGGCAGTCCGAGCAAATGAAGATACCACCTTTGTGGGGTCCTTCAATTCATCAATCTCGTCGACTAGGTTCCACCATACCCCTTCGAGGCGTTTGTTGTGAGAAACGTCTCCTCTGTTGGGAATGTCCTTAGGGTGAGGAACACGGTCACAAAATCTGAACGCTTGGGAGCCCACAACGGTGGTAGGAGCAAAGAACCCAAAGGTACGGTCGAAGAGTTCGATCTCTTCTTCTCTTCCGGGGATAGCGGCATCGGCAGCTTGGCCTTGGAGGCTGGGAGGATCATCCATGGCAACTTCCTTCCCAGCATGGTGACTGGATGTTTCACCCCCATGGCTGGATGTCTCCCCCGCTATCATCTTCGCCCTTGTTTCTACGACCTCCCCGGTGGTCGTAGCCATTTCTGACCCTACGACCTCTGCAATGGTCGTAGCCAAGCCAGCAACAACGACATCTCCCGCCGCTTGGGTAGCGGACGGTTCTTCGACCACCGCCACTGATGTTCCTCCACCTGCCGAAGAAACCATGGTGGAATCCTTGGCGGGAACATCCTTGATGGAGAGAGAGGCCGAGCTAAAAACACAAAAAAGGGGATTACCATCAGGTAGTAAAAAGCAAAAGGTAAATGCTGTTCTTATGCTTTTGTTTCTTTGCATACCTTCTAGTGCCAAATCTAGCCTTGAGCTTGGAAGCAACCCCTCCTAAGGAAGGTTTCTTTGACTTTTTCTCAACCACGTCTGGTTGAGACTCGAGTTGAGGAGTAGCGATGACCACGTTTGGTTGTGAAGCTTAATCGAGCACCATCGCTCTTGGAGCCTCTTGGCTCTCTGGATGGTCGAAACCTGTCTCGACCACCTCAACAGCCGCACCGTCCTCAACCGCAGGTATTGCTGGCGTTGCAGTCTCCTTCACAAAAGACATAAAATTCTTCCAATTCTCCTTTTCTAGTCACTTAATAAAGCCGCGAGAAGCAGAAACTAGGAAGGCCTTGTCATCGTAATAAAATGGTACCTTGATCTTGGGGGCTACGGGCTTGAACACTGCAGCTATCCCTGCCGCGATCGCTTCCTCTACAGCGTTGATTTCTTCTGCAAGGTTAGCAGGAGGCATAGACGAAGTAGCGGAACCCGGTTTTACGACCCCTTTACCAGCGGCTTTCCTAGGCTTGCTCCTCTTGGCCTGAGGAACATCTGCTCGCTCAGTAGCAGTGCTCGAGCTTGCACCTCCCTTGTCGATGGCTTTAACAAGCCGGCGTCTCTTAGCCGGGGGAGAAACAAACTGCTCTACGGCCGCACCAACCGTCAGTTTGACTTCTTCGTCATCCCGACGGTTCTCCATGCCTACTTTACGCAAATATCGAAGAGATATTAAAACCGTTAAGTAAGCTTTTCTATGACAACCCCCTGGTCGTAAGTATTTCTACGACCAGAAACTCTATTGTGAGCCTTTCCACGACCAGCCCGTAGTCGTAAGTATTTCTACGACTACGCAATCCTAAAAAAAGGAGTTTGTTCCTGGTTACCTTTAGGCGCTCCACCTTAGCTTCTGGGGACAAGTCGACCAGGATGGGAGGCGCCACAATGTGGGCTGGAGTCTTCTCACAGATGAGCTTGACTCGAGCATCAATCTCCTATTGTGAAAGGTCTGCAGGGGTAAGAGGACCTTCAATAAGCCAAACTCAAAATTAACAGAAAGAAGGCAAGAGCTCAAAGTTTTACTTACCCTCCGCGTAATCCCTCGTCGGGTCCGTCAGACCCGAGTATCTCCACATCTAGTGAGCCCTCTTCTTCAGAGGGCTGACGCGGCGCGTGATGAAATCCTTCACCACGTGCCATCCGGTGAGCCCCTCTTCCTTCAAGTCCATAATGGCTCGAATGTAGGGGGCAATCTGACCAACTTCCTTGGGAGGCGAGTCCCAAGAAGGAATCTTCTCAGCCGGCTTCCCGGCGAAGGAGAGGCTATCCTTGTGGGTAATCTCCCAGTAGAACCACTTCTTCTTCCAAAACGGCCACGACGACCGAGTAGACATCGGAATGTACTCCTTCGACTTCCCGTCGTGGAGCTTGATCGCTTGACTACTTGCGACTCCGTGTCGAGTCATCTGTAATAATCTGGAACAACTCGGTCATTTGGAATCCCAAGTAGGCCTCACACAGGTACACGAATACGCTCAACATCGTAATGGAGTTGGGAACAAGGTTCACCAACTCCACGCCGTAGTATTCGAGTATGAGTGTGAGAAAGGATAATGAGCGGTCGGAGGTCCGACTCTCGAAACGCTGGAAGGCGGATTTGCCCCATCTTACCTGGCGGCTGCTGCTGCCCAACGGCCTCGATCCACTTCACAAAATCCTCCTTCGGGATCTTCTCGGAGTCGACCAAAGCCTGGATTTTGGCCGCATCCATCTCCGATTTGACCCACTGGGAAGCGGCTCTGGCCATTTCTCCCAGAAAAAGAAGGTCGAGATTTGGGAAGATTGGGGAAGAGGGCTCGATTTGGTTGGCGACGGAGAACTCGAAAGTATGAACAGCAAAGAACAATTTGGGGGAAGGTAAAAGACCTTATGCTCACCCGCGGTGAATATTTATAACCGCTCGCCTGAAGATGAAGAGACATGGCTACTCAACAGTTGCCGATGCCTTGGGAACGACTCCAACAGACAGATCTGTAAGAGCCGATTCGCATTCTTTAATTTGTCTGCTCGAGGAAGCCGAGTCAGTTTTCACACCTCAAGCGAAATTACCTTCTTGACCAAGTCTTTTCTGGTCAAACGCAACAGACAATCGGAAAGACTTTACTTCTGACCTTAGCACTGCGACGACTTGGTAATCGTAAGATCTTCTACGATTACCTTGCAAGTCGTAAGATTATCTTACAACCTTCTTGACCAAGTTATTTTCTGGTCAAATGAAACACCAGTCGAAGAGTCTTTCCTTCGACCATCTTTCTCTGACCACCTCTTGGTCGTAAGACCATCTGACTCCTTTTCCAAGCAAGTTACTTTTCGCTTAAGTGGGGGCGGATAGCGAGGATATAACAATCCTTATTTTATTATATATCTGTAATTCATATTATAGGTATTAATGACGTCATATAACTCTTGTGTATACCCCTTAATATTCTTAAGGGAGAAGCTAGAGGTCGTAAGTCCTCCTACGACCACCCTGTAGTCGTGGGTCTTCCTGCGACTACCCCATAGTCGTAAGCCCTCCTACGACTATCCCATAATCATAAGCTCTACTATGATTGGTCCGTGGTTGTAGGCTCTCCTACGACCACCAACTGGTCGTAAGCCTTTCTACAACCAGTCCTCGGTCGACAAGACTCACAAACATGTGGACCTAGTCGATAAAGGAACATCACGTACCGTATCCCATGATATGAGTAATCAATTATGCTATTATTCCCCGGAATAACAGCACGACTTAACCCCGTGTTATGATGGTAATTGCCTGGCGACGTGGGGACATTAAAACCCCCACAATAACTCCCGGAAACAGCTCCACAATCTGGCGCATTAAGGTGACTTTTATTCCGAAGATCCAATGGTGCACTCCGGGGATGATATAAAAGGCAAGGATCAACAGGGCAAAGGGGACGGGACACAAAACATTAGACGGGTAACAGAAGATTAGAAGCACGATACTCTAGTCTTTGATCCCACTTTGTAATCCAGCATACTCAATATATACACATAGGAGTAGGGTTGTTATTCTCCTAGGAGAAGGCCCGAACCTGTATAAAAATCCCCGTGTCTCTATCTCTGTGTGATTTCGAGCCTAGAGGAACCCCCGAATCAAACAATCTTTACGTAAGTTCGGTTCTAAAACACCGACAGTTCCATTTTGGAACAGTCTGTGATAACTATCACTGACGTTTCCATAATAGAAACGTCTGTGATAAGTCTCTTTATTAGTAGGAGCCCGACCGCTAGAGTTTCCGTCCGCCCTAACTCGTCACTTCCCAACGCACTTACTCTCGTACGTGACGCCGCCACCCAATCCAATGCGCCGCTACAACTACGGTGACGCCGCCACCCAATCCACTACGCTGCCACCTGCACCTGCTGCCTGCCCGCGTCCATGGCTTGGTTCTCTTGCTCGACCTCCTGCGCTCGGGCCCTGGCCCTTCTGGCTTTGCTTTCCCCATCCTCCCTCTATTCTCCTCTCTGTTAGCTTAATGTCTTTTGTTGAGTTTGATTTTTATGCTTGAGCCTTATGTTATGTCCTAATGTTTGTGTGATTTATGCACGGTGAAGGAGATGGATGAGGGTTGTGCTGGTGGTGGGGTCGCTGCCGTGGTTGCGCTGTACTAAGGTATCACCCTACCTTACTCCCTCTCTGTCTCTACACACCTTGCTCTGTGATGAAAATGGCTAGTGCTCTACGATGGATGCCGAGGGCTACTACTGGTGTGGTGGGTTTGGATATCTTTGGTCTTGCTGTTGAACTGCTCATTGATGTTAATAGTCTTATACTGAAGTTGAATTGATAAATAGTTCATATTAATAGTCCCCTTGCTCTGTGATGTAATGATTTTAATAGTCTTCTGAAATTGAATTGATAATTAGTTCATATTAATAGTCCCTTGCTCTGTGATGTGGCGAGGGCTATTGGTGTATGCGATACATGCATCTTGTTTTGTTCATCTTTGTGGGTTCAGATTGACAAAAATGAATGGGGCAAAATGGTGGGTTTGGTTAATGCTCTTTGATGGAGTATCTTGAGGTGTCGCTACCAGGGTAGAACACCCCGGGACCTCTGCATGTGCACTGTGGGCCGATCCATGATCGATGGTCGGGTCGCAAGAGTTTCAACAACGATGTCTTCACAGTCATACAACAAACTATAGAAGAAGCAGACAAAACAACAATAATAACAAAAGACCTTATGGTCAAGCTTTGAAGCAGGCGCCACGCAGGCCACAACAATGAGCAAAAAAGCGACGCAGGAGCCACACGACCGCCCACGAACAATCAGTAGAGGACGACCTAGCACGCCTGGTCTTCGAAGACCTCCTCTTCCCTGAGCTCAGAGCTCCTTGAGACGTCTTCTTCAACTGCTGATCAACCAGAGGGCACAAAGCCGTGAGTACTTTGAATGTACTCAGCAAGCCGTAGGGAAATATATGCAATTATTATTCATGCAAGGCTTGACAAGGAGGTCTTTATGGTTACTTTGCAGAAAGCAATATTGACTTAAAATACAGTAAGTAGATTGCAAGGCACAAGTTGAAAGATTAATACATAAGTAAACAAGTTTTCTTTGAAAATAGCACAGGACCACTCTGGTCACTACCTAGACCACCCATGACCACCCAGGTCACGGTATAGACCACTCACGACCACCTTGGTCATGAGCCAGACCACTCAACAAGTTTTGAGAAAATCTACCCCTTGCGTGAAATCACCAGGCATGTCCAAAACTAGGGACACAGCTATTCGAATAGATTTACATTCCGTAGAGGTTGTACAACTTTACCCACAAGACACGAATTCTCTAGTTTGTTTGGCATCCATCAATACCACTGCTCACTACCTTTGGTAAGCAGTCTAGAGCATGTGACAAGACCTTTACAAAGCTCTGTTTTGGCTTGGTTCTGCCCGCTAAGGTTTCGCCATGCTGGGCCCCCTCTCACGCCGTGTGATTCCATCCGGTACTTGGGGATCACGCCACCATGACAGAACTAGACCAAAACTTCTGCTAATTAGTCGGCCAAGTCCACCCCATCCTGGACATGTGGTTACACGATATGGCCTGGATCAATGGCTTACAAGGTTAAGTCCTTAGTTGTTGCTCGGGCAAGACCTCCTCATCCCAGTGTGCTTCAAGCACCCCCTTTACTACACGATCACTCGCCTGAGCGAAAATATTTTGGGTTCAACCCGGCCAATGACCACCCTAGCCATGGCATAACAAGTTTTAACAACAGTGGCTGTGCCGCAATTCCATATATCATTAAGTCAAGTTCAACCTTATTGAATCATGTGATCGGGAGACAACGCATAACTAAGCAGGTCTAAGCAATATACGCACCCATGTTGGTTATCACAATACGAATGTCCAACTAAAATTACCCACTTATGGTGTCCAAAGGTACATGTCAACATGACGAATACAAGTATTCAAGGAGTCATAATGTCATGTAGGTGTTTGTAACTAATTCCCAAACCATTTTTATACAAATAGCTATGCATGTTGATATAAAACAAAGTAGTTTTGCAAACTGGGTTCGATATGATCAAAGGTCTATGACTTGCCTTGGTTGAAGAGCTGCAATTCTTCGGTGGAGGTCGCTGGGTCTAAGAGCTCTTCCGAGAAGCCGAAATCTACACAAGTGAAAAAGAGCCGAATAAACACAACGAATTCAAATAAAACCCAAAAACGGCCAAACCAAGAACCAAAAGAAAAACGCTGAAATAGAAGAATAAGGAACGAAAGAGGTCCAACTGAGAGAGTGGTCGAAGGAGGTCACTACAACACAACATCCATGTAGAGACGTCCAATCTATAGGCTAGAGACGTGTTATTTCATCTCTAGAGGACCGTAGAGCCGTTTTTATAAAGCGTCCTTGGAGCGTCTCCCCACGGATCGTGTCAAGAACCGAGAGGCGCTTGTAAAATATGTGTACATGATATAAGGCGCTTACGAGAGGCGTTAAAATTCATGTCTATGTATGTAGAGACGTTTTAGTAGATACACTTACATAACGTCTTTACTCATATAGACACATCCGATTTGCGTGCCAACAAACTTAGAGACACTTTTACAAATTTATTCAATTTATGTGCGCACAATTTATACACATTTTGCAGAGACGTTATATACGTCTCTAGGTACACAAAAGCATCTTTTGGGCATCTTACTGTGAAAAAAATCATTTCGAATTTAATTGGATTATTTCGAATTTGATTCGTGCATTTTGCTACAAACGGAAACATATATCGTCATATGAAGACATTATTCCACCTCATCCAAAAAAAACTAGAAAACAATAGAGCACATGTCTTCACATGGAAGCATCATATTCTCACAATCAGCAAACTAAGAAAACTATAGAGCAGGCATGCACTTCATAGCAACAACAAATATTTGAATTTACAGCAAGTGGAGTTCACAACTGAATCAAACATCCATATAAAACAAGTACAGATACATCAGGAAAAGATCCTATGGATTGACACAAATTTTTTCTAAATACTTGGAATCTATCTATAAGCAGTTGATGGGCCTTCCATGTAGGCAATTTGGCATGAATGATCACTATTTAGTATTCTTTGTTGGATTCGATTGCTAGGAGGGCTTCTTGCCGATGTACCCAACGCTGGCAATGAGGAAAGCAAGGCCTTGAAGGAAGAGGTAGATGAAGTATCCCTTCTTTGAGTAGAGTAGATCATAGCATCCAGATAGCATTATGCAGGCTCCAACAAGAAGTTCTGAAAGGTGGCATCTGGAAGTGAGAGGCACAAGGACTCAAATTTTGCAAACTGTCATGTCAGCTTAATTTGGGAGTTCAGCGAACACATCTTACCTGTTACCAGACTTACAGGAAGGTAAAAGGGGTAGTAGGATGTCTTGTACTTAACAATGGTAACTGCATGGCAAAAGAAAAGGAAATTAACATAAGCTAATTATTGAACTACTCAGATCAATCACTTACCCTTCAATACTATATTTTGCAAGATAATCTGGTCCAGAATGGGTGACAATAAGATCAAGCATCTGCCCTAGAGAAGTCTGCAAAGCAATGTCTTAGGATCATGTATCTAGCTAATTCAATAAACTGAACTTTGCATCAACATACTGCCATACGTGTATCTTAAAACTTTCAAGTTAACCATGGAACAACATAATTTAAAGCACATGGAAAAGGTCCACAACACACAGTTACATGCTTCCACTGCTTCTGCAAGGTAGTAAAAGCTCGATATATAGGTCATGTTTGTTTTGGCTTTGGCTTCGGCTTTTTAGTCGGAAAAGCCAGAAGCCGAAACAAACGGGTTGGCTTTTCGAAGCGGCTTTCTCGGAAGCTACTTTCTACGTACACGTTATAAAGCTCAAAGCCAAAAGCCACTGATGATCAGCTTCCGCGGCTTCGCACCACCCCTCTTCCGCATTTGCCCCTCGACTTGCTGGTTATTTACCCGCTTTTTGCCATTCCACAAAACCAACACCCCCCACCCAAGACAGCGCGCGTCTCCCTCCCCCCTTCGCCGCGCCTCCTCCTCCTCCCCATAAGCCTCCTTCTCCTCCCCCCCCGCCCAAGATGCCTCCTCCTCCTTGGCCAGCCACCACCTCCTGCCCCTGGCGCCCTCCTCCTCCTCCCCCCAGTGCCCTCCTCCCCGCCGGTCTCACCCGGATCCAGATCCAAATCTGGATCTGGACCTCCCCTGCGCCGCCTCCTCCACCTCCCTCCTCCGCGCCGCCTCCTCCTCGGGCTCCCTCCCCCGGCGCCAGCTCCACCTCCCTCCTCCAGACACACACAGACGTGCACACACGCAGAGGCCGAGAACTTCAGGCCCCCATTTCGATTCATTCTGCCATGGAGAAGGCGCTCGTGGAGCGGTTCGAGGCAGCGGTGGCGCACCTCGAGGCCTCGGTGACATCCCGGTGGCGTCGGATCCGGCGATCGTGGCCTACGACGAGTTCGTCACCGGCGCCATCGGTCGCCTCACTGCCGCAGCCGAGAAGATCGGCGGCAAGGGGCTCGACGCCACCAAGGTCCTCGTCGAGGCCTTCACCGTTGCCAAGGACCTCCTCGTCCGGGCCAAGCAGTTCTAGGTATGGGACGTGCTTCTCTCCAGCCTCAATCTGTTTAGTTTTGGGTGTTCCTAGCGCTTAGATCTCCGGGTGCCTTGTTTGGTTTGGGCCAATCCGGTGCGTGTCTGGGGGTGGAATTGCGCGGGAATGGCTGATCGAGCTGAGAGATTTGGAGGCACGTTTAGGGAATTTCGGATTTTGTCGATCGAAACGTATGATGCTGAGGTCATTCTGTTGGAGCGATTTCTCTAGGCAATAATTTATTGTAGGGTGATGTGCGTACAGGTCTATTGATAATATATGCAAAGAAGTTACTACAGGCATTGAGGGATCTGAAGAATGCAATGCATATTCTTACATCAGTAAGCAACCGTTGTTTTTTGTGTTGCTGAAACCTGCATCGATGGCTGATGTGCAGGAGTTCTTTAAGCCTCTCAACGATGTTATTGCAAAAGCGATTGCAATGACCGAAGGAAGGAACTAGTGTTTTTTTGTTTTTTGATTTTTGAATGGAACAATAGCAAGTCCATTTCATGGTGGTGCACTCCTGTATTCCTTATTGTTCTCAGACATTCAAATTAAGCCAACAACACAAAATTTGCACCCCCAATGTTCTTAAAAAAAATCTGAGCACTTCATGTATGCGTCCTTAATAGCATTATTGAAATGAAATTCTCATGCACCTTAGGTGATGGATATTGAGGAGATGGCATGGGCCCCAAGATATGGTTGGAAAGGGATTATTGATGCTTCTGTTATATCAAGGATAAATTCATGCAATGGTGGTTCATACAATAGAATATTGCCACTCGAGTTCAAAACTGGTAAAGGAACTAGTGGTCGGTAAGCATACATTCCTTGATGGTGGATGCCCTTCATGAGAGTTTTATCTATTTGCAGACAGCTACGAAACACTCTGCCCAGGTGATATTGTACACGCTATTGTTGATAGAGGGGTATGATCCATTTCTTCCAATTCATTATCCTGTCATCCTTGGTTGTTCAGCAGTCTTTCCATTAATCCCTTACCATGTCTTTTTCAGATACTTGAATAAGGATATTGACAATCTGTACATGATCTGAGTGCATCAATCTGTACATGAGTATTGCTGAAGAAACCACTAGAAAAAAACTTACTGAGTATTGCTATGAATTGTTACTTCTTTATTTTTTGGGGGTATGTGTGAGGGTGGGGGTGCCTAACACTGCCGATGCCAGTCCCAAGCCCGGAAAAAAGTGGAGGGGGCATGAATTGTCACTTATTGTAATAATTATTTATGTAATCATTGTTTGTAATAATTATTTGTTGTAATAAATGTTTATTGTAATAATTGTCGTTAAATACGTTAATTGTGGTTTATTGTGTTGTTTACGGTATATTGTCGTTAATCGCGGTCAATATCGGTAGCTCTCATCAATTGCGTTAAATATCGTTAAATGTCGTTAAATATTGTTAAATATCGCTAAATGCTGTTAAATATCGTTAAATGCCATTAAATATCGTTAAATGTCGTCAAATATCGTTAAATCTTGTTAATTGCGTTAAACGGGATCAAACAAGTCATTTTTCATATCGTGGGTATTCGGACATTTCACATCTCGGAAGCTCGCAACGGCCTACCTAAAAGCCGAATGACCAAACACCAAATCGAAAAAGCCTTGCTCAAATTTCATTACCGGAAAAGCCTCAAGAAGACGACTAGAAGCCTTTTCATAAAAGCACAGCCGAAACAAACAGGGCCATAAAGCCGTGAGCTTCACTTTCAGAGTTGTCTATGTGTATCAGACTATCTTTCAGTATCACACATGACCTCTTTGAAGTTTACCAAATAAAATGTTGGACTCTTGTGAATATACTTGAAATGCAAAAACATTACTGATAACACAACTTTCTAAATGATATCATGCCCAAGTAAAATAAATCATGCGAATCTATGGTCTAAAATGGGGAATGCGATATAATAGCAGGAGTGTTTTTTTTAGAAAAAAAATAAAAAAATAAAAAAACGAAAAAACTTGAGCTCGGCTATAGCTTATAATAGTCCAACACCATTTGCAAGCTAAAGTCTGAGAAAATGAATCAAAGTTTTATGTTCAGCAAGTCCAAGTAGGGTTAGCAAAAAGCTTTAAGACAAAGATTATGCACAAAACAAACATGTTATTAGTTTTTTCGCACTCATGACTTAATGAAATTGCACCATCAGAAAACTTGCTTGTTGTGTTAGAGTAGCAGCAGTTTGAGCTCCAACTTCAATAGGTTGTGTAACAACATGCAAGAAAGGATTCCTGTAAAATTTGTAGTGAAAGAGGGCTAAAAAAAGAAAGAAAGAAAGTGAGTCAGCAAAACACCATTTTTCAAACGCTTAAGAGCTTGGTCTGTTTGGTCCATTTATTTCCTTCCAGCATCAATGAGTTGTTGATTTGACATTTCTGCAAAATTACCGAGGTAATTCGATGAGAATGTATACCTTCAAGTAGCAAATTTATAATATAACAAAATAATGATACTTCCTCCGTTTTGAAATAGATGCCATTTTAAAATGCATGCAGTCAACATTTTAAAATTTTAACCATTAATTTCTAGAAAAATATTTAGATTTGTCACAAGAAAACTATATGAGTAGATTTTTCTTCAAAAGTACTTCACCATCATTATATTTTTTATACTTTTGGTAATATATAGTTAGAAAAAGTAATGGTTGAAGGTGTGTATCGGAGACCGTGTCGATTTCCAAAATGACAAGTAAAAAGAACGGAGGTAGTAATTAATATTTCACCTGATGCCATTTGAACGTTGTCCTCAGCCACCTGATCATTACCGGTATCGAATAGTTCAATCCTCTTATTACCAAGGCTACTTTGGTACCTGCAACACCATGAAAGTCACAAAGCATATCTATTAGCATGAAGTGAATTACAACGCAACAGAAAACATTGCAGAAAATGTAAATCTGCAAATGAGACATTGAGTTTGTGCATACGTTTTCCTCAAGGTGACATAGGAATTCAACTCTTTGATCTGTCACAACACATAAGAAACAAATTATACTGGTGTAGAAAATGACATATAGCAGAGACAACAGTGAAACACACTACTAACCATGAACTGTTTCTTGTCATTTAGCTACTTGTTGACCTCAACAGGGTTCTTTTTCTCCTCATCTTTGAGGATACGATCAAATTCTTTGATTAAGTTGCAAAAAACCACAGCATATTTTCATGAATTTAACACATCAGATAAGAACTCGGTGCTATATTCTCCAGGTAAAGGCGTTTGAAAAATTCACAGTGTAAGATGCAAAATATCTGAATTTCCCTATTCAAGTTAGGAGTAGCAATGGCACATAGGTGGAAAAGCTAAACCCTAACTCCCTGAGTCACACATGAGTTTTGCATCATCAGAGCACATAACAGTGTTAAGCCAGACCTACCACTTACACTCCCTCGTATTTGCAGTGAGATATTTGTAACATCCCAAATATGGGTGTGTGTTTTAAATGTAACCAAACTAGGGTTTGTGTTTCAAATGTAACCAAATCTAGGTGTGTGTTTCAAATGTAATTAGATGAGTAGAAATTAAAACTTTTCTCACATCTTGAAACTCTTGAACTTTTCTATAATTCTTGTCAAGAGTTGTGGAATTCAAAAACCTAAACCTCCTGTTGACTAAAGTCAAACCCTTATTCAACTTTGTCAAGAATCTGGTATTCAACCTTTGGAAATATTTTTCCTTGGTTCTAGGGATGATGTGTGACCCCTCTGAAAAATTTCATAATTTTTAGAAATTATTTGATAATTTTTGGAGCCAAGTCAAACCAATTTGTCAATTGGTCAAACCCTAGAACATAACCTTGCAGAATTTTTGGAGAAAACTGTTGTGCATAAAAACCTCTAAAAATTTTATACAAGGTTAATCTTGGAGTGACGAACCTCCAGTCAAAATTTTAGAATTTTTGAAGTTAGTTTGCTGCCTCTAAAAATTCTTCCAAACTCAGGCTTCAAATTTAAACTCAAATCTGGTTTTCACTGTTCCTCGGGTGCGGACCCGAGCCTGGCTCGAGCCACTTGACTCGGTCAAGTCAACTAGCTGCACCCGGTGCGGGCGCGTTGGCGCGATCACTGTGGACCGTTGGATCGTCATCGCGTGGTCCACATTGGCGCGGGGCTGTGCCGATTCGATCGCGTGGGAGCCGCACGATCAAAATCCAACGGCAGGCCGTTGTCGCCTTCCTCGCGCTCGGGCGAGCGCCGCAGCAGAGCCAGCGCCATGGCTTGCGCAGGGCGTGGGTAGCGTTGGGTCACCTCCGCGTCCTTGCAATGGGTCTTTGCTGCAAGCATTAAATGCACAACGTGCCACCGCCCCCGAAGTCTCCTTCCTCTGCTCCTCACCTGCTCCCATCGCGCTCGGCGTCCCCTTGGCAACGGGCTTGACCGTGGAGCTGCCCTAGCTCCCTCCTTTGCTCCCTAGGCTACTTAAGCCCTCAGCTCTCTTCCTTGGGTTCCTTTAAACACCCCGCAGCTCTAGCACGCTCGCTCGTTGCTTACTGGAGCTCAAGTCGTCCAAAACTCCCTCGGCCGCCATTGCTGGACCTCGGGCTCTTGGTGAAGACAGGGTTCCAGTGGTTCTCCTTCAGATCTTATCGCGTCATCTCAAGCCACTCACCCTCTTAAGCAAGATCCCTAACCTAATTTGGTTTGGCCTTCACAGGGAAAGTCTAATTTGGGGATTTGATCGTATCGGCCGAAAAGCTCCCCCTTCTTCCGCAAGTCTGGTAAGGACCTTCTCCTTTCAATTCCTTGCTCTGGGAGCATCTCTAAGCTGTGTTGAGTCTATCCTGATGATGCGGCTTTGCTCTCTATGCTTAGGCTGCCTTGTCCCCGTTTTCATCCTCGGCGCCGGCAAGGCTCTCCACCGACAAAGCTTCTCTAGCCACCTTCAAACCTCCTCCGTCCTCAGGTAGCTTCTAATTAACCCCTAGAAGCTATGGCACCCGCTCAATTGAACTGTGGCGGAGCTTTTGTTCGCTGTCCATTTTGGCCGTGTTGGTCACCTCCGCTCTCCTCCAGCTCGTCGGCGTTCTAGATCGCCGCCGCCATCGAGAAAGCCACCAATGGGTGCACAACGCTAATGCCAACCTCAGACCGCTCTCAGTTTGCGCCGCCGTGCCCTGGGTCGCCGGCGGCGAGCAAATCTTTGCCGTCGGGCGTTTTATCGGACGCGTAACACTGTGCTGGAGTCATTAGGACAAAGATTCGATTATTAATGGCTAATCATCGTGTTAATCATTAGTTAGTAATTAATGTGCCCTAAACCGACACTCTCAGTTGTTGGCAAGTGGGCCCAGCCTCCTTAAACCGTCGTTGTGCGTGCGCAGCGCTGGGATTCGCGTGAGCCGTCCATTTTTGGATCAACGGCTGAGATCCCGCGGGGTCTGTGCGTATGCGGATGTTGCATTGATTGTGAGCCGTCCATCTCGTGATCAACGGTCCACCTTCGCTGAAGTTTTCGCGCGCGTGAGTTCAAACGCGCCGCGCGCGATTCAATCTGGACCGTCGGATGCTGCATCGACGATCCGCATTGGTTAAACCCACGCGGGCGCGAGCGCGGTGCCCCGTTCAACTTGGGCCGTGTGATGCAAGATCAACAGCCCACAAATTTCCACATCGATTCAAATTAGGAATTTCCCGAGGGAATTAATTGTGAACTGAAAAAGGTAATAAACTTCGAAAATGCATAACTATTTCATTTTAAATCCAATTGAGTTGATTCAAATTTTGTTAGCTCTATTTTGAACTCAGCTTTAATATAAAAATGGTTGGAAGCTTAGTTCGGCTCCAGAAAATGGATTTGAAAATTGGTTTAGAAATAGACTTTAAATGTTGCTCTAAAAATTACATTTAACTTGTAAATTGCATAAGTAATTCTCTATAGATCCTTTTTGAGTGAATCAAATTTTTTTGGCTTCCTCTATTAGTTCACTAAAAGTTAGAACAGGTTTTAGTCATGTCACTATTTTCAAAATCTTTGTGGGTGCATTTTATTTGTGCTCTTGTGTATGTCTTGGAAAAATCATAGAAAATGCATACTAGCTCCAAATGAGGTGAACTCAGTTGTGTTATTCATCTCATGAGGTGCTTTACTTACCATAAAAATCCCAGGTCCAGCACCTCTTTGGAAAATTGTGGTAGGGAATTTAATTCGGATGAACAGTAACCGATTTGAATTTTCCAGCAATTTCCAAGCTGAGCAGATTTGTTTTGGCCATAACTTTTGCATTGAGAATCCAAATCAATTGGTTCTTATTGATAAATTCCTTAAAAATTATGCTCTTGCTGCTGTAAAAATTTCAGAGCATTTGGAGAAATTGTTCTGTTGAGTCCTTTCGGTTTTCTTCGTTCTTATTGGTTCTTTTCACTTTTTCGTTAGGTGCCGACGAGTGCGTTGATCCCGTGAGTGATCCTCTACAGCTTAGTGAGCAAATCCAGCAAGGCAAGTAGTTTGATCATGTTTAATCCTATTACTTTCAAAGTCTAATATATGGTTTGCAAAGTGTATGTATGCATGCTCTATTTTGTTGTTAAATTATTGTCGATTAGTTGATCCTATAGATGCATACTCTGTAGGTAAATGTTCAATCTCTACTACTAAGCCTAGGACTATCTTGCTGTGATTTAGAGTTCGTTAGATGGGCTCTTGTCACTTAGTAGATTACGTGTTGGTATTGCTTAGAAATGCTTAGCTTACGGTAGAATTGGGCGGTTATCGACTTAGTCGATAACTTTGATCACACAAAAACTATTATTCCATTATGTCCAGCACTTGTGCTTTGTTACTTTGTAAAGAAATAAAATTGAAAACAAAACTATTATTGACTTGGGCACAATGGATGTTGGTGCAATCTCATGGTGTGTGGAATGGTGCCTAAGTCCCCAAGGACCGAATTACTTGCGCCATTGATCCAAGCACTTTTGTGTGCTAACCACACGAGGGGGATATGGAACCTCTCTTGACTTAGTACTTTGGTGTGCGTTAATTCCGGGTCGCATGGTGGATGTGTGTGTTGTGTTGAAAACTAAACTTTGTGTTGTGTGTGTTTTTGGGCGAATAGTGGTGGAGCATCATCCACTACAAGGAGCATCATCCTTTTCTAAGGGTGATGAGCATTGGTCCTTTGTCTAAAGGTTCAATGACTCCGCATCAACGTATGGGTGTCTATCTATATGGGCGACTCGTAGTTAATGCATTCTATTGGAAAGTGTCATGTAAGACTAACCGAGCCGGCATACCAAAGGAAGTGTGCTAAATAGCTTGGCAAAAAAGGTGGTCTCATGTGTGGATACATTGGTACACCCCTACAGGGTTAAATCTATTCGAATAGTCTCGTCCTAGGTTATGGACAAGCTTGGTTATTTCCCACAAGAATTAGACTACAACCTTTAATTAAAACTTGATGTGGGCGGTATGAATGGGTAATTCATGCTATTGTTGTGGTGACTATTGGGTTAGTCACTTCCAGGATTGTTGTTGTCATCTATCTATTGTTATTATGTTGTTGTCTCGCTGTTATTTGCAAATTAAAAATGAATTGTAAAACTGCTTTGAATCTATTTAATTATTGCAAATGAAAACTTGCTTTATGCTGAAAACAACCTACAGCCTCCACTTAAATAAGCTTGCATGTAGCATATGTATAGGTCTGTTACACTACACGTAAGTCTTGTGAGTACATTTTTGTACTCATTTGCTTTGCTTAATTAATTTGTTGCAGAGGAGGTTGATCCCCCGGGGTTTCACTTCTGTGAGATGTGCGGTGGATTCGACAACTAGGTTGGCGGCCCGGTTGGTTGCCTTGTGGGTTAAAGGCACACTAATTGGCTTTTGTTTATCGCCATCTTATGGCTTTTGCTTCCGCTGTTTATTATCTCTCTTAGTGTATTTGGCCGATCGGCCCCTTTTGTAATAACTCTCTATTATGTATGCCTTTTGTTTAATCTAGTTCGTGTTTTGGTTCTATGTCTTGTATGGAATTGATGCATGATTTTGTAAAGGGGTGTGTATACTGCATTTTTGGGAAGTATACATATCTCGAAGACACGGGTTATTTTGTTTGTGATGCTAGGGTCAATGGAAGACTAAGCATTATAAGCCGAATAAGCCAGGGTCCGCACAATATTCCAACTGCTTGGACTGCCTGTTTGAGTCCTTGATCTTGTCCATCTTCAGGAACCCATTTCTGCAGCAAACAACTTGCTATCAGGATGAACCAATAGGGAAGCTGCTAGCAACAATTTGAGCATGGGTTGGCAAAATTTGATGCCAGGATAACGTTGCAAAGAAGTTCCCTGGTTCACTTCGTTCAACAATTAACCATTGGAGCATGTTAGACCATGCGGCCTTGTCACGGTTTTTGCTGATGAATAATTGACTTGAATAATTGATTTTTGGTTGCTTGGAATTTGCGGTTGTGGATGTTTCGGTTGTTCCTTTTGGGTGGTTGGTTTAATGTCTTCCAAGACCTCCCCAGAGGTCTTTACGACCACCCTAGAGCTTTTGCACGTCCATCACAGCAGGTTTTCGAGGTCTTCCTTGGGTGGACTCGCGTGGACTCATCCGGGCCATTCAGGACCTCCCCCAGCATAAATCTGGTTCATCCAGGACCTCCTCCTGGAGAACCAACGTGCATCAATCGCGTCAGTCCAAGACCTCTCCAGGAGAACTAATGTGCATCCATCATAACCATCCAGAAGAACTAATGCGTATCAATCGCGTCAGTCCAGGACCTCTCCAGGAGAACTAACACGCATCAATCGCGTCCGTCCAGGACCTCTCCAGGAGAACCAACGCGCATCAATCGTGTCCGTCCAGGAACACTCAAGAAGAACCAACGTGCATCAATCTGGACCGTCCAGGACCTCCCCAGGATCAATCTGATCCATTCAGGTCTTTTCCCAAGGAGCGCCAACACGCGTCAATCGCAACCGCCCAGGACCTCCCCAGGATCAATCGCATCCATCCAGGACTTTCCTCAAAAGAACTAACGCGCTCTATTCGCGGCCGTCAAGGACATCCCCAGGATCAATCTTGTCCACTCAAGACCTCCTTAGGAGAATCAACATGGATCTATCTGGACCGTTCAGGATCTCCTCAAGCGCACCAACGTGGCTCAATCTGGACCACCCAAGACCTCCCCCTGGAGCTATCTGGATCGTCTAGGACCTCTCCCCGGTGAGGAGGTCTTTTGAGTACTGTAGCTTCGAGCACTGTAGCAAGGAGGTCTTTCAGTTACTATTCATCACGAGCACTGTAGCAAGGAGGTCTCCAGAGTTACTGTAGCGAGGAGGTCTTTCGAGGTACTGTAGCAAGGAGGTGGTCTTTGCAAAAGGACGTCCCTGGAGATTTACAAAGACAAACCTGGAGATTTACGAAGACGACCCTGGAGATTTACAAAGATGTCCCTGGATATTTTCAAAGACGACCCAAGAGGTCTTTGAGGAGGTCTTCTAGGACCTCCCAAGATGTTTTTCAGGAGGTCTTTCAGGACCTCCCAGGACGTCTTCGTAGGACCTCCCAGGACGTCTTTCAGGATGTTTTCCAGGACCACTCATGAGGTCTTTCAGGACCTCTCAGGAGGTCTTTTATGAGGTCTTGCAAGACCACCCGGAGGTCTTCTCAGGACCACCCGGAGCTCTCCATAAGACCACCCTATTCATTCCAAATACTGTATGCTAAGTGCTATGTTGCTGTGTGTGGTCGTAGACTTGGTGGAAGTGGTTGTAGACGTCGTGGACGTCTTGGAGGTGGTCGTAAACTACTGGAACTGATCGTAGATGTCTTGGACGTCTTGGAGGTGGTCGTAGACCTACTGGAAGTGATCGCGGATTTTGTTGAGGTGGTCGTAGACTTCAAGGTTAATCTGGTTAGTGTTTATTGATGGTTGAAAGTATGATATGCGTGTGTGTGTGTGAACTAATATTGGTCAAGTTAGAATACTTGTGCCGGGAATATATTTTTTGGTCTTTGCATGTGCAGGTTGAGCGTGAAGACGATCATGGTCGATGACAAGGAGGACCCGGACTAGGATGGGGAAATCTGAGGTCTAGGAGGTCAAGGATGTCACAAGGTGATCGGGCTTGCGCTGGAGCATGTGGAGATCAAAGGTGGTTGCTGATGCATGGAGAAGCTTCAGGAGGTGGAGTCTAGAAGGTTTACGACGTGTGATGAGATATGGAAAGTGTTCAAATATCTAGAAGGTTTAGAGATATTGGAAAACCCGTGTTTGAAAGGGTTTCGGGTCCCTTGGAACTCGGATGAGTTAAGTTGTGGTGTCCGTATTGTTGAGGACACAGATTGGTCTCTGCCTATAAAAGAAGGCAGAAGGGAAGTGTTTTCTGGTGGCTTTTACGGGGGCTTTTGTTACGTAGCTTTTGAGGTAGAGCTATAGAGGTCTTTCGGTTGAAAGCTTTGAGGGGTGCTTGTTGAGCACTTTGTAGACACAGAACACTATTGAGAAATAAGGATCAGATCTATTCGACATCGTCTCAAGGTTGTTTGTGTTCAACTGTGTGTAAGAGGTCTTCTCAGAAGAGATCCTAGAGAAGGTCCTGAAGAGGTCCTCGGAGAGGTCTTCGAAGAGGTCTTAGAGGAAATACTTAAGAGGTCCTCGAAGAGGTTCTCGAGGAGGTTGTGAGAAGGCTAGCGCACGGGAGAAAGGTTCAAATTGTGAGGAAGAAATCGGTACAATCATTCACCCCCGCCCTCTGATTGTGCTATACGATCCTACAAGTGGTATCAGAGCAAGGTTGCTATGGTGTCAGAGAGGTATGTGAATCGACCTCCCATGCTAGAGGGTACTGATTTTGCTTTTTGGAAGTTTCGTATGCAAGCTTACATTGAGGCTCAAGGTAATGATGTTTGGAATAAGGTGTCTAGACCTTATGAGGTTCCTATTACTGTTACAAATCTGAATAAACCAGATGTTGATCTAAATGCTCAAGCTCGTAACTTGTTATTTCAAGGAATTTCTTGCAAAGAATTTGATCGTGTAGCTCACATTAATTCTGCTCATTTAATATGGAAGACTCTTTGTGATTATCATGAAGGAACTACTAAAATCAAGAAAGTGCGAAAAAAATCTTTATCAAAAAGAGTATTCCGATTTTGCTATGAAATCTGGTGAATCTATTGATGATCTTTTTGCTCGCTTTGAGAAGATACTGAGTAGTTTGCGCGGAGTAGATGTTATTCCTACTGATGAAGACAATGCATCCAAAATTTTGAGATCTTTAGGTACTGAGTGGTTGATGGTTGTCACAATAATCAATCAAACTATTGATCTAGATACTTTAACCATGGATGATCTTTACTCTAGATTGAAAACTTATGAGATGGAAGCTTTGCCATCTAAGATTGATAAATCTTCACCTTTAGCTCTTGTGACTAACCCCATGCAGGCTACTTCCTCGAGCTCTTTTCTTGTATCCATGTTGTCTTCTTTTTCAGAGGAACAGTTCGAACTACTTCCTGAAGAAGATTTGGTCTTGATCTCCTCACGGTCATACAAGGCACTCAACAATATGAGGATGAAAAAGCGAGGAGGTTTCTCAAGCTCGATCAAGTGCTATGAATGTGGTGAGCCAGGTCACATCAGGGCTGAATGTCCTAAGCTCAAAGGGAAGGTGATCAGAGAAGAAAAGAACTACCGTGGGAGGTCATCCAAGAACAATAACACTAAGGGTGGAAATTTTTGTCGAAAATTTGCTGAAAAGGTTCTTTTGGCAATTGAGCAACTTGGCTTGAGCGATGTGGAATATGAAAGCTGCGACGACGACAACCACGACAATAATGATCCTAAAGATAAGAAGAATGACAACGATGACTTCATAGGGATGTGCTTTATGGCAAGAAACAACGACAACAACAAAGATGAAAGTGATCCCGATGAGGTAAGACCATCCTATGATGAACTCGAAGATGGTTTGATTAAACTTGCTATTGAATTAAAAAGGACTAAAAAGAAACTGAAAGAAAATAATGGTCTTATTGAAAGCTTAACTTCTGAAATTGAAAAGCTCAAGTTCAGTGCACCCACTAGTGTAGAGTCAAGTATGTTAAATGCCCAAACTAAAACTTGCTCTAATTGTGGATTGCTAGAAGCTAGACTTAATTCATCTCAAGAAACAATTCAACAGATGCTTTATCATGAGATAGCTTCTTACTCTAATTGTCCTAAACTCACAATAGAAATTGAAGCTTTGACTAGACAACTTGCTGACTTTGCTGAAAAGGAAAGGGAGGCTCAGTCTAGTGCTTCTAAGAAAATTGTGAATGAATCTATTAAATGCACAGCTTGTCCTACTCTAGTTAAAGAAAATGAGTATCTTAAGGACACATTAGAGAGATTTTCCTTTGGCAAGAAAATTTTGAATATGATCCTAGACAAGTCAAGAGTTAGTGTTAAACATCATGGTCTAGGATTTAACTTTGTTGATCATGCCAAGAATAATCCTCCTAAGATTGTTGAGCTTCTTGAACATGAAAAATTTGCAGTAGAACTTGAACCGAAACAAATTGTTTTTAAATCTGCTGGTGTTACAACATACTCATCTACCAAAGTGAGAGCTATAAAGGCAAGAGACACAGCTTCTCATAAATTCAAGTATCATTGCACTCATTGTGGTAGAGAAGGTCATTTGATTCAATACTGCTTTCGGAAAGCAAAGGAAGAAAAGAGAGACAGGTTAAGAAGGACGTCCCGGAGAAGGACGTCCCGCTCGGCAGATTTGGGAGGTTTTGAGACAGGACCAATCAGACCAGAATCCTTCACACGGTTGGATAGGAAAGTGGTCAGACCAAAACTTAAACGGTGGTCTAACCAACAGTGCACCGAATCTAACAAATCTTTGTGTTTGTCGGTTGTTGCTCCTGTTCGTCGAGTGTCTCAATACTGGTTACCTAAATCCCTATTTGCTAACCCCAGTACTAAGATACAGATGATTGTTCGTGCTTTGTAGGCTCAACACAAAGGGAAGGAGAACATATGGTTCATTGATTCAGGTTGCTCCCGTCACATGACTAGAGACTCACGTTGGTTCTCCTCCCTCACTCAGGCCACCGGTGATGAGATGATCACTTTTGGAGACAATGCACAAGGACGAGTTCTTGCAAGAGGTACTGTGCGTGTCAAAGACAAGTTCATTTTGAAAGATGTGGCTCTTGTTAGTAAGTTGAGCTATAATCTGCTTTCGGACTCACGGCTGATTGATGACAATCTTGAGGTAAGTTTTAAAAAGCACTCTTGTTGTATTTTAGATGCATCTGGTGATCTAATTTGTAAGATTACTTGAGTTGGTCGATTGTTTAAAGGTGATTTTTCATTCTTATCATCTTCTGATCTTAGGTGTCTTGTTTCATCTGATTCCAAAGATTTGTTTCACTGGCATCATAGATTAGGTCATATTGGTTTTGATCATCTTGCTCGCATTAGTAATTTGAATCTTGTTAGAGGCTTTCCTAATCTTAAAATTGAAAGATCTATGAATTTTGTGTGCTCTCCTTATCATCATGGTAAGATGGTTTCAGCATCTCATCCTCCTCTCTCTCTTGTCATGACTGATGCACCTTGTCAATTGTTCCATATAGATATTGTTAGTCCTGCCAGAGTTCAGTCAGTTGGAGGTAAATGGTACGTTCTTGTTATTGTTGATGATTACTCTAGATACTCTTGGGTTTTTATCATGGCATCTAAGGACAAAGTCTTTGGTCACTTTAGAGAACTTGTCCTTAGACTTACCACTGAACTCCTAGGAGCACTTAGAGCAATTAGAAGTGATAATGGAACAGAATTCAAGAACACATTATTTGCCTCCTTTTGTACTGAAAGAGGGTTAGACCATCAGTTCTCCTCAGCTCGTGTGCCTCAACAGAATGGTGTTGTAGAGCATAAAAATAGAACCTTGGTTGAGATGGCAAGGACAATGTTGAATGAACATGGTACTCCTAGGAAGTATTGGTCTAAAGCTATTTCCACTGCCTGCTATATTTCTAATAGAGTTTTTCTACGTGCTAAATTGAATAAGACCTCTTATGAGCTTTGATTTGGTAATTCTCCTAAGATCTCTCATTTGAGGGTGTTTGGTTGTCGGTGTTTCATTCTTAAACATGGAAATCTTGATAAATTTGAAACTAGATCCTCAAATGGTATCTTTCTTGGATATCCAGCTCACACCCGAGGCTATCCTGTACTCAATTTAGAAACTAATAAAATTGTTAAGACCTGTGAGGTCACCTTTGATGAGGCTAGTCCAGGTATTAGAACCGACATTGTAGTTATACAAGAAAATGAGGCACCCGACGACCTCTTCTACGATTCAGACGAAAATGAAAGGGTTACCCCGATTCACATTCCACAAATGGGGAGTACATCCAGTGGCTCTGCTCCTACCTCCAATGAGGTCGAGGCCACTGATGCTACAACCTTGTCACCAACGACTACACAGGCTCCTCTGCATATTCAACGATGTCATCCTCCTGAACAAATGATTGGTGAGTTAACTGAGAGAGTTCTTCGCAATAGGTATAACTCCAATACATCATATGCTCATGCTGCTTTTGTTTCCTCCTTTGAACCCCAAGATATAAATCACGCTTTATCTGATGAGTCTTGGATTAATGCCATGCATGAGGAATTAGAAAATTTTGAGTGCAACAAAGTCTGGTCCTTAGTCCCACCTCCTCTTGGTCATATTGTTATTGGAACTAAATGGGTTTTTAAGAATAAGCAAAGTGAGGATGGTGTTGTTGTTCGGAATAAGGCAAGACTTGTGGCTCAGGGTTTTTCTCAGGTGGAAGGTCTTGATTTTGGTGAAACTTTTGCACCTGTTGCTCGCTTAGAAGCCATTAGAATTCTTTTATCTTTTGCTGCTTCTAAAGGTTTCAGGTTGTATCAAATGGATGTTAAGAGTGCCTTCCTTAATGGCTATATTGAGGAAGAGGTTTATGTAAGACAACCACCTGGGTTTGAAAACCCGAAAACTCCTGATCATGTCTACAAACTGTCCAAAGCTTTATATGGTTTAAAGCAAGCTCCAAGAGCATGGTATGATAGACTTAAATCATATTTGCTGAGTAATAACTTTTAGATGGGCAAGGTAGACAAAACTTTGTTTACACTCAAGCATGGTAGTGATCTTTTACTTGTTCAGATTTATGTGGATGATATCATCTTTGGTGGTTCCTCTCATGCTCTTGTTTTCAAGTTTTCAGATACTATGAGCAGGAAATTTGAGATGAGCATGATGGGAGAACTCACGTTTTTCCTAGGCTTTCAGATCAAGCAATCAAAGCGGGGTATTTTTGTTCATCAAACCAAATACACCAAGGATCTCCTTCGACGTTTTGACATGGGGACAAGCAAACTAGTCTCCACACCAATGGGATCCACAGCAGTGTTAGACCCTGATGAGGATGGAGAGTCTGTTGATCAAAAAGAGTACAAAAGCATGATTGGTTCACTTCTGTATCTCATTGCTTCGAGGCCAGACATTCACTTTGCTGTATGTCTATGTGCTCGTTTTCAAGTTTCCCCACGTGCTTCACATCGTCAAGTAGTCATACGAATCTTCAGGTATCTTCAGTCAACTTTGGAATTTGGCTTGTGGTATTCTTCTTCATCATGTCTTACCCTTAGAGCTTTCTCAGATGCTGAGTTTGGGGGTTGTAGAATTGATAGAAAGATCACTTCTGGCACGTATCACTTTTTAGGCACATCTCTTGTGTCTTGGGCTTCTCAAAAATAATTGTCTGTTGCACTTTCCACAACTGAGGCTGAATATGTTGCTGCTGCTTCTTGTTGCTCTCAACTGCTTTGGATGACTTCTACTCTTAAGGATTTTGGTTTAAATTTGGATAGTGTTCCTCTTTTCTGTGATAACACTAGTGCTATTTGTATTACAAAAAATCCTGTGCAACACTCAAGAACCAAACACATTGATATTCGGTATCATTTTCTTAGAGACCATGTGGAAAAAGGAGATGTTGTTCTGCATTTTATTGATACAGAATCTCAAGTTGCTGATATTTTTACTAAACCTCTTGATTCTGCTCGGTTTGCCCTTTTGAGAAGTGAATTGGGTGTGTTACATCCTATGGGCTTATTCTGAGGGGGAGTTTGGGTTTAAAAGGTCAAAAGCTTTGTTTTGACAATCAAATCATCAAGTCCAAGCCATTGAAATCAAATGATTTGTAGAGCTTTCTTTATCATATCTATTCATGTGCTGTGTAGCTCTGATCTTGGCTTGTTAATTAAACTGCTACACTAGAACTAAAGCATGACATAGCTGAATACTTTGACTAGATTGATTATTGTGATCACTTTGTGGTGTTCATCGAAAAGGATGAGTTTGTTTGTGAGTCTTATTTTAAATCATGGATTTGAAGCAAGTATGTCTCTCATTGCAATCCTGTGATGCTCACCCATTTTGGCATGTTATAAATAATTAAAAAAAAAAAGAAAAAGAGACTTTTGAAAAGATGTATGCTTCAAGCATGCCATACATATCTATGTATTCAAAAAACATATATATGCACACAAAAGTGCTCAAATGAAAAGAAGTATGCTTCAAGCATGCCACCAGTGAAAAGAAGTATGCTTCAAGCATGTCACCTTGAAAAGAAGTATGCTACAAGCATGCCACATGCGTAAGATTTGAATGTGAAGCAATAGGGTGCTGATATGAGACTGATGGCTCATCTAGATTTAACCTTTGCCTCACTATTAGGCTTTAACTTTTCATGGTGATATCTCTTTGTGGTCTTATAATCGTTTTAGTCATTGTTTGATATGCCATGTCATTGAATTAAAACTGCTTAATCATTCTACAAACTTGTTTTGACCTTGCTATATGATACATGTTTTTATATGATCATGTTAAGCTCTACTCAAAAATGGCTTGGTTAATCTATTAAATTGAAATAAAAAATCGGCACAGCTTCTGCCTTTTTATTCTCCTTGCTCTTCTCTCTGATGTCTCCTCTCTCGGAAGTTCTTGCTGAAGTACATCACCAAAGGGAGAGAAAGATGGAGAATTTCATTTGGATTTGTGCTTGTGTTGAGGGGGAGTTTAAGTTTCTTGATTTGATGCCTTGAATTTTAGAAACCTTTTTTTTGCAAATTCTTCTCTCTTGTTGAAGTGTTGTCAATGTATTCATCAAGCGGGAGATTGTTAGACCATGCGGCCTTGTCACGGTTTTTGCTGATGAATAATTGACTTGAATAATTGATTTTTGGTTGCTTGAAATTTGTGGTTGTAGACGTTTTGGTTGTTCCTTTTGGGTGGTTGGTTTAATGTCTTCCAAGACCTCCCCAGAGGTCTTTACGACCAACCTAGAGCTTTTCCATGTCCATCACAGGAGGTTTTCGAGGTCTTCCTCGGGTGGACTCGCGTGGACTCATCCGGGCCATTCAGGACCTCTGCCAGCATAAATCTGGTCCATCCAGGACCTCCTCCTGGAAAACCAACACACATCAATCGCGTCAGTCCAGGACCTCTCTAGGAGAACTAATGTGCATCCATCACAACCGTCTAGAAGAACTAATGCGCATCAATCACGTTAGTCCAGGACCTCTCTAGGAGAACTAACCCGCTTTAATCGCGTCCATCCAGGACCTCTCCAGGAGAACCAACGCGCATCAATCGTGTCCGTCCAGGACCACTCAAGAAGAACCAACGCGCATCAATCTGGACCATCTAGGACCTCCTCAGGATCAATATGATCCATTCAGGTCTTTTCCCAAGGAGCGCCTACACGCATCAATCATGATTGCCTAGGACCTCCCCAGGATCAATCGCGTCCATCCAGGACTTTCCTCAAAAGAACTAACGCGCTCTAATCGCGGCCATCAAGGACATCCCTAGGATCAATCTTGTCCACTCAGGACCTCCTCAGGAGAATCAACATGGATCTATCTGGACCGTTCAGAATCTCCTCAAGAGCACCAACATGGCTCAATCTGGACCACCCAAGACCTCCCCCTAGAGCTATCTGGATCATCCAGGACCTCTCCTTGGTGAGGAGGTCTTTCGAGCTCAGAGCTCAGCATCTTTGTAGCAAGGAGGTCTTCTAGTTCTTTGTTAATCATGAAACCTTTGAGTGAGGAGGTCTCGAGAGTCATCAGAGCGAGAAGGTCTCGGAGTTATCAGAGCGAGGAGGTCTTCCGAGGTACTGTAGCAAGGAGGTGGTCTTTGCAAAAGGACGTCCCTGGAGATTTACAAAGACGACCCTAGAGATTTACGAAGACGACCCTGGGGATTTACAAAGATGTCCCTGGATATTTTCAAAGACGACCCAAGAGGTCTTTGAGGAGGTCTTCCAGGATCTCCCAAGAGGTTTTTCAGGAGGTCTTTCTGGACCTCCCAGGACATCTTCGCAAGACCTCCCAAGAGGTCTTTCAGGATGTTTTCCAGGACCACTCACTAGGTCTTTCAGGACCTCTCAAGAGGTCTTTTACGAGGTCTTGTAGGACCACCCGGAGGTCTTGTCAGGATCACCCGGAGGTCTCTACAAGACCACCCTATTAATTCCAAATACTGTATGCTAAGTGCTACGATGCTGTGAGTGGTCGTAGACTTGGTGGAAGTGGTCGTAGACGTCGTGGACATCTTGGAAGTGGTCGTAAACTACTGGAACTGATCGTAGATGTCTTGGATGTCTTGGAGGTGGTCGTAGACCTAATGGAAATGATCACGGATTTTGTTGAGGTGGTCGTAGACTTCAAGGTTAATCTGGTTAGTGTTTATTGATGGTTGAAAGTGTGATATGCGTGTGTGTGAACTAATATTGGTCAAGTTGGAATACTTGTGTCGGGAATATGTTCTTTGGTCTTTGCATGTGCAGGTTGAGCGTGAAGACGATCATGGTCGATGACAAGGAGGACCCGAACTAGGATGGGGAAATCTGAGGTCTAGGAGGTCGAGGATGTCACAAGGTGATCAGGCTTGCACTGGAGCATGTGGAGATCAAAGGTGGTTGCTGATGCATGGAGAAGCTTCGGGAGGTGGAGTCCAGAAGGTTTACGACGTGTGATGAGATATGGAAAGTGTTCAAATATCTAGAAGGTTTAAAGATATTGGAAAACCCGTGTTTGAAAGGGTTTCGGGTCCCTTGGAACTCAGATGAGTTAAGTTGTGGTGTCCGTGTCGTTGAGGATACGGATTGGTCTCTGCCTATAAAAGAAGGCAGATGGGAAGTGTTTTCCGATGGCTTTTACGGGGGCTTTTGGTATGTAGCTTTTGAGGTAGAGCTATAGAGGTCTTTCGGTTGAAAGCTTTGAGGGGTGCTTGTTGAGCACTTTGTAGACACAGAACACTATTGAGAAATAAGGATCAGATCTATTCGACATCATCTCAAGGTTGTTTGTGTTCAATTGTGCGTAAGAGGTCTTCTCAGAAGAGATCCTTGAGAAGGTGCTGAAGAGGTCCTCGGAGAGGTCTTAGAGGAAATACTGAAGAGGTTCTCGAGGAGGTCGTGAGAAGGTTAGCGCACGGGAGAAAGGTTCAAATTGTGAGGAAGAAATCGGTATAATCATTCACCCCCCCCTCTGATTTTGCTATACGATCCTATAGAGCACAACAACGAATGAAATCGAGACCAAAGAAGAAGAAAAAAGAAGAGCATTGTAGTAGCAAACGGAGAGATCTGACTCACTGGAGGGCACGGAAGATGTCCTGGATCTCGCCGTCCACCTGCTCGAGCTCGGGGCTCATGGGAACATCACTCGCCATGGCTCCTTTCCTTCTTACCTCCGCCTTGTGGGATCTGCCCACTTGCAGAATAAACTCCTCCTCCTCATCCTCTCGGGTTGATCACCCCACCATTGCGATGGAGGCGAGGAGGGACACCATGGTTCTCAACACACCCAACCACACCACTCCCTCGCTTCGTTGACAGAAAGCAAAGGGGAGATAATGGGAACAAGAAATCTCACCAATCCTATGAAAAAAAGAAGGATGGGCGCATGGCCACCTGGGAGCAGCGGGCTTAGCGTGTGGAAGGAGGATGGTGACGAAGGAGACGACGTTGAGGTCGGAGAGGAAGACGACGACGACGGCACGCCCGGGTATGACTGGATCCCGCAGTACCTAGCCTAGGAATGGTCAGAGAGGAAGACGGCGGCGGCGAGGCACTCAGGGGAAAGGCTGGATCCGACGGCGATGAGAGAGACAAGAGGGAGGGAGGGCGGTGAGGCAGTGGGATGCGGGTGACGCGGCTGGGGATCGTGGAGAGAGGGAGAGCGTGGGCGCAGGCAGTTGTTGGCCGCACAGTACGATCTGAGACATTGGTGCTTCGCTTACCAATCCGACGGACATTAAAGTGGGTAGGAAGGATGGACGACGGTAAACTCTTTCGAAATTATTTTCAGTCCTTTAGGTCCCCACCGAAAAAAAATTAAAATGAAACACTTTTCCTAGAGCTGTAGAGGCATATTCTAAAACGTCTCAAGATTCATCTTTGTAACTAAAATTTTGTCCTCTTAATTCTCAGACATATTCTCAAATGTCTCAAGATTCGTCTCTACATAAATGTAAACGTATATGTGCCTTCCTACGGTAAGAGATTTTGTGGTGTCATATAAAATGTCTTGAGAAGCGTCTTTACATACAAGGTGTTTCTTAGCGTAGAGATAGACATAAAAGTGTCAAAACAAAAGCGTCTCTACGTGATAGTTTTGTTGTAGTGTGAGGGGGAGGCCCTAAGCAGAGCAAGAAAGATGGGGAAGGCTAAAGGAGATAAAAGAGGGCTGCTCAGGCTTTTTATAGCGTGGAGGAGGCGCACGAGTTCAAGGGTAGGTGGCGGCAGACGAGAGCACTCCAGATGGGCGTCTTGCAGAAGTCGCCCAGGAGGAGACAAGAAAGGCGGGAACATGTCTTTGCGAGCGGTAGCATTTAATGCGATACATCGGTATTTAATGCGTGAGAACTCCCAAGAAAAGCAACCTTGCATGATGAGAGGGAAGAAGGTGAGTAGGGTCGACAGTGGGACGGTCAAGACTCAAAAAAGGGTGGTCAGCCCAAAGGGAAGGTTGTGACCCAAAAGGGCGCACGTGACCAAGGGGAGGTCGTGACCCAAGGGGGTGGACTTTGCAAAAAGACCAAGAGGGTGGTCGTGACCCAAGGGGAGGTTGCGACTAAAGGACAAAAGGGGATGTCGTGACCCAAGGGGAGGTCGTGACCCAAGAGGGTGGTCTTTGCAAAAAGACCAAGAGGGTGGTCTTTGCAAAAAGACCAAGAGGGTGGTCATGACCCAAGGGGAGGTCGCGACTAAAGGACAAAAGGGGAGGTCCAACGAGAGGGAGGTCTAAACTAAAAGGGATGTCTAGACTGAGAGGGAGGTCTAAACCAAAAGGGAAGGTGTGAGGACCCAACCCGGGGAGGTCTCCCAGGTCCACTCGGTGGTTCAGCAGAACCACCGAGGAGATTTGGAGGGTCTACCCGGAGGTCCTCCAGGAGCATCCGGGAGGTCTTCCAAGACCACTCGGAGTGTCCCTGCCTCTGTGCTCTGAGCTAGTCCCCAGATCAGTTGCTAGCTTGCACAGACTTCATACAAAGGTGTCACCACATCCATACAACAAACCGAAGATGAAGTAGACAAATTAACATTAATACTGACAAAAGACCTTATGGCCAAGCTTGTTTACAAAGGTGCCACACAGGGCTAACAACAAAAGAAAAACCGCAGCGGAACAAAACACAACGCAGGAGCCAATCGACGAGCCCATAGGCTATCAAGTGGAGGACGCCCTTAGCATGCAAAGTCTTCAATGAACTCCTCTTCAAAGAGCTCGGAGCTCCCGGGGAGGTCTTCGACTGCTGATCAATCAGAGGGCACAAGGCCATGAGTACTTTGAATGTACTCAGCAAGTCATAGAGAAATGCTATGCAAATAATAATCATGCAGGTCTTGACAAGGATAGCTGTATGGTTAGTTTGCAGAAAGCAATAATTAAAGGAAATACATTAAATAGATTTCAAAGCACAAGTTGAAAAAAAACTGGACAAGGATATAACAATCCTTATTTTATTATATATCCATAATTCGTATTATGGGTATTAATGACATCATATAACTCTTGAGTATACCCCTTAATATTCTTAAGGGAGAAGCTGGAGGTCGCAAGTCCTTCTATTACCACCCTGTAGTCGTGGGTCTTCCTACGACTACCCCATAGTCGTAAGCCCTCCTACGACTATCCCATAATCGTAAGCTCTACTACGATTAATCCGTGGTCGTAGGCTCTCCTACGACCACCAACTGGTCGTAAGCCTTTCTACGACCAGTCCTCAGTCGACAAGATTCACAGACATGTGGGCCTAGTCGATAATGGAATATCATGCGCCGTATCCCAGGATATGAGTAATCAATTACGCTGTTATTCCCTGAAATAACAGCACGACTTAACCCCCTGTTATGATGATAATTGCCTGGCGACGTGGGGACATTAAAACCCCCATAATAACTCCCGGTAACAGCTCCACGATCTGGCGCTTCAATGTGACTTTTATTCTGAAGATCCAACGGTGCGCCCCGGAGATGATATAAAAGGCAAGGATCAATAGGGCAAAGAGGACGGATGACAAAAGATTAGAAGCACCATACTCTAGTCTTTGACTCCACTTGTAATCCAACATACACAATACATGCACACAGGAGTAGGGTTGTTATTCTCCAGAGAAGGCCGAACACGTATAAAAATCCGTGTCTCCATCTACGTGTGATTTGAGCCTAGAGGAACCCCGAATCAAACAATCTTTACGTAAGTTCGGTTCTAAAACAAGCGGTTGGCGCCAACCGTGGGGATCTTCAAGTCATCAGCTTCCCTTTGTCTTTCTGATTCTCATGCTCTCATGGCAGGAGAGTGGAACGAGGAGAACTGGTTCGACTTGGCCGATTATGTAGATATCAACATGGATGCCGGCTTTGATTATGAGTCGAGCGATGCATCATCCGATGGTGATGTCGCCTCCGGAGATCTTTCTCTAGGAGACCTCACCATCGATGGAGTTGAGGAGGGATCCTTATCCCTCACAACTATACGTCTAGATGGGGAGCCAGCTTCCTCAGAGGACAATGGTCAATCCGACCACAATGAGGGCTGTCCCGAGGCAGACTCAGGACATGGAGAGGGTTCCTCCTCCAAATGTCCAAGTTCGCCTAAGACAGTCCGACCTGGCGCGGCAACTCTTGGGGGTCATAATTCCGAATCTTCATCAGCATCGGGTAATTCTCTCTCTCCGATTAGCCCAGCGAAGGATGCGATTGAACATGCTCTTCCTGCGAGTTCGACCATCCCAACGCCAGACTCGCTTGTCGACAGAGACAGTTATAACCCAGAATTTCCCTTCCTGGAGGGGTTTGCTCCAAGTTGCCAGAAGGTGTCATTCAACGACTCCTCAAGCGAGGATGCCTCTAGCGCAAGTGGAGATCGTCAACGGGAGGTCTTCGTTCTACCCTCAGGTAGCCATAACTCTCCCAGAGACTAGGTTGGAGATGCTCCCTGAAGGTCACACCCTACAACCGCTCGTGGCAATGACAAAGACACCTTCGACGACGACCAGAGTCAATACTCTGATGAGCATGCGGAAAATTCTCGAGATCATCGCACTCCATTAAGGCAAGCTCAAGGATCAGGTATGAATGATTCTAAAACAAACCGACGGAAACGAGTCGCAGCTAAGAGAAAATTGCCTGGGCGCGCTCAATACCAGTCGGAAGAAGCTTAGGAACTTCAGCATATCAACGACCTACTCGAGAACCCATCTCGAGAACTTGCCCGAGCACCTGGCTACGACCTCTTCGCCGAAGAGATCGCACGAAGACTACAGAGTACGATGAACAAGCTCGAACGACCCCGCTGGCGTCATTCCGGAAGTCGTAGCAGTATGACTCCATCAGCTTCCAGTCAATCGAATAACTCTCCGCATGGAGATCACCGTAAGGTGCATCGCTCCCCCATCCGGAAAAGAGTTCCTCGAATGCCTAACGATCATAAAACTCCTAGGAGAGGTGATCACTCACCACTCCGACCGAGAGGTCTGCAACAACAGACAAGATACGAGGAGTATTACCCTTGTAGGATCGAGACTTACTATAAGTCAGATTCACCCCTTGCCGGGTATTGTCGAGTACGATCACCTAGCGACGTCAACCCCTCTTTTCTACAAATGAGGTGTTACAACGTGATTACCGGATGTCAGGCACACTACTACAAAACAGGCTATAGTAGACGCTCCATCACAAACGGTTCCTTTGGAACCGTCTGTGTTGGGTTTGTCCGGACGTGGCATTTGCGCTGCTAGCCTATCACAGACGGTTCTTTTTAATAACCGTTTGTGATAGGCATCTATCACAGACAGTTCATTAATAGAACCATCTGTGAATTATCACAGACGGTTCTATTCACAAACCGTCTGTGATAATCCAGCCAATCACAGATAGTTCTCATGATGAACCGTCTATGAATTATCACAGACGGTTCCTTATTAGAACAAATGCATGATTGGCTAGTTATCCTGAGCGGTTCTCATTGAGAATAAATGCGTGATAGTACACGAGCGGTTCTTAATGAGAACCGCTGTGATAATTAGTTATCACGAGCGGTTCTAGTTAAGAACCGCTCGTGATATCTAACATCATATAAATTGCGCCGACACATCCTCTCGCCTTTGCGCTCTGGAGGCCTTGTGTCCTTGCCGCACTACTGTTGCCTCACATCGCTTTGCCTCTCTTGCTTTGGAGCAACCACGCTGCTGCTGCAACCTACTTGTTGGCTCCACTTAGATCTACTGCTCCTCCCCCATGCGCCACTTCCCTACCCTAGCTCATCCAACCTGCTCCTCCCCCGTTGCGCCAGCTTTAGAGAGGTGAAGGTTGGACCCCGCCTAAGCGCCTCCACCCCACCAGCTGCCTCCTCCCCATTCGCCACTGCACCTTGTGCCTCCACCCCCATTGCGCCACCTTAGAGAGGAGAAGGAAATGAGAGGAATCGTATTTTCTTCGTGAGCTCCAAGGGTAACGCGATCTATAACCCTTTATGTTTGCTATAAATTAATCGCTAATCAATTTAAGTATATTTGGTAAATAGGAAGCCCATTGTGCCGCCGACAGAGAGGGAAGGGAGGAGAAGGCGAGGATTGTTGAGTGATATTAGGTATTTTCTTCGTGAGCTCCGAGGGTAATGATCTATAACCCTTTATGTTTGCTATAAATTAATCGCTAATCAATTTGACACTAATTTGTTACATGCGTAGTGTAGATGGATCGAAACTGGATGTACGGTATGAACCGTGTGATTCAAGAGTATATTAATGGTGTGGTTGCTTTTAGAAGAGCCGCTGAGCAGGATATGTTGAAGAAGGGGATAAATTTTATGTACTGTCCATGCATTGATTGCGGTAATCTGAAGATGTTTAACAACGCGGCGCAGATCGAAGCGCACTTGATTCGAAGGGGTTTCAAAAAAGGGTATACATGTTGGACCAGTCACGGTGAAGAGCAGATTATACCAGAAGTTAATAATGATGACATCGCCGAGGAAGTCAACGATTTGCCGGATATGGATTGTGCTTTTGATGAGGATAGGTGGCACAATGATAATTTGGATAAGATGCTACGTGATGCAGAAGAGAACTACAGTGAGAGAGAGTTTTGTAAATTCGAGGGCTTAAGGGAGGACTCGGTGAGACCTTTGTTCCCTGGCTGCAAGCTGGAATACACAAGGTTGTCAACCGTGCTTGAACTACTGAAATTTAAGGCAAGCAATGGTTGGTCTGATAAGAGTTTCACGGCGTTGTTAGGTCTCCTAGTGGACATCCTTCCGGAGGGAAACGTGTTGCCCAGCACCACCTACCAAACAAAGAAGGTTATTTGTCTATTGGGAATGGAAGTAGAAAGAATACATGCATGTCCGAACGATTGTATCCTCTACCGTAAAGAGTATGCAGACATGCATGTATGTCTCGTGTGCAAAGCATCCCGATACAAGCGTTAGAATACTACTAAAGTGAAGCAAGGACCTCCTGCTAAGATGTTGTGGTATCTGCCTGTGATCCCACAATTGAAGCGTTTATTTGCGAACCCAAAGGAGGCAAGATTGCTGCGTTGGCACTTTCGAGGAGCGAAGAGAGATGGAAAGCTAAGACACCTGCTGATTACGCCAAGAGAGAAACTTCGATCGAGCTTGAAGAGTTTGGTGTGGAAGCGAGGAACATAAGGTTAGGGTTGAGTACGGATGGAATGAATCCTTTCGGTAACATGAGAAATGACATAGCACTGGCCCGTAAATCTATGTATGTACAACCTTCCTCCTTGGCTTTGTATGAAGCGGAAGTACATTTTGATGTCACTACTTATCCAAGGGCGAAGCAACGGGGAATGATATTGATGTGTACCTAGCACCATTCTTTGGAAGATCTTGTGACTTTGTGGAGCGAAGGGTGCAGGTATGGGATGCGTACAAACGAGAGAACTTCACTTTACGCGCCATGTTGTTCTACACCATCAATGATTTTCCTGCCCTTGGTAACCTGTCGGGCTTCAGTACAAAAGGAGCCAAAGCCTGTCTGCACTGCTTAGATGCTACGGAGAGTGTATGGCTGAACAACTCGTGCAAAATTGTGTATATGCGTCACCGTAGGTTCCTTCCCATGAGTCACCCATACCGCAAGATGAAGAAACAATTCGACGGAAATAAGAAGAATGGTTCAGCTCCAAGGGCTTTTAGAGGGAAAGAGGTCTATGATATGGTTAAGGATATCGATGTTGTGCTTGGGAAAGGATGTAAATTAAGAACCTGTGAGAAGAACATCTGGAAGAAGCGGTCAATTTTTTGGGACTTGCCTTATTGGGAGCACTTAGAAGTTCGCCACTGCATCGACGTCATGCACGTAGAGAAGAATGTATGTGATAGCTTGATTGGTCTCTTACTGAACATTAGTGGCAAAACAAAGGATGATGTTAACGCACGGCGTGACTTGGTTGATATGAACATAAGGAACGAGTTAGCACCGAAAGAGACCGATATAGGACGAACGTACCTTCCCCCAGCTTGTTACACTCTATCCAAGGCCGAGAGAAATGAACTATACCAGAGCTTGCATGGTGTGAAAGTCCCGTCTGGTTACTCCGCTAACATTAAGAAACTTGTTTCTATGCAAGATTTGAAATTAATTGGTATGAAGTCTCATGATTGTCATGTGCTGATGACACAAATGCTTCCTGTTGCAATTAGGAGTATCTTGCCGAACAAGGTCCGAGTGGCAATCTTGAGGCTGTGTTATTTCTTCAACTCAATTGCTTAGAAGATCATTGATCCCCAAGGACTAGATGCTCTAAAGGCCGAGGTGGTGACGACTCTATGTCATCTTGAGATGTATTTCCCTCCGTCATTTTTCGATATCATGGTCCATCTCATTGTTCACCTTGTGAAAGAGATAAAGATATCTTGACCTTGTGTTCTTCGTCATATGTACCCATTCGAGAGGTACATGGGAATTCTCAAGTCCTACGTCGGAATCGATCTCGTAGGAGGGCGACATCATCGAAGGTTATGCAACCAAAGAGGTCATTGAGTTCTGCGTCGACCACATGTCTCAAGTGGAACCGATAGGTGTGCCTCTATCTCGTCATGAGGGGAGACTGGATGGTATCGGGACCATCGGAAGGAAATCAATCACTCTCGATCTAGATACGTATGCTCAAGCCCATTTCACGGTCTTGCAACACATGACCCCAAGTGTCCCGTACATCGGCGAGCACAAAGACATGGAACGCATAATAGAATCCAGGGCCGGTCGGAGGTTTGGATCACGAGAGAGCACAACCGTCGGTTCAACGAATGGTTAAAGGTGCAAATCCTTTGGGAGGTTATCTCATAATGACCCAAAGTTACATTACCAATTTAAAAATTAATAAAGTTATTATTTTTATTGGATTTTCTGAAATTTGAAAGAGTTGGATTGCTTTATTTGAATTTCTGAATTTTTAAAAGTCAAAAATAAAATTTATTAAAGTCTTTGAAGTTTTATTTGAGTTTAAGTTGAAAAATAAAAATTAAATTAATTTTTAGAATTTTTCTCAGTTTGTAAAAGCTTTCTTAAATTATTTTAAAGCCAAAACAAATTTAATTGCAAAAACTATTACCAATTATATGTTGGAAATAATTTTATTAAGTCCAAAATAACTCTAGGAATTTCTTTGAATTTTTCTAGAATTTTTGGATTTAATTTGCTATTCTCTAAAGCCCTTTTTAATTATCTGAATTAAATTAATGAAAAATCAAAAGAAAATCCTTAAATGATCTTGGGCCGAATTCAGCTCGGCACAGCTTCTTTCACGCACGCACACAGCCCAAGCCGGACCGCACCCCATTGGCCAAACCCTATCCCCCTCATAGCCGTTGGATGCAAATCCAACTGCTCCCATCCCTCCTCTCTCTCTCGTTTTCCCCTCACCGCACGCAGCCATCGGATGGCAATCGGACGGCCCAGGGCCTTTCTTCTCCCCTACCCCTTCTTCCCCACACGAACGAACCGCACCAAGCCAAGACCGGCCGCCATTACCGCATCGACGGAGCTCCGCAATCACCGCCATTTTCGCCCCCATTCTCCGCGCACGCGTGTGCAACGGCTCCCTCATCTCCCGCCGCCTTACCCTTGACCATTTCCCCCTCAATTAGCGCACACGCTCACCGGATCCCACAATCACCGCCGAGATCACCGCGCGCCCGTTCGCCCTCTCCCGTGCCCCTCCGGCCCTATAAGTAGGAGCACCGGGTGCGCAGCGTTCTCCTCACCCCACCACCATCACTCACCCCTCCTCTCCCTTCCTTGCCTCGCCGGATTTGGCGTTTTTCCACCGGCGGCTGCCACACCTTTCGCCACCCCTAGCGCCGTCATCGACGATGCCCCGGCCCCGAAACTACCACCAACGGCTTCGCCGCGACGACGTCGAGCTGGCGCGTGCCTCGCCTTCGCCGGAGCGCGCCCGAACCGCCATCGCCACCACAAGCCCGTTGTCGCCGCTGCCTTTTACCTCACCGCCGGCGATTCTGATGAGCTTTTACGCCGCCGTGGTGAGCTCCGAAACCCCCGCATCCCCCTCATTCTATTGCTGCCCCCGCCGGAGGCTGACTCGCCGCCGTTCGCCGGCGAGATGGTCGCCGAGCCACCACCGGTCCTGTGCCCATGTGGCATGCCACCATGGCCGCCACCGCGATGCCACGTAAGGCCAGGTCAGCACCACCTAGGCACTAAGCCCACGTGGCTGCTTGCGTGGCGCCACATGTGCCACATCACCCGCACCCTCCCCTTTCGTGCACTGTTTCGGTGGACCGAGTTCACCGTGGACGGTTGACCGCGCATGGACCCAGTCCATTGACCACGGCCCACTGCCAGTGACACATCCAGAGGGCTGACATCATAATTCAAATTTTCTTTAGAAAAAGAATTCCATAATTCGGGAAAATTCTATATTCATCATTTCATGTGTTTTGAATCTTCCCGGGGTTCGTTCTCCTTCATACGAACTTCGATTTCGTCGATTCAAATTTCTAAATTCATATAAATTCAAGATCTATCTAAATAAACCAAAATTATTGAATTTGCAGTTCATTTGAATTATTGTTTGAATTTGGCTTAATTTCGCGTATAGAATTCGACGACTTCGGAGAGTCAGATTTCGACGCCGTTTGAGAACAACTAATTGAGCAAGGCAAGTTACATTCTTGATCATATTTACACCCATTATTTTAAATTATTTAAATTCTGTTTTTAAATTATTATTGCATGCATATTTATATTTAGTAATTTAAATTCCTATTTTAAATTTATAGATATGCCTAAATCCTTTGTATGGCCAAATTTGATAATTGAATCAAACATATTGTCACCCTAGACAAAACCTGGTTGATATGATAGTATGAACTAGGATCATTTGGAAAACTTATGCTTAGACCCAAAAATGTTTGACTTGGGGAATTTTAGCCAAAAAGCAAATATTGTTTATGTTGTATCCATAGCACTGATGTGTTATGGAAGTTTATAAATGACTTTACAAAAACAAAATAAAATGATGGTTTGTACTTGGGCGAAATGGATGTTTGAATGATGCATGTCAATGCACGGGCTCAATCCGGTTAGGGTTGATGCCCAGGGGTTATTTGGAAAGTCGCCCAAGTCAGTTGAGGACCGGCCTCTGAGCGCTCCTTTGCTATGCCTATAATGGGCTATGCCTCACCATACTACCACATGTCCTCAGTATGGGGAGTAGGACCTGGCCAACTAATTTGTAAAGTTCCATCGCGGTTGATCCTGTTTGTACGTGGGCGGTCTTTCATGGCCATTTCTTTTGACAAAGTCTTTCATGACTATTGTTCCCACTTGGCATAAGAGGGGGCACCCATTAACCCGGCGGGTTTCCATCCAAAGGGGGGATTTGCGAAACCTTAGTGAGGGTGGACTACGGTGGAATGGCGCATTGTAAAGGCCTTGTCATGTGCTCTAGACCGCTTACCTAAGGTAGTGAGCGGTGGCATAGATATATGCCAGACAAACTAGAGAAGTCGTATCTTGTGGGTAAAGCTGTACAACCTCTGCAGAGTGTAAAACTATTCGAATAGCCGTGTCCACGGTCATGGACATGCTAGCAAAGCCTCTCAAAGTTAGATCTTTGGTTTTGTTTGAAAAGACTTTATCAAATGGTTTATGTAAATGGGAATTGGGCAGGAAGCCATGTGATAGGAGAGTATCCTTCACCATTCATGTGTGAATGTTATCTGACTATAAAATTGATTTAGAAAATGAATTTTAGTTATTGTATAACTGCTTTGGAACTTAGTACATGTGTATTTAATGAAAACATTGCTTTATGCAAAATCAACCAATAAGCCTTCCTTTGAGATACCCTTATATGCATGCATTCAATCTGTTACTTGACGGGTGTAACTTGCGAGCACGGAAGTTGTGCTCATTCTTGCTTAATGCAAATAATTTCAGAGGAGAAGAACTTTGCTACCGGTGTGGATCTCGATGACTAGGCCGCTACCCCAGTCGATTACCTATGGCAGATTAACTGGACTCTACTACGTCATCTTCGTCTTCCGCCGTGTTCTTTAATGTTGTCTTGTAAGCCTCTTTTGTAATAAACTCTGTTGATTATTAATATAATTGTGCGATTTATGGATGTTACCATATCTGTTTACTATGTGAACTAGCTACTGATCATGGGACTAGTTCAGAAATGCACAGAGGATTTGGGGTGTTAATCCCGGGTCCGACATCATCAAGTGATGATACGCTGCTATGGTTGGCACGAGGGCCACAATTTACAATTGTCGCATGGCAAGGATACGACATAAATGGGTACACATTTTATCGGACCGCTCGAGGATAGGAAGAGCCTGATCGAACAGCGGTGTCGCATAGATGCATTGATGATCGATGGGTGAGGAACTCCTACTATGGGCAAATAGAGGAGATATGGGAGCTCAACTACGTGCTTTTCAAGATCCCCCTATTTCGGTGCCGTTGGGTCCATCTCCCACAAGTGAAGGTTAACAAGTACGGCGTCACTACCATGGACCTCGAACGTGTCGGATACAAAGACAAACCATTCGTACTGGCTAACCAAGTTGTTCAAGTCTTCTATGTAACCGACCCCGCAAATAAGAAGCGCCACGTAGTTCTTCATGGAAAAAGGAGGATTGTCGGAGTTGAGAATGCAGTGGACGAGGAAGAATACAATCAATTTGACGAGTTGCCTCCTTTAAGAAACGACATTAGGCTCGAGGAAGAACCCAGTGAGGAAGCTAGCTATATACGCGTCGATCATCATGAAGGGCTATATTTTAATTAAGAATTTACTACAATGTAATTAATTTATTCCATAACATCATGTGTTATGGACTTATAATCTCTCATATATTTTGATGCTAACGTGAAATTGTCATGTGTTGATGTGTTATGGACTCGTCATCTTTGATATTGATAGCCAGTCATAAAGGATCTTTCTCATTGTTTTTTCATGATCGATCGGGATCCTAACTACGGTCAATTACCACAGAGCCATCGCATCTCCGTTAGCCCTTCCTCAGTCCCTCTCCCCTCTTTTTCTGTGTTCTTGCCGGTGTTGACTAGATGAAGGATCCATTGAATTTTTTTAGAAGTAACTTTAGTTCCTTTTGTTTTTCTTCCTATATTAAATTTTCTAGTTTTGTCCTTCTCCAATGAGTTTATAAACAGATTTGTACTGTGGAATGATAATATTATGTGCTTGTAATAAGCAGATGATAAAAAGACCATATCCTTTTTACATCACAGACGATAAAAAAAAGGATTAGCGATCCTATCTTAGCCTTCAAATCTTCATAAGCCTTCTCGTCAGCTTCAGTGGTGGTGGGATCAGCGACTGTCAGATCAAACGCCTCCACCTGCGACCTTGCACGCTCGATTCGCGCTTGTAGCCGTTCGAACTCCGCAACCAAGCCCCATATAGCCCAAAGGGCATCAGCCCTGGTCTCCTCCATCTCGGCGAGGTCGACCTGCTCTCCTGCAATTCGGATGTCGTCCTCGACTCTTCGGGCTACATCCTCGGTGCGAACCAAGTAGTTCCATAGGATGATCTACACGATGAGGTTTACTCGCTGGATGCCGCGGACCCTCATATTGGTCTGTCTAAGGAGGAGCTCCAGTCGACAGATGATGGCTGCTATGGTCTCCGGTAGATCGGAGGGCCTACAACAGATGACATTGCGAACGGAGCCTTCGGAAGCTTGGGCCAGGTTGCGACCAGAGAGTTGCGAGTAAAGAAGCACAATGTAGGCCAATACAGCTGGCACGAGAGGGGAAGCCATTTGGAGTTTGTGGAGAAAGGGGATCAAGGAGGTTTTGTGAAATACATTGTAGAAGGGGATATCTATTTATAGAGCAAGAACTAAAGCAAGAGCGGGAGACGAAGGGATATTTGGGAGCTGTAGCGACGTTGGAAAATGAAGAGACGAAGCCGTGTGATCGTGAGACGAAGAGACACACGTGGGAAAATGAAGAGACTTGTTCATTTCTCACCAGGATGCGAGGTCAGACAGTTCTATTTAGAAACCGTCTGTGATACGTTCCATATCACAGACGGTTTTCTAATAGAACCGTCTGTGATATATCATAGACGGTTTCCTACTAGAACCGTCTGTGATATGGAACGTATCACAGACAGTTCTATTAGGGAACCGTCTGTGATAGCCTTATCACAGACGGTTCTTTAATAGAACCGTCTGTGATAGCCTTTTTATAAGGAGGGAACCGCTAGGGTTTTGCTCTTACTCGTCACTTCCTCTCCCGCGCCCCTTAGGCTCTCGCACGCTCGTTCGCCTCCTCTAGGGTTTAAGGCTCGCCCGTTCACCGCTGACTACGACCTTGGCGCCGCCGCCCCCGACCTTGGCGCCCCCGACCTCGACGCCTTCGACATTGGCGCCGCCGCCCTAGACCTTGGCGCCCTCGACCTTGGCGCCTTCGACCTCGGCGCTGCCGTCTCCGACCTTAGCACCCCCGACCTTGGCGCCTTTGACCTCGGCGCCGCCGCCCCCGACCTCGGCGCCGCCGCCCCCGACATCGCTTCTTCCCTCCTCGCACCGGCTCCAGCGCCTCCTCTGGTACTCCCTTGCGCCTTCTCTGGTATACCACTCTACTCGCTCTATCCCGCTCCCTCCCTTGCTCTGTGATGGGTTCTGTTGATGCTCTGTGATGGACTTGGTTGATGCTCTGTGATGGATTTGGTTGAAACAAATTGGTTAGTTGAGAATAGGTTAGCCTCCTCTCCGGCCTATCACCGGCTCCCTCCTCGCACCGGCTCCAGCGCCTCCTCTGGTATACCACTCTACTCGCTCTATCCCGCTCCCTCCCTTGCTCTGTGATGGGTTTTGTTGATGCTCCTCGCGCCTCCTCTGGTATACCACTCTACTCGCTCTATCCCTCTCCCTCCCTTGCTCTGTGATGGGTTCTGTTGATGCAATTGCAAAGTGGTGGGTTCTGTTAATAGCTCAATGATGATTGTTGCCATATTATGAGATTGAATAGTTAACTAGAATCAAACTTGAGCTTATTTAGAATTGCTTACTTTTGTTATTTTATTACTGTCAGATGTTCAATTCTGTGTTAGCCGAAAATTTCAATATGTTGGAATAGTGTCTGTGCACTAATAATCTCTAGACCTTTTATTGACTGAGAGTTTAATCTGCGGTATTGAGATAAAATTTGACATATTAGTGAAGCATTTGTTTTTGAGCTCAAAGTCTGATTTGGAGTTATCATATTCAATTGGTGAAGAATTTTGGCATAATGGCTGAGATGGCAAAGACTATGTCTTTTGCAACTAGCCTACTGAGAGCAATCGAACAAATTAAAAATCTAAGCTCTATGCTGATTTTTGATGTTCTCATGATGTTTGTGTTAAGCATTTTATTCTCTTTAAATGACTTGGGAGAATTACATGAGTACATGTTATTTTGGTCATTTAAATTCTTTAGGAATTATGCTTTAATGCTAATTAATTTTGTTGGGATTAATTCTGAAATTTTGTTTCTATGTCTTCATTAAAGGCTAGTCTTCTGTACATGAAGCATTAAACCTTTGCTTAGCATTTCCTTAGAGAAGCTGGTGGATTAAGGAGTGTTAGGAGTGTTAGAATAGGAGCTAACTCGAGGCCTGAATTCAGCTAGCTAGCTCGCTCCTTGGGCGTTCATCCTAAACGTTCAGGTGAAACACAGCCTACTTCGTCAATCCTGACACACTTGAGTGTACCTTTGCTTTATGCCAATCCTCCACGGCATAAAGCAAATGGTACACTCTAGTGTGTCGGGCTCGATGAAGTAGGCTCGGGCAAAGATGGGCTCGGGTTCTATCTATGCAAAAGATTCGTATCACTAGTTTCTATCTATGCAAAAGATTCGTATCACAGACGGTTCTTATTAAGAACCATCTGTGATTCCTTTGCATTTCCTTAGAGAAGCTGGTGGATTAAGGAGTGTTAGGAGTGTTAGAATAGGAGCAGGGAGGCGGCGAGCCCTAGAGGATTAAACCTTTGCTTAGCATTTCCTTCGTCGATCCTGACACACTTGAGTTTACCTTTGCTTCATGCCAATCCTCCACGGCATGAAACAAATGGTACACTCTAGTGTGTCGGCCTCGATGAAGTAATCACCATTAAAAAGTTTTACTTGATTCTATTTTATTTCTATGTCTCCATGTTAATTTGGTCATTTAAATGCCGTTGGATTAATGCTTAATTGTTTCATATTTATGCTGGAATTAATTATGATTATTTGCTAATATTGTACATGTTGAGCATATTATCCAGTTTAAATGACATAGAGATATTTCATATGTATATGCTAATTTGGGACACTTGCAATCCATTTTATTGCATATGTAACTTCTATAGATAGAAAGTAAGCAAGATGGCAAAGGCACCGTCTTCGCCGCCATCACCGACGCCGCAGATGGAAGAGACGCCGATGAGGCCGCCGTCACTGACGCCATAGATGGAAGAGACACCGACGAGGCCGCCGTCACCGTCGACGATAATGACACGGAAGCGAGATGGTAGAGGACAATCGAAAATGCCTGCAGGCCGACTGGTCATCACGGAGGTCAGTGACTTTGGGGTCCCTCTGAGTCCCAAGAGATCAGCGGCGAGATTCCGGACTATCTGCGGGATACTTGGTAGGGAACGGGTCCCCATCACCACACCAAGGTGGAAGGACCTGACGAAACAAGCGAAAGGCGCGCTGTGGACAGAACTTTCAAGCAAGTTCACTATTCCAGAAGTAGACGTGGCACGCGTGCAATGGATGGCGATGCTCACGATGGATAAATCATGGAGGACCTTCAAGAGCATTCTTTTCACGAAGTACGTGAACACGGGTCAGACGCCCTTCGCGAAGTATGGATTCTTGACGCGGGAAGCATGGGGCGCCTTTGTGGCTATGAAGATGGCGGCGAATTTAAGGAGCAAAGTGTGGTGCACAAAGCTCTCGGACACGAAACACTCACCAAGACAGACTTCAAGACCGCTGAATGCAGCGAGTAAATCTGAGAATAGGCGGCGGAGGAGGAGAACCCATTTCCTGATGTCACAGACCCGCGTTCCCTAAGCTGGTTAAAAGCGAGGGCAAAAGTCTCATCTTCGGGCAGCATCTCTTTCACAAACCTGGCAGACCAGGAAGTGTCCCAACGTGTGGTAAATATGTGGAACTACCTAGTTGTTAATAAGTCCATAACTTCATAGTGTCTATAATAACATGATGACCTCTTGCAGCGTGACTTGACTGCCCAAGCTTCCCAAGGCTCCTTCCATGCAGACAGGGAGAAGGATATACTATCTACGGCCCTGGGAAACAAGGAGCACCCGGGTCGCATGCAAGGCCTTGGGGTTAACGTACCTTGGAGTCATGGAGTCGCGGACAACTACTGCACATATAGGAGTAGGAAGAGATCCAAGGCCGAACACGACGACCGGTTGGTACAGATGCTTACTGAAAAATTTGAAGGAAAGATAGCGACATTGCGGGATCAAATGAATCAACTCTGAGGTGATCATAAGCCCCTGTTAATTTGGGAGCCGATCTGCTTGACATCGGATGGCGTCGCGCCCACACATAATTACGAACATGGCGACGTCCAATTACCGATAGAGCGACATCAAGGTAATGTACATCTATGGAATGCACCAAAGATAGACCTATAGGACGCCTTAGCTAATTGCGTATCATTTTGTAGGAGCCGACGCCCTGCAAGCTCCAAGTGAGGATGGATGGGTCCCTTTCTATTGAGGCTGCGCGGGGGATGGTGTATCCATACGAGGAAGGGGCAGTGCAGCACGGTGCCCAACTGGCGTTGGGTTACACCAGGGTCGAGGTGGATATGGTACATAGCAATTTCCTAGCCGTCCCACTAAAGATTCACCCGAACGAAGATATCATAACACTAGGGGATGCCGTCCACTCTTTTATCCAGTGGCCCAAGAAGGACATCGCCCTGGACCTAGCAGTGCCGCGATTTGGACATGACCATTCCTCTCCAACGGGACCCTCGATGACTCCACCTCATGTTTCACCTCAGAAGGCCACCTCTTCGGTTCCCGTGGAGAAGACGCCGAAGGAACAGCAAAAGCGTGCCGCCGTATTGGTTCCCAAGTCGTCTCGCAGGAAGACGCTGCTAATCGCTAAGGCCAAATCAAAATTGACGAACGTTAAGGCGCCTCCCAAGTCTGGGAAGTCCGGGAAGTTCGGGAAGTCCATGAATTCTGGGAATTATGTCATCGGAGAACCGTTGTGCTCCGACACAGTATTACTCCGCGCTAGATATGCTTGTCAGGCTTTGCATGCCTGGTACATGCAGAAGACCACAAAGAAGGGGTGCGATACTGGAATCACCGTTAGATACAACGATAAGCATTTCTTCAACGGGACGAGGTACTTCGTCATGGGCTTCAGCGACTTATATGACCTATTCAACCTCGTTGGCCTCGACGCGTCGCTTCTACGATGTTGGACACTGTAAGTGTGTACAATCAAGTTCTACATTCACGTAATACTGATATAATACCGATAAATATCACAACTCATTGCTTATGTGTAGATACATGATGAAAAATGCCCGGGCATGGCGAGAACCGGTGGGTTTCCTTGACCCACACGTGGTATCTATGCAAACCATCGAAACAGACTCGTCCTTCATCGAGAAATACATAACGGCTGCATTGCTTCGTCAGTAGACCAAGAAGTACATAGTGGTGCCCTACAACCAGGGGTAAGTGTACAAATTTCATTTGTACTTTATACGCAGCACAAACTTAGGTTTAATGACTATAGCGACATACATGAGTAGGTACCACTGGATCCTTTTAGTTATTATACCCAAGAGGAACCATGTGATATACCTTGATTCCCTAATCCGTAACAACCACGACTTCAGCATTCTGAGAGGAATACTCGAGAGGTATGCTCAATTCCTCCATACATAACTCTATTGTAGTCTTCATTCGTTTGAAATGGCCGAGGATAACTTTTTGGAATCATGTAGGTCGTTCATCGAGTATGTTGCCAAAAAGGATTATACAATGGATCGGCGCGGACTAACACACGGGATGCAATTTTGATGCGTGCTACAACACAATAATCCTATATCATACTTCATAATAACGCGTCTCGAAATGACTATACCTATATATGTAATTCTATTTTTGCAGTGCCGCCAGCAAAGAAACAATGAGCTATGTGCAATCTACGTTTGCCATCATATGCAGCTAATCATTAATGCTAGGAAGAAGGATCCCGAGGTTTTTCAATCTCGAAATAATTATTTCCTAATTACAAATTTAAATATATATGCTAACCACTTTACTCTTCTTGCTAGCGACAGGGCTTGCACATAGATTTAGATGCACTCGTTGCGGATGAGATCACGAACATTCGAGGGAAGCTCTGTGAATTTATCAAGGCAGATATCATTAACGACGAAGGAGAGTTTCACTCCGTCGCTGACCCAGAGTTTCACTGCGTCGACCCCTCTCAACCACCTATAAACAATCGACTCAATTGCAATCCAATTGTAACTATAGCGACGATATTTGAACAAATTCAATCTATTGTAATTTATTTTGAGTAATGATCACTTTGAGTTGTCAACAACTTGATTATCTGTGATGTATCTGTTTGTCTGCATGCTTGCTTTCAGAGGGCATGGCTAGCAATTCCTGAGGCTAGCCAAAAAATCAGCAAAAAATGTAGTTAGGGAAATGAACTATCACAGACGGTTTTTGTTGAAACCGTCAGTGAAGAAGCGATATCCGAGCGGTTTGATTAAAAACCGCTCGTGATACATGAGGAGATCACAGATGGTTTCCATTAAAACAAATGCGTGATCGTGAGAAGATCCTGAGCGGTTCTAAAAAAGAAGTCAACCACCGAGTAGTTGGCCAACCCTATAATGGTTAGGAAGTCTAACGGCAAGTGGCGAATGTGCGTAGACTTCACTGATCTTAATAAAGCTTGTCCAAAAGATGATTTCCCTTTACCTCGTATCGATCAGTTGGTTGACTCTACTGCTGGTTGCGAAACACTAAGTTTTTTAGATGCATATTCTGGTTACCACCAGATAAATATGTGTTTAGAAGATGAAGAGAAGACCGCATTTATTACTCCATTTGGTATATTTTGCTATGTCAAAATTCCATTTGGTCTAAAAAATGCTGGCGCTTCTTTTCAACGTTTGATGCAATCGACTTTTTCACCTCAAGTAGGTCGAAAGGATGGTAACATCACCTAATCGAAGCCTCTCCTCTCTAAATGTGGTCCCGCCCACTAGAAGGAACTTCGTAGAGTCGACTCGTTCCTCCATTTTTTACCAACACAAAGAGCTTGGGTCCAAAACATGGTTGAAATAATGTCAAGCCAACTCTTAGTACCTTAGTTTATTTCTTCACACATATTTTTGAAAAATAAATTAAGCCGAGTATACTTTCCAAATCTGCTCGACTAATTTTGACAACCTCGGTTTGTTTTAACTGGTCGGAGAAAGTTGTAATACCTAGTCGAAGACTTTCCTCTCTGCACGTGGTCTTGCCCACTAGAAGGAACTTCCTAGCGTCGTCCTGTTTCTAACTCTTGCTACCAGAGCGAACCTACTGAGTGCGTTGAAATAAGTAGAACAAATTTTTAAAGGAACTCCGGACGTTTATCTAACTCGAGTTGACCGTTCTTGATTTCATTAATCTGGTCGGAGATGGTAACATCACCTAGTCGAAGCCTCTCCTCTCTGCACGTGGTCCTGCCCACTAGAAGGAACTTCCTAGTGTCGACTCGTTCCTACTCTTTCGACCAGTGCATGATAATCGTGATCGAAACGCTGTAAGTTAGTTAAACTTCTATTTTTTCAGAAAACCCATTGAACACTATTTACTCGGTTTATCTAAATAAACCAAGCAAATAGTCGGGGGCTAGGATAAAGTTATTAACTTGACTTCATTTCTTAGTCTATTTTTCGTCAATTATCTTTTGAGTTACTAACTACTTGACAAGATGATTTGCAGGAAACAGGATGGATTATATATATATATTACATCAACAAAAGCTTGTTTTCACAGGTTTTTGTTACAAGCTACTCTGAATAAGGAGATCCAAGTTACATCTCCTCCGAGACCTTCCTACCGACTGGCTGCATTTCTTCAATCAAACGACTTGCTTCTACCTCAGGGCAGTCGAAGTCGTCTTCGATTGGTTGCACATTAAGGCTGGGGTCATGAGCTTTAAGTTTTGCCAAAACATAACTTATCGCACCTTCGACCGCCTCCTTTATTGAGTCAACTTGGTTGGCCTTCAGAGTGCTCATCAACTCTCGCAAAGTCCCGACTTGTTCTCCAATAGTACTTATGTAAGCAGCTATCGTGTCGTCTTGAGGAGTTTTGCCCTCACCACGTAGCTCACCAAGTATATTGTTCAGGAGCAAGAAGTTGCTTTGAAGATTAATCTTCGATAACTTCATATCCTCTTGGTTACGAGTCGAAGCCTCTTGGAGTTGTTTATTTTTGACTACTTGCTCTGAAAAAAGGGCAAGACTGGTCAAGCAAAAATAACTCCTAAAAGAGGGAAGAACTTGATCATAGGTAAAGAAGTCCTTACCTGCCAGTCGTGAATTTATTTTCTCGATTTCATCATTATGGAAAGAAATGGTCTTTTTATACCGCTCCTCCCATAATCTAATATCCTTTGTGTTTTCTTTAGCAATGTGGATGGTCTCGTTAAGGATCATGGTTTTCTCTTGATCCCTAGTTTCGAGCCTTCCCAGTTCAAGCTCAATTTTTGAAAACAAATGAGAATTAGAAAAGGAAGAGAAGTCGTAAAGACTACAGGTAAAGAATTGCTTACCTGCTCGCTGAGATCTTAACCTCTCAATCTCTTGATCTTTATCTCTGGTAGTGCGAGAAATCTCCGAAACAACCAAAGTTTTTATCTTTGACTTCAATTTGGAGCCTTCTCATTTCGTCTTCTTTTTCTAAAAAGAAGCAAGAGTTTAAAAGGTAAAGATCAACGACATAAGCAGTCTTAAGTTCGGCACTTACTGTTTATCACTTCTAACAAGTTTTGAGCTGCAAAGTTGATCTCCTAGTGTTTCTTCAAGAGGTCTTCTTTTTCTTCCCTCAGCTTTTTCGTCTCGGCTTTTTCATAATCGAGCGAGTCTGCCAGGGTCTTTTCATCACTTTTTAACCTATAAAGGTTAAAAATGAACATGAGCACAAACCAGGTGGTCGTAAGTTCTTCTCGACCATTGACCCGATCGTAAGTTCTTCTCGACAAACTCTTTGATCGTAAGTTTTTCTCGACCAGCACCTAATCGTGAGTTTTTTCGCGACAAACCCCATAAGCAATGTATAAGTAGTCAAACCAAAAATGACTACGAGTAATAGTGACTTACCACCTCTCTGCTGTTCGCGAGTTTCGCTTTCTGTCTTGGCTGGACAAGTTGCTGTTGTATCAAAGAATAAAGTGACGATTTGCTCCAATGCTCTCTACATAAAAGAGAAACAGTTAGAAGCAAGAAACAACATGAGTGTAAATACCGATCTACAGGTACTTACATCCATTGCCTTCCGTGCGAATGAAGACACTACAAACGAGGAGTTCCTAAGTTCATTGATCTCTCGGATTCGGTCCCACCACACCTTTTCAAGACGCGCATCATCAAAAACATCCTTGTCACCAGGAATGTTTTTGGGGTGAGGAACACGAGTACGAGATACGAGATACGAGGGCGGAAGAACCCACGATGGGGGATGGACCGAAGAACTCAGAGGAGAAGTTAGCATATTCTTCATCCTCTCGATTGATAATGCCGATTCACCGAGGACACGGAAGAGCGTCGAGACAATCTCCTTCCGGTATAACGCTCTGATGCCTCCATGACATCGAGGCGTCACCTTCGCCTCGGTTTCTCGACTACTCTCACGTAGGCGTAGCCGCTCTTGACACTCGATTGCTCCACGATCGTGGCCATTCTAGCAGCATCTTGATCCTCGAACGGTGGATGACCCTTCGACCACCGCCACTACTGTTCCTTCGCCTGTCGAAGAAACTACAGTGGGTTCCTTGACAGGAACATCTTTGATGATGAGAGAAGCTGGGCTGAGACCATAAAAAGGAAAGCGCTATCAGGTAGTAGAAAATAAAAGGTAAATGTTGTTTTTATGCTTTTGTCTCTTTTACATACCTCCTAGTGCGAGACTTGATCTTAAATTTAGGAATAATCCTCCCCAAGGGGAGTTTCTTCGGCTTCTTCTCAACCACGTCTGGTCGAGAATCAAGTTGAGGAACAACCATGTCTAGTCGTGGATCTTGATCGAGCGCCCTCGCTCCCAGACCCCCTTGACTCCTTGGATGATGTAACATCCCTATTTTCTGGGCTTTTTGAAAATTTTCAAAACTTTTTTAAAAAAATTAACCATTTGGTTTTATTAATTTGCCAAAGCTTAACTTGTAATTTAGAATTTTAAAAGCCGTTTAACTTGACTTAATTAAAACTTGAACTAATTGAAGTTGGTTTAGTTGAGTTTTGTTGGATTTTAATTTGGTTTTTCCTTTTGCCCTATGTTAAAAATAATTAATTGCTGAAAACTAAAAGCAATAGTTAAGCTTAAAATATTTTTACTAAGTCCTAAATAATTCAAGGGATTTCTGTGAATTTTCCTAGAATTTTTGGACGGCTTAAGCTATTTTCTAAAAATGCTTTTGCTTTTTTGGTATTTTCTAAAAAGAAAAAGCCTTAGAAAATCCCTCCTTGGCTTTGGGCCGATTTCTCCCGGCCCATCCCTGTTTTCCCTCGCGCAGCCCGCCTCCAAACCCTTCATGTATGTAATGACCCCAATCGCCGTCGTCCGTCTGGATCGGACGACTTCTCGCACCCTTCGACCTCACTTTTTATTGTCGTGACAGGCGGCCCCTTGTCGGCCGCTCCTGTGTGATCATCTCCTACCTCCGGACCGAAGGCATGGCCCTCGCCCATCTACATGGGAATCCCATTGCCGCCTCGCCATGCCCTGCGTCGCCCACTCCCGTGTGGTCCTGTGTGAGACCACGATATTTGTTGTCACCTTACTAAAATTTGTGGTGCCAGGACTAGGGTGGTCCTCTGGCTGGGTTGAACTCAACATGATGAATTTGACTAAAGGAAATTATGGAACCGTGGCGAGCCACTTTTGTTAAAAGATGTTGTGCCATGACTAGGGTGGTCATTTGGCGAGTTGAGCGAAAATGATTTATGCTCGGGCAGTGGGTGGTGGAAAAGGTGGGTCTTTATGAACGCACACACTTGGAATGTGGAACCGTCTCGTCGAGCAACCAACTAAGGACTTAACCTTGAACCATTGATCGGGCCTCAACCGGTACAACCACTGTCTAGATTGGGATAGACTGGTGACTAATTAGCAATGTCTTGGTTGATTCTGTTTTGGTTGGGAGCAGCGCAAGAGGGGGCGGATGGAGAAGAAACCGTAGCGACAGGCGAGTCAAAAGCAGAACTTTGTAAAAGCCTTGTCACGTGCTCTAGGCTGCTTACCTAAGGTAGTGGCGGTGGCATAGATATATCTTAGAACAAACTAGAAATTCGTGTCTTGTGGGTCAAAATTGTACAACCTCTGCAGAGCGTAAAACTATTGAATAGCCGTGTCCCGGTTATGGACATGCACAGTGATTTCCGCAAAAGGTAGAACTTTTATCGAAATTGTTGGAATGGTTTGGTGAATCTTGTAGATGGTTGATGGTGGGAAAGTGGGCGAGGTGTTCACTAGTTGTTTCAAAGAAAATTTCTTATTTATGTATTAGTCTTTTAAATTGTGCTTTGCAATCTACTTATTGTATTTAATGTCAAATATTGCTTTTTGCAAAATAGCCACAAAGCTATCCTTGTCAAACCTTGCATAAATACTACTTGCATACATTTTCTCTATGACTTCTTTGAGTACATTCAAAGTACTCATGGCCTTCGCCCTCTGTTTAAATCGGCGAGAGGAGGGTGAACCGATGAACTTCGAGTTCTATGAAGAAGACTTCTTTGAAGGCTATGCGAACTAGGTCGCGTCCCTCACTCAATTGCGGTGGGCATATTGGGTGACCTCCACAGATGTTTTGTTCTCCTTTGCAAGTTACTCTGTTCTCTTTAGCCCTGCGTGGCAACCATTGTAAGACTTGACCATGAGGTCCTTTTGTAATATTATTAATTTATGCGCTTCATGTTTAGTTTGGTTGTGTGGTTATGATTACACCAATGTTGTAGCTGTGTGAGCTAGCTCTTGATCATAGGACTAGTTCGAATACGAGAGGGTCTGAGGGTTGCATACAGGGGTCCCGACAGTGGTGTGTCGAGCCATATCGATGTGAGGGCGTAACCATAGTTAGCATGGTCGTTTAGTCAAAACTTGAAAAATTTATTTTATAAATCAAACCAACAATTAATTTGAATAGTATTCCCCTCTCCTCTTTCTCTATTCTTCCTCATCTTATGCTAATCTCTCCTTACTCTATTCTCAAGTCTAACTTCTTATCTTTTCTGAACTTTGTTTCTGAATGTAAAGTAACCCTCTTATCTTGATAATCTCTATAGAATTGAGCTTTACTTAGAGTCGCCCACCTACCTAAGATAGATTAGTAGTGCAGTTACCCTTTTATTTTCAGTACCGTTTAGTCCGATAGACAGGGCCTTTGGCTCGAGTTTTGTTGCCTCTTGTAGCTTTTCGGCTATTGTTCATTGGGTTAAACCGACCTTCCCCAATTAGGTTGTTCCATCTTTCTCCCTTGTCTGGCTCGTCTTTGTGCTTTTCCCTCTTTCCTATCGTGCTTTCTTCCCCTCGTCTATTAAACCCGAGAAGATGCATGCGAGATGGTTCAAACCCGCAACTCGGCACGTCAAGAAGAACAAGTGGACCCGTTCGCCACCAACCCGGCCGCAACAACGGATCGGGGTTTGGGACAGTCATGGTAGCCAGTGCGAGTTGATGAATGCAGCGATGCGAGAACATGAACGGATGATGACTCAATGAGAATCGGGCGGTACTGCTCGCTCACCGTCTTGAACGAGAACAACCAAGCATTTGCCATGCCACCTCCACCCCCTGACTTACCCTCGATGAAGTGGCGGAATTTATGAGGACCCATCCACCTACCTTCTCTAGCTCCTCTGAGCCTTTTGGATGCAGATGACTGGCTGCGCTCTACTGAAAAGAAGCTTGCCATTACCCGGTGTGATGACCGTGAGAAAGTTTTGTATGCTACACACTAGCTGGAAGGCACCGGCTGCGAGAATGGTGGGAGAACTCTTCTTGCGCCATGAAAACCACGAACATCACTTGGACTGAATTTTGAAGCTTTCGCCTCTCTCATATCCACGATGGAAAGGTAGAAATGAAGAAGAATGAGTTTCGTGAGTGAAACAAGGAACACATCGGTGAGTGAATATCTCAACAAGTTCACTCAACTCTCGTTATGCCCCGGAGGATGTTGCCACCGATGATGCTCATCAAAAGCGTTTCAGCGAGGACTCAACCCTAGCTTGAAGGTTGGTCGTTAACAGCGACTATGCCAATTTCAATGACTAGTCAACAAGGCCATGCTCATAGAAGAGTCATGTCATGATGGCGGAATCTCATAAAAGGAAGTCGATCTGACATGGTACTCATCAAGGTCATTCGCAGAGGGCGAGCGAATGCACAATACCCGGCTCATTACATTCCTCCGGTCACCTTCGAACACCTACAATGACACCTCGCCCGGCTACCCGGGATTCATGACTTCAACAACAACACCAACAACCCGACAACTAAGAAACAACAACCCGCCGTAGGAATCACTGTTTCAATTGTCAACAATGGGACATTATGCGAGAAGCGCATAAAAGCAAGGTCCATCACTAGTCGATTCAACCTTGGAGCTACCCGACAGAACCCCCATGCGGGCGGGGCGTGGAGCCCCTCAGACTCGGCGGCACCGGCCAAGACCCCTCGGACTTTCGGAAGAGGCCGTGTGAACCATGTCACGGTGGAGGAAGCCCAGATAGCCGGGACGTCGTCTTTGGGTAAGTTTCTAATAAATTCAGCACTGCACTCTGATTTTGTTTGATTTTGGAGCTACCCATTCGTTTGTCTCTCGGAGTTTTGTTGCAAAGCATCGGCTAAAGGTTCGACTCTTAAAAATGCTATGTTGATTCGTACACTGGTTTGGAGTTGAGTACTGAACCAAAGGCTGCCCTAAGGTTAAAGTAACCATAGAAGGGTAGAATTCTAGCCAACCTTATAATTATCAATGCCAAATCCCTAGATGTGATCTTGGGAATGGATTGGCTTACTGATCACCAAGCAGTTTTGGATTGTGGTGATAGAAGCATCACGTTGGTCAGCCTAGATGGAACCAAAGTAAAGTTTGAAGCCGCTACGGAAAAGTATGATGGAACCTTAGTCTGCGATTGTCGATTGCCTTATCGTGGAAGATGTGCGATGAGTCGAGAATTTCGGATGTCTTTCCGGATGAGTTACAGGAATGCCACGGACGAGGACCTAGAGTTTGTCATTAATCTAGTTAGAGGACCGCACCCATTTCAAGAGACCCTACCATTTCTTTGGTGATGACTTAAGTTGGTGAAGAAGCAGATTGAAGAAATGCAGGATAAAGGATTTGTCTGATCAAGTTCTTCGCCTTGGGGAGCCCTAGTGATCTTTGTCCCCAAGAAGGATGGTACCCAGCGGATGTGTGTGGATTACCGCTCTCTTAATGAAGTCACCATCAAGAACAAGTACCCTCTGCCCAGGATTGATGATTTGTTTGACCAGTTAAAAGGAGCCGGAGTGTTCTCCAAGATAGATCTAAGGTCAAGTTACCATCAGCTGAAGATTCGTGAAGAAGATATACCGAAGACAGCTTTCTCAACCCGATATGGACTGTACGAGTATACGGTCATGTCTTTTGGATTAACCAATGCACCGGCTTACTTTATGAACTTGATGAATAAAGTATTCATGGAGTATCTGTATAAGTTTGTCATTGTCTTTATTGACGATATCCTAGTCTACTCTAAGAGTAAAGGAGAGAATGAAGAGCACCTTCGCTTGGTTCTGAATAAGCTTAGAGATCATCAACTCTATGCTAAATTCGACAAGTGTGAGTTTTGGATGAAGGAAGTTACCTTTTTGGGACACGTCATGCCTGCAGAAGGAGTCGCCGTCAACCCTAGTAAAGTCAAGGATGTGCTCAACTGGGAGTCACCCAAGTCAGTACCTCAGGTCAGAAGTTTCCTTGGAATGGCAGGTTACTACCGCCGGTTCATAGAAGGATTCTCGAGAATAGCAAGACCCCTTACCCAATTGTTGAAGAAGGAAAAGAAATTTGCTTGGACGACAGAATGCGAGCAAAGTTTTCAAGAATTAAAGAAGCGTTTGACCACCGACCCAGTGCTGACTCTACCTGATGTTCGGAAGGATTTTGAGATTTTCTGTGATGCATCTCGTCAAGGTCTCGGTTGTGTTTTGATGCAAGAAAGGAAAGTGGTAGCATATGCTTCACGCCAATTGAAGCCTCATGAAGCTAATTACCCCACTCATGACTTAGAATTGGCTGCCGTAGTGCACGCTTTGAAGATATGGCGCCATTACCTCATCGATAATCGCTGTGAAGTTTACACTGACCATAAGAGCTTAAAGTACATCTTCACTCAAGCTGATCTGAACATGAGACAAAGAAGATGGTTGGAGTTGATCAAGGATTACAACATGGGAATTCATTATCACCCAGGCAAAGCAAATGTTGTAGCAGATGTTTTAAGTAAAAGACCCTCTTGCAATACTCGATGATCAAAGAAGGTCACCTGACATTGCGAAGAATTTCAAAAGCTCAAGCTCGAGTTAGTCGAAGAAGGTTACTTAGCTGCCCTGAGAGTGCAACCGACTCTTCAGGATTAGATCAAGAAAGCCCAAGAAGAAGATATGGATATCAAGGAAATCAAGAGAAACATGAAGCAGGGTAAATCCTTAAGATTTTCAGAAGATGAGCAAGGTGTCCTATGGTTCGATAAGCGTATTTGTGTACCGGATCAGAAGGAGCTGAAGCAATTAATACTCAAGGAAGCTCATGAAACCTTGTACTCCATTCACCCCGGAAGCACTAAAATGCATCAAGACCTCAAGGAATTCTATTGGTGGCCTAGCCTAAAGCGTGAAGTTGCTGAGTATGTTGCACAATGTGATGTTTGCCAGCGAGTTAAAGCTAAGCATCAGAGACCTGCTGGACTTTTGCAACCTTTGAGCATACCTGAATGGAAATGGGAAGAAATCGGAATGGATTTTATCACCGTGCGCCAAGAACTAAAAGTGGATATGATTCTATCTAGGTAATTGTAGATCACCTAATGAAGTGGCTCACTTCATCGATCAAGACCACCTACTCGGAGAGCAGACTTGCGGTGTATATGGCCAAGATAGTATGTCAGCATGGAGTGCCAAAGAAGATCGTGTCGGATCGAGGAACCCAGTTCACCTCAAGATTCTGGCAGAAGCTACACAGTGTTTTGGGCACTAATCTGAATTTCAGTACAGCCTACCACCTCAGACGGATGGTCAGACCGAAAGAGTGAATCAAATCCTAGAAGACATGTTAAGAGCCTGCGCTCTAGAGAACCAGACTAGTTGGGACCAAATGCTACCCTATGCAGAGTTTTCTTACAACAACAGTCATCAATCAAGTCTATAGATGTCCCCGTTTGAGGCCCTTTACGGAAGAAAGTGCAGAACGCCCTTGTATTGGACTGAGTCAGGCGAAGGGCAAGTACTTGGACCAGACATCCTAAAGGAGGCTGAAGATCAAGTTAACTCAATCAGAGAAAAGCTGAGAATAGCCTAGACCAGACAGAAGAGTTATGCTGATAACCGTCACTGAGATTTAGCTTTTGTACCTGGAGATCATGTGTACCTGAAGGTCTCACCTCTCAAAGGGATGCGTCGCTTCATAGTCAGTGGAAAGCTCGCACCAAGATACATTGGACCTTTTCCAGTTCTAGCCAGAAGAGGAGAAGTTGCTTACAAGTTAGAGCTCCCGCCTCAGTTGTCAGACGTGCATGATATTTTTCATGTGTCTCAGTTGAAGAAGTGCCTGCGAGTGCTAGAAGAGCGAGATCTTGGTTAAAGCGATTGACTTGCAAGAAGATCTAACCTACAAGGGCGACCCATCAAAATCTTGGAAGTGTATACGAGCATGTGACAGAAGCAAGATCCTCTGTTTCTGCAAAGTTCAGTGGAGCAATCACACCGAAGAAGAAGCCACTTGGGAGCGTGAAGAAGATCTGAAGGCTGAGTTCCCGCACCTATTCTCTAGTCAGCCCGAATCTCGGGGTCGAGATTCCCTTTAAGGGGTATAGGTTTGTAACATCCCTATTTTCTGGGCTTTTTAAAAATTTTCAAAGCTTTAAATTTTTTTTAACCATTTGGTTTTATTAATTTGCCAAAGCTTAACTTGTAATTTAGAATTTTAAAAGCAGTTTAAATTGACTTAATTAAAACTTGAACTAATTGAAGTTGGTTTAGTTGAGTTTTGTTGGATTTTAATTTGGTTTTTCCTTTTGCCCTATGTTAAAAATAATTAATTGCTGAAAACAAAAAGCAATAGTTAAGCTTAAAATATTTTTACTAAGTCCTAAATAATTCAAGGGATTTCTGTGAATTTTCCTAGAATTTTTGGACGGCTTAAGCTATTTTCTAAAAATGCTTTTGCTTTTTTGGTATTTTCTAAAAAGAAAAAGCCTTAGAAAATCCCTCCTTGGCTTTGGGCCGATTTCTCCCGGCCCATCCCTGTTTTCCTCGTGCATTTCGCCTCCAGCCCTTCCATGTATCTGCCACCCCAATCGCCGTCGTCCGATCTGGATCGGACGACCACTCTCTCAAGACCCTTCCACCTCCTCAGACCATTGTCGGCGACAGGCGGCCCACTGTCACCGGCCGCTCCCGTCTTGGTCATCTCCTACCTCCGGACGAAGGCATGGCCCTCGCCCATCTGCATGGGAATCATTGCCGCCCTCGCCATGCCTGCGTCGCCCGCTCCATGAATCCGCCGCCACGCGTCGCCTCCGCCTCCGCCGCTTCCGCCGCCCGCCCCGCCCATACTGGCGCAGCCACACCTCCTCCCATGCCGCCGGATGACCGCCATTAAAGCGAATGGACCTCCATGCCGTCCTCCTCCTCTGGGCACCCGTCGCCTATTTAGCGAGCACCGGGACCGCCTCGCCCTCCTCTCTCTTTTCCCCTGCATCTCTTCCCCTCTCTCCCTCCGGGCTCGCCGCGATTGGAGTTTTCCTCTTGCGCTTGAGCTTGCTTCCTTGCCGCGCCGCCGCCGCCGTCGAGCCTCCTCCGTCGCCGTCTCCACCACCTCCGGCATCGCCCGCCCAGGCGCGCCGGTCGCACCTCCTCATCCTCGGATCCTCGCTGGGCGCCGTCGCCGCTTGAGCGCCGCCTCCGTAGCCAGCGTCGCTCGCCGCGGTCTCTCGTCGCCGCCCAGCGTCCTTCTGTCGCGCACCGTGTTCGCCATGAGCTCCTTGCCGTGGTGCCCTCGCCGTCGGCCGCCGCGCCGCCGTTCACGGCAACCCTTGGTCCGTGAGCGTCGCTGCCTCTGGTCCCACGTGGCAAGCCACATGGCTTCCCCCGTGGCGCCCCGTCAGCGCCACGTCACCCTTTTTTGGCGTGGCGATCCGGCCCATTCTTGGCGTGGATTTTTGGTTTTCCGTTGAAAATTAATTAATTTGGAAAAAATCCCGGTCTTGACGTCGAGTTGCGCATTAAATTGATTTTTCCTTTAGGAAAATAATTCCAGAAATCAGGAAAATCCTTTTTCTTGATTTTATGTATTTTCCTATCTTCTTTTGGCCATAACTCCCTCATTCGAACTCCGATTCGAGTGATTCAAATTTCTAAATTCATCTAAAATCCTTGCCTTCCTATTAGTATTTATTTGGTATTTATTCGGATTTTATTTGGAGTTGTTTTATTTATTTAGCTTTGTTTGCGCGTATAGGTTCCGGCGTTTCGGAAGATTTCGCAGACCCGACGACCGAAGCACCTCTACACTTCAACGAAGGCAAGTCATAGACCTTTGATCATGTTGAACCCATATTTATAAAAGTATATTGTTTTATATAAACATGCATGGCTAATTTTATAATAAATGGTTTCGGGTTTAGTTAATTACCTAATTGCCGTATGCCTCCTTGATAAATTGCAATCGACATGTATCCTTGAATGGCATAACTCCTTGGACACTTTAGGATGGTTAATTACTAGTTGGACATTATTGTACTACCAACATGGGCACGCTTTATTGCTTAGTCATGCTCTAGTAGACGTTGGTCTCGATCTCATGATTCAATAAATCTTGATTTGCCCTAAGCGCACATGGTTTATGGCTTGTGTAGTAACGACTGTGTTGCTAATAATGCGAAGTGTGGTCCTGTGTGAGACCACGACATTTGTTGTCACCTTACTAAAATTTGTGGTGCGGGACTAGGGTGGTCCTCTGGTGGGTTGAACCCAACATGATGAATTTGACTAAAAGAAATTATGGGCAAGTGGCGGAGCCACTTTTGTTAAAGATGTTGTGCCATGACTAGGGTGGTCATTTGGCGGAGTTGAGCGAAAATGATTTATGCTTTCGGACGAGTGGGTGGTGGAAAAATTTGGGTCGTGAACGCACACTTGGAATGTGGAACAATCTCGCTCGAGCAACCAACTAAGGACTTAACCTTGAACCATTGATCTGGGCCTCAACCGTACAACCACTGTCTAGATTGTGATAGACACGGTGACTAATTAGCAATGTCTTGGTTCGGTTCATTTTTGGTTGGGAGCAGCGCAAGGCGGGGCGGATGGAGGCGAAACCTTAGCTTAAGCAATCGAGTCAAAAGCAGAACTTTGTAAAAGCCTTGTCACGTGCTCTAGGCGCTTACCTAAGGTAGTGAGCGATGGCATAGATATATCTTAGAACAAACTAGAGAAATTAGTGTCTTGTGGGTCAAAATTGTACAACCTCTCTGAGAGCGTAAAACTATTCGAATAGCCGTGTCCCCGGTTATGGACATGCCTGGTGATTTCACGCAAGGGGTAGAACTTTTATCGAAATTGTTGGAATGGTTTGGTCGAATCTTGTAGATGGTTGATGGTGGGAAAGTGGACAGGGTGTTCACTAGTTGTTTCAAAGAAAATTGCTTATTTATGTATTAGTCTTTTAAATTGTGCTTTGCAATCTACTTATTGTATTTAATGTCAAATATTGCTTTTTGCAAAATAGCCATAAAGCTATCCTTGTCAAACCTTGCGTAAATACTACTTGCATACATTTCTTTATGACTTGCTGAGTACATTCAAAGTACTCATGGCCTTGCACCCTCTGTTTAAATCAGCAGAGGAGGGTGAACCAGTGAACTCAGAGTTCTATGAAGAAGACTTCTTTGAAGACTATGCAAACTAGGTCGCGTCCCTCACTCGATTGCCGGTGGGCATATTGGGTGACCTCCACCAGATGTTTTGTTCTCCGCTGCAAGTTACTCTGTTCTCTTTAGCCCTGCGTGGCAACCGTTGTAAGACTTGACCATAAGGTCCCTTTTGCTTAATATTATTAATTTATGCCTTCATCTTTAGTTTGGTTGTGTGGTTATGATTACACCAATGTTGTAACTGTGTGAGCTAGCTACTGATCATGGGACTAGTTCCGAATACACAGAGGGTCGTGGGGTTGCATACCCGGGGTCCCGACAGATGATCAAGACCAGTCTCGGCCACCTTAAGGGCATCGCTACCCTCGGCCACGGGTACTGCAGCAGCCAGGTTAGCGGCAAATTTGGCAAAAGGCTTGACCGAATCAAAATTCACAGAAGGCGCGATCGAAACAAAACTTGAACTCGCACCTCTCCCATCGGCATCTTGCGCGAGCTTACGCCTCTTGGCCAGGGGAGAAACAAGCTGCTCTAGGGCGGCACCGACGACCATTAGTTCGACTTCCTCATCGTCCTGACGGTTCTCCATACCTACTTTCTGCAGAAATCAGAAAGAGAGAGAAATTGCAAAGCGGTCGTAAGTTCTTCTATGACCATTTATATGTCATAAGCTCTTCTATGACAACCCCCTGGTCGTAAGTATTTCTACGACCAAGACTTGATCGTAAGCCTTACTACGATCACTACCTAGTCATAAGTTTTTCTATGACTACGAAGTCCTAAAGACGAAAATCAACTCCCGATTACCTTTAGGCGTTCCACTTTATCCTCTAAGGATAGATCAGCCAGTATTGGAGGTGCCGTCGCATTGGCTGGTGGTTTCTCACAGATAAGTTTGACCCGGGCGTCAATTTCTTCTTATGAGAGGTCTGCAAGGATGAAAGAAAATTTTCTTTAAAGCCCAATCCGAAACCAATAGGAAGAAGGCTAAGTCTGAAGCTTACTCACCATCCTCGTAGTCCCTCGTCGAGTCTTTCGACCCAGAGTACCTCCACATCGAATAAGCCCTCTTCTTCAGGGGACTGATGCGGCGCGTGATGAAGTCTTTCACCACATGCCATCCGGTTAGCTCCTCTTCCTTCAAGCCCGCAATGGCTTGGATGAAAGGGGCGATCCGACCAAGATCCTTGGGAGTCGATTCCCATGACGAAATCTTCCCGGCCGGCTTCCCAATGAATGAAAGACTGTCCTCACTGGTGATTTCCCAATAAAACCACTTCTTCTTCCAGAACGGCCACGTCGACCGAGTGAACATCTAAATGTACTCCTTCGATTTTCCATCGAGAGCTTGACTGCGACTTCCGGCAATCGGTCGACTGGTCATCCAGTAAAAATCTTGGAACAACTCGGATCGTAGGAATTCCAGATAGGCTTCACACAGGTACACAAAAACACTCAACATCGTGATAGAGTTGGGAACAAGGTTCACCAGCTCCACTTCAAAATGTTCGAGTATGAGGGTAAGGAAAGGGTGAGCAGGCAATCGGAGGCTACACTAACGGAATGCCTGGAAGATGGGGATTTTCTCAACCTCCCCTGATGGCCAATGTTGCCCAGTGGCCTCAATCCACCCTACGAACTTTCTCTTCGGGATCTTCTCAGCAGTGACCAAAGCTTTGATCTTGGTCGCATCCATCTCCGATTCGACCCACTGAGAAGCGGCTCTGGCCATTTCTCTCAGTGGTCAGAAATCTGGACTTGGGAAAATCGGAGAAAAGGGCTCGATTTGGTCGGCGACGGAGAACTCGAAAAGTTTGAACAGCAAGAGCGATTTGGGGGAAGGTAAAAAACCTTATGCTCACCCGCGGTGAATATTTATAACCGCTCACCTGAAGATGAAGAGACATGGCTACTCAACGGTTGTTGATGCCTCAGGAACCACTCCAACAGACAGATCTGTAAGAGCCGATTCGCATTCTTAAATTTGTCTGCTCGAGGAAGCCGAGTCAGTTTTCACACCTCAAGCAAAATTACCTTCTTGACCAAGTCTTTTTTGGTCGAACACAACAAACAATCGGAAAGATTTTACTTCCGACCTTGGTACTGCAACGACTTGGAAATCGTAAGATCTTCTACGATTACCTTGTAAGTCATAAGATTATTTTACAAACTTCTTGACCAAGTTATTTTCTGGTCAAATGAAACACTAGTCGAAGAGTCCTTCCTTCGACCATCTTTCTACGACCACCTACTGGTCGTAAGACCATCTACAGCTCCTTTTCCAAGCAAGTTACTTTCGCTTAAGCTAGGGGGCTAGATGACGAGGATATAACAATCCTTATTTTATTATATATCCATAATTCGTATTATGGGTATTAATGACATCATATAACTCTTGAGTATATCCCCTTAATATTCTTAAGGGAGAAGCTGGAGGTCGCAAGTCCTTCTACGACAACCCTGTAGTCGTGGGTCTTCCTACGACTACCCCATAGTCATATGCCCTCCTACGACTATCCCATAATCATAAGCTCTACTACAATTAATCCATTGTCGTAGGCTCTCCTATGACCACCAACTGGTCGTAAGCCTTTCTACGACCAGTCCTCAGTCGACAAGATTCACAGAAATGTGGGCCTAGTCGATAAAGGAATATCATGCGCCGTATCCCAGGATATGAGTAATCAATTATGCTGTTATTCCCTGAAATAACAGCACGACTTAACCCCCTGTTATGATGATAATTGCCTGACGACATGGGCACATTAAAACCCCCGTAATAACTCCCGGTAACAGCTCCACGATCTGGCGCTTCAATGTGACTTTTATTCCAAAGATCCAACGGTGCGCCTCGGAGATGATATAAAAGGCAAGGGTCAACAGGGCAAAGGGGACGGACGGCAGAATATTAGAAGTACCATACTCTAGTCTTTGATTCCACTTTGTAATCTAGCATACTCAATACATGCATACAGGAGTAGGGTTGTTATTCTCCCAGGAGAAGGCCCGAACCTGTATAAAAATCCTCGTGTCTCCATCTCTGTGTGATTTCGAGCCTAGAGGAACCCCCGAATCAAACAATCTTTACGCAAGTTCGGTTCTAAAACACCGACAAAACTAATACATAAGCACAAGTTCTTTTGAAAGCCACTCATGACCACCCTGGTTGTGAGCTAAACCTCCTACGACCACCCTAGTCGTAAGACCAACCACTCAGATCTGAACATGACCACCAATTTTGAGAAAGATCTACCCCTTGTGGGATATCATTGAGCGTTGTCCATGACCGGGGACACGGCTATTCGAATAGATTTACACTCTACAGAGGTTGCACAACTTTACCCACAAGACACCATCTCTCTAGTTGGGTTGGCATGGCCAATGCCACTACTCACTACCTTAGGTAAGCAGTCTAGAGGATGTCTCAAGGCCTTTACAAAGTTTTGACCTGGCTTGGTTCTGCCTACTAAGGTTTCGCCATCCCAGTGGCCCCCTCTTGCGCCATGCGAATCAGCACGCACCATCACAACAGAACCTAACCAAGTCATCGCTAATTATTTGGCCCAGTCCACCCTATAAATGAACTTGCGGTTGCATGATATGCCCAGATCAACAGAACAAGGTTAAGTCCTTAGAGGCTACTCAGGCAAGACCACCTCATCCCAGTGTGCGTATAGCACCCCCTTTACTACACAATCACTTGCCTGAGTAAGAAAGACATTTTTGGTTCCAACCAGCCAACTGACCACCCTGGTCTTGGCACTTAGATTTTATCAAAAGTGGCGTTACCACAATTCCATAGCTCAATTAGTCAAGTTTATCATTGAAGAATCAAGTGAATCGAGAGACCAACACCTAACTAGAGCATGTCTAAGCATATAACGCACCCCTGTTAGTATATCAACAATGACCAACTAAGATAGCCCATCCTACGGATGTCCAAAGATACATGTCAACATGCTGTTTACTAATTATTCAAGGAGTCTTACTGACAAGAGGGTGTGTAGCTACTCACAAAACCATTTTATACAAATAGCCATGCATGTTGATATAAAATAAGATTTTTTTTGTAAAACAGGTTCAAAATGATAAAAGGCCCATGACTTGCCTTCGCTGAAGTCCTGAGCTACTTCAAACGAGGTCGCCAGATCCATGAAGTCCTTAGACACACCGGGTTCTACACGTACGAAAAGAGCCAAATCAATAAAACGATCTCAAATAAACTCCCAAGCAAAACCAATGAACTAAGGAGAAAAGAACCGAGCTAGGCAGAAAGCAGAAACAGGTCCACTGAGGCTGGGCTTGAGCGAAGAAAGTTGAGAGAGAGAGCAAGGGAGAAGGAATGGTAATGGAAGCAAAAAGAAGGGCCAAAAGTGCTCCTCGGAACTCTATTTGAAGCGGGAATTGGGGGTACCCAATCCACCGGAGGATGCGGCGAGCCCTGCGGCGGTGCGACAAGGTTAAGCAGGGACAACGACATTTAATGCCCACGCTACAACAAAGACAGCAGCAATTAATGTGCACGATCCCAAAAGACAGTCGCATTAAATGCGCACGTCTCCACCGGAGAAGGGTAAGGAAGAGAAAACAACCCGTGCTTGACCAACGACTGGTCAGGAGGGTGGTCTTTACAAAAAGACCGAGAGGGAGGTTGCAACCACGAGGAGAGGTCGTGACCCAAAGGAGGTGGTCTTTGCAAAAAGACCAAGAGGGTGGTCTTTGAAAAAGGACCACAGGAAGTCCTGACCAATGAGGTCACGACAAAATGACAAAAGGAGGAGGTCGCGGACCAGGAGGGTCGTCTTTGTAAAAAGACCAAGAGAGCGAGGAGGTCCTACCGCAGGGAGGTCTGGACCCTTAGATCCAAACAACGGGGAGGTCTGGACCCTTAGATCCAATCGACAGGGAGGTCTTTGACGGCCAGGATGAACCCGAAGGTGATCCTGACGGCCAAGATGCATCAAAGGGAGGTCTTTGACGGCCAGGATGAACCCGAAGGTGATCCTGATGGCCAAGATGCATCAAAGGGAGGTCTTTGACGGCCAGGATGAACCCGAAGGTGATCTTGACGGCCAAGATGCATCAAAGGGAGGTCTTTGACGCCAGGATGAACCCGAAGGTGATCCTAACGTCCAAGATGCATCAAAGGGAGGTCTTTGACGGCCAGGATGAACTCGAAGGTGATCCTGACAGCCAAGGTGCATCAAAGGGAGGTCTTTGACGGCCAAGACCAACACAGGGGAGATCTCAACGGTCAAGATGGAGCCAAAGGAGATCTCGACGGTCAAGACCAACACAAGGGAGGTCTCAACTGTCAAGATGGAGCCAAAGGAGATCTCGACGGTTAACACCAACACAGGGGAGGTCTCAATGGTCTAGATGGAGCCAAAGGAGATCTCGACGATCAAGACCAACACAGGGGAGGTCTCAATTGTCAAGATAGAGCCAAAGGAGATCTCGACGGTCAAGACCAACACAGGGCAGGTCTCAACGGTCAAGATGGAGCCAAAGGAGATCTGAGAACGGGGAGAGAAAAGAGGTGAATAGGAGGAAGGTCCTGGGAGGAGAAAATTCAACCCCAAACTTTGAATTTCGGAAATCAAATATGCTTGAAACACACACCCGAGCTTGGAGCACCTCGGGGTGGTCGTGACCCAGAGGAGGTCCTGACCACAAGGGGTTCAAACAAAGAGGAGGTCTAGACCGAAAGGAGGCCTAAACCAAAGGAAGGGCTGGAGTAAAGGGAGGTCCTTACGGGGAGATCTAAATGATCCGAAAAAGAGAAAGGCAACGCCAGAACACAACCAACTCCAAATAAACCAGACTTGACTTAATTGAAGTTCAATTAATTCAAGTTAAACCTCCAAATTTCCAAAATCTCCAAGTTAAACTTTAGCAATACAATAGAACCGAATGGTTTGGATTTTTTTTAAACTCAAATTTTTAAATGCACGAAAAAAAGGGGCGTTACAGAAGGCTGAGGAAGAAAGACCTGGGCCGAGGGGGACACGGAGCGAGCAGAGAAAGGGAAAACCAACGCCAGAGAACTCCAACGAACTTCGAAAGAAACCAACTTTGGATTAGTTGAAGTTGGATTTAGTCATTTTAAACTCCTTTAATTCGAAAATCTCAAGTTAAGCTTTAGAACTCTCATCAAAACCAAATGGTTCTTTTTATTTTGAAAATCTTCAAAAAGGCTCAGAAAATTGGGACGTTACAAGCCTACACCCCTTAAAGGGAATCTCGACCCCGAGATTCAGGCTGACTAGAGAATAGGTTCGGGAACTCGGCCTTCAGGTCTGCTTCACGCTCCCAAGTGGCTTCCTCTTCAGTGTGGTTGCTCCATTGGACCTTGAAGAAATGGAGGATCTTGCTTCTGGTCACTCGCTCGGACACTTCTAGAATCTTGATGGGTTGCTCCTTGTAGGTGAGGTCTTACTGCAGGTCTACAGCTACTACGGGCATCTGCTCCTCTGGCACATGCAAACATTTCTTCAACTGCGACACATGGAAGACGACATGCACGTCCAACAACCGGGGCGGGAGCTCCAATTGGTAAGCAACTTCTCCTCTTTTGGCTAAGATTGGAAATGGTCCGATGTATCGAGGTGCAAGCTTTCCACTTACTCTGAAGTGTCGCATTCCTTTAAGAGGTGAAACCTTTAGATACACATGGTCTCCTGGGGCGAAAGCTAGGTCTCGGCAACGGTTATTTGCGTAGCTTTTCTGCCTGGACTGAGCCGACCTCAGCTTCTCTCTGATTGATCGAACTTGATCTTCGGCCTTTTTCAGAAGGTCTGGTCCAAGCACTTGCCCTTCTCCTGAGTCTGTCCAATGTAATGGTGTTCGACACTTTCTTCCATAAAGAGCTTCGAACGGGGACATCTGCAGACTTGATTGATAGCTATTGTTGTAAGAAAATTCTGCATAAGGCAACATTTGGTCACAGCTGGTCTTGTTCTCCAGGGCGTAGGCCCTTAACATGTCTTCTAGGATTTGATTTACTCTTTTTGTTTACCCATCGGTGTGGGAGCCCTCGGGTCATTCCCGTAAGACCAAGACCCACCCGGCCTTAAGGAGACGACTCTGGGGTCCCCAGGTGTGAATGGATTCCAACTTAACTCCGTCTAAGCGAGAGGCTTGACCAGAAACTAGAGCCCCGACGATCATGCGCGCTGCACCTCTGTGAGCACTACATGATGATCGGTTCTCCAACAGTCCAAACACTACACTTAGTGAGTTAAATTGAAATTCATAAACAGCGAGCATGAGATCATGTTGGCTCCCAAGATCAACGACCAACATGCCCCAAACTCACATATAGCATTGATCACATCCATACAACATTCATAGTTCAAAAGACATACAACATAATATTTCAAGTCTACAACTATTACAAATAGCCAACCGGCCAAATTCAAATAAGATCGTAAAGTAACAATGGAAGCAAAATAAATAAACCAAAAGTCCAGCATGGTATGCCCCATAACCCATCGGCAACCGACTGGGAGTTAAATAATAGCACTACTCGTTAGTGTCGCCTAAATCGACACTAACGAGCTCGTCAGGCTCAAAGTCTTCCTCACCTAAAATTGCAGCATCCAAGTTGAGTACAAATGTACTCGCAAGTCTTGCACAAATAAAAATTAGTTATGCTAGAGGTTGTTCCAAAGGATGGCTCATATTGGCGTAGTTTTGCGAAAGACGCAACAATTTTCAACCTACACATACTAGTGTATCAAGTGCCAATTTCAAAACAGATTTGAAGTAGAAGTAAAACATGTGATAGAGTAATAAATTGAATAACAAATGAATCAAATAAACCGCAAAGTGGCTGCCCACTTTGATAAAACAAAATGCATGAACATCCCATTCATGCCGAATACCAACAATACCCACAATTTAAATTCAAAGTCTAATGATAGTAAGTCCTGAACTCAAGCAGCTGTCCATAACCGTGGACATGGATATTCGAATAGATTTATCTCTACAGAGGTGTACTACTTTACCCACATGACTCGATTAGCCCGTAAGCCTCCAGATGCCTCCAAAAATAGCACACTTCCTTAGGTATGCCGGCTGGGGAGAATCGAGATACGGTCGTTTTCAACAAGAAAATCCTATTGAGTTAGGTCCCCCATGTGAGATGTTTTCGTACCTAGTACAAGCAACTGATAGCACCTGCTAGGGGGCTCACAAGTTGTATTGGAAATACCGATGTAATGTAAATGATGAAAAATGGTGTGTCTCTTGCATACTATAGAAAATTACATCGGCTCCTACGGACAAATGATCAACACAAGTGCCCTTACACCACCATGAGACTTCACCCAATAAAACCTTCCCCCTACTTGACCATACAGTACCCATATCCCGCGTGTGGTAGCACGAGTTTTACTTGAATCAACGACGTTACCAAAATTCGGTCCTTAATGGTCCGGACAAGACAACCACATACCCAAATCGTGCACGAAGGCACCCTCACTAGCCAACACTTGTCCAGACCCCAAATCTCATTTAAAAAGACAAAGCTTAACTCAGTAAACAGATACGAAGATCTGAAATAAAAAGAATATAAGAAAGTGTATGTTTCCCATAATTGTCGGGTTAATCCCGACAATCAAACTACCGTTCTAGACTTGCATGGCTAAGCAAACTCGAATACCATAATTCACACAATCCTAACTTAAGCATGTGGTGCCGGAATAATTCAAGAATGACCTCATGATTTAGGATATAGCTAACTACTCATCACAAAAATAGCGACATAGCAAAATAAGCATGCAAGCAATTATCATTGCACTAACTTAACAAAACTGGGATCCTATATGATGCAAAAGAAAGTTCAAATGATGCTTGCCTTGCTGGTATTTCAGTTGTTCACTCTCGGTGGCGTACGAGTCAATATTAATCTCTCTAGAAACTAGAGAAATAACTATATCGATAAATACCGAGAAATACCTCAAAAATACAATTGCTCAAAAATTCATGATTTTTCTACAGTAGCTAGTTCATGATTTTAGATGAATTTAGGCGAAGGAATTATTCCATTTGGAGTTAGTATGTGAGAGTTATGGCTATTTAAATTTCAGATTCAAATAAGCCTTAGTTCATGTAATTTAATTATTTGGTCAAAATTTGTAGAGTAGTAGGGGATACAAGGATTATATATATAAATAGGAAATATTTTTATAAGTCCAAAACATCTGAGTTCATCTCATTTGGAGTTTTTATGAATTAGTTATGCATTTTCAAAGTTACCAGCCTTTTTCCTATTGTAAAAATAATAGGTTTATGGATCATTCTCCAAAATTATAATTTTGGCTATAGATAAAAGTTTGAAACTAATTTCATAATAAATTTCATCAAAAATGAAAATTATCAGAATTGGTTTCATCCATTTTTGAGTTGAGGAGAAATAGTTATGTATTTTAGAAGTTATTCATATTTTTCAGTGTGCGGATTAATACATTTCGAATTTTATAAAGAATTTACTACTTTTTACAATGGTGCTGCGCTAGCCGCAGCCACTGACCGGTGTGGTCCCAAGAACAGTGCCATTTTCCTTTTAACTCGGATTTTAAATTCCGCACTAACAAGCGGGCCCCAACCGTCAGAGACACGATGAACAAGCACAGCGCGTGGACCGGACCATGAGTGTTCGTCCACCGGTGCACGCCTTTGTGAGCTAAACTACTTAAATCCCCAGGTCCACCTGTCATACTCGGAAGGCTAAACAAATCCGCAGCTAAACGCGTTCTTCTGACCAAGATCCGTCATTAAATACTAATCATTGTGCTTAACTCCTAATGATGCCACTACAGGGTTGTCGGGCGTTCCGACAAAATGGCTCGGTGTTGACCGAAGCCTCGCCAGTGTTCCCGACCACGGCGGTGCGAGCCAATGGTATGAATGGAACCACAATAGTTGCGTGCACCTCTTGGTAGTGGTGGCGGCGGCTGAGCCGGCCTAAAACGGCGGCTAGCCGACAGCGAGCGGCGGTGAACCTACGGTGTATGTGCATGCGACACTAAGGCCATGCATTAAGCAAAAGAATGCACGAACTAGTGTAACACCCTAAATTTTCTGAGCCCCTTTTTGAAAATTTCAAAATAAAAAGAACCATTTGGTTTTGTTGAAGTCCTAAAGCTTAACTTGGGATTTTCAGAATTTGAGTGTTTAAAATGACTAAGTCAAACTTCACCTAATCCCAAAAGTTGGTTTATTTGGTGTTGATCGAGCTCTAGAGCTATCTATCCCTTTCTCTGTTAGTTCTGCTCTCCCTCTAGGCTAGCTCTTGTGCCCAGATTTCCTTCCCTTCATTTTCCTTGGACATTCTCTTATGTCCAGACCTTCTCAGTGTTTAGACCTCTTCTATGTCTGGACCTCCTTTGCACCAGGACCTCTTTGGTTCAGACCTCTCTCCCTGATCAAGACCTCCCCTCGTGGCTTTTGTTTGAATTTCCTTTAGTCCAGACCTCTTTGTTGGTTTGAATCTTTCTATGGTTTAGACCTCCTTTTGGTCCGAACCTCCTTCTCTGTTTAGACCTCCTTGTTGTCTAGACCTTCGTTTCTGATTGAACCTTCTTTCGGTTTTGACCTCCTCTTTGAGTCACGACCACCTCGTAGCATCCTAGCTCGAGTTTGTGTTTCAAACGTCTTTGATTTCTAAAATTCAATTTGAGTTGAATTTCTCCTTTCTGGAACTCTCCTATTTAATTTTCTGTCCTCCCTTGTGTTCATTTGAACCTTCCTGTGTTCCTTTAGACCTCTCTATGTCCATTTGGACCTCCCTCGGGTTCTTCTTGATCACCAAGACCTCCTTTGCCTTTCATCTTGGCCGTTCGAGATCTCCTTTGATCTCATCTGACTGTCAAGACCTCCCCTTAAGTTGATCTAACCGTCAGGACCTCCCCTTGAGTTGATCTGACCGTCAGGACCTCCCCTTGAGTTGATCTGACCATCAGGACCTCCCTTGTTTTACCTTGTCCTCAGGACCTCGTGGTCCTTTTGTAAACACCACCCTCTGGTCTTTTGTAAAGACAACAATTGCAGGACCTCCTTATCCTCAGGGTCCCCTAGTCTTTTTGCAAAGACCACCCTTGTGGGTCAGGACCTCTTAGTCCTTAGGAGGCCACGACCTTTAGTACCACCCCGCTAGTTCTTTAGTTTTGTGGCTCTTCGTTCCCTATTTAAGGAGGCCACACCCCCTCTAGTTTTCTTGGATTTTGTTGAGTTAAGAGTTAGCATCGCTGCAACTTCGTGTATTGGCTTATGTCGACTAGACCAACCATAATACCGCTATCAAAATCCCAATTCAATATTTCAATCTTTATTTGCAATTTCTGATTGCTTTATCTTGTTCTTGCGTGCTTCTTCGGTGTATGCAGGAATCGACCTTCGTGGTTAGGTCAACTGGGTATTCGTGCACGGTTGATAACGACTTGTCAATCAGTTCAGCGATTGCGTGGTTTCGAGCCTTGCGTGTTCGTAGCTAGGATTGTCAGAGTTGAGCGACACCTACAGGACTTATCGTTTCTCATCGAAAGATCGGGCCAACAAATCGAACCTTAGGGTTCATCAGGTGGTATCAGAGCTACAGTTCATCAGTGAGAATTTTTTTCCCTACAGTCCATATAGCCAGAAATCAAAAATTAGGTTTAGTTCATCGTCCAAGCCAATTTGTGCCTTTGCAATTTGTTCTTTTTAGTTTGCTTTGTTGAATTGTCGTTGCATCGTCGAGTCATTATGCTGGTCTTTCTTGTCTAGATTGGTCTAGTTTTAGGGTTTCTTGTTCGATCGTCTAGTTTGTTCTTCATACAAAAAATAGCAGATTCGTTTGGCTGCCTCCATCGCGAAACTACATTGGCAGCATGATCATACACAAATTTCTGCCGGCGCCAAGCAGTCAAAAACAACAAGGTTCTCGGCCGCAACCGCGTGCACGCTCCAGGCTGCCACCGTTGACTCCGGCGTTCCTCGGTGTTTCATCCACGCAAGAACAGCAAGCAGCAAACCCAATCGGGTTCATCAGGTGGAATTCATTCATAAAAAAATTAATAGATCCAATCTTCGTTTTTCTGCTGTTCGGCCACCGTCGTCGTGCATCGAGGAAAGTCGGATCCAGCTGCCACTGCACCTCCGCCCAGGCCGTCTCCGCTTCTTGTCGCCGCCACCGCCGACGGCCGTAGCCGCCACCGCCGCTTCGGTCGCGATCGCCTTTGGATCTCGCCGATTCGCGCCCGTCACGAGATTCCCGATTCAGCGCCGCCGCAGATCTACCGTCCCACGCCGCTACGGGGCTCCACCACCCGCGCCCGCCTCCGGGCCTCTGCGGTCTCGCAGCCGCAAGCTCCACCGGCGCCGCCGCTGGCCGCCCCGCCGCTAACGCCGATGAAGCGCTTTTTCGGCCACAAGGTATCGCGCGCCGCCACTTACCGCCACACAATGGCGCATCCTCCATTGTCGCCGGCCGCCATCGTCGCGCAAGATCGCGCGCGACGGTTGCCACATGTAGCGCATCCAAGATCTCCGCCGCCGCCGCCGCCTCATTGCCGTTGGGATCGCTGAGCCACATTGGACCTCCGCCGCCACCACCACTGCCCGAGCCGCCGCCCGAGTCACCGCCAGAGAGAAAGTTGGAACCGAGTTCTTGTGGCTTTCGGTTTTCACGAGGAAGCCAAAAGCTCTGAAGGAATAAAAAAAGCAAGGGGTAAGATGGAAAAAAAAAGAAAAGAAAAGAAAAACCGAGAAGAAAAAAAACAGAGAGGAAAAACAAAAAAAAAAGACAAAGGGACAGAGAAGAAAAAAAAGAAGGAGACAAAAAAAATTATTATTGGAGCTACTTCTTTGTTCTGTTTGGCATAGTCATCCGTTGCTCGTTGGTGTTGATTGTTCAGTTTGGCCTTCCGCTGTTACTATTAGTCGTTCTTGTGAGTTGCTCTAGCTAGGCTTAGTTTAGACTAGGACTAGCACTTGTGACTAGTACTTTGAACTGCTTTTCAACTTTGCATATTGAATTGAATAATTGTTATCCCTTTGCTACATACTAGCCTTTTGAGCTCCACTTCCTACTAACTCAGCAGGTGCCGTTCCTCGCAATCGTTGGGCTGATCACAAGTGAGAGTATCACAAACCAGCCACCGGTTGTACCACTTCCTTGATGCATTGGTAAGAACTTGTAAGAACTGGGTATAAGCTTGAGCGTGAGTGACTTGGTTGAGCCTCCAGAACCTAGTAGTTGATAGGGACATATACTTCTGATTTGTTTCCTTGTTTTCTACTAACTATGGCAGGTTCACGGAATGATTGCAAGATATATCCACCTCTTCTTCGAACCGTTGGACGGGAATGCAAGTTAGTGAACGAGGAAGATGCACGCTGGAGACAAGCTTCTTCACCTCGGGAGGTATATGATCGTGATGGTACGTCTCATAAAATTAAATTCACTATACCTCCTTTTACTAGGCATTATGATCCTGATGCTTATCTCACATGGGAATTAGTTGTACAACAATTATTTGCATGCCATGAATTTCCTTATCATCTAAAAGTTAGGGCTGTTATCGATGTGTTTTATGATTTTGCATCTATTTGGTGGAGTGAATACTGTCGTACTCATAAGATCATACCTAGAACTTGGGATGGTATGAAGAGAGCTATGAGAGCTAAATTTGTTCCTTCATATTATTCTCGTGAGATGCTGAATAAATTACAACGTTTACGCCAAGGTAGTAACACTGTAGAAGAGTACTATCAAGAATTGCAAACTGCCTGTTCTCGTTGTGGCTTAGAAGAAACTGAAGATGCTAAAATGACTAGATTTTTTGGAGGATTAAATGGTTACATTCAGGATAAACTTGTTTATAAACCTTCAACGGTCACTCGCTTGTTTCGTCTTGCTTGCAATATTGAAAAGGAAGTACAGGGACGACAATCCAAGACTAGTCGTGCACTTTCATCGACCGTCACTACACCTTCACCTGTACAAGAAACAAACAAGTGCATGGTACACACTTCCGCATCAAGATCATCTTCGGTTGCTTTTTCTACTACTGCATCTACCGTGATTGCCACCCCTACTGCTGTGAGCGACACTCTGTCTCACTACCTAGTGTCATCAGCTCGCTCATTGGTAATTGAACTAGAGCAAGAAAAAGAAGAGAAAGCTTGTGACTACTCGCCATCTCCCGTACCAACATCATCTGAGTCGAGCCTACAAGGTAATACCAAAGGTACTGATTCGAACAATCAACTTGAGAACAATACCCATGATTTGATTCCTAGTATCATTGAACAAAGGGAACCTAGTGCTAAGAAAGCAGATATTAATTCCCCAGCTACAGAATCTGATCTTATTAAGAATTTGCATGAAGCCTGTGATACTTCGACTGATTTGCCTGCTGATTTGAGTGCACCATGTGACAAACTTGTTGATTTACCTGTTGACTTGAGTGCACCATGTGATGAAATAATTGAGTATATACCTGCTGTAGTGCAATCTTGTGATTTTCCTTATGTTGACTTGAACGAACCATGTGCTGACCTTAAATCTCATAATTTTGCACATGTCGAATTAATTACACATAAGGAAGTACTTGATAGAATATCCCCTGCTGATACTTTGTGCTATATTGTGAGCACCCGGATTTATTAGGCTCATAATACTTAGTCATCCGATTGACCCTAGTATTATCAACCAAATAAACCGGTCTCGAGAGATGTATACTCCCCAGAATGCAGTATACATACCTCACAACAAAAGGATGTATCAATTCCATACAACACATAGAACATAAGCAACAAACCGAAGTTAATATTAATATGGAATAGATATTACAAAAGAGAGGCCCTTAGGCCAAATAGCAATAAATACAAAAAGATAACAATGAAGCAAAAGTGCCATAAAGATGGCTATAACACAAAGCCAATCAAGGTGCCTTAACCCTAGGCGCTCGACCGACCGCCAAGCTAGTCGTCAAGAAATCGCAACACGTAGCACAAAAGAGAGGCTCTTGGAGCTCTCCTTCTTCCTCTGCAACAAAAGCCACAAAATTGCCACAACCACGGGCGATGAGTACATAAAGTACTCCGCAAGACTTACGTGTGAGATAACAGAACTATAAATAGCTACATGCAAGCTTTATTTAAGTGGATGAGGCTTTGGACTCATTTTAGCATAAAGCAACATTTATTTGCAATAACATAATAGATTGAAAGCAATTTGACAAAGCATTTTTAGATGTTGAAGTAACAACGAGATAATAACATAATAACAACAACAAGAACAATCCTGGAAGTGACTAACCCAAGTCACCACAACAATAGCATGAACTCCCCGTTCATACCAACCATGTCAAGTTTTAATTAAAGGTTGTAGTCTAGTCTTGAACGACCTTACCAAGCATGTCCATAACCTAGGACGAGGCTATTCAATAGTTTTATCCTGCAGGTGTACCACTGCACTCCACACGCCGATCGCCTTTCCTTTACGCACACTTCCAAGGTGTCTTTGTGCACGGCTAAGTCCTACGAGACCTTTCCAAAGGATGAATGCTAATTACGAGCTGCACAACCCACGGGAGAAGGAGACATCACAACCTTCCCTAAGCTAATGCTCCTCCCACACTATACATATACATTTTTTTTAAAAACACACCAACCGAGCTCGCTCATAATTAACACCTCCTAGAGTACTTAGTCAAGAGGGGTTCCATATGCCCCTCGCGTGGTTAGTACTGTGAAATTGCTTGGCTTAGTGACCCAAGTACTCGGTCCTTAGGGACCCTGCATACCACCACATCCAAAAACCGCACCATCCATCCAATATGCCCAAGTCTAAATCAATCTTTTATTTTCATTTTTTTTGATTTTACAATTAATCAAAGCACAAGTGCTGGACATATAGGAGTAATAATCATTTTGAGTGATCAAGACCATCGACTAAGTCGATGATCGCCCATTTCTACCGATAACTAAGCATGTCTAAGCAATTTACATCGAAACTACTAAGCGATAAGAGCTCATCCAACGAGCTCCCACCACAGCAAATAACCTAGGCTCATGGTAGTAGAGGATAAACAATTCCTACAGATCATGCAACTATAGGCTCGCTAGCTTACATTTAACACAAAGTAGCATGCATACATAGAAGTAAAACAAAGTATTAAGCTTTAAAGTAATGGGACATGATGGAAATGATCAAACTGCTTGCCTTGTTGCTGGTGGTCAAATTGTGGCAGGGTCGCCTCGGGATCACCACAAATGTCGGCCTAACGGAAAAGCGAGAAAGAACCGATAAGAACGATTTAAACACAACAAAGACAGCACAACAAACGAACTCCAAATTCTCTGAAAATTTTACAGCAGCAAGACAATGATTTATCATGAATTTAGCAACAAGAACCAATTGATTTGGATTCTCAATGCAAAAGATATGATGAAATCAATTCTGCTCAGCCTATTAAAATACCAAACTGCACTATTCACTAATTTAATTATGAGGCAACATTTTCTAGAAAAGCAGCGAAGCTGAAATTTTTACTGTAAAACCAGCACCTCATGAGATGAATAACACAATTGAGTTCATCTCATTTGGAGCCATTATGCACTCTCTACAAATTTTCAAAAACAAGAACTTGAACAAAATTATAATGCACAAGTTCTCATTTTTATAACAGCAACAAGCTCAAAACTAATTTTCACAGTGAGTTCACTAAGAGAGGAAACCAACAAAGTTGGTCTCACCCAAAAATAGTCTATAGAGTATTAGTTATGTATTTTACAAGTTAAGCATTGATTTAAGTGCACATTTTAAAGTTGGTTTTAAAATCTAATGGCAAACTGTGCTCTGGAGCTGAACTCAACTTACAATCATTTTTGGATTAAAGTCAAGTTCAATACAGGGCTAACACAATTTGAATGACCTCAAAAGGATTCAAAACGAAGGAGATATGAAATTCTAAAGTCTATACCTTATTTCAGTTTAACTAAGACCTCACTGGAATTCCTAAAACTCACAAGGGTATGGGAGGACGTGAGCCACAGATCTTAAATCCAACGGCTCAGACCTCCCAGGTGAACAACGCACACGCGCTCAGGAGGTCCAGAGGTCCTGGTCCTCCTAGCAACGCACATGCGCGAGATGAGGGGAGGTCGGGGCCGTAGATGCGAAAATCAACGGACCACAACACAGGAAGGAGGTCCGGAACGGACCAGATCTAAAGGGGAGGTCCTCAACGGTTGAGATCTTCCAAAGGAAGGTCCAAACTATCAAGATCTCCCCAAGGAAGATCTACATCGTCAAGACCTCACAGGGGAGGTCCTGGACGGTCCAGATGTTCCAAGGGAGGTCCTCGATGGTTCAGATCGTCCGAGGGAGGACCTTGACGGTCAAGATCTACCCGGGGAGGTCATGAACGGCTGAGATAACCTAGGGAGGTCCTAAGGGAGGTCTCAACGCCACTGCACCTCCGTGGAGGTCAGACGGCCACGACATGCAAGGGGAGGTCTTGGACGCCAGATCTCCTGGAGGAGGTCATGGAGATCCTGCACGGCGCTTTAACTTGCGCACGCCGCTGGACATGAATAAATGCGCGCTGGACATCAAGGAGGTCCGCGCGCGCGGGAGGTCTTAAATGCACGCATTAAAGGGTGGATTTAAGGCAGTTAAGACATCCAATGATTACAATGATTTGAGTAATGATGAACGATAATCGCGGCGGATCTTTGTCCTAAAACGACAATGGCGCCGCCGTGTACGCTCGACAAAACCCGAAGTTTGAAAAGATGGTTCTCGCCATGGCGATGTAGGCCTCGCGGCGACATCCAATGGTACCACCGAGTGTGCAATAGCCTTGCGCACCGGTGGACCTCCTTTCAACGGCGGCGGCGGTTTAAACGCCATGAGCCGAGAGGAACACGAAGGCACAACACGGCAAAAATTCAAAATGCGAATTAAAGCTCCGCGACATCCATTCAAGCGTGTGCCCAAGAGAAGCTCCGCAACAACATACATACGGGTGCCCAGCGCTAAAGGACTAACAGGGGAAGTACCTGGAGGTCCTAAGGTGCTGGGGAGGTCGTGGAGGCGATGACTGGAGTTGGGGAAGAAAGGTGCTCCACGGCCAAAGCTCCAGCTCCAGATTCCACTTTGTCCACCTTTGTAAATGTCCAAACCAAAACGAGTGAGGTCTTGGTCCCAGAGGAAGGCACAAATGGAAGCAAGGAGAGGAAGAAGAAATCTCCAGCGACCCTTGCCCACCAAGGAGCTTCAAACTCCAACAATGGCGGCCAAGGATGGTTTTGGTGGTTTAGAGTTCACAAGCACAGAGAGCGAGCAAGGAACAAAGGCTTGTAAAGGAAGATAAAGGCACGTGGGGGTGTTCTTATACTTAGGGCAAAGAGGTTTTAGGCCACCGGCTAAGCTCATGGTGAGCTTGGCCCATGGCATGGTCGAGCAGTTGGACAGACGTAAAGTGGACATGGTGGCGTGTCCGAGTGACCCATGAGGCGGAAGGCGACTGCATTAAATGCGGTCAAGAAAGAGTCATTAAAGGTGCACAGAGGACAAGTGGACATTAACTCCACCGCCGAGAGCACGCATGCGCGCCAGAGGAAGGAGAAGAACAGGAGGTCCTTATGACCGCTGGATAAGACACGGGAGGTCCTAACCATCGGATCTCATTTTGAACCGTTATGTTTTAAGTGGTGGGAGGAGGTCCCACCACACGATCAAGGATGGGGAGGTCGTGGCCCTCCGATTTTTTAATCGCAAAAACGCACGTGAGGAAAAGGGACAGAGGTCCAAAGCGTTGGATCTCCATCCAACGGTCGCGGACCTCGGTGAGGACTTAACCGCACGCGATCAAAAAGACATGAGGGGAGGTCATGGCCTTTGGATTTAAATCCAAGGGCACACGATGACCGGGGAGGTCTGATATGATGCGCAACAGGCAAGGGAGGTCAGGACCGTTAGATTTAGATCTAAGGGTGGTGATCAAAACAGGGGAGGTCCTGAGCCTCGCACAACACGCAAGGGAGGTCATGGCCATTAGATTTAGATCTAAGGGCAACGACCTCACGTGCGCGGGGAGGTCTGGTGCGCATGAGACAAAAAGGAGGTCGTGACCGTAGATTTTAATCTAACGGTGCACAACAGAAGATGGGGGAGGTTGTGAGTGCTTGATAACACGGGGAGGTCGTGAGCTGTTGGATTTGATCCAATGGCTACGACCTAGGTTAGGTGGGAGGTTTGTTTAGTTTAGGTTGAGAGGAGGAGGTCAGGGCCATGGATCTTGGATCCAAGGGCTATGACCTCACGTAGGTGGGATGACCTGATTGAGTATGTTGAGGAGGAGGTCGTGGTCATTGGATTTGATCCAACGGCCACGACCTCAACAAATGGGATGACCTCGCTGCGATGGTTTAACAAATCGAGGAGGTCTTTGAGGTTTAACACATGGGGAGGTCATGACCGTTGATCACGGATCCAACGGCAATGACCTCATGAGGTGGGAGGTCCTCGCGGTGTTGATCATGAGGAGGTCGTGGCTGTTGGATGTAAATCCAACCACTGCGACTGATCAAGTGGAGATGAGGTCTGTTGAGGTGCAGACATGGTTGGCTGGACCAACTTTGAATATGGCTAGCCCAAGGAACAGTGTAGGCTTTTAAATTTAGTTTTTAACAAGCTGAAACTTAGCAGAATTATTTGAGATAGCAAATGAGCTCCAAATTTGATGAAATTTTAACTGGAGCTTGTTGACACGAGACCAACCTTGCATAAAATTTCCAGAGGTTATTATGCAATGCATTTTTCTCAGGAAATTCATGAAGGTTGTTTAAAGGATTGTTTTGCCTCCAAAAATTATCAACAAGTGTTATAACTCATGATATTTTTTAGAAGGGTCCCATATCAGTTTTTGGGACCAAGGAAAATATATTCCAAATGTTTGGCACAAGATTTAAGATAATTGGAGAATGAGTTTGACTTTTGGTCAACAAGAGCTTTGTGTTTTGGATTACACAACTCTTGGACAAGAATTACATAAGATTTTAGGGTTTTTCAAGATGTGAGAAAAAGTTTTAATTTCTACACATATAATTATACTTGATTAACCCTAATTATACATTTGGGATGTTACAAAATCTCTCCCCTTACGTAAATCTCCCCGAGATTTGGCTCACTCGATAAAGAAAGATGGATAGTCCGCACGCAGACGATCTTCTCTTTCCCAAGTAGCCTCATCCTCGTAATGGTTTGACCAATCGAACTTTAAGGAACTTGATGGTCTTATTCCTTGTCCTTCGCTCGGACTCATCGAGCACGCGAACAGGTGCTCGCGATAGGTCAAATCTTCACGACATCGAGAGTTTCAACGAGCTTCCTCGCTTGGAACACGGAGGCACTTCTTAAGTGGGACACATGAAAACATCATGTACCCCTCAAGTGCAGCCGGCAACTCCAACTTATAGGCAACAGCTCCTTCTTCTCGATAACGCGGTAGGGACCGACATATCGAGGAGCCAACTTGCCCTTGACGCCAAACGTTGATGGCCCTTCAAAGGAGAGACTTTGAGATAAACAAAGTCATTAGGCTCAAAACGTAACTCACGCCGACGGCGATCCGCATAGCTCTTTTGCTCGATTGAGCTGCAGGCGCAAACGCCACGAATAATTTGGACTTGGCGCCGGCCTCATTGATTGAGTCCGCCAAAGAGAGGTCTCTCACCGGTCTCGACCAGTTCAACGGGTTCTACACTTTCTCCCGCATAAGGCCTCAAATGGTGCCATGCCGAGACCGGCTCGAAAGTCGTTGTTATAAGAAAACTTCGGCGAATGGCAAGCATTTCTCCCAATGCTTCCCATATGAAAGGACACAAGCACGAAGCATGTCCTCCAAAACTTGGTTGACCCTCTCGGCCCGACCATCGTTTGGGGGTGATATGCCGTGCTAAAGGTAAGACGAAAGTGCCCATGGCCTCTTGCAAGCTATGCCAAAACGAGACGTGAAAAGGGATCCACGATCCGACACGATCGTCTTCGCACACCGTGCAAACTCACGATCGCGGGCGATATAGAGTTCCGCCAAAAGACCTACCCAAGTTCAATCTTGACGGAAGGAAATGTGCCACCTTAGTCAATCGATCGATGACGACCCAAATGGCATCATTCTTCTTCGGGACGGGTAGACCGTGATAAAATCCATTCCGATCGAATCCCACTTCCACTCAGAATTGGCAAAGGTCAAGCGACCCGGCAGACGCCGATGCTCGCCTTCACGGCGACACACACGCCGCACTCGACAACGAACCGCAATCTCCTCTTCATTCGGGTCCACCAAAATCTCTGGCGGAGATCTTGATACATCTTTGTGGCCCCGGATGAATGGATAAGGCGAATCATGGGCTTCGGAGGATTAAATTCCGCAACTCCATGTCCTTTGGAACCACAAGGCGCTGCTCAACCTCACGACGCCATGCTCATCCTCGAGAAGCACTTGGTCGCTCCGTTCTTGACATTTGCCTTAATGTGGCTCACCCAACATCCGATCGCCGGGCGGACTTGATCCGATCCACCAAGGTTGGTTGCACAACCATGGCAGAGAGATCCATGCTCAACTATCTCCAAGTTGAGACGCATTTGGAATGCCTCGAGAAGAGAGGGCTAATGCTCCTTGAGCACTAAGGCATTACAATGCGCTTTGCGACTAAGCGCATCGGCAACGACATTAGCCTTGCCGGATGGTAGTGAATACCCATATCATAATCCTTGATCAACTCCAACCATCTCCTTTGCCCGAGGTTCAGTCAGGTTGGGTGAACAAGTACTTGAGGCTCTTGTGATCCGAATACACTTCACAACGACACCGATTAGGTAATGTCGCCAAATCTTAAGTGCATGAATCACAGTGACCAACTCCAAATCATGAGTAGGGTAGTTGAGTTCATGAGGTCTCAATTGCCTTGATGCATAGGCCACTACCTTGCCTTCTTGCATAAGGACACAATCGAGGCCTCGACGAGAAGCATCGCAAAAGATATCGAAGCTGCGATGGATATCGGGAAGAACAAGAACGGAGCGGTGGTCAAACGCTTCTTGAGTATATGGAAACTTGCCATGCAAGCATCGCACCACAAGAACTTCTTGTCCTTCTTGAGCAACTCCACATCGGCCCGCGATCTTGGAGAAGTTCTCGATAAAGCGGCGATAATATCCCGCTAAACCAAGAAAACTCCGCGACTTCGGTGACCGGCGGGCGGACTCCATGACGAACATCGGTGACCTTGCTAGGATCAATACTACGCCCCCGCTGAAAGAATATGGCCTAAGAAAGCCACTTCCTTCAACCGAACGCACACTTGTGAACTTCGCGACAAATGGTGCTCACGTAGCTTGCCTAACACAAGCTTCAAATGCTCGGCATGATCCTCATCGTTCTTGGAATAGATAAGAATATCATCGATGAAGACCACGACAAACTTATCCAAATACTCCATGAATACCGAATTCATGAGGTTCATGAACAAGGCAGAGCATTGGTTAAGCGAACGACATGACAAAGGTACTCGTACAAGCCGAAGCGAGTAGAGAACGCCGTTTTGGAATATCCTCAGGGCGAATCCAACTCGATGATATCCCACTCTCAAATCAATCTTGGAGAAAACTCGAGCTCCGGTTAATTGATCAAGAGATCGCCAATGCGGGCAATGGATACTTGTTCTTCATCGTCACTTCATTAAGTGGGCGGTAATCGACGACACATCGCTAAAGTACCGCCCTTCTTCTTTACGAAGATTGCCGGACAACCCCAAGGAGATGAGCTAGGCGAATGAAACCCTTCTCTTGCAGCTCACTTAATCGCTTCTTCAATTCTACCAACTCGCTCGGTGGCATCCGATAAGGCCTCTTTGATATAGGGGCGTGCAGGGAGCCAACTCAATGACAAATTCGAGGTCTCGAACGGGTGGCATCCCGAAGATCAGCGGGAAAGACATCAGCAAAGTCACAAACTGTTGGGACTTCGCTAATATCTAGAGCGGCTTCGCTTCAAGCGCCAAGAGATGCGGATCTAGCGACTTTAAAAGCTTAACCTCGCCGCCGGAGGACTAGATAGAGAGATGAGCTTCTGGCGCAATCGATTTGCCCCATGTCTTTGGGACAACCAATCCATGCCAAGAATCACATCAAGACTCGCTGAATGGAGAAGGATAAGGTTTGCTAAGAAACCTACGCCGATCTCGATAGGGACATCCTACACTCAGATTCGCTCTTAACTCCGAATCAGGGAGCGAATGAGTAGCGGGACCGACAATGGAGAGAAAAGAAGCTCTCCGATAGCAAAGAAAAGACTCGTAAACAAAGGAATGAGATGCTCTGAATCAAACAAAACGAAGAGCGGGATAAGAGTTAACGAAAGTGTACCTAACACGACGCCGGGTGCCTCCCGAGCCTCCTCGTGGTGATGGCGTTGACGCGACCACTACCCACACCTTGGGTAGCCGGATGATCTTCGGTCCCGAGCCGCACCACCTCTCGCCCGCGCCCTCCATTAGGACGAGGGTCGCTCTCGCCTTCTTAGGGCATTGGTTCGCATAATGCCCCTTCCGTTGCATGAGAAACATGTGACCCGGCACTGGTTATGGGGCCGCTCACGACTTCGCAGTGCACGGATCGAGACACGGCTGCGAAGGACGAGGAACAGGGGTGACCTCGGGGCGCCAAGAGTGAGAGTGGTACCCCGAGATCGCCTCAAGCGGGACGGAAGAATCGCCTCGATGACTTATGGGCCTCCCACTTGCGCTATGGAGTCCATAAGCTCGAGCCGCATGCTCACGACGATGGCCTTGTCGACCAAGGTCTGAAAATCAGAAAGTCGACAATGGATAGCTTGTCCTTGACTCCTCGCACAAGCCACGCCTGAACTTGGCACCTTAGCCATATCGGTGGCTACATCCTCGGGAGCATAACGAGCTAGATGGTTGAACTCGAGACATACTCCATGATCGAGCCACGCCTTGCTTGAGCGAAGAAACTCCCTTCTTGATCTCCATCAAGCCGGCAGGATGTGAGCCCGACGGAAGGCGACGTAAACTCCTCCCAAGAGACGGTGTGGTTCGGGCTGCATGGCGAGAAAGCTCTCCCACCATGACAAAGCCGCACCTCCGGTGGTGCGATGCGAACAGCGCCTTCTCGTGCTCTCGCATGCGCGGCGCGGCTTACGCCCACAAGACGGCCAATCGTCCAGATCCAAAGGGTCCTCGGACCGGGAAAAGGTAGGGGCTGAGTACGAAGAAACTCCGCGAGTCCTCCACGCGCGCCGATGGGCATTCCTCGCCCAGATCTCAAGCTCCGTAAGTGCGGTGGTGTTGCGCGATGACGCCCAAGAGAACTCTCCGGTCATCCGCGGTTGCGCCGATCGAAGAAGAACCTCGCCATGGTCGGAGGAGGAGGAAGCTCCTCGTCCGACCGGTGATCGCCTTGGCCGCCACGAAAAGGCCCGCCATCCTGTTACAAGGAATTTTGGTTAGCAACTAGACCCAAAAACAAAGCCTTAAAGAAAGCAAAAGCGATCGACTAGGGGAATGGAATATCACCCTAAACGAAAGCCAAAATAGCGAGTATTTAAACTTTAAAAAGGCTTCTAAAAGACTCTAAAAACAGCCAAGAAACACCAAACGCAAGGCACAACTTCTCATCTCAACTAACCCGTATTGAATGAACGAGTAATTGGTCGAGAAGATCAAAAATCAGATTGTAAGATGAAATCTAAAACTATTAGAGAGCAAGGTTAATGCAGCGAAATAAGTGTTAGATACTTAGCTAACTAGTATCACATCTTACCCTTTTATTCCCACAAGTTTTAGTTGATTAACCTCTCATTATCTATCCTAATTAGACACCGTTGAGACTGCTGTCCGGAAATTTGATGCTTGCTGTCCAGGTTTCGCATCCAAGCTCCTTGTCGAATCACCGACTCGAACTTCAAAACCTTGTAGTGGGCAGCTCACACTTCAATTTGCCAATCTCATTGGTTCTCCCAAAAACCAAAGGTTAATCGACAACAACTATTTTGTAGAAGGAAGAGAGGAAAACAACTTTTAAAACTCAAATTAGAGTGAGGTGAGAAGAGAAAGCTAAGATAGGTAAGGAATAAAATTCGAGAATTTACCTAAGCTTTCAAAACTCATTTGATGCTTTGAAAATAGGTTTTCAAAATATCCTAGGATCTACCAAGCTTGCGTTATTATGGTCAAGATGGCTCGATACCAACTTTTGAGAGCACTCGATTTATTAGGCTCATAATACTTAGTCATCCGATTGACCCTAGTATTATCAACCAAATAAACCGGTCTCGAGAGATGTATACTCCCGCATGCAAGATACATACCTCACAACAAAAGGATGTATCAATTCCATACAACACATAGAACATAAGCAACAAACCGAAGTTAATATTAATATGGAATAGATATTACAAAAGAGAGGCCCTTAGGCCAAATAGCAATAAATACAAAAAGATAACAATGAAGCAAAAGTGCCATAAAGATGGCTATAACACAAGCCAATCGGTGTGCCTTAACCCTAGGCATCGACCGACCGCCAAGCTAGTCGTCAAGAAAGCGCAACACGTAGCACAAAAGAGAGGCTCTTGGAGCTCTCCTTCTTCCTCTCGCAACAAAAGCCACAAAATTACCACAACCACGGGCGATGAGTACATAAAGTACTCCGCAAGACTTACGTGTGAGATAACAGAACTATAAATAGCTACATGCAAGCTTTATTTAAGTGGATGAGGCTTTGGACTCATTTTAGCATAAAGCAACATTTATTTGCAATAACATAATAGATTGAAAGCAATTTGACAAAGCATTTTTAGATGTTGAAGTAACAACGAGATAATAACATAATAACAACAACAAGAACAATCCTGGAAGTGACTAACCCAAGTCACCACAACAATAGCATGAACTCCCGCTCATACCAACCATGTCAAGTTTTAATTAAAGGTTGTAGTCTAGTCTTGAACGACCTTACCAAGCATGTCCATAACCTAGGACGAGGCTATTCAATAGTTTTATCCCTGCAGGTGTACCACTGCACCCACACGCCGATCGCCTTTCCTTTACGCACACTTCCGAAGGTGTCTTTGCACGGCTAAGTCCTACGAGACCTTTCCAAAGGATGAATGCTAATTACGAGCTGCACAACCCACGGGAGAAGGAGACATCACAACCTTCCGGAAGCTAATGCTCCTCCCACACTATACATATACATTTTTTAAAAAACACACCAACCGAGCTCGCCATAATTAACACCTCCTAGAGTACTTAGTCAAGAGGGTTCCATATGCCTCGCGTGGTTAGTACGCGAAATCGCTTGGCTTAGTGACCCAAGTACTCGGTCCTTAGGGACCCAGGCATACCACCACATCCAAAAACCGCACCATCCATCCAATATGCCCAAGTCTAAATCAATCTTTTATTTTCATTTTTTTGATTTTACAAATTAATCAAAGCACAAGTGCTGGACATATAGGAGTAATAATCATTTTTGAGTGATCAAGACCATCGACGAAGTCGATGATCGCCCATTTCTACCGATAACTAAGCATGTCTAAGCAATTTACATCGAAACTACTAAGCGATAAGAGCTCATCCAACGAGCTCCCACCACAGCAAATAACCTAGGCTCATGGTAGTAGAGGATAAACAATTCCTACAGATCATGCAACTATAGGCTCGCTAGCTTACATTTAACACAAAGTAGCATGCATACATGGAAGTAAAACAAAGTATTAAGCTTTAAAGTAATGGGACATGATGGAAATGATCAAACTGCTTGCCTTGTTGCTGGTGGTCAAATTGTGGCAGAGGGTCGCTCTCGGGATCACCACAAATGTCGGCTTCAACGGAAAAGCGAGAAAGAACCGATAAGAACGATTTAAACACAACAAAGACAGCACAACAAACGAACTCCAAATTCTCTGAAAATTTTACAGCAGCAAGACAATGATTTATCATGAATTTAGCAATAAGAACCAATTGATTTGGATTCTCAATGCAAAAGATATGATGAAATCAATTCTGCTCAGCCTATTAAAATACCAAACTGCACTATTCACTAATTTAATTATGAGGCAACATTTTCTAGAAAAGCAGCGAAGCTGAAATTTTACTGTAAAACCAGCACCTCATGAGATGAATAACACAATTGAGTTCATCTCATTTGGAGCCATTATGCACTCTCTACAAATTTTCAAAAACAAGAACTTGAACAAAATTATAATGCACAAGTTCTCATTTTTATAACAGCAACAAGCTCAAAACTAATTTTCACAGTGAGTTCACTAAGAGAGGAAACCAACAAAGTTGGTCTCACCCAAAAATAGTCTATAGAGCATTAGTTATGTATTTTACAAGTTAAGCATTGATTTAAGTGCACATTTTAAAGTTGGTTTTAAAATCTAATGGCAAACTGTGCTCTGGAGCTGAACTCAACTTACAATCATTTTTGGATTAAAGTCAAGTTCAATACAGGGCTAACACAATTTGAATGACCTCAAAAGGATTCAAAACGAAGGAGATATGAAATTCTAAAGTCTATACCTTATTTCAGTTTAACTAAGACCTCACTGGAATTCCTAAAACTCACAAGGGTATGGGAGGACGTGAGCCACAGATCTTAAACCCAACGGCTCAGACCTCCCAGGTGAACAACGCACACGCGCTCAGGAGGTCCAGAGGTCCTGGACCTCCTAGCAACGCACATGCGCGAGATGAGGGGAGGTCGGGGCCGTAGATGCGAAAATCAACGGACCACAACACAGGAAGGAGGTCCGGAACGGACCAGATCTAAAGGGGAGGTCCTCAACGGTTGAGATCTTCCAAAGGAAGGTCCAAACTATCAAGATCTCCCCAAGGAAGATCTACATCGCCAAGACCTCACGGGGAGGTCCCGGACGGTCCAGATGTTCCAAGGAGGTCCTCGATGGTTCAGATCGTCGAGGGAGGACCTTGACGGTCAAGATCTACCCGGGAGGTCATGAACGGCCGAGATAACCTAGGGAGGAGGTCTCAACGTCCCTGCACCTCCAGGAGGTCCGACGGCCACGATTGCGCAAGGGAGGTCTTGGACGCCCAGATCTCCTTGGAGGAGGTCATGGAGATCCTGCACCCGCTTTAACTTGCGCACGCGCTGGACATGAATAAATGCGCTATTTGGACATCAAGGAGGTCCGCGGCGCTGGAGGTCTTAAATGCACGCATTAAAGGGTGGATTTAAGGCGTTAAGACATCCAATGATTACAATGATTTGAGTAATGATGAACGATTAATCGCGGCGGATCTTTGTCCTAAAACGACAATGGCGCCGCCGTGCACGTTCGACAAAACCCGAGTTTGAAAAGATGGTTCTCGCCGGCGATGTAGGCCTCGCGGCGACATCCAATGGTACCACCGAGTGTGCAATAGCCTTGCGCACTCGGTGGACCTCCTTTCAACGGGCGGCGGTTTTAAACGCCATGAGCCGAGAGGAACACGAAGGCACAACACGGCAAAAATTCAAAATGCGAATTAAAGCTCCGCGACATCCATTCAAGCGTGTGCCCAAGAGAAGCTCCGCAACAACATACATACGGGTGCCCAGTAGCTAAAGGACTAACAGGAAGTACTGGAGGTCCTAAGGTGCCGGGAGGTCGTGGAGGCGATGATTGGAGTTGGGGAAGAAAGGTGCTCCACTACCAAAGCTCCAGCTCCAGATTCCACTTTGTCCACCTTTGTAAATGTCCAAACCAAAACGAGTGAGGTCTTGGTCCCAGAGGAAGGCACAAATGGAAGCAAGGAGAGGAAGAAGAAATCTCCAGCGACCCTTGCCCACCAAGGAGCTTCAAACTCCAACAATGGCGCCAAGGATGGTTTGGTGGTTTAGAGTTCACAAGCACAGAGAGCGAGCAAGGAACAAAGGCTTGTAAAGGAAGATAAAGGCACGGTGGGGGTGTTCTTATACTTAGGGCAAAGAGGTTTTAGGCCACCGCTAAGCTCATGGTGAGCTTGGCCCATGGCATGGTCGAGCGATTGGACAGACATAAAGTGGACATGGTGGCAGTCCGAGTGACCCATGAGGCGGAAGGCCGACTGCATTAAATGCGGTCAAGAAAGAGTCATAAAGGTGCCAGAGGACAAGCCGACATTAACTCCACCGCCAGAGCACGCATGCGCGCCAGAGGAAGGAGAAGAACAGGAGGTCCTTATGACCGCTGGATAAGACACGGGAGGTCCTAACCATCGGATCTCATTTTGAACCGTTATGTTTTAAGTGGTGGGAGGAGGTCCCACCACACGATCAAGGATGGGGAGGTCGTGGCCCTCCGATTTCTTAATCGCAAAAACGCACGTGAGGAAAAGGGACAGAGGTCCAAAGCGTTGGATCTCCATCCAACAGTGCGGACCTCCAAAGTGAGGACTTAATCGCACGCGATCAAAAAGACATGAGGGAGGTCATGGCCTTTGGATTTAAATCCAAGGGCACACGATGACCGGGAGGTCGATATGATGCGCAACAGCAAGGGAGGTCAGGACCGTTAGATTTAGATCTAAGGGTGGTGATCAAAAGCAGGAGGTCCCGAGCCTCGCACAACACGCAAGGGAGGTCATGGCCATTAGATTTAGATCTAAGGGCACGACCTCACGTCTTGTGGGAGGTCAGTGCGCATGAGACAAAGGAGGTCGTGACCGTAGATTTTAATCTAACGGTGCACTGTGAAGATGGGGAGGTTGTGAGTGCTTGATAACACGGGAGGTCGTGAGTCGTTGGATTTGATCCAATGGCTACGACCTAGGTTAGGTGGGAGGTTTGTTTAGTTTAGGTTGAGAGGAGGAGGTCAGGCCATGGATCTTGGATCCAAGGGCTATGACCTCACGAGGTGGGATGACCGATTGAGTATGTTGAGGAGGAGGTCGTGGGTGTTGGATTTGATCCAACGGCCACGACCTCAACAAATGGGATGACCTCATTGCGATGGTTTAACAAATCGAGGAGGTCTTTGAGGTTTAACACATGGGAGGTCATGACCGTTGATCACGGATCCAACGGCAATGACCTCATGAGGCGGGAGGTCCTCGCGGTGTTGATCATGAGGAGGTCGTGGTGTTGGATGTAAATCCAGTGCGACGACTGATCAAGTGGAGATGAGGTCTCACGAGGTGCAGACCAGGTTGGGCTGGACCAACTTTGAATATGGCTAGCCCAAGGAACAAAGGTAGGCTTTTAAATTTAGTTTTTAACAAATTGAAACTTAGCAGAATTATTTGAGATAGCAAATGAGCTCCAAATTTGATGAAATTTTAACTGGAGCTTGCTGACACGAGACCAACCTTGCATAAAATTTCCAGAGGTTATTATGCAATGCATTTTTCTCAGGAAATTCATGAAGGTTGTTTAAAGGATTGTTTTGCCTCCAAAAATTATCAACAAGTGTTATAACTCATGATATTTTTAGAAGGGGTCCCATATCAGTTTTTGGGACCAAGGAAAATATATTCCAAATGTTTGGCACAAGATTTAAGATAATTGGAGAATGAGTTTGACTTTTGGTCAACAAGAGCTTTGTGTTTTGGATTACACAACTCTTGGACAAGAATTACATAAGATTTTAGGGTTTTTCAAGATGTGAGAAAAAGTTTTAATTTCTACACATATAATTATACTTGATTAACCCTAATTATACATTTGGGATGTTACATATATCATGCTCTCTTAAAGAAAGATAACGCAGACGATCTTCTCTTTCCCAAGTAGCCTCATCCTCGAGAATGGTTTGGTTTAAGGAATGGTGCTATGGAGAAAGTCAAATTTTGAACTTTCATCTCTAAATGGGACACATGAAAAACATCATGTACCCCTCTTTCTAACACCTCCACCTACTATTTTAAATTAACTTTGGAGTCATTATGGTATAGAGAACCAATTGCGCGCAAACGCCATAAAAAGCCGACTTGGCGCTCGGCCTCATTGATTTATCTCAATATGCATAACTTGTGCTCACATGGATGAATTGAAACTTGTTGTTTTGGATAACAATCCTCCAAAACTTGGTTGACCCTCTCGCCCCGACCATCAGCTTGGGGGTGATATGCCGCTAAAGGTAAAAGGTAAAAAGTGCCCATGGCCTCTTGCAAGCTCACTTCTTGTGCAAACTCACAATTCTTGTGTGCTGAATCTTGTTCAATCTGAGAGGAAAATAAAATTTAGTACTCATCCAATGCCTATGTGTTCACCTTTTATTGCACCATCTAGTATGGACAGTCTGGATAAAAATGGTGGATTATGGAAGAACCTACAAATCTTGTCACCCTTGCTAGATGAATTTGCTATTGCTCAATTGAAAGATGATTATATGAATGACTTGTGCACTTTGAATTCAATTACTGTGCTGCCTATTCACTGAGCAATGAATAACTCTACTTTATACTTCACTTATACTGGCAAATTGAGCTGCAAACTGAATGCTATGAGAAAATATACCTTTGCTGATTTCATGCATGCACAATCACCTTTAATTTCCAAAGCTTTATCTATTTCTTTGCCACCTGTTATTGCTAACATTTTGCAGAAAGATGAGACTGCATTGCTACAAGTTTTAAAGCTTCCCTTGCCATTGGAGGATGAGCATGAGTCGAGGACGACTCAAATGCAAGAAAGGGAGGATGATGAGGACATCAACCCACCAGATACGAGCGCTACTCCACGTGCCAAGTTCATGCTGGATAAGTTTTGGAATCCAGTTCGTCCTCCAGAATCAGCCTGGCAGCACCAACTTAAAACAGTCGTAACTTTCACATACGGAGTCCGTTGGAGGTCCACGAGTACTTGATGGAAAGCTTATTTCGGCATCTTTCCAACGGATCTAACCTAACCTCTAAATTCCTTCTGGACTGATCGCAATCATCAAAAGAAGGTGTCATATCACTTATTTGGGCCAAACTGGGCTTTGTAATCATACTGAACTTGGCCATCTGCCGACGGCCCACTCGGGGCGTGGTTAATGTTCATGTGAACAGTAACCTACACCCTTTAGTACCACCTCGCTAGTTCTTTAGTTTTGTGGCTCTTTGTTCCCTATTTAAGGAGGCCACACCCCTCTAGTTTTCTTGGATTTTGTTGAGTTAAGAGTTAGCATTGCTGCAACTTTGTGTATTAGCTTGTGTCGACTAGACCAACCATAATACCGCTATCAAAATCTCAATTCAATATTTCAATCTTTATTTGCAATTTCAGATTGCTTTATCTTGTTCTTGCGTGCTTCTTCGGTGTATGCAGGAATCGACCTTCGTGGTCAGGTCAACCGAGTATTCGTGCACGGTTGATAACGACTTGTCAATCACTTTAGCGATTGCGTGATTTTGAGCCTTGCGTGTTCGTAGCCAGGATCGTCAGAGTTGAGCGACGCCTACCGGACTTATCGTTTCTCATAGAAAGATCGAGCCAACAAATCGAACCTTAGGGTTCATCACCTTGCTTGGGGATTCACCTAGAAGGCAACTGGAGATCGCACCATCACCTCCTCATCGCCAAGAAGACCACTGGAGGTTGCACCGCCACTTGCCTCCGAAGGAGCCCGCCGGAGCGCCAGCGCCGCCTTCAACCATTGCCACTATCTCTCGACCTCCTCCTCCTCTTTTACCTCCCTCTTGGCCTTGGTAAGTTCCCTTGTGACTTGTTCTTTCTTCAATTCCTACGACCCTACTGTGTAGTCGTATCTTTCCCAGGACCTCCTCCTGAAGATCTCCTCAGGACCTCCCTGGTCTTTTTGCAAAGGTGACCCTCTCGGTCTCTTTGCAAAGACGACCCTCTTGGGTCCTTTTCTGGACTTTCCCTTTCAAAGACCTCCCTTGACCTCCTTGGGACATCCTCTCCAGGACGTCCCGTGAGCTCCTCAGAACCTCCCTTTTTGTAAAGACCACCTCCCTTGATCTTTTGCAAAGACCACCTTCTTGGTCTTTGCTTATCTCTTTGCAAAAGACCTCCCACTTCGCTCTTTTGCCGTCCTCAGTGGACCTCCTTCTAACCCGTAGGACCTCCTCTTGAGAGCCCTTTTCTAGTTCTTTTAGTTCTATTCTTTGATATTTGTTTCTGTTTGGCTTGCTTGGAGTTCATTGGATCTTATTTGGTCGTTGTTTGATTTGCTTGGTTCTCTCGTGTAGATTGCGTCATCTCCGGGGAGCCCGACTTATCCGAAGGGGTAGATCCTTAAGCTTTCGAGCAAGAGGCAAGTTACACTCTTGATCATGTTGCGCCCAGTATCTCAAATTATTTAAGATCTGTTTCAAAATTACTGCATGCTTATTTATACTCCGTATTTCAATACATGTCTTTAAAATTCATAGTTATACCGAATTCTTTGTATGGCCATTATTGATATTGATTCCACCCTGTTGTCACCATAGATAAAACCTGGTTGATGTGAGAGTGTGAACCGGGATCATTTGCATCGGCTCCTATGGACAGATGATCAACACAAGTGCCCTTACACCACCATGAGACTTCACCCAATAAAATCTTCCCCCTACTTGACCGTACAGTACCCATATCCCGCGTGTGGTAGCATGAGTTTTACTTGAATCAACGATGTTACCAAAGTTCGGTCCTTAATGGTCCGGACAAGACAACCACATACCCAAACCATGCACAAAGGCACCCTCACTAGCCAACACTTGTCCAGACCCCAGATCTCATTTAAAAAGACAAAGCTTAACTAAGTAAACAGATATGAAGATCTGAAATAAAAAGAATATAAGAAAGTGTATGTTTCCCATAATTGTCGGGTTAATCCCGACAATCAAACTACCGTTCTAGACTTGCATGGCTAAGCACACTCGAATACCATAATTCACACAATCCTAACTTAAGCATGTGGTATTGGAATAATTCAAGAATAACCTCATGATTTAGGATATAGCTAACTAATCACAAAAATAGCGACATAGCAAAATAAGCATGCAAGCAATTATCATTGCACTAACTTACCAAAACTGGGATCCAATATGATGCAAAAGAAAGTTCAAATGATGCTTGCCATGCTAGTATTTCAGTTGTTCACTCTCGGTGGCGTATGAGTCAATATTAATCTCTCCGGAAACTAGAGAAATAACGATATTGATAAACACCAAGAAATACCTCAAAAATGCATGATTTTTCTACAGTGGCTAGTGCATGATTTTAGATGAATTTAGGCGAAGGAATTATTCCATTTGGAGTTAGTTTGTGAGAGTTATGGCCATTTGAATTTCAGATTCAAATAAGCCTTAGTTCATGTAATTTAATTATTTGGTCAAAAATTGTATAGTAGTAGGGGATACAAGGATTATATATATAAATAGGAAATATTTTTATAAGTCTGAAACATCTGAGTTCATCTTATTTGGAGTTTTTATGAATTAGTTACGCATTTTCAAAGTTACCAGCCTTTTCCTATTGTAAAAATAATAGGTTTTTGGATCATTCTCCAAAATTATAGTTTTGGCTACAGATAAAAGTTTGAAACCAATTTCATAATAAATTTCATCAAAAATGAAAATTATCAGAATTGGTTTCATCCATTTTTGAGTTGAGGAGAAATAGTTATGTATTTTAAAAGTTATTCATATTTTTCAATGTGCGAATTAATACATTTCGAATTTTATAAAGCATTTACTACTTTTTACACCGGCGCTGAGCTAGCCGCAGCCACTGACTGGTGGGGTCCCAAGAACAGTGCCATTTCCTTTTAACTCGGATTTTAAATTCCGCACTAACAAGCGGGCCCCAACCGTTAGGGACACGATGCACAAGCACAACTCATGGACCGGACCATGAGTGTTGGTCCACCGGTGCACGCCTCTGTGAGCTAAACTACTTAAATCCTCAGGTCCACCTGTCATACTCGGAAGGCTAAACAAATCCGCAGCTAAACACATTCTTCCGACCAAGATCCGTCATTAAATACTAATCATTGTGCTTAATTCCTAATGACGCCACTACAGGGTTTTCGGGCATTCCGACAAAATGGCTCGGTGTTGACCGGAGCCTCGTCGGCGTTCTCAGCCACGGCGATGCGAGCCAATGGTATGAATGGAGCCACAATAGCTGCACGCACCTCTTGGTAGTGGTGGCAGCGGCTGAGCTGGCCTAAAACGGCGGCTAGCCGACGGCAAGCGGCGGTGAACCTGCGGTGTAGGTGCATGCGACACCAAGGCCATGCATTAAGCAAAATAATGCATGTACTAGCTCCTAGAAGGTTAGTAGAACTTACCCAAATGATGAAAAGTTTAGATGATCGCCAGGGTGAGCTTGTCCCCAGTAATGGTGACGGCAGCGACGAGGTCCAACGTGGAGAGGTTAGCCTGGTGTGAGAGATAATGGATGAGTGGCCGAGATAGCTCCAGTGAGGTCTAGAGAGGGTGTACAAGCAAAGAATCGGGCAAAAACTTACCTCACTAGAGATGGGGAAGAAACTAGGGTTGTTGGCCGGCCAAAGAGGAACTCTAAAATTCAAAAGCCCCTACAAAGCATCAAAGAAATTGATTGAGGGGATATCTTACTTATGCTCTCGGAGATGACCTGACGTGCAAGGATGAGCGAGATCCTTACCAGAGACGAAGATGACCGAAAGGGTGCCACTCTGTGCGCGCACTGGAATTGCCGAGAGCACGGTGGTGACCTAAAACCTACAAACAACCATGGTGGCTCCAATAAGGCAAAATGGAGAAGGCATGCAGAAAAGAGGCTAGAGAACTCGGTTGCACGGACTTTACCGGAGAATTGAGCACAAAGGAGCTTCCCTCTCCTCGGCGGCCAGAGGAGAAGTGAGGTGGGAGCTAGGGTTGGGAGGCAAGATAAAGGAGGCCGAAAGACGGAACGGAGGCGGCGTTACATGCCGGAGCTCCAGGACAGGTCAATTTGGGCGGTGCGGTCATGGAGGTAACAGTGATGCACAAGCGCTCTCGGTCGCGTGGAGCTCTGCTCCTGCGCGTTGCGCACGCATGGAGAAGACGCCTCTGACAAGTGGGCCCGACACGGCACTGACACAGAGATGGCTGGGTCAGGCTTGGGTGCGCCGGTGCGTTAAGTTGATTCAATCGGAACCATTCGATCACAAATGAACAGCTCAGATTTAACGGCAGTTCAGACGGTCCAAACATGTCGAACCCGGGAACGAAGGATCCCGAATTCTCTGTGTTCATATACTAGTCTAGGATTTCTAGTGTACACAGTCAAACAAAAGTGATAACACAAACATATCACACATTTTATTAATAATAATCCAGAATTTATTACAAATGGGCCTGAGGCCAAATAAAGTAAAACACAGCGGAAGTAGAATAGTAGTGGTAGATGTTGGAAATATGCCCTAGAGGCAATCATAGAGATGATTATATTTCATTATGTTCATGACATTAGATAATGTGTTAGACTAGCATATGTATTGGTTGATGACTATGTTTCACGAGTCATAGATATGGAGATATCAAACCAATAATATGGACACATGTTAGAGAACATGATGTTGGATAAGACCCACCTTGAGGCACTATTGAGATTGTTATGAATCTATGTGTCATTAGTTGGTCTCAAGCAATGATGATGTATAATCCTTAGACTGAGATCAAGATGGTTTCCTACATGTGTAAGAGCACTCTTAGGGGTTGCCAAACGCTACACCGTGAATCGGGTAGTTATAAAGGTAGCTTTGGGTATGCTCAAACATGGAGAGGAATGTGACCTGGTCGGATATGGGATTTGCCCTCCTAACATAACAGAGAGATGTCTCGCCCCTCACAGATCGGATAAAGAAAGTGCATGGCCATGCCACTAGTAGTCAAGTGTTCGACCACATAAAGGTTATCGATACTCGATCGAGAAAGTATTGAAGACCCATGGATGACACAACATCTCACCCGAGTTCAACCAGATATCGTGAGGCAAAGGGAGAATACATGAGTAGGTCACTTAGTTCGACTACCACCGATCGGGTCGTATGGAGATACAAGCAAGTCGAGGCGGTCGAACGTAATCACAGAGTGGTCGAAACCAAGTCGTAAGGAGTTACGAGTTGGTCGTGATCAAATACTTAACCGTCGTATAGAGATAGGACCTGGTCGTAAGTGATGAGGACCTGGTCGTATATCATATTGCATTAAGGTTCGTCCGATATAATTTGTGTGTTTTCGGGAATCGATATGTTCTGCTAGGAGCCGCTACGACTCGTGATCGGAAATGGTTTCCGAATCACAACCGAACTACACATGAACCTACAGGGTCACACACTTAACGGGTTGGAACAAACCAAGTACGAATACGATTCGTAAACGTGTCCGGATAGGATCCGTCACGAGCACTATATAAGGAGGTGCATGAGGCTATTGGAAAGGCGCGTGAAACACCACCGAAACCCTAGCCGCCATCTCCTTGAGAGCTCCACCGTGCGACTTGGTGCTGGCACACCGGCGTTCGGTTGTTCCTTCCCTGGACGTGTGGATACCGTAGAGGCGCTACTACGATTGTTGCGCTTGAGGACGATCCGCGATCTTCACAAGGAACCGCAGACGTTGCTGGAGGAGACGATCGACTACGACCACTACATCGACGCGCTCTTCGTTGGACCAGTCGCCCAACCCTTCTTCCGCCGCTCTGCTGGCTCTGTTGGTAACAATCTGTGATCATCTACTTGCTTGGCATCCTGGTTCGCGTGGTAGAATTTTTGTTTGTAGCTATCATAGCCTACCCCGTGACCCAACAGTAGACCCAACGATTCACCATAGGCAATCGTCTGGGGGCGTAGCCTAAGCGTCGGTGTCCTCACCGTCCTAGTAGTAGTCTTCTCCTGAATAAAGATATTTAGCAAGAATGAGCAGAACTTCCGTGCTCGCAAGTTACACCCAATATTGAATTATGATGCATGCATAAAGTAGACAAATGATATTGGCAGGGTTTATTTGCATAAAGCAACATTTTCAGTTTAAATACTCATACTAGTTTTCAAGGCCATTTTTACACTATATCAAAAATCAGATTTTAAATGACAATTGTATAATGTGGATAACCTCCATGAAAGGTGAAGGATACCCTCCTATCACAATGGCTAACCGCCCAAATCATCTGTTGAAAACATTTTTAAAACCAAAAACAAGTCTAACTCAAAGAGGCTTTGCTAGCATGTCCGTGACCACGGACGCGGCTATTCGAATAGTTCCTACTCTGCAGAGTTTGTATAGCTTTACCCACACGATATCAATAACTCGTACTGTCGCCATGCACTCTTCCGTAGGAGTGTGACTGAGATATCATAACGAGACCGTTACAATGTTCTACCTCAAAGTACTCGTGCCCGCTAAGGTTTCGCTTCCATTGGTCTGACCGTCCTCTAGAAGTCCCCTCTTACGCCAGGTGGGACTACTGTCTGACCGACACCCACACATACAACATAGCACAAATATCTATGAGGCATTACAAATTATTAAGCCAAGTCCTACCCAGACAATACATGTGGAGGTACGGTAAGGCATAGCAAGATGCGGCTCAAAGACCGGTCTTTAATTGACTTGGGCATCTTTCATAATCAAACCTTGGGTCTTAATCTTAACCAGATTAAGCCCGTGCATAAACTTGCACCCACCATTCATCCATTTTGCCCAAGTCCAAACCATTTTTAATTTTATTTTAAATAAAACCACCTTTACAAACTTTCTATGGTAAAACAATACCATAGATTCAATTTTAAGTAAATTTGAATGAGTTGGCTAAATCCTCCCAAAATCAAAATCAGGATCTAAGCATTTGCTAAGCATGTGAATATTTTCCATACAATTTTATCTATAGTGATAAATGAATGACATTTCAATATTCAAAATTGGCCATACAATAACAATTGCAATATCTAATTATTTAAACAGGGACTTGAAATAATTGAATAAAAGTATGCATGCATTTAATAATTTAAAAACTGAATTTAAATAGCTTTAAAATACTGCGAGCAATATGGTCAATGGTATAACTTGCCTTCACTGAAGTCTTGGTTCCCTAAATCCACTGAAGGATCTACTCTCTGGAGTCGTCGAAGTCTAAACGCGAAAATACGACAAAATCAATTTAAAATTCAAATAAATTCAAAAAGACAAATTAAACTAACTCTAAATCCAAAAATTATACTTTAGATAGCTAGATAATGATTTTATACGAATTTAGCAATTTGAATCACCCAATTTGGAGTTTGGATGCAAAAGATATGAATTTTAGAAGTTTTAAACCTAAATTAAACCCTAATTCAGAATTTCATATGAATTACCGAATTATTTTCCTAAAGGAAAAACCAGAATTAACGCCGGTCAACGCTCATGGTGGACGCGGTCCACGCAATAGTGAATGGGAGGGAGCGCGGATGACGTGGCACCATGCAGCGACCACGTGGCGTGGCGCCTCGGTAGTCGACCGACTGCCAATGTGGCCAAGCCACTAAGTCGCGTGTGGCGGCGCTAGAGTTTGGTCTCACCGGCCACAAGAACGGCGAGATGAATGGAGATGCGCAAAATGACGAGAGGGCGAAGGGGAACCAAGTGCGTTACCACACGGCGGCGAAGGGCGAAGAGATGGCCGGCGGTGAGGTCTTTAGTGGCGGCGGTGTGCGGTTGACGGTGAAGTAGGCATTCCCGTGGTCCTCCGGTGAAGTGGGAGTACGCACCAGCTTCGCGGTGACGCGGTGATGACGAAGGTGCCGGCGGTGAGGACGCTGCGTCAACTGGGGTGTCGAAATCGGAGAAGAACCGGAACTTGGCCGCCGGCGAAGAACCTTGAAATTAGGGTGCTGGGGGAGAGGAGAGTGGCACCGGGTGGCGGCGTTGAGGTGTGAGGAGGAAGGCGCACCTGGGGCTCTATTTATAGTGCGCGGGTGTGGCCGGGACGGCGTGGAGAGCAAGATGGTCGCCGCCGGGTCCGTGGCGGTGATTAGGGGATTCGGGGCGAGTTTTAGGAAAGAGAGCGCCGTGTCGGAGGCGGAGAGCATCCACAAATTGAATGCACGCGGAATCATCGAGATTGATACAGGATTTCGAAGGTTTTGGAAAGAATTTGAAAGGCGGCAATGGCGGACGGCGAAGGAAAGTGCGGCCGCGTGAGGGAGAAGGAAAGAGGTAGGGGACGGCACTGTTCCTCGTGGCCCCACCTGTCAGTAGAAGAAAAAGAAGGAAAGAAGGCGCAAGCGTGAGGCGCCCAAAGTGTTAATCCAAGCTACGAGGCGATTTGGGCGAAGCGCAGGGGAAAGCAAAGTTACGCGGGCAGCGGCACGCGAGGAGGACCTGGGCCGGATTAGATTCGGCCTGATTACTGGTGGAGAATTTCTAAATGGTTTTCCATTTGATTAAATTCAGATAATTCAAAATAGGTTTAGAAATTAGTAAATAAATTCCAAAAATTATGAGAAAATTCACAGAAATTTTCAAAGGCATTTTGGACTTAAATAAAATAATTTCAACTTAAACTTGGTAATAGATTTTGCAATTAAATTTGTTTTATCTTTAAACTAATTAAGGAAAAGCTCTTAAAAATTCAGAAAATCCACAAAAATAAATAAGTTTTAAATTTTCTCAGAAATTGAAATTTTGGGCTGTTACAAACCTACCCCCCTTAAGGGAATCTCGACCCCGAGATTCAGACTGGGCCAGCAAGGAGGTGGGGACACTCCGCTTTAAGATCTTCTTCTCGCTCCCAGGTGGCTTCACTTTCTGGGTGGTGGCTCCACTGTACTTTGTATGAACGAATGATCTTGCTCCTGGTAACACACTCCGCGACGTTCAGAATCTTGATTGGCTGCTCCACATAGGTGAGGTCCTCTTGAAGATCAATGCTCTCCAGAAGCGTTTGATCTTCTGGCACACGTAGGTACTTCTTTAGTTGTGAAACATGGAAGATATTGTGTACTGCAGACAAGGAGGTTGGCAGCTCCAACTGATAAGCGACTTCACCTCTCTTTGCCAAAATCTTGTAAGGTCCCACAAATCTGGGTGCGAGTTTTCCTTTGGTCCGGAACCTTCTTACTCCTCGGAGTGTAGTGACTCTGAGATAAACAAAGTCTCCTATTTCAAAGGTTAACTCTCTTCGACGGTTATCAGCATAACTCTTCTATCGGGATTGAGCTACTTTCAGACGTTCCCTTATTGCTTTAACCTTGCTTTCAGCTTCTTTGATCAACTCCGGTCCAAAGAATTGATGCTCTCCTACTTCATCCCAAAGGAGTGGAGTTCTGCATTTTCTGCCATACAAAGCTTCAAATGGAGACATCTGTAAACTGGCTTGGAAACTATTGTTGTATGAGAATTCTGCATAGGGTAGATTTTTGTCCCAACTTTTTCCATAATCTAAGGCGCAGGCTCGAAACATGTCTTCAAGAACTTGGTTTACACGTTCCATCTGGCCATCTGTCTGTGGATGATAAGCGGTACTGAAGTTTAGTCTGGTTTCCAAAGCTTCATGCAGACTCTGCCAGAATCTTGATGTGAACTATGAGCCTCTATCGGACACGATCTTTTTGGGTACTCCATGTAGACAAACAAAGCCATATACAATTCTGCTAGCTTACTGCTTTTGTAGGTGGTCTTGACTAGGATAAAGTGAGCTACTTTAGTCAACCGGTCAATTATCATCCAGATGGAATCACATCCTGATTGGGTCCTAGGAAGTCCGGTGATGAAATCCATACCAATTTCCTCCCACTTCCACTCGGGAATTGGTAATGGTTGCAATAAACCAGCGGGTCTTTGATGTTCTGCCTTGACTCGCTGACACACATCACAACGGGCGAAAAACTCAGCAATTTCTTACTTCATGCTGACCCACCAATATTTCTCCTTCAGATCCTAGTACATCTTGGTACTTCCGGGATGGATGGAGTAAGGCGATTCATGAGCTTCTTTCAGAATCGACTACTTGCTGATAAGGCACATAGACGCGGTTTCCAAACCACACTATTCCTTGTTCATCTTCAGCAAATCCTGGGGCTTTGCCTCTTCTCATATTCTTCTTGATCTCTTTGATGTCTTCGTCTTCTAGCTGCTTTTCTCTAATCTGACTCTGAAGAGTTGGTCGAACTTCCAAAGCGTTCACACAGCCTTGATTGATAATCTCTAAGTTCAGGTGCTTCAGTTCTTCATACAATTCTGGCTGATTCTTCTGAACCAAGATGGTGTTGCAATATGCCTTTTTGCTTAGGGCATCTGCCACCACATTTGCTTTGCCCAGATGATAATGGATTCCAAGGTCTTAATCTTTTATCAACTCAAGCCATCTTCATTCTCTGAGGTTGAGTTCTGACTAGGTGAAGATGTATTTCAGACTCTTATGATCCGTGTAAATCTCACAGCGGTTACCAATGAGATAATGCCGCCAGATTTTCAGAGCATGCACAATTGATGCTAACTCAAGATCATGAGTCGGGTAATTCCCTTCGTGTGGTCTCAACTGACGGGATGCGTAAGCCACAACTTGGCCTTCCTGCATCAGCACACATCCTAGTCCTTGACGAGATGCATCGCAGAAAACCTCAAAGTCTTTATGAATATCGGGCAATACTAGCATAGGTGTAGACACTAGTCTCATCTTCAGCTCTTGGAAACTCTTCTCGCAGACATCTGTCCAATCAAATTTCTTCTCTTTCTTTAGGAGTTGTGTCATGGGTCTTGCAGTCTTGGAAAAACCTTCAATAAATATGCGGTAATAACCGGCTAATCCGAGGAAACTTCTCACTTCTGTGACAGACCTTGGTTGCTTCCAATCCATAACTGCTTCAACCTTGGCTGGGTCTACAGCAACTCCTCCTGCTGACACAATATGTCCGAGGAAGGCCACTTGCCTTAGCCAGAATTCGCTCTTGCTGAGTTTGGCATAAAGCTGGTGCTCTCTGAGTTTCTCCAAAATTATCCTGAGATGCTCCTCGTGTTCTTCTTCATCCTTTGAATAGATGAGAATGTCATCGATGAAAACAACCACAAACTTATCCAAGAATTCCATGAACACTTTATTCATCATATTCACGAAGTAAGCAGGGGCGTTTGTCAAACCGAACGACATTACTGTAAATTCATACAGTCCATATCTGGTTGTGAAGGCAGTCTTTGGGATATCTTCTGGTCTGATCTTCAGTTGATGATAGCCGGATTGCATATCGATATTCGAGAAGACACTTGCTCCCTTCAGTTGATCAAACAGGTCATCAATCCTGGGTAACGGATACTTGTTCTTGATCGTCACCTCATTGAGCTATCTGTAATCTACACACATTCTCATACTATTGTCTTTCTTCTTGACGAATAGTACGGGTGCTCCCCAAGGCGATGAACTTGGTCGGATATAACCCTTGCCCTTCAGTTCTTCAATTTGTTTCTTCAGTTCTGCTAGTTCATTGGCCGGCATTCGATAAGGTCGCTTCGAGATTGGAGCGGTCCCTGGGACTAAGTCAATTAAGAACATTATGTCCCTATTTGGTGGCATGCTGGGTAAATCTTTAGGAAAAACATCTGGATATTCTTGCACCACTGGTATGTCTTCAAGCCTTACTTCCTTCAAGCTGGTCAGGATAGAACTCCCTTCGGTTGAAGACTTGGGTCTGAATTCTACTGAATCTTCGTGCTCATTGGTAAGAGTGATAGACCTATTGGCACAGTCTATTTGTCCCTGATTCTTGGCTAGCCAGTCCATTCTAAGAATCACATCCAGACCTTGAGAATGCAGGACTATCAAATCTGCTAGGAAGGTTACTCCAGATATTTGAAGGATGAGGTTTGGGCATAGAGAACTAGTTCTCATTTCTGAGCCCGGGGAGTGTATTATCATAGGGTTATCTAGAGGGGAGATAGGTAACCTATATTTGCCCACGAATTTATTGGAAACAAAGGAATGCGAAGCTCTGGAATCAAACAAAACTGATGCTGGTATCGAATTAATAAGAAACATACCAAGAATAACATCTGGTGCTGCTTGAGCCTCCTTTGCAGTGACGTGGTTCACACGTCCCTTCGTGTACTAGACCGCCGGCTTTGGTTGCCGGTGGTCTGGAACTCTTGGTGTTGGCCTAGCAGTCCGCGCTTTCGCTTCTTAGGGCACTGTTGGCATAATGCCTGTCTCATTGCAAAGTGGAAACAGTCACTCCCGCCGATGAAGTTGGGTTCTTCACGAGATCGCCCCAGTTGAGCTGCTGCGGAAGCCGAAAGTGTTGGGGCGCTATGCTAGTGCTGGAGCTCTGGGTGTGGAAGACTGGAATCCTCCACGCTGCAGTGGCTGAGGCTGAGTGGAGCGAGGCTTGGGTTGTCCACCAGCATTGTACTTCTGAGTAGCCATCCTTCGCTTGCGGTTCTCCATCTCTATGTGTTTGCCCTCCTGGCGAAAAACTTTGTTCACTAACTGCTGGAAGTCAGTGTAGTCCTAGGAGATCAGTTGGACGGAGAGCTCATCATTTAGCCCTTCCATGAACATTTCCTGCCTGTCTTCATCTCTGGCCACGTCTGCAGGTTGAACCTATGCAGGTACTCACCCACCGAGCGGTTGCCTTGGCAGAGCGAGTGAAACTCTTTCCTCTTTAGGGTCATTATCCCTGCGGGGATATGGGCATGACAGAAAGCTCGCACAAACTCATCCCAGGTGATAGCTTGTGCGTTGGCGTGGGAGATACAAAAATTGTCCCACCATTCCAAAGCGAGACCATTGAGCTGGTGAGAGGCGAAAAGGACCCTCTCAAGATCCGAGCACTGGGAAATATCCAACTTCTTCCCTATAGCACGGAGCCAATCATCGGCGTCCATGGGTTCAGTACTGCTTGAGAACGTCGGAGGACGCATCCTCATGAACTCTAACATCGTCAACCTCTGCGGAGGCGGAGGGGGAGGAGGAGGTGGAGCGTGGGTTGCTGCTTGCACGTTCTGAACATTGCTGAGTGACTGGGCCAGCAAGTCAATCAAGTGGGTTTGATTGGCCATCATCTGGCGCCAATCATGTCCTTCGGCTGGTGGTGGTGGTGGTTGCTGGGTGGGGTTCTCTTGGTAGTCAGCACTTTTGTTGCCTTGGCCCCTGACACTACCACTGCCGGTACGGGTGGTCACCATCTGCTGGATTTCCAAAGACTTAGAAAAGAGAAAAAAAAGAAAGATAGCTCTAAGGGGGATAAAATTTTAATAGCCCAAGAACACTCAAACACAAGACAAAGAACCAATTTTTTTCAAAATAGTCCTTTTATTACTTTATTTTATTCTTTGATTATGGCTATCACAAGGGTAACGATAGCTCATAATTCGCATCTAACGATTACACTATGGAAAAACAACTATGGGGTAATAGGGGTATAATCTTGCTCACTAGAGCTACCCTCGCCTGCCTTGTAGCGAGCCAGTTCTGCTTCTACGGCTTTCAGCCTTTCTTCTGCATCTTGCAGGCTGTCTTGAGCGGTACGCAGGTCCTCCAGAGTGGTCCCGTACGCATGGTCCATTGCCTTGGACAGGTTCACCTGGTGCGTAAGATTAGGAGAGTCCTCGTCCTCGGCTGGGCAAAAGATACTGTCAAACCGGGTCGGGACGTGCATTGGGTGGTAGTGGAACTCGGAACCATGGAAACGATTGTTGTAATTGTAGCGGAGGCGACGTGTTGCTTCTCTGGCTGTGTCCTGGATGCCGTCGGCGAAGGTGTCGCACCTCACCGGAGCGTCGATGATGTGGAAGTTGGTGTTTGGGTGGAGGTTGGCGTAGAGGATCACTTCAACTCTCCAGCGATATTAGCTTCCCACTTTATACCGGTACCCTTTATAGGTTGGTCTATCGTTGTAGTTCAGGTGTTGCATCATCTTCCAAAGAAGTGCAACCCAATGTCCTGCGAAGACTCCGTGGGAAGTCCTGGTTGGTTTTTCAGCCATCTACAATTTAGAGAAGGCGATGAGTTAGAAACCATTTTAAAGAGAACAGTTGAGAAGACTCTTGAATAGACTCAAAATATTTTTAGTTTTTGAAAATAAGTCCTTCAGGTGATTCTAAGGCCACGACTCATAGTCAATATGGCTCTGATACCACTTTTGTCGAACCCAAGAACGAATGATCCCAAATTCTCTGTGTTTATACACTAGTCCAGGATTTCTAGTGTACACAGTCAAACAAAAGTGATAACACAAACATATCACGCATTTTATTAATAATAATCCAGAGTTTATTACAAATGGGCCTGAGGCCAAATAAAGTAAAACACAGTGAAAGTAGAATAGTAGTGGTAGACCCAACGATTCACCACAGTCAATCGTCTGGGGGCGTAGCCTAAGCATCGGTGTCCTCACCATCCTAGTAGTAGTCTTCTCCTGAATAAAGAAATTCAGCAAGAATGACCACAACTTCTGTGCTCGCAAGTTACACCTAATATTGAATTATGATGCATGTATAAAGTAGACAAATGATATTGGCAGGGTTTATTTGCATAAAGCAACATTTTCAGTTTAAATACTCATACTAGTTTTCAAGGCCATTTTTACACTATATCAAAAATCAGATTTTAAATGACAATTGTATAATGTGGATAACCTCCATGAAAGGTGAAGGATACCCTCCTATCACAATGGCTAACCGCCCAAATTTTACCATAGGATTAACCATCCTGAAATTATCTGTTGAAAACATTTTTAAAACCAAAAACAAGTCTAACTCAGAGTGGCTTTGCTAGCATGTCCATGACCGCGGACGCGGCTATTCGAATAGTTTCTACTCTGTAGAGTTTGTACAGCTTTACCCACACGATATCAATAACTCGAACTATCGCCATGCACTCTTCCGTAGGAGTGTGACTGAGATATCATAACGAGGCCGTCACAATGTTCTACCTCAAAGTACTCGTGCCCGCTAAGGTTTCGCTTCCATTGGTCTGACCGTCCTCCGGAAGCCCCCTCTTGCGCTAGGTGGGACTACTGTCTGACCGACACCCACACATACAACATAGCATAAATATCTATGAGGCATTACAAATTATTAAGCTAGGTCCTGCCTAGACAAGACATGTGGTGGTACAGTAAGGCATAGCAAGATGCGGCTCAAAGACCGGTCCTTAATTGACTTGGGCGTCTTTCATAATCAAACCCTGGGTCTTAATCTTAACCAGATTAAGCCCGTGCATAAACTTGCACACCCACCATTCATCCGTTTCGCCCAAGTCCAAACCATTTTTAATTTTATTTTAAATAAAACCACCTTTACAAACTTTCTATGGTAAAACAATACCATAGATTCAATTTTAAGTAAATTTGAATGAGTTGGCTAAATCCTCCCAAAATCAAAATTAGGATCTAAGAATTTGCTAAGCATGTGAATATTTTCCATACTATTTTATCTATAGTGATAAAGGAATGACATTTCAATATTCAAAATTGGCCATACAATAACAATTGGAATATCTAATTATTTAAACAGGGACTTGAAATAATTGAATAAAAGTATGCATGCATTTAATAATTTAAAAACTGAATTTAAATAGCTTTAAAATACTGGGAGCAATATGGTCAATGGTATAACTTGCCTTCGCTGAAGTCTTGGTTCCCTAAATCCTCCGAAGGATCTACCTCTCCGGAGTCGTCGAAGTCTAAACGCGAAAATACGACAAAATCAATTTAAAATTCAAATAAATTCAAAAAGACAAATTAAACTAACTCCAAATCCAAAAATTATACTTTAGATAGCTAGATAATGATTTTATACGAATTTAGCAAATTGAATCACCAAATTTGGAGTTTGGATGCAAAAGATATGAATTTTAGAAGTTTTAAACCTAAATTAAACCCTAATTCAGAATTTCATATGAATTACCGAATTATTTTCCTAAAGGAAAAAACCGGAATTAACGCCGGTCAACGCTCATGGTGGACGCGGTCCACGCAACAGTGAATGGGAGGGAGCGCGGGGCTTGCGCGCGGATGACGTGGCACCACGCAGGCAGCCACGTAGGCTTGAGCGCCTCGGTGGCGCTGACCCGTCGCCAACATGGCCAAGCCACGCAAGCACGGTGAGCAGCGGCGCTAGGGGTTTGGTCTCGCCGGCGCTTCGCACCACGGCGAGACGAATGGAGATGCACAAAATGACGAGAGGGCAAAGGGGAACCAGGTGCGTTACCACACGGCGGCGAAGGGCGAAGAGATGGCCGGCGATGATTAGGGGATTCAGGGCGAGTTTAAGGAAAGAGAGCATCGTGTCGGAGGCGGAGAGGATCCACAAATTGAATGCGCGCGGAATCATCGAGATTGATACGGGATTTCGAAGGTTTTGGAAAGAATTTGAAAGGCAGCAATGGCGGACGGCGAAGGAAAGTGCGGCCGTGTGAGGGAGAAGGAAAGAGGTAGGGGACGGCATTGTTCCTCGTGGCCCCACCTGTCGGCGGAAGAAAAAGAAGGAAGGAAGGGTGTGCGTGTGAGGCGTCCGATGTTAATCCAACGGTCGAGGCGATTTGGGCGAGCGCGCGGGGAAAGCAGGCCGTGCGCGCGAGGAGGACCTGGGCCGGATTAGATTCAGCCTGATTACTATTGGAGAATTTCTAAATGATTTTCCATTTGATTAAATTCAGATAATTCAAAATAGCTTTAGAAATTAGTAAATAAATTTCAAAACTTATGAGAAAATTCACAGAAATTCTCAAAGGCATTTTCGACTTAAATAAAATAATTTCAACTTAAACTTGGTAATAGATTTTGCAATTAAATTTGTTTTAGCTTTAAACTAATTAAGGAAAAGCTCTTAAAAATTTAGAAAATCCACAAAAATAAATAAGTTTTAAATTTTCTCAGAAATTAAAAATTTGGGCTGTTACAAAATAGCCCTTTTGATCTGAACTGTTGATTTCGCATCGGACGGTCCAAACGCGAGTGAGCATTTGGACCGCCCGAGCAATCACGAGAGCTGGGCCGTTGGTTTTCCATCGGACGGCCCAAAAGCGGTTAGTGCAGCGTGGTGTGTTTAGTTGACTCTGCCGAGTCGATTCACCTGGGTCGGACTCGAGCCAGGGTTGGGTTCACGCCCAAGGAATAGTGCAGAGTTGAGCCTAGGTTTGACTGAGATTAAAATCTAATTCCTCAACTTTTACCAGAGGTTTAAAAATAGGAATAAAATTCCTAAAAATATGAAATAAATCAGAGGTGTTCCTGGGAAGGTCTAGTGTCCCTAAAAATTATTAAACCTCATTGTTTCTAAAATATTTTTTACAAAAATAAATCCACAACCGAATTAGGTTATTAGATTGAGTTTGAATTTTCTAAGGTTTGAAAATAATCCCAAAAATTTGGGAAAAATTACCTTAATTCAAAATAATTATAATAGTATTTGTATAAATTATTCCCAGAGGAGTTTCAATAGCATTTGTTGCAATTTTGTTTTTGAGTTTTACTTCTTTAAGTGTAGGTTCAAGACTTGAACAAAACTTTCCAAGTGCAATAGATAATGCAATGCTTGAAAAGAATGATGCATGCTCATGAGATGCATACTAAATGTATTTTAGTAACTTGGGGATTTGACAATCGGTCTGAGGATGGTAGGTCAGATCAAGTCCAGATTAGTGTCCGAACCTTGTCTGACTCGCCAAAACCTTGAGGTGAACTGAGATCCTCGATCTGACACTATCCTCTTTGGTACCCCATGCTGACATACCACCTTCGCCATATACAATTCTGCAAGTTTGTCTCCCGAGTAGGTGGTCTTGACCGGGATGAAGTGCGCAACTTTTGTCAAGTGGTCTATGATCACCCAGATAGAGTCACATCCGGCTTGGGTTCTTAGCAAACCAGTGATAAAATCCAGGTGATTTCTTTCCACTTCCATTCAGGTATGCTCAGCGGGCAGCGGCTGCAAGAGTCCAATAGGTCTTTGGTGCTTGGCTTTAACTCGCTGGCAAATATCACATTGTACTACATACTCAGCGATATCACACTTCATGCTAGGCCACCAGTACATTTCCTTGAGGTCTTGATACATGTTAGTGCTCCCAGGGTGAATGGAGTACAAGGTCTCGTGAGCTTCCTTGAGTATTAGCTGCTTGAGCTTTTTCTGGTCCGGCACACAAATTCGCTTATCGAACCACAAGGTCCCTTGCTCATATTGGGAAAACCTTAGGGATTTACCCTTCTTCATGTTTCTTTTGATCTCCTGGATGTCTCCATCTTCCTCTTGAGCTTTCCTCATCTGACTTGGGGGAGTCAGTTGCACTTCCAGAGCAGCTAAGTAACCTTCTTCAACCAATTCCAGCTTGAGCTTCTGGAATTCTTCATGCAGTGTTGGTTGGCTTTCCTTGATCATAAAAGTATTGCAGTAAACCTTTCGACTCAAAGTATCGGCTACCACATTAGCCTTTTCTGGGTGGTAATGTATTCCCATATTATAATCTTTGATCAATTCCAACTATCTTCTTTGCCTCATGTTAAGATTAGCTTGAGTGAAAATATACTTCAAGCTTTTGTGGTCAGTATAGGCTTCACAGCGATTATCGATGAGGTAATGGCGCCATATCTTCAAAGCATGCACCACGATAGCCAATTCTAAGTTATGAATGGAGTAATTGACCTCATGTGGCTTTAGCTGATGGGAAGCATAAGCCAATACCTTCCTTTCTTGCATTAGGACACAACCGAGACCTTGTCGGGAGGCATCACAGAAGATCTCAAAGTCCTTTCGGACATCCGGCAAAATCAGCACTAGAGCGGTGGTCAGTCTCCTCTTTAGCTCTTGAAAACTCTGCTCACATTCGGATGTCCAAGCATACCTCTTTTCCTTCTTCAACAACTGGGTGAGAGGTCTTGCTATCTTAGAGAACCCTTCTATAAACCTTCGGTAGTAACCGGTCATTCCAAGAAAGCTTCAGATCTGAGGCACTGACTTGGGGGACTCCCAATTGAGCACGTCCTGGACCTTGCTAGGATTGACGGTGACTCATTCGGCCGACAAGACATGTCCCAAAAAGGTGACCTCCTTCAACCAAAACTCACACTTGCCGAATTTAGTATAGAGTTAATGATCTCTAAGCTTGCTCAGGACTAAGCGAGGGTGCTCTTCGTGCTCTTCTTCACTTTTAGAGTATACTAGGATGTCGTCAATAAAGACAATAACGAACTTATCCAAATACTTCATGAATATTTTATTCATCAAATTCATATAGTAAGCAGGGGCATTGGTCAATCCAAAAGACATAACTGTGTACTCATAGAGTCCATAACAGGTTGCAAAAGCTGTCTTGGGGATGTCCTCTTGGCGAATCTTCAACTGATGGCATCTGGACCTCAAATCTATCTTGTAGAACACTTCGTCTCCCTTCAACTGATCGAACAAGTCATTAATTCTGGGCAGAGGGTACTTGTTCTTGATGGTGACTTCGTAGAGTGCGCAATAATCCACACACATCCGCTGGGTGCCATCCTTCTTTGCAACAAAGATCACTGGAGCTCCCCAAGGTGAAGAACTCGGTCTGACAAAACCTTTAGCTTGCATCTCCTCAATTTGCTTCTTCAACTCAACCAGGTCATCCACAGGCAATCGGTAGGGTCTCTTGGAGATTGGTGCAGTTCTAGGAACAAGGTTGATGACGAACTCCAAGTCTATGTCGGGTGGCATTGCGGGTAACTCATCCGGAAAGACATCTGGAAACTCGTTGACCACTGGGACGTCTTCTAAAGACACAGCCATAACATTGCAGACCACTGCTTCTTCATGTTTCTCCGAGGAGGCTTCAAACCTTACTTTAATCCCAACTGGGCTGACCAAGGTGATGCTTCTTCCACCACAATCCAAGATTGCCTGGTGACCAGTAAGCCAATCCATTCCCAAGATCACATCTAGGGACTTGGTGTCGATGAGGATCAGGTTGGCTAGAAAATCTACCCCTTCTATGATCACCTTAACTTGTGGACAACCCTGGTTCGTACTTAACTCCGAACCGGGGGATTAGACCAATAAGGCGGTTTAAAGAGGCAAAACCTTCAACTGATGCTTTGCAACAAAAATCCGAGAAAAAAACAAATGCGAAGCTCCAGAATAAAACAAAACAGTGGCAGGTGCTGAATTTACAAGGAACGTACCCAGCACGACGTCCGAGGCTGTCTGGGCTTCCTCCACCGTGACATGGTACACACGACCTCTCCCAAAAGACGGGGAGGTCTTGATTGGTGCAGCGGAGGTCGGAGGAGCTCCACGTCTTGCTCCTGCCAGGGAGGTCCTGGGCGAAGTAGCACCCATGTTGAACTTGACCTGAAGAGGTCCTTACTTCAAGGGACATCTGTTGGCGTAGTGTCCCAATTAATAGCAGTTGAAACAGGTGATCCCCGCGGCTTGATAAGTGGTCCTTGGCTGCTGGTTATTGTTGTCGGGACTGCACAAACCTGGGGTGACCGGGCAAGGTGCAGCTGGAGAGGTCCTGGAAGCTACAGGAGGTGCAAAACGGGCAGGGTGGTGGTGCACTCGTCCGGGCCCTCTGCGGAGGTCCTTGATGGGCTCCATGCTGAACCATCTTCCTCTTATGAAACTTCGTAAGCTCACAACGAGACTCTTCTATCAACATGGCATTCTTCACTAGATGCTGAAAATAAGTATAGTCGTTGCCAACGACTTAAACCTTCAAGCTAGGGTGGAGTCCTCTCTTAAAATGCTTCTAATGTGCATCATATGTGGTGACGTCCTCTGGAGCATAACGGGAGAGTCGAGTGAACTTGCTGAGGTATTCACCCACTGACATGTTCCCTTGGCGCAGCTCACAGAACTCGTTCTTGTTCATTTCCACCTTCCCATCCGGAATGTGAGTGGCGGAAAGCTTCTGAGAATTCACCCCAAGTGATGCGCTGGTGGTCTTCATAGACGGCACAATAACTCTCCCACCATTCCACGACGGGGTCCTCTAGCTAGTGTGCCGCATACAAGACCTTTTCACGGTTGTCACACCGGGTGATGGCAAGCTTCTTCTCAACGGAGCACAACCAGTCATCTGCGTCCAATGGCTCGAAAGAGCTAGAGAACGTAGCTGGCCGGGTCCTCATGAACTCTGACAGCCTTGACTGGGGAACAACTGGTGGTGGCGGTGGTGGCATGGCAATTGCTTGGTTGCTTTGGTTCAACATGGCAAGAAGAGCAACAGATGTCTGATTTTGTTGAGTCATCATTTAATTCATGTTCTGCATCATGGCATTCATCAGCTACGTCTGGGCTGCCATGAACTGCTCTAAGCCCTGATTTGTGGGAGCTACCGGAGGAGGAGGTGGTAGCTGAACAAAAGGATCCACAGGTTCATCTTGGCTTGCTGAGTTGCGAGTCTGGTCCATCTGCACAAAGCTTCCCAAGCTCAATAGATGTGGAGAAGAAAGCACAATAGATAAGAAGGAAGAGCACAGGGGTGAGCGAGAACAAGGAGGAAGATGGAACAACCCTACTGGGGGAGAGTAGGTTTAACCCAAAGAGCAAATAGCTGGAGAGCTATTAAGAGGCAACAAAACTCAGACAGGATGTCTAAACGGTACTCCACTGAGGAGGCAATTCTACTAAAGCACATCTAGCCCTACTTATTTGGGTGGTCAAATTAAAGCAAAGCTCGATCCTATAGAGATCACTGAGATGAGAGAGATCAATTTAAATTTGAAAGACAAAGTTTCAGTGGGGATAAGATGTAAGAATCTAAGAATGAGACAAGAGGTGAATAGCTTAAGATGAGAAAAGATTGAGATAAGATGAGAGAGGAATAGAAATAGATGAGAGAAGAATAACTATTCATGTTACTCTGTTGATTTGATTTATAAAATAAATTTCGAAACTCTCGACTAACGATCATGCTAACTAAGGTTACGTCCTACAGTCGATATGGCTCTGATACCATCTTGTCGCGCCCCCGGGGTAGACCACCCCAGGACCTCCTGTGCACACTGGGCCAGTCCCATGATTAGTGGCTGGTCCGCATAGTTTCAACAGCGATGTCATCACAACCATACAACAAACTATAGAAGAAGCAGACAAAACAACAATAATAACAAAAGACCTTATGGTCAAGCTTTAGACAGAGGCGCCACACAGGGCCACAACACAGCGGAACAACAAAAAAGCACACGGGAGCCACACGACCTGCCCACAGGCAATCAAGTGGAGGACGACCTAGCACACCTAGTCTTCGAATACCTCCTCTTCCCAGAGCTCGGAGCTCCTTAGGACGTCTTCTTCAACTGTTGATCAACCAGAGGGCACAAAGCTGTGAGTACTTTGAATGTACTCAGCTAGTCGTAGGGAAATGTATGCAATTATTATTCATGCAAGGCTTGATAAGGAGGTCTTTATGGTTACTTTGCAGAAAACAATATTTACTTAAAATATAGTAAGTAGATTGCAAGGCACAAGTTGAAAGATTAATACATAAGTAAACAAGTTTTCTTTGAAAACAAAGACAGACCACAGTCGTCACCGCCTGCACCACCGTGACCACCTGTGTCATGGTATAGACCACTCACGACCTCCTTGGTCATGAGCCAGACCACTCAACAAGTTTTGAGAAAATCTACCCCTTGCATGAAATCACCAGGCATGTCCAAAACTAGGGACACAACTATTTGAATAGATTTACACTCTACAGATGTTGTACAATTTTACCCACAAGACACGAATTCTCTAGTTTGTTTGGCATCCGTCGATACCACTGCTCACTACCTTTGGTAAGCAGTCTAGAGCACGTGACAAGGCCTTTACAAAGCTTCGTTTTGGCTTGGTTCTGCCCACTATGGTTTTGCCATGTTGGGCCCCCTCTTGCGCTGTGTGATTCCATCCGGTACTCGGGGATCACGCCACCATGACAGAACCAGACCAAAACTTCTGCTAATTAGTCGGCCAGGTCCACCCCATCCTGGACATGTGGTTGCACGATATGGCCCGGATCAATGGCTTACAAGGTTAAGTCCTTAGTTGTTGCTCGGGCAAGACCTCCTCATCCCAGTGTGCTTCAAGCACCCCCTTTACTACACGATCACTCACCCAAGCGAAAACATTTTGGGTTCAACCCGGCCAATGACCACCCTAACCATGGCACAACAAGTTTTAACAACAGTGGCTGCGCCACAATTCCATATATCATTAAGTCAAGTTCAACCTTATTGAATCATGTGATCGGGAGACAACGCATAACTAAGCAGGTCTAAGCAATATATGCACCCATGTTGGTTATCAACAACGATGTCATCATAGCCACACAACAAACTATAGAAGAAGCAGACACAACAACAATAATAACAAAAGACCTTATGGTCAAGCTTTAGACAGAGACGCCACGCAGGGCCACAACACAGCGGAACAACAAAAACGCACGCAGGAGCCACACGACCTGCCCACAGGCAATCGAGTGGAGGACAACCTAGCACGCCTAGTCTTCAAAGACCTCCTCTTCCTTGAGCTCATTGCTCCCTGGGACGTCTTCTTCAACTGTTGATCAACCAGAGGGCAAAAAGCCGTGAGTACTTTGAATGTACTCAGCAAGCTGTAGGAAAATGTATGCAATTATTATTCATGCAAGGCTTGACAAGGAGGTCTTTATGGTAACTTTGCAGAAAGCGATATTGACTTAAAATACAATAAGTAGATTGCAAGGCACAAGTTGAAAGATTAATACATAAGTAAACAAGTTTTCTTTGAAAACAGCACAGGGACCACCCTGGTCACTACCCAGACCACCCGTGACCACGCAGGTCACGGTCTAGACCACTCACGACCACCCTGGTCATGAGCCAGACCACTCAACAAGTTTTGAGAAAATCTACCCCTTGCGTGAAATCACCAGGCATGTCCATAACCGGGGACACGGCTATTCGAATAGATTTACACTCTGTAGAGGTTGTACAACTTTACCCACAAGACACGAATTCTCTAGTTTGTTTGGCATCCGTCGATACCACTGCTCACTACCATTGGTAAGCAGTCTAGAGCACGTGACAAGGCCTTTACAAAGCTTCGTTTTGGCTTGGTTCTGCCCGCTAAGGTTTCGCCATGCTAGGCCCCCTCTTGCGCCGTGTGATTCCATCCGGTACTTGGGGATCACGCCACCATGACAGAACTAGACCAAAACTTCTGCTAATTATTCGATCAGGTCCACCCCATCCTGGACATGTGGTTGCACGATATGGCCCGGATCAATGGCTTACAAGGTTAAGTCCTTAGTTGTTGCTCGGGCAAGATCTTCTCATCCCAATGTGCTTCAAGCACCCCCTTTACTGCACGATCACTCGCCCGAGCGAAAACATTTTGGGTTCAACCCGGCCAATGACCACCCTAGCCATGGCACAACAAGTTTTAACAACAGTGGCCGCGCCACAATTCCATATATCATTAAGTCAAGTTCAACCTTATTAAATCATGTGATCGAGAGACAATGCATAACTAAGCAGGTCTAAGCAATATACGCACTCTTGGTTATCACAATAAGAATGTCCAACTAAAATTACCCACCTATGGTGTCCAAAAGTACATGTCAACATGACGAATACAAGTATTCAAGGAGTCATAATGTCATGTAGGTGTTTAGCTAATTCCCAAACCATTTTTATACAAATAGCCATGCATGTTGATATAAAACAAAGTAGTTTTGCAAACTGGGTTCGATATGATCAAAGGTCTATGACTTGCCTTCGTTGAAGAGCTGCAATTCTTCGGTGGAGGTCGCTAGGTCCAAGAGCTCTTCCGAGAAGCCGGAATCTACACGAGCGAAAAAGAGCCGAATAAACACAACAAATTTAAATAAAACCCAAAAACGGCCAAACCAAGAACCAAAAGGGGGACACGGAGCGAGCAGAGAAAGGGAAAACCAACACTAGAGAACTCCAACAAACTTCGAAAGAAACCAACTTTGGATTAGTTGAAGTTGAATTTAGTCATTTTAAACTCCTTTAATTCAGAAATCTCAAGTTAAGCTTTAGAACTGTTGGACCGAAAAGGCGACTAGAGGGGGGGTGAATAGGAGCACGATCACTTTTTCACCTTGATCGAATTCAATACCAATTTCACTCCGTAGCTATGGAAGCGATGAAGATCAATAAACAAGTACAGCGGAAAACTTGTATTGAATCCAATCAAAACCCGAAGCAAAAGACCTAAAAAACAAAAGCTCAAAACCGTAATTCAGTTGAGCGGTCTGACCAGCGTGCAATCCACGGTCTGACCGCTCTGGGTGGTCTGACCGGTGGATATTCTGCGGTCTGACCGGAGGGCGGTCTGACCGGTGGCTATAGAGCGATCTGACCGGTAGCATGATGAACAAGGTAAACAGCCCGAAAACCAAAACACAAATCGATCTATCTTTTTATTCGTGACTCCAAACCTTACCAAACTTGAGACATACCTCTAGGATATCAGGAACCTATTTCAATCAAGGATCGTGAAGATTCATGCCAAAGTTCCTATCTTTTTCCGTTTGAGCGAAGGTTGCTCCAAAACCGAGTCAAAACCAAAATATGATCTAAAGACTTGCTCGTGGGTGATTGATGATCAAGATGATCCTAGATGTATTCCCACATGTCACAGCAAGCTAGATCAAGGCAAGAAACCAAGAGAAACTCGCGGATCAAAGAAAGACCCAAAATCACAAAATAGAGAGGAAGAACGCAAAGGAGCTCATCTTGTGAAATCTTTCCTTGGATTGATTTAATATGATGTTGGTTTACAGCCACTCCATCAAGGAGGACAAAGACTCAACACATGAGCACGAAATCAAATCCAACTCTCTAGAACCCTAACCTCCCACTAATCTCTCCAAACCCTAAGAACACAAACTAGGGTTTATCAAAATGAAGGGTTAAGGAGGTGCTGGCCAGCACCCTCCTCTATTTATAGTGGAGGCTAGCTTCTAGAAGAGTAAACCCTAATAGGCCCCCGTTAAGCCCACACACAAACGAGTTTCACTTACGCACGCATTTTAAAGCGTCGTCTTCATCTCCTCTTGACCTAAACTGCTTCACCTTGCGCCGTCTTGCGCCGCGGGTTGGCAAAAGGTCACGAAGGTAGTATTTAGGTGAAATTACCAAAATACCCCTTCACGATCTTTTTTCAAAGACCGAGTCCAATCTGCGTGAAGCACCTCCATGCTTCGCCATGTACAGGTTGATCAACGGCTCTCTTCATGTCGGCAAGTCTCTCCCATCCGCCTCCCACCGAAACCACCATGGCACTTGCACCGACCCCCGCGCCGCTTGATCTAACCCATTGCACCGAACTGCCCGTTTGGTCATCCTTGTCCAATTTGCGCCATGCTTGAATCCATTGACCTCACCCGGCATCCTCGATCGTTTTGGACCTCAGCTCTCCAAGCCTAGTCCTAATCATCCTCGCCGTTGACCATCGTTGACCTCCAAGCAACCTGCACATCAACAGACAAAGAAATCGATTCCAGGAACAAGTTCTTCGCAACTTGACCCACGTTAGTCAAAACATGCATCATGCAACACATATGCACTGAAACCCATGAATATGACCTAGCCAAACAGTCATCGCCACCGATTGGCCGATGATCAAGTTGAACCCGATCAGACCGCCATTCATTGGCCGGTCTGACCGCTCCTGGCCAGTCTGACCGACCTTTGACCACCGGTCTGACCGCCCATGCCTTGACAGCAAATTGAACTTCGATGAAAATGCGCGATTCGACAAACCTTCAACGCCATTGCCAATTATATCATCATCCTAAGACCATGAGTATATCTCCATGATATCCAGAATCTCCCCCTTGATGAACACATTGGCAATTTCCCAAAAATGCATGTTTTGAGGTTTGAAAAATAAAAAAAAACTCGATATTTTCGCGCAAAGGCACAACTTGGTCCAAATGCAAGAGAAAGCAATGAAAAAGTCCAAGCTGGCTTCATAATAGCATTGGGAAGTGAGATCGAGCAAAAGAAATCAAGAAAGCTTCAAATTCCATAAAGGAGTCAAAATTCTCACTTAAGGTCCATACGGAAGAATAATTGTTCAATTTGACTTTTAATCATTGTGAGGATATAAGAATTGCAATTCAAGTTCAAAAATGTCAATAAGATCATAAGAATGCAAATGAAATGCTCCCCCTCACTATGATCATCATTTTTTCAAGAAAATTTCAATTTCTCCCTTTTCATCCAAATAGCTCCCCTTTTAACATTTTTGTTACTTCTTCTCCCCCTTTGACAATGGAGTCATCAAGGTATCACGCCTTCCTCTCGTCCAAAGATGACAAATGCATAAATAAGGAAAAAGATAAGAAGGAGCATGCATGAAATGCAATGGAGTGGCTTCATTTTTTTTTGTATTTTTTAATTTTTGAGTACAAGAAGTTTTGGAGATTACCCAAAAGAACAAGCTAGCATTTATAATATTACTCAATACCTATCAAGCTTGAAGGCGCTAGCAAGATTATGTGAAGACATATATATCAAAGCTAAGCTAGAAGGCTCAATATAAAGCAATGAATTTTAACAATTTAAGCAAAGCTTCAAATCTAGCAAGTTCATCAACAGGGATCCTAAAGTGATAATGGCCATGTCAAAATGTCAATATGAGATCAAAAAGCTAACAATGACCACTTAAGAGACAAACAGGTTTTGAATTGAATCATTTTACTCAAATTTTCTCAAACGCCCATTTTTCAACAGTTTTTCATTTGCAATGAATAATGAAGTTGATAAAAGGCCTATCTTAGTGAAGAAGATTCTGGACTAGGAGCCATCCACAAACTCTTCCTAAGCTTCAGCCAAAAGTTGATTAAAGGTCTATCTTAGTGAAGAAGATCCTGGACTATGAGCCATCCACAAAACTCTTCCTAAGCTTCAACCAGGGCAACAAATCTTGAGATTCATGTCAATTCTGACAATCAGTCCCTATGAGATCGTCTGGATCATCAAACTATCTCTAAGTTCATGTCTTTGATATGCAGTCTCATGAGAGTAGTTTGGCACAATTTAACCATAAGACAATCTTAAAATTTGATTTTTTTTTTATTTTGCACAAGAGCAGTTTTAGATTCTTAGACGAACAAGAAACTCAAGTAATGATCAATACTAGATTCAAGAGCTAACAAAGCAATTTTGACAGGGCCAATGTCACAAAAGGAGCACTAATTGCGCAACTGGCTAAACAATCCATAAATTGTAATTTTTAGTTCAAGTTGTCCTAACGTTCTAGCTCATTTAGCAAAGGCTTAGCTACACATGTAAAAGTATGATAATTCTAGCAAGTCAAAGAACTAGACATGTCATTGAGCAAGAATTGAAATACTAAAACTCAAAAGGGTAATAAGCAAAGCTTCATCAATTTAAAAGACAAGCAGTAAAGCTTATATTACAATGCATCTTTTTGTGTTTTTCATATGAATGCAATATGATACAATGAGATGTAAGAAAAACTCAAAAAGCCTAAAAAGATCAAAAAGTTTAGAAAAGAACCAACTCCCCCTCAAACCAACCCATAGGGATAAATTACCCATAACTCACTCCTCAAGGTGGAAAACCTTGTTCGGTCTAACGGCTTGGTGAGGATATCAGCTAACTGAGCCTCAGACTCCACAAAATGTAGCACAATATCTATGTGCCTGGTCCTAGAATGTTGCATAGGGTTTTTAGCAATATTAATGGTAGAAGTGTTATCACAGAAAAAAGGAACACTAGCAAAAGCTAACCCAAAGTCCTTAAGGATGGACACCATCCACAAAACCTGACTACAGCAACTAGCAGCAGCTACATATTCAGCTTCAGTAGTAGATTGTGCAATAGAGGACTGCTTCCTAGAAGACCAAGAGACAAGAGAAGTGCCTAAGAAATGACATGTGCCAGAGGTACTCTTCCTATCTTGCCGACAGCCCGCAAAATCAAAATCAGAAAACCCCTGAACGGACAAGGAAGAAGAGCAGGACTACCAAATACCATACTGGAGGGTAGAGTGAAGGTACCTGAAAATGCGCTTAATGTCTTGGCGATGTGAAGTCCTCGGAGACGCCTGAAACCTCGCACAGAGGCAGACCACGAAGTGGATATCCGGTCTTGAGGCCGTCAGGTATAGGAGGGAGCTGATCATGCTGCGGTATTCGTGTTGATCCACGACTTCTCCTTCCTCATCTAGATCCAAAGCAGTAGAAGTCGCCATGGGAGTGGCGATCGGCTTGCAGTCACCCATCTCGAAGCGTTTGACCAGATCCTTGGTGTACGTCGTCTGATGGATGGAGATCCCTTCCTTGCATTGCTTGATTTGAAGCCCCAGAAAGTAGTTGAGCTCTCCCATCATACTCATCTCAAATTCCCTGGACATTGTCTTAGAAAAAACTAGAAACAAGAGCATGAGAAGAACCACCAAAGATAATATCATCTACATAGATCTGAACAAGCAGGAAGTCATTGCCATACCTAAGAATGAACAGGGTCTTGTCTACCTTACCCATCTCAAAATCATTCTTAAACAAGAAGGTCTTAAGTCTATCATACCAGGCTCTAGGGGCTTGCTTAAGACCATACAAGGTTTTGGACAGTTTGAAGACATGATGTGGATGCTTGGGATTCTCAAAGCCTGGTGGTTGCCTAACATACACTTCCTCCTCTATAAAACCATTCAGAAAGGCACTCTTGACATCCATCTAATATAGTCTAAAGCCCTTAGAAGCAACAAATGCAAGCAGAATACGAATGGCTTCTAGTCCAACAACAAGAGCGAAGGTCTCATCAAAATCTAACCCCTCAACTTGGCTAAACCCCTGAGCTACCAATCTAGCCTTGTTTTTAACCACAAAACCATCCTCATTTTGTTTATTTTTGAACACCCAACGGCTTCTTGTAACATTATGACCACTAGGAGGATCTACTAGGTTCTAGACCTTATTCCTCTCAAAATTCTCTAACTCCTCATGCATGGCATTAACCCAGCTAGAATTAGATAAAGCATGTGATATATCGCGGGGGTTCGAAAGAAGCAACAAATGCAGAATGAGAGTAGAGACTCGGATCGTGATATCTAGAGCGAGTGACTTGCTCATGAAGATTACCAATCATTTGATCCGAAGGGTACTGCTTCTGAATGTGCAGTGGAGTGCCTGGGGGAGATAGCATCTCTTCGACTTCCGCAGGTACTGCTGATGAAGAAGACGCAGCAGGAGCCTCAATTGGAGGTGAAGTAGTCGAAACAGGTTCTTGAGCCGAAATGGGAGCATCAGCAGCAGGTGGAAGACAACCATCAGCATCATCCTCATCTTCCTCCACAAAAATGCTCTCTGTCACCTGTATCTCACCTGAAATATCTGATCTAGCTCCAGAGCTAGTCTCATAAAAAGTGACATTGCATGTCTCCTGGACAATGTTAGTTTCAATATTAAAGACCCGAAAACCCCTCGAATGAGCAGGATAACCCAGAAATAAACCATCACAAGTCCTTGATTCAAATTTATCTAGGTTTCCTGTTTTCAGACTGAAACACTTGGCTTCAAAAACTCAAAAATAAGAAACAGAGGGTTTTCTACCAAATCAAAGCTCATATGAAGTCTTGCCCAAAGACGGTATCAAGAAGACATAATTTGAAATATGGCAAGCTGTAGCAATAGCTTCGGCCCAAAACCTCCTCGGTGTGTTATACTCATACAGCATCGTCCTAACCATCTCGACTAAGGTTTTGTTCTTCCTTTCCACAACGCCATTTTGTTGAGGGACATGTGGAGAAGAGAACTGATGCTCAATACCACGCTCAGCACAAAAAGAGGCAAAAGAGGCATTCTTGAACTCCATGCCATTATCACTACGGATTGCTCCCAAGGCACCAGGAAATTCAGAAGCCAAACGAAGAACAAGATCATGATAATGATCAAAAGCCTCATCCTCCGAAGCAAGAAAGAACACCCAAGAATATCTCGAAAAATCATCGACTATGACAAGAATATACCATTTGCCACCGACTGACCGAACCCTAGCAGGACCAACAGTATCCATGTGAAGTCTCCCGGTCCGTCAGTCATGACCATAGTCAATGAAGGGTGTGAGGCGGCAACTTGCTTGCCATGCCTATAGGGCGCACATATAACATCTTTGACAGCTTTGAGTTTGGACAAACCTCTCATGAGATCAAGGTTGCTAACTCGCGTCAGATGATCAAAACCAATGTGCACCAAATGTCGGTTCCAAAGCTAAACCTCAGAAGAAGATGCAATCAAACACTTGAGAGAACCAGCAAGAGATTCAAAAAAATCAGCTCCAAAAATTCTACCAACTCTAGAAATCCCAAAAACGAGCTCACCAGCTGAATCAAGCACCCGACAAGTATTCTTCTTAAATCTAGTCTCATAGCCATCATCAAGAAGCTGTGAGACAGAAAGCAAGTTGTACCTTAGCTTGTCCACAAGAGCAACGTCCTTCAGGATGAATTTGTCGTTCACCCTGATCGATCCCGTTCCTTCAATCCACCCTTGTGTATCATCTCCAAAGGTGATGAAGTCATCACCAGTCAACCGCGTGAAGGAGGTGAACCATTTTGAATCTTCGATCATGTGGCGTGAACAGTCGGAGTCGACGAACCATGTGTTCTTCCCCTTCCGCGGCGATCCTGAAAATCAAGGCACAAAAGAACGACGTGTCTCAATACTAGGGTTAGTTAAACATGACTTGGGAATCCAGTACTGAGATACATGTCTGCGAGTAGTATGCAAAACAGAAGTGCTATCCTTGATCTTATTTGAGTTTCTATTATGAGCAATGGTTACACAAACATGAGAAGCATTCTGTCTAGGAACATGACGAGCATGTGAAACAAATCCTAGTCTAGGTTTCGTATTTTCCAAATGGCCATGTCTCATAAAAGCTCTAGGTTGATGTGATAAAATTATAGCAAGATTTTTCTTAGAATTTTTCAACCTACGCCAACAAAACTCAATCAAATTCCCATCCTTCTTGCAATAGGTGCAATGGTATTTGGTACCACTGGGAGAAGCACCTTTTGGCTCAAAAGAATGTTGGACAAAACCTGTAGATTTAAAAATTGTTTTTGCAGGTTGGGTTTTGAATTCAACTAAGCCATTTTACAAGACTTGAATGACATTTTGCTTGGACTTGTCTTGGGCATAGTTGTATCCTAACTCTTGCTTCATAAAAAGTTTTAAACTTATCAAGAATCATGTTTAACTGTTTTTCACCATTTGAGAATTTTTCTAAAGTGTTCTTAAGATACGTATTCTCTTTTGCAAAATTAAAACATGACTCACAAGTTTTGGCCTTACTAGCTCTAGCATGTTTCTCCTTAAGAAAAGCAACTTCAAGCTTAAAGGCTTCACATGAAGCACAAGGAGCAGAATCAATTTGGTCCTTAAGCTTGGCAAACTTAGCTCTAACTGCTTCTATTATGTCTTTAACTTTATGTTCTCATTCTAAGCAGAAAGAGCAAAAGCTAGACTCAGCCTTATAAGAAATAACCAACTTGCTAGACTCTAAGCATTTTTCACAAGGAGCAGATTTAGCTTCAATTAGTTCAATCCTAGCATTCTCTAGTTGGTGCAAGGCAACATCATGAGCAGTTTGCAATTTAGACAGTTCAAAGTGTAAAGCGTGGCAGGATGAACATTCATCAGCATCAAGACTCTTAGCATTCACAAGTTCTAATGTCAAATTATCGACTTGTGACTCTAGGTCCTTATTCCTAGCCATGGTGAACTCTAAAGCCTTATCCTGACTAAGCAGTTGCTCAAAGATGGTATCGCATCTAGTAGAAAGAATATCATAGGATGGAGGTACCTCATCGTTGTCATCGACGTCGACGGAGTCGGCCATGAAGCGCATGCCGGTGAAGTCCTTGGCCTTTCCTTTCTTCTTGTCTTGAGGGAGCTCCTCCTCCTTATCCTCCTCGCTCCCAGAGTCCACATCACTCATGGATTGCTCTCCAAAAGCGGCAAGGACCCAGTGAGCGGCCTTCATGAGCTTGGCAGCATCATACTTAGGCTTGTTCCCCTGAGGCTTCTTCCAGGCAGCCTTCTCATCCTTATGGTTGCCCTTCCCTTTTAGCTTGGGGCAGTTTGCCCGAATGTGATAAAGCTCTCCACACTCATAGCACGTCACAGAACCACCTCTCTTCTTGTTCCTCACATTGTTATAGGCTCGTGTGAATTTTTTGGCTAAAAGAGCTAAATCAGCCTCAGGAAGACTCTCAAGTTCCTCTTCATGGATTATAGATAAACAAGCAAGAGAAAATCCAAAAGAAGACTCAGAAGAACCATCAGAAGTTCCTTTAAGAGGATCAGCCACCAAAGCCATGCTATCCTTCTTAAAAAGACTACATCTCTTAATCTCATGAGTCTTGAGCTTGCTATAGAGCAGCTCCAAAGAGAGACTAGAGAGATCGATGTTTTCCTCAATAGCAGTAGCCTTCATCTCCCACTCCTTGGTGTTGATTGTAGCCAAGAGGTGGGTGGCATTCTCAGATTGAGAGTACTCAATGTCTACAACTCTCATCTGATTAATCACCTTGTTAAAGTGAGTAAAAATATTATCGATGCTCTCGCCAGGACGCATCTCGAACTTGTTATACTCTCGCTTGTAGATCATCTAGCGCACTTGCTTGATTTGAGACGATCCCTCATGGTAGGTTTTGAGGGTGTACCAAATCTCGTGTGCGGTCTCAAGGTTGCAAATCCTATCGTACTCCTGTCTACCAAGCCCAGCATATAGGAGGTTCTTTGCCTTATAGTTGTTAGCCAAGAGGGCTGTTGAAGCCGGCGTAGCAATCTCGGGCAAAATGAGCAGAGCTCGAACAACCTCCCATATGGCACGTCCTTCGCTCTGAAGGAAGACACGCATGCGATTCTTCCAATAAGCATAGTCGAGCCCATCGAAGATATGCGGCTTGGTGGAGTACTTCTCTATCGCTAAGTTCAGTGACCGGTTAAGATCAAGATTAAACTAACCGGGCTCTGATACCACTTGTTGAACCAAAAAGGCGACTAGAGGGGGTGAATAGGAGCATGATCACTTTTTCACCTTGATCGAATTCAATACCAATTTCACTCCAGTAGCTATGGAAGCGATAAAGATCAATAAACAAGTACAGTGGAAGACTTGTATTGAATCCAATCAAAACCCCGAAGCAAAAGACCTAAAACACAAAAGCTCAAAACCCTAATTGAGTTGAGCGGTCTGACCTGCGTGCAATCCGCGGTCTGACCGCTCTGGGCGATCTGACCGGCGGCTATTCTGCGGTCTGACCGGTGGCTATAGAGCGGTCTGACCGGCAGCACGATGAACAGGGTAAACAGCCCGAAAAATAAAACACAAATCGGTCTATCTTTTGATTCGTGACTCCAAACCTTACCAAACTTAAGACACACGTTTAGGATATCAGGAACCTATTTCAATCAAGGATCGTGAAGATCCATGCCAAAGTTCCTATCTTTTTCCGTTTGAGCGAAGGTTGCTCCAAAACAGAGTCAAAACCAAAATATGATCTAAAGACTTGTTCCTGGGTGATTGATGATCAAGATGCCCTTAATGTATTCCCACATGTCATAGCAAGCTAGATCAAGACAAGAAACCAAGAGAAAACTCGCGGATCAAAAAAAGACCCAAAATCACAAAATAGAGAGGAAGAACGCAAAGGAGCTTATCTTGTGAAATCTTTCCTTGGATTGATTTGATATGATGTTGGTTTACAGCCACTCCATCAAGGAGGACAAAGACTCAACACATGAGCACGAAATCAAATCCAACTCTCTAGAACCCTAACCTCCCACTAATCTCTCCGAACCCTAAGAACACAAACTAGGGTTTCTCAAAATGAAGGGTTAAGGAGGTGCTGGCCAGCACCCTCCTCTATTTATAGTGGAGGCTAGCTTCTAGAAGAGTAAACCCTAATAGGCACCCGTTAAGCCCACACACAAACGGGTTTCACTTACGACGCATTCTAAAGCACCGTCTTCATCTCCTCTTGACCTAAACCGCTTCTCCTTGCGCCGTCTTGCGCTGCGGGTTGGCAAAAGGTCACCAAAGCAATATTTAGGTGAAATTACCAAAATACCCCTTCTCGATCTTTTTTCAAAGACCGAGTCCAATCTACGTGAAGCAACTCCATGCTTCGCCACGTGTAGGTTGATCAACGGCTCTCTTCATATCGGCAAGTCTCTCCCATCCGGCTCCCACCGAAACCACCATAGCACTTGCACTGACCCCCACATCGCTTGATCCAACCCGTCGCACCGAACTGCCCGTTCGGTCATCCTTGTCCAATTTGCGCCATGCTTGAATCCATTGACCTCACCTGGTATCCTCGATCGTTCTGGACCTCAACTCTCCAAGCCTAGTCTCGATCATCCTCGCCGTTGACCGTCGTTGACCTCCAAGCAACCTGCACATCAATAGACAAAGAAATCGATTCCGGGAACAAGTTCTTTGCGACTTGACCCACGTTAGTCAAAACATGCATCATGCAATACATATGCACTGAAACCCATGAATATGACCTAGCCAAACAATCATTGCCACCGATTGGCCAATGAACAAGTTGAACCCGTTCAGACCGCCATTCATTGGCTGGTCTGACCGCTCCTGGCTGGTCTGACCGACCTTTGACCACCGGTCTGACCACCCCTGCCCTGACAATAAATTGAACTTCACCAAAAATGCGCGATTCGATAAACCTTCAACGCTATTGCCAATTATATCATCATCCTAAGATCGTGAGCGTATCTCCATGATATCCACAAGAACTCTCATCAAAACTCCATGATATCCACAAGAACTCTCATCAAAACCAAATGGTTCTTTTTATTTTGAAAATCTTCAAAAAGGCTCAGAAAATTGGGACGTTACATGAGGGTTATTGATGCCGGTTCTTTGTGCTTGGTTGGCTTACATGGGATCGGTGTGGTTCAGATGGGGCTTGGCTGTAATTAACTTTTCAGATTTGTGTCCCAAGTCAAGTTCTCCTCCCTTGCGTCCCAGGTACGTATACGTCCTACCATTCTATTCCTGATCTCTTCTCTATAAAACCTCCAAGCAGTGGCTGCTTGTGCCTTTAAAACCGGCTTCATATATATTATATATATTGTTTGTAGTCCCCAGCCCTTTCGGTGGGTCGTGAGGAGGATGAGATAGCTGCCACGGGCGACCTTTCATCGAGGCCGTAAGTTCAAGAAGTACAGCTGCAAGGAGAGCACGTGGACATACAATTACCTAGATGTCGTCGATAGGTAATTGGACTTGACATCAAGGAATGGTTGGTTGCTGATACATGAAGCCACTTCGATCGAGATAGAAGTGGCTTCATGTATCGACAAACCAAACCATTCCATGTTAATCCAATACCTATAGAATTATAATATATCCACGTGCTTTATGCTTGAACATTATCGATATAGGTCGCCGTGGCATATATATCCGATATATATACGATATATATATACGTATATATATCGATACGTATATATATATACGTATATATATACGTATATATATATATATATATATATATGAGCGGTTCGTGTTTAGAACCGTCGTGATAAACTATCACACGGCGGTTCTAGACACGAACCGTCTCCGTGATAGACATTTATCATGAGACGGTTTTGAATTAATAATCGTGCAGTGATAGCATCATCACAAGCGGTTCCAAAACCGTCTATGATGACCTCATGTTATCACTGACCCATAAACTCAGACGGCTCCGGAAATCGTCCATAATGACGTTTTTGAACCGTATGTGAAGATTTTTGTCGACGATCGAATCGCCGATCTTACGAAAATAAGCGAGGAAAATGGCGTGGAATATCACGGAATGGAATGGGGTCGCTCTTTATTGATATGAACTGGATTTACAAGATGTGGCTAAGTACTACCTCAATTACCTTGAATGGAGGAATGCTTAATCGGCAATCGGACTTAGAATATGAGTCTAAAGGTGATTATCTAGCTTCTAATTCCACCGCTTAGGCTTCAGTGCATATCTTTGCCTTGGCCTTGTTTTGTGTGTCGCCTATCGTCTCCCTTCTTGTCTCTGTCGTTGTCTCTTGTGCTTCACCTTTAAATAACTTCGAAGAGGTGGCGATTACTCTGGAGAAGGCGCCTCGGTGAAGCGTTACGTTGGTCGGAGCGGTAGAGAAGTTAGCAATGTGCTAACTTCCTTGCGGTTGCTTGTGAAAAGCTTAACCGTAGGGTGGTTAATAGTCGATATCTCGGGGTTGTACCATCGCATGGTTTGGAGCATTATAACACGTGTTCCATTCATCATACGATAAAAATACCCGATTCAATAATTTTACGGCGGTTATCTGGTGGGGATTAGGCACAAAGCCTCATCAGGCCGGTACCGATAAGTAACCTCACGGAATACTAACGACCGGGGAGGTCGTCGGTCTTAGGGGTTACGACCATGAAGACGTATGGTCTTTTATTATATATTAAAATAATACATAGATGTTTTAATCCTCGTCACTAGCCCCGAACTTTAAATGAACTGGTGGTGTATATACCTTTTCCGATGAAATCGTATCAGGCGAACCCATTTAATGTCGTGGTATCTGAAGTGGTCTGTGTTCACTTTAAAGTTGAGAACTTGCCTTGGGAAATGAAGAGTTCCTCTGTCGTTTGAACAAAAAAAGCTTTTTGTCGGTTGGACTTTGTAGAAATCCTTCAAAAGTATCGGAAGGTTATAAGATCTCCTCTCATTTGGGCTCTTAGAATTTTTATGCTTCGAGAATCCTTCGATCCCCTTTAGCTTCTCGCCAAGAAATCCTCCGAGTCTTTTCTGTTCTTCCGACCACAAAGTCTCCAACTTTTGCTACTCATTCTTGAGGATTTTCGCCATGTCGGAGCAGATTACAAAGTGGTTGCCTTGAATTGGGCAAGAAAAACTCGAGGCCTTGAAGAAGATGGGAATGCTCCCAGATAGGAATCGATTAATTGGAGACCGCGGCGGAGAGCATTTTCCGAGCCGTGAAGATGGCGAAATCCTGTTTTTCTTGCCTACATCGAATGTGGCCGAGACTCCGGTACACAAATTCCTCCTCGCGTTCTTGAACATTACGGGGTGGAATTGGTGAATTATTAAATTCGATCGCAAATATTAGTATTTTCGCATATTTGTGCGAGGCATACAGGAATACAACCGAACTTGAAGCTCTTTAGTTATTTCTACCGCATGGTGATGGGAAAATCTGCGGCAAAATCTGAGGCAGCTCCGGGAATGCACATTGCGTCTTCATGACGGAAGGCCGATGAGTACATCTTCATGTCTGTGAAATCTTCGTGGTCGTCATGGAAAAGTCTTGGTTTTACATGACGGATTCTGAAGACGATGGCCTCTACTTGGCGGAACTAGAGCAAGTGAAAACTCCAAGTGGAAGAAACCGTAAAGAAGACAGGATAGTCAAGAGATGGGCGGATGCCATCTACAACTTTGAGTCGGGGCTTGACTTCGTGGCATGTGGTGAAGGATTTTACCCTTCGCCAGATTAGCCCATTGAAGCTCCGGACTCATTCCTTGCTCTGGTGCCTTGATCGTGATGAAGCTACCTCAGAAGGTGGTAAGTCTTTGAGATAAATTCCGATCGGTATTTTGATTTGATAAATGTATTACCTTAAAATCTGTCTATTCTTCCTTCTGTTAAAGTTCTTACCCTGGGGAAGTTAGAGAACGAGTCGCCGATCTGCATGGGGAGCACGGAGAAAAGGTGAATGCCCCAAGATCTTAGCCGCAACTCCTATTGAAGGGAGACTGGCAAGGCTTAAGGTAATTTATTAAATTCCTTTTACCATGTATATACATATATTCCGACCAGATCTCCAATCGTGCTCTATATTTGCAGTCGGTCGGATTGCGAATCATACAATCTGGTGAGGATCAACGCCCCACCTTGGTTCCGACCGAGTCGTGCCTCGAGGCACTTGAAGGAGATGAATCCTCGAGGTAATAGAACATTTTGGAGTCATATATGTACGAAAAATTTTTTTAGATAAAGGATTTCTTCACCTAATCAAATTTGTTCTTTGATTTAGGTGGATAAGCTCAAGGCCCGAGAATGTAATCAAGGAGGTCAGAACTCAGAGTGGTCGTGCCGCGACCTTACGGTTATTCTTGAAACAAGCGATCCGAGATTGAAGAAACCACTCCCCCACCGTATAGTCGGGAATGTGGACCTTGACGAACCGAGTCGAGGACATAGCTTCCAGACATCTTGTTGGAGGATGTGAGGGTTCAACAAACCCGCTTTGGTCCGTAACCAAACAAAATTGGAAGAGAAGAAAGGAAGGCTAGCGGCACAGATTTCTCTCTGGCGCGTTTGAGTCAAATCCGGAAATTAACAAGGTATGTACAAATGAAAGTGATCGTATAAGTATGTATCTTTAATAATTCCTTGATGATTTGATATTTTGAACTTCCCATCTTCGGTTTGCATAGGTCTTCGGTGTTAGGTCATTTCAGACTGTGTTTTTCCCGAGGACACGCACTGTGGAAGTTCCCACAGAGCACTTCTCGGGACAAAGTTCCCGAGAAGTAGTGGTCGAAGAAGCCCCGGCGGTGACAAGGGCAACGGCCGAGTTGGATCCTTTGGTGATTGAAACCCCTACGTGGAGGTAGATGCCTCGAGAGGTCTCAACAGTTCCGATCATCGCCGATAACCCTTCCCAACCTAACAAGTTCTTTTCGTCCCGATTCATCGAGGATAAGGAGCTTGATGAGGCGTGGCGAAAGTATCGGATACTCGGCTCAAGATGCACTCGATTTGATTTTTGCGGTTATAATGACCGAGCAATTGGGTAAGTATTCTCGACCGGTTACATAACTCTTTTTACAAAGTTTATAAGGAACTTAAGAAAGAGAATGCTAATTGTGTAGCATTTGGTCGAGAACTTTCTTTGTGATCGAGGATGACTCCAATGAGTTAAGGACTTGGAGCAAAAGCACTCCGAGTTGGAAAGTAAGAACTTTTCCTTTTAAACTTCTGTTTCTTCTTCAATACTTTGCTCCTCTACAATTATTCTCCTTATCGCATTCGATAGATCTGGAGAAAATAAAAGAGGAGGTTGTGGTGAAAGCCAAGGCGACTTTTCTTGAAGAAGAAATAAAAGCTAAGGATCATTTATTTGAAGCAAGTTCACTAAGGACCGGTTGATCGTGAAACAACGACCAAATATGAAACACTTAGCAAAACAAATAAAGGTAATATGTCGTAAACTTGATTTTCCTTCAATGATGCTTGTGTTCATTAAGCGATTTGTTTTTGCAGAGCAAAGCATAAATGCTAAGCAGAGTAAAAAAACTACGAAATTTGAGCAGATAAGGAGGCTCTTGCTCAAAATATTGATGAAAAGATTCATACTTTGAACAAGATGATCTTTGATTTGGGATCGAGGATCAAGCGTGCCTATCTTAAGAGATCCAATAGAAAATGAACTATTTGGGTCAACTTCTAGGGATCTTAAAGTTACGTCAAAACTACTCGGACGAATTATGCCTGTGCCCTAAAAGCAGTGTTGCAAGTGGAGTTAGTTTTGCTTTGGCAAAAGAAAGCTTCCGACCCTCCATTGATCTCCAAGCTGTTAAAGATGACTTCAATCGCCCACTGAGGAGGCGACCAAGTTCATGGAAGAACTCGGGCCACTCGGAGATATAGTTGTAGAGGAGATGGAGGTCGAATCTCCGACAAGCGAGTTAGGCGGGGAATATTTCTTAGAGTAGGTTCTGCAAGTGTAAAAATATTTGAATATCTATGAAAACTTACCTTTTATGTCATTGACAAAGCTTTTGTTTATCTGTTTGACTTTTTAAAATTCTCGTATATTTCCTAGCCCCGATCGCTTGATAGTAGAAGAACGCATTGTACAAGCGGTGAGCCAAGAAAGAGAATAAAAAGAGGTCATAACCATGTATGTGAGTTTTGAAGGTATGTTTGGACATGTAAGACAAAAGCGATCGTTAAAGATACTAGGAAATCAAATGTGGTCGGGACAACAGATGATTTCGACTAGTTATAGATCTTTGTTTGTCATAATGGAAATACCAATCAAAAACACTATATATGGTCGGAAAAAAGACTTTGTCAAACTTGACATAAGAAGAAATGCAAATATGTATGCAACAAATTATAAGTGAACTTTGTTTATATCTATTGTCCCATAATCTGGTCGGAACTAATGCTAAGACCTGAAGGCATACGACACATTTCTTGAAACGTGTTCAAATTCTGTATCCGACTGGTAGCGAGGATCGTAAGAAAAGAACCGTCGCTAGGAAGCTCCTTCCAGTGGGCAGGACCACGTGCGAAAAAGGAGAGACTTCGACTAGGAGGCTTTCCGTGTCCCGACCAGTAGCCAGACAAGAATAGACCAGAATCGTGAAATAATGAAGCATAATCTTCAAAATCGTAAGCATATCATTCATGAGATAGGTAGTTGTGTGGTGCTCTGATTACTCATTTTCTTAAAAAAAAAGAGTGTAGTCGCGCGTGGGAATCATTTGAAAAAAATGCTCACGACTAGGACCATAGAGTATCAGAGATCCTTATAAAGGATATCGGAGAGAAAAATGTCTTCTCCGACCAGACTAACAATAATAAACGACTGAATGTAGGTGTATATATATAAGCAAGGTTGCACTTCTTAATTAATTAATGAATTTAATGAAATTGAAATTGAAAGAAATGAAAGAATGAAAATTAAACATAGAACTTACGCAATTGATCGATGTTCCAAGAATTTGACAAAATTTGCCCATCAGACATAGCCAACAGACGGAACACGGTCGGGTTACTTTGACCACAAAGGTAAGGACCTTCCCATTTAGGAGAAAGTTTATTTCGATTTGTTTGGCTCTGAATTTTTCGAGAACCGGATCACCTCTGAGAAGGCTGCGGTCAGACTTTGACGACTATGGTACCTTCGCATGGCTTGTTGGTAGGCCGCCGATCGTATAAGGGCTTGGTTTCGCGTTCTTCAAGGAAATCGACGTCGTCGAAGTCGTCGCTCATTCGATCATTTTCGTCAAAGCGATCGATTCGGCGAGCCAATTTTGAGTTCGGAGGAAGCATGGCTTCAAAGACCATAAACCAAAAAGAATGGAGTTTCACCGGCCGCACGAATGGTCGTGGTTCGAACGCCCATAACACGTAGGGAAGTTCTTTAACCCAAGCGCTGACCGCTTGATTAAGCGGTGAATACTCGGCGCTTGATCCTCGCATAAGGATACCATTAGCCCGCTCAACTACTCCGTTGCTCTGCGGATGTGCAATGAAGCAAAATGAATTTTGACACTAAGTTCATCGCAGAACTCACGGAATTATTCGCCGGAGGCGGGAACCATTGTTTGTGATGATACGACCGGGTACACCAAATCGCGTGATCACATTTTTCAAGAGAAATCTCTTAGCGGCCTCGGCTTGTTATTTTAACAATGGCTCGGCTTCAATCCATTTTGTAAACGTGTCAATCATGACGAAAAGGAATTCAAGCCCCGGTGCTCTTGGGAAAGGTCCTGAATGTCTAGTCCCAAAGTTGCAAAAGGCCAAGAAAGAGGAATTGTTTGTAAGGCTTGTCTTTGGTGATGTACTTGTCGACTATGAAACCGACATTGTACACACTTCGTCACAAGCTCTTTTACATCATGAAGGGCGCTTGGCAAGAATAGCCTTTTGGAAGGCTTTACCGACCAGGTTCTCAGAGGAATGGTGTGCTCCACGACGCCTTCATGGATTTCGTTAGCAATCTAATGCCATCCGTTTGAGATATGCATCTCATCAACACTCCATGAGATCCTCGTTTATACAAGATACGTTCGATTAGAGTGTATGATTTGGCTTTTCGTGCTATACGATCAGCCTCTACATCATCTTCTGGAATTGTGTCATGCTGAAGATAATTGTAGATCGATGTCATCCAGTCTCTACCGTGATCGTGACAGCGCCAACTGTCAACGACCTGTGGAGCATCCATGTTTCCTTGATTAGTTTGTTCAACTTGCAAAGAATCATGTATGTTCTCGGAAGGCTCAACTACCGAGGGTGAATTGAGTTGCTCGAGAAAAACTCCGGGCGGGACGGTCGACCTCGTGGAGGCCATCCGTGCCAACTGGTCTGCCAGAAAGTTTTCCTTTCTAGGAATATGTTGGATCTGAAAACCGAAGAAGTGCTTTTCAAGTTTTCGTACTTCCGCCAGATAAGATGACATCTTGGTACTCGAGCATTGATACTCTTTCCCCACTTGATTCGCTACTAGTTGAGAATCGCCTTTCACTAGTGTCTGCGAATCCCGAGCTTAACGAGTCGCCGAGTCCCGCCAAGAACTTTCATATTCTCGCCACATCATTGGTGGCGAAAATTTCTTGGATGGCGACTTGATGTGTTCGCCGATGAGGATATCAAGACCACTCCGGCCCCGATCCTTGTAACATCAAGGAACCGTCGAATACATTGTCCACTGTCGTGGTGTTCGTACTCGGGTCCTTGGGTGGGTTCGGGTTTGTCCATTCGGCAATGAATTCGCTATTGCTCGACTTTATTTGTTAAGTGAAATAAAATGGAGATCGAACGCCCTAGCTCGACCGCCCATTTGGCTATTCGTCCCGATGATTCCTGTTTCAAGGACTTGACCAAGGATATCCGGTAGGTACGACCACTTTGTGGGCTCGAAAGTAGTGCCTTAGCTTCCTTGAAGACATAAGGAGGCCATAGAGCAACTTTTGTACTGTGGGTATCTTTCCTTTGGTCCATGTAAGACTTCGCCACGTAATAGACCGTCGTTGGATATTATTCCTTTCTACAACCAAGACACCGCTAATATGTATGTGGTGTTCTTTGCCACGTAAATTAGCAATGTTTCTCCGATCTCGGAGAAACTAAGACCCGGTACTCGTAAGGTACTTTTTGAGTTCCTCAAAGGCATCGTTTGCCTCTTTAGTCCACTCGAAACTCCCATGTTTCCGAAGAAGTTTAAAGAAAGGTAATCCTTTTTCCCCTAATCTTGCTATGAAACGGCTTAACGCCATCTGACCCGTTAGTTTTTGGACTTCCTTTTTCGTGGTCGGGAGGGCGATCGGTCGATGGCCGCAATTTTCTTTGGATTAGCTTCAATACCTCTAGCCGAAACTAGGAAACCAAGCAGTTTTCCAGCAGAAACTCCGAACACACACTTTTCCGGATTTAACTTGAGGTTATGTCTTCTCAAGTTGTTAAAGGTTTCTTGTAAGTCAGGAATGTGGTCGCCAGCGTTGGTGGTCTTTACGACCAGATCGTCAACATAAGCTTCTAGATTCCGACCGATTTGTGGACTAAAAGTTTTTGCATCAACCTTTGAAAAGTTGCACATTTTTGAGACCAAATGGCATCTTAATATAACAGTAAGTACCATATGGGGTGATGAAGGAAGTTTTCTCCTCATCTTCTTTACACATACTAATCTGGTGGTACCCTGAATACGCATCTAAAAAACTTAGTAACTCGCACCCAGAAGTAGAGTCTACTAGTTGATCAATGCGGGGAAGGGAAAGTAAATCCTTCGGACAAGCTTTATTAAGATCTGTAAAGTCGATACACATTCGCCATTTCCCATTATTTTTCCTAACCATTACAGATTAGCAAGCCTTGTGGGTGGTTGACTTCACGAATAAATCCTGCCTGGAGAAGCTTGTCAATCTCCGACTGGATTGCTTCCTTCCGATCGGGTGCAAAACGTCGTAGTTTCTGCTTGATCGGTTTTTTATCAGGCTGGAGAGCAAGCCTGTGCTCGATCACCTCCCGGGGGACTCCAGGCATATCGGACGCTTGCCAAGCAAACACGTCTTGATTTGCTCGGAGGAAGGAGACGAGCGACTCTTCCTATTTAGGGTCGAGTCTTGCCCCGACCAGAATCTTGCGGGCGGTTGGATCTGGTTGTCCTGACCCATGTGACGACTTGACGCTGTCCGGAGAAGCGCTTTTGTCGAGTAGTACCTCCTTGGTCTGGTCGGATGGTTTGGGCGTCATCTTTGGCTTCGAGTGCTTGACCCGGTCGAGTCGATGGGATGGTGCAGTCGTCTTTGCTGAAGGAAATTGCGGTGTCCGACCACTTCGAGTGCTTGATTACAGTTGGAGATTCGACGAGGTTGACCTCCCGCTCCATGGCCTTCAGATGACGTCTGGACTCGTATGAAGAAGATCCTCCAAAAATCATGTTGACTGTGTGTTGGGGATCCTGGTACTCCATCTCCTCGTCGCCATCCTTGTCCTTTTGGAGCTCGTTTCTCCATGTTCTGTATGTCGGAAATGGTCCTTTACCCGCATAATAATCCTCCGCTTTCTTCGCCAGACACGGCAAAGCGCAGATCATGCCCTCGCTCGCCGTGAAGTGGACACCACTTCTTATTCGTCTGAAATCCTTCGGTCGGAACTTTTGCTTTGCTTCGACCAGCATAGTCCTTCTTGCCCTTCCTGATCTTGTCTGGAACGGCGAGGACTTCTTTGTCGTCGGGTCTGCGGTTCTTTTTCTTCTTGAGAGACTTCTTGTTCTTTTTCTCCTGTTTGTCCAGACCGGGCTGGGGAATCTTGTCTTTCCGATCGATGGCTTCACACCACTCGATTGCTTCACTAGTAGTGGCATATTTGTCCGCCATATCAAAAAGCTCAACGGTTGTTCTTGGAGAGTTCATTGCTATGTCCTCCGTAAACCGCCGATTCCTTAGACTGCTTTTAAAAGCTCGAATAACGAGAGGACTCTGCGACTTCGGGTATAGAGTTACGAACCTGGCTGAACCTCTTGATATATTGACGTAAAGTCTCATCAGATCCCTGCCGGATTCTGTGGAGATCGTCCTCCTTCCCAGGGCGATCGTACGTACCCTGGAAGTTGGCAATCAGAAGATCACAGAGTTGTTCCCAAGTATATATGGATCCGACCGGTAAGTTTAACAACCACGACCGGGCAGACCCTTCAAGCACGGTGGGTAAATAGTTGGCCATTACATTCTCATCGCCACCAGCAGCCCTGATAGCGGTGGTATATATTTGGAGAAATTCCAATGGGTTTTGAGTTCCATTGAATTTGTCCAAGTTGGCTTGCCGGAATCAAGCTGCTAACGCACTGCCTTGGAGCCCCAGCAGAGAAGGCTCGACAACTGCGGATTGATTCATGGCGTCTTCTCAGGAAGGTGCGGATTGTGTCGGCCGGAGACCGATCCCTAAGATTGGAACGCTGGAACTCCGGTGTACCGATCCGGTCGTGGACATTGATATGATGTCCACGACCGCCCACTTGGTTCAAACGATGTCGGAGATCGTTAGGTCCTAGATGTGGTGGTTCTTCTCGACGCTGATGGGGAGTATCCTCTTGAAATAGCCTTCTCCTCGTGACTCCTTGGTCGGAATCGCCGAGGAGGTCTTGCTATCGATCGCTCTCTGGTATGACCATGCTGTCCCCTCGAGGAGGAGGCGTTGGGACGAAGTCCTAGTCCGACTTCTGAACCCTCTGTTCTCGTACGCCTGCTCATTTGCATGGTCTGTTGGAGAATTTCGGATACCGACCCACGAGTTGTATTAAAATTAGGCGTTCTCGCTAGAGCGGGATCGAAATATTTAACATGTTTTGAATACGCCGCAAGTTTTATGATAGCTATCGAAGGTCTCGTGGTTCATCTTGGTCGTAGGTGTGCGCTGTCGAACCTTCCCCGACCTTCGGATTTGTTCGGTCACGCTGGGTGCGGGCGAAGCGAGCGAGTTAAGCGATTGACGCCGATTAGTTCCGTTGTTCTCCGGAAGTTGGTGCTTGACGGCCGGATCATCTCTAACAACACGTGATGGCGTGGTAGAGAGTGTAGGACCGCGTGGCATCTTGATCTTCATCTCCGATCGCGTTGACCTCGTGCTTCCAAAGATTGATCTTCCGATGAGCTTCCATCGTAACTAATGGAGAGCTTGTCAGTGCTTCTGCCAGAATTTTCCACGATGGAGATCGGTCGGAGATGAGCACTTCGAGGTCTTTCACCGATCCGATGAACCGCCGATCGTATCTTTGAGTGTGATCATCCCCACATGGCCTACGACCAGTGGAGGTTTTATCGACACCGTTACCAGGTGACGGTTGACTCCTGGAATTGCCAGAAGCCGAAGGAGAGTATCTTTCAGCCATGATTTCATCAATGGTATATAGTTTTCGGGTGATGAGGTGAAACTTCTTCACTGTTTCACGGCCGAAAAGGCCGGGCTTGAGAGATCCTCCGCATTCGAATCTGGTCGGAACGGCGGTTCTCTGGTTGCGCCACCGGTAGTGGCGGCGCATCTTCATCCATCCGATCGACTCGCTAACGCTTCGGCGACGTGCGAGCCGGCGGAGGAGGATGAGGAGGATGACCTGCCATTTTCTTCCATGGCGCGGATACATCCTTCCATGTCGAGGTTGGCGAGTCCGCCAAATCGAACCAGTTTTCCTCATCCCAAACTCGGGCATAGTCGCATGAGCGATTGCGCGAGTTTTTGGGCGAGATTTTCTTGAGCGAAAAAAAATTTCTTCAGAAACTTACGCCTTCTTCCCCGGACGGCGCCCACTATCGACGATCGAATCGCCGATCTTACTAAAATAAACGAGGAAAATGACGTGGAATATCCGGAATGGAATGGGGTCGCTCTTTATTGATATGAACTGGATTTACAAGATGTGGCTAAGTACTACCCTGAATTACACTGAATGGAGGAATGCTTAATCGGGCAATCAGACTTAGAATATGAGTCTAAGGCTGATTATCTAGCTTCTAATTCCACCGCTTAGGCTTCTGTGCATATCTTTGCCTTGGCCTTGTTTTGTGTGTCGCCTATCGTCTCCCTTCTTGTCTCTCGTCTTGTCTCTTGTGCTTCACCTTTAAATAACTTCCGAAGAGGTGGCAGTTACTCCTGGAGAAGACGTCCCTGGTGAAGCGTTACGACTGGTCGGAACGGTAGAGAAGTTAGCAATGTGCTAACTTCCTTGCGGTTGTTTGTGAAAAGCTTAACCGTAGGGTGGTTAATAGTCGATGTCTCGTGGTTGTACCATCGCATGGTTTGGAACGATAACACGTGTTCCATTCATCATACGATAAAAATACCGGTTCAGAATTTTACGAAGCGGTTATCCGGTCGGGATTAGGCACAAAGCCTCATCAGACAGTGGTACCCATTAAGTAACCTTCGAATACTAACGACTGTGGAGGTCGTCGATCTTAGGGGTTACGACCATGAAGACGTATGGTCTTTTATTATATATTAAAATAATACATAGATGTTTTAATCCTCGCCACTTTTTCTATAGTAGCGGAGCTAGAAAATTTGTATTGGGGTGCACCATTGATGAAGAAAGATATGGCTATTAAGCAATTATCGGTTGAACCAATATTAGCGTTGGGTAAACGATGCATTATGAATATTTACTTAATGATAAGAGACCTTCGAAATTGAAACTATTAAGTGCACAACACTGTGGTGGGGCTGGGCACTAGCTAGCTCACTTACATATTCACTCCATCTTCAAAGTAGCAAAGTGGTCAATCCGCCAGTGAGCACGTCACTCCTTCTCCAAGTCGTTACAATATAGGTGAAAGCTACTAAGGGCATCTCTAATTGGTAGAGACAACCTTGTCTTTAACATATGCTACATCAACTTTTAACATATGCTATATCATCTTTAGAGACAACATCTCCAATAGATAGTCTCTAGCACACTCTCTAACATTTATATTTTATATTTTTTCTTTGAAACGGACTTACATGTCAACTAAAGTGGATTAATATATCATGTCTTGTTTTGCATGCATGATAGTCTCTTCAGGAAGAGACGACCTATGCTCTCTCTCTTCCCCTTCTCTCATCCACGTAGGATTTTGTTGACGTGGCATAGCTAAGAGACGACAATAAATATACTATTAGAGATGCCCTAAGTGAAACAGACGCAAGGAATCATCCGTTCCGATGTTACATCGTCACTTCAATAAAGGTGAAAGCTACGAAGCGAAACAGACGCGAGGAATCGTCCGGTCCGATGTTACATCGTCACTTCAATAAAGGTGAAAGCTACGAAGCGAAACAGACGTGAGGAATCGTCTGTTCCAACATTACATCGTCACTTCAACAAAGGTGAAAGCTAGGAAGTGAAACATCCGTTTAGAAGATTCTGTGCAAGAAGGCAAGTCTCATTCCTCGATCATTTTGAGCCTATAATTCATATATTTATTATTACTTTTATTATTGTATTCACCTTGACAAGTTCACATAAAATATTATCTATATAAGTAGCTTTTGTCACTCATTTGTGTTTATAAATCCTAAAAAGAGTATTGGCGGTTCGCCAATGGCTTTCGGTGGAAAGTTGGGGGTTGGGTCTAGGAAGTTGGATAACCCAATAGACTTGTGTTTAAAAGTGAGTCATCAGTGAGATCTGGAGGTGGACAGCCACAAGATGGCATTGGGCCATCGGCTCATTGGATGACAAGTAAGGACAAGAACCTTGTGCCAAGTAACAGACACAGAAAACCGCTCAACCACGTGTGTGGTCATTACTCCCTGGCTTAGTATACTGTTCTTCCGATTGAATATCTATAGTATCGAGAATGGGACAGGAGTTACCCTAAGGAGGCACTCGTTGGTCTACACAACGGTAGGTGCCATCAGCATAGGGGTGCAAGATCCACTACGGCCGGTGGAGTCTCTCGAGGGCTGTATGGTCCATAGACCAACCGGGTAGAGGCTAGAAAGGTTGAGAAGTGAAAAGGCTTTGTTATCCCAAACTTAGTCGCACATTAATGTGTTGTGTGTCTATGATCTGACAGTATGAGTTTGAGATATCTTGTGGGTAAAGTTGGGCAACTCTGCAGATTGTATATTTAAAGGTATTCGAATACGCCGTGCTTTCCGGTTAATGAAACTGTGTTAATAGGAGATTCCAGTACATGAGGCATAAGTAGATTTTTTGATATGTTAAGTTGGTTTGTGAAATTGTTGAGAAACCCCTGATATTATTATTTATTATTGTTTTACTGTTTTAAAGATAAACTGCTTTAAATGTAAAATGCATCCACATATGCCTTGTAAGGTAAACCCTAACCATCTATTGAAATCCTTGCATATAATTATTTAGCTTTTCCATGTGGCTTGTTGAGTACGGTAGTAATACTCATTCTTGCAAAATCTGCAAAACATCTACAGAGGAAATCTGGGAAAATGCAGAAGATCTTATTGAGCAGGATTTTGGTGGACCCACGGATGGAAGTGGCTAGTGTTATTAGGTCTCGACCGCGTTCTAGCTTGCCTATGGTTTGAAGTTCTTTTGTCTTGTATTATATTAATTTTGGGCTTGGATGCCCGTGTTAGGTGAAAATTGGCTGTTAAGTCTTAATCTTATGTAATAAAAGTCTGGCGTTTGTTGTAATCAGAAACTTGCTTGAGACGCTGTTTACTTCGTAACTGCATATCCTAGACGGTTGTGAAGAGTTTAACATCCTAGATTTTAGGACCGTTACAGGAATCAGCGAGCCGAGGATGACCGCCCTTATACCATGTGAGCGAGAGAACGAGAGAGAAAGACTCGATGGCAGGAACACCGCACACGGCAAACATGTATTGCTATCCGTATATATGTACGAGTACGAGAGCATGGCTTGGACGCCAAGTAGAAAAACCGATAAGATTACAGCAGAAGGAAAGCGATAGCCGAATACAAGGAAACTGAATGCCGTGTGAATCCCTGAGAATCAGCGCAGCAGGGAATCTTGGAAGCAATCCGCTAACACGAACAACACTTGCATGCACCTTATTTTATACACAACCTGCATTACTGCTAGCTAACAGCGTGCTTGATAAAGTACAATAAATCGTCGGTATTTTTGTACACAGCCTTACTTGCCACATTATTCTCATCCACACGTGCAGTGTTTAGCAGACTAGCAACTCTGACCCTAGGACAATAATCGAAAATTCACTACCTCGCTACTTTGAAAAGGACTTGTTGCGTTCTTGCCTGTAGCAATGAAAAGGACTTGTTGCGTTCTTGCCTGGTGAGAAATATGCTCCCATTAGCATAAGACACTCAAAGGAAATCTATTTCCAAACTGAAATTTAGTTGGTTGTGCTCACCTGCAGATAGCACATATATACTCTACCGACCATCACCCTGATCGTCAGAAGCGACTTTAACAATTGATGATGCAGGGCGACTAATGGTGACGAAGGAGATCAGCGCTGACGGATCAACGAAACAATTAGGAGTCGTGGGTAGCGAGTCAGCACCAAAGCTGCCCTCCAGCATCTGCACCACCTGATGCATCGTCGGCCTGAGCAAGGATTTGGGCTCGATGCACCAGAGCGCCACGCGCGTGAACCTCTCCACCCTCTCCAGGTCCTCCATGGCGTCGTCATCCCTTTGCAGCAGAAGCTCGATTTTGCCGCTGTTGACCAGCTGGCCCGCCCACCCGAATAGCGTGATCGTTTCGTCTTCAGCTTCGTCGTCATTGGGCAGCGGCTCCTGGCACTTGCGGCAGCATATCATCTCGAGAAGGACGACGCCGAAGCTGTACACGTCCGCCTTCGTGTCGATATGCCCGTCGCCACGAAACCACTCAGGGGCGATGTAGCCCCTGGTGCCCCTGACGTTGGTGACCGTCGTCTGGACTTGGTGGTTGCCAAGGAGTTTTGCGATCCCGAAGTCTGTGATCTTCGGAGCATGGTTGTCATCCAGTAGAATGTTGTCAGGCTTGATGTCGCAGTGAATGACCGGTGAGGTGCATCCGTCGTGCAGGTACTCCAAGCCTCTGGCGATGCCAAGCGCAGCCTCGGCGCGCCAGCTCCACGGCGGCCTCTCGGCATGGAAGAGGAAGTCTCGAAGTGAGCCTCTTGGCATGAACTCGAACACAAGCATACGGTGCTTCCCTTCTTTGCAGTACCCGATCATGCGAACCAAGTTCTTGTGGTGGATCTGTCCAATCGACTGTACCTCGTTTGTGAAGTCTCTTTCGCCTTGCTCATTCGAGTTGATGAGCTTCTTCACCGCAACAGCTGTTGGGTTAGGGTATACCGACTTCACCTCCCCCCGGTACACTTCGCCAAAGCCTCCTTTGCCTAGCAAGTTCTTGAAGCCATTGGTGGCCAGGAAGAGCTCCTTTCGAGTGAAGACTCTCATGGTCGACAGGCGCTGGTTGGCGTCCTTCTTAGTATAGTAGCAGTGCACTAGGAGGATGCTTGTCGTGACCAGCAACGAGAATGCCAGGCAACCAATGACTACTTGTAACAGTATGGTTCCCGCCGACGTTCTGTTGGCAGGAGGGCCGATCGTCCGCACTTTGATCAGCGCTTTGTTAGTTGCGATATTTGTCTGCCACCCAGTTGCCAGCACCGATACCTCGTCGCAGTTGCTCCCGTCGAACAACGCGGCTGTGCAGAAGCAGTCGCTCAAGCAGTAGTCGCCGCACTGCTCCTCCGTCGTTGACATGTACGTCTTGTAGCGTACCGAGTTTTCCCAGGTCGTGTTCGACAGCTCCACGACCTTGAACTCGGCCGAGTGGTTCCTCCCGTCGCAGTTGTCCGGGGCAAAGTCCGGCTTGCAGCCTTTGGGCTTGTACAGGGCGTCCAAGTATGAGTAACCACTTGGGCACTGGCAGTCGAGCCGCTCGTCGGAGTATATGCAGTACGTGTTGGGGCCGCACATGCCTTCTAACTTGCTGGTTCTCGCACGACAGCCATCGATCGGGAATAGACCAGTGACAGCCCAAGAGGTGCTGCCGCGGCCCCCGGTGTTCTTCGGGCGGACGTAGACACGGACGATGCCGTCCGGATCAAGCGTCGCATGCTGAAAGAAGCTGGCAGTGGAGTTGGGTGGGTTGGAGGTCAGGTTCTTGGTGGCGCCGCTCTTCTGCTGGTAGTAGAGGTGCCCGGGGTTGTCGAAGAAAACAGTCGTGTTGCCGTCTGGAGTGTTGCCCGGTTGGTTGGTGTTGGCCGCCCAGTACGCGTTGCTGGACTCTAGCGCCGGGTGGTCTATCATGTACAGCACGATATTCCCATCTGTCTGTATGTACAGACCGAAGCGACCGAGGGAGAAGTCCATGTCCGCGCGCCTGCACAGCAGGCTCGTTCCCCGGCCCATGGATTGGCCTGGGAGGAGCGTGTCCGTTGGGTGCTGAAAGCTCTCCCACACAGCAGCGCCGCTGCCGCCATCGGCGAGGAACTGGAGATTTCCGGTGTCCCGGAGCACGAGAACGGAGCCAGGGTTTTGGCTAGGGCTCCACAGTGCAGTCTGGCTAGCTGGGTCGGCGAGGGAGAGCTGCCCAGCGACGGTGATGTTGAGTAGAGACTGCTTCGTGGCGGTCACCGTCGCGCCGGAGCTCGGGTCTTTCGCGAACCACACCACCTTGTGCTCCGTGGGATCAGGCGTTTCGAAGTGAAACCAGATGGCGAGGACGAACTGGGTGGCGCTGGAGTCGAGGGCGAGGAATCCGAAGGCGAAGTCGCCCGAGGGGCAGGTGATGTAGCTGGGAGGTGCCAGTGTGGATCCCGCGGTTAGGTTCGTTTGCGCGAGGGCAACTCGCAGCTGAGGTTGGTGTACTAGGATCACGAGGAAAGAAGAAGTGAGGTAGAGAGCAAAAGAGCATAAAGGTTTCATTTCCACTTCGGATTCTAGCTTCTGCACAGCGTGGTAGATTTTCTGTTTCTCCAAGGTACGAGGTGTGTCTAGCTCGCTGCTAAGCCTATTTAGGTTGGTTTGGTGGAGCAAAGGCGAAGAGTGATATGAACTGAGACTTGATTGTTGCGCTGCGCAAAGGCATACTATACCCGCTTTGGTTATCTTATCCTTGCGAGTGGATAGGGCTGGAGCTCACACCGATAACCTTATCCTCTCGTTGTCATTTTACTTCTTTTCTCTAATTGAGAAATTACCAAAATAGCTCTCAAATAACAACAAAGACCAGAATGTCATCTAGAAGACCAAAAGTTCTCGTGCGAATCTGCAGATCACGTCAGCTTGATTTTTTTGCCCCATGCAATCCCACGCTGGTCGTCGTTCTCACCGTGCGATTTTCCTATCCTTTCCATGCTGCCGCTTTTGCCTTGCCCGCGCGTCCAAGGGCCGCTCACGTGGCATGGGCGTGACTCACAGCGAGCCCAAGGTCGCTCCACGCACGAGCCTCACGCACGGGCATGACTCACGCTTGGGCACGGCAGGCCTACTAGTATATATAGTCATTAGGAATTTAGGCATCTAAAAGACCAAAGCTACCGTGCTGTAGGAATATAAATAGTCATTACTCATCAGGAATTTAGGCCGCACCGGTCACATACTCACATGTTGTCATAACTACGACTCTACGAGGTAGTTGTCATTCATGGAGTGAAGCTTTTGAGAAAAGACCAAACATCTCCAACATTTGTAATTGGGTCATATCATCCGATGGAGAATTTTTTTATTAATTATTTATTTTTTAATATTATTTTAAAGTTAACTCATCGTTAACTTTATTTCTAATTCCAACCCCTTTAGTCACGCCATCCCCGTGGTGTGGCCAAATCGTTCTATCACGTCACAGATCTCGACGTGACCAAACATGTCACGCAAACCTTTGTCTGTGCGTCGTGCCAGCGTGGAGGCTTGCGTGGCAGGTGTCACGTCATATACCATGGCGTGACGAGTTAGCGTGTCATGCCAACACACGTGGTATGATAGTGACGACTTAGGCCTCTCGGCCTAGCCAGTTCCTCATTTTCGCCGTGTTCTCTCTCTCCTGTGTGCCCTATCTCGTGCGCTCCTCCCTCCTCCCGCCGCTGACTGCCACTCCTAGGTCCCCCCCCCCAGTCCTCCTGCCGCCTACCCTCCCGCGCACCGGACGGCTTGATTGCCGCCAGTCCTCACTGCTACAGAAAAGGTCTTCAAAGATGGTTTTGTGAACCGTCTGAGTTTATGGGTCAGTGATGACATGAGGTCATCACAGACGGTTTTCGAATCATCTGTGATGGACACTATCACAAACGGTTTTATCTATAAACCGTCTGTGATAGCTAGCTTACGTTTCATAGACGGTTTATATATAAAACCGTCTGTGATAGCTTACATATCACAGACGGTTGGTATTTGAAACCGTCTGTGATAGCCTCTTCTCTACAAAATGTCCAAGATGTGGCTGCTTTTTCCTTGAAAATCAGCTTCGTATATATATATATATAGTTCACAGTCCCTTGTTAGCTAACTCGATTTCTGAATTAGCTAGCTAGCTCGCTCCTTGGCCGTTCATCCTAAACGTGCAGGCCACGGCCTACTTCATTGAACCTGGCACACTGGAGTGTACCATTTGCTTCATGCCAATCAGGCATGAAGCAAATGGTACACTCCAGTGTGTTAGGCTCGACAAGTAAGGTGTGTTTACCCTAACGTTTAGGATGAACGCCAAGGCACGAGCTAGCTAGTCAATTTAGGCCTCGAGTTAGATAACAAAGGCTACTTAACTATGTATGTATGTGTGTGTGCGTGTGTCTATATATATATATATATATATATATATATATATATATATATATATATATATATATATATATATATATATGAAGTTGGTTTTAAAGGCAAAAGCACCCACTGCTTAGAGATTTTGTAGAGAATAGAGAAGAGGGGAGACGGGCTCGGGGAGAAGGCGGCCGCTGTTTGGAAAACTCTCGCAAGGATTGAGACAAAACTTGTTGGACCGAAATGGCGACTAGAGGGGGTGAATAGGAGCACTATCTATTTTTCGCTTTAATCGGATTCAATAAGATCTTGACTCCAATAGCTATGAGAGCTATGAAGATTAATAGATAAGTGTAGCGGAAGACTAGAACTAAATCCAATTCAAATCCCAAAAAAAAAACAACCAAAAACACAAATGACACCAAAATCGGTACTATCGTAGTGTAACCAGCGGTACTACCTATAATCGGTACTACCGTAGTGTACAAAGCGGTACTACCGCAGGCAAAGGTACGGTACTACCAATTGTCCTGGAAATCAGCACGAGAACGAAATCCAAAATTGGTATAACTTTTGATCCACAACTCCAAACTTCACGAAATTTGAAACATACCTTCTCTAGGATATCAGGAACCTATTCCAACGAAAAATCGTTAAGATCATTGTCAAAGTTCCAACCTTTTTTGATTAGAGTGAAGGTTGCTTCAAAACCGAGTTTGAAACTCAAATATGATCCAAACACTTGCTCGTGGGTGATTGATGATCAAGATGATCCTAGATGTATTTTCACATGTGACAGCAAGCTAAATCTAGGCCAAAACCAAAGAAAAATTCGCGGATCAAAGAAAGCCCTAAAATCACAAAAATAGAAAGCAAGAACACAAAGAGACTCATCTTTGAGAAATCTTTCCTTGGATTGATTTGATATGATATTAGTTTACAGCTACTCCATCTAGGAGGACAAAGACTCAACACATGAGCACAAAATCAAATCCAACTTTTTAGAACCCTAACCTCCCACTAATCTCTCCAAACCCTAAAAATACAAGCTAGGGTTTCTCAAATGAAAGGGTTAAGGGGTGCTGGCCAGCACCCTCTCCTATTTATAGTGCAGGCTAGCTTCTAAAAGGAAAACCCTAATGAGCACCCGTTAAGCCCACACACAAACGGGTTTCACTTACGCACGCATCTTAAAGCGTCGTCTTCATCACCTCTTGACCTAAACCGCTTCTTCTTACGTCGTCTTGCGCCGCGGGTTAGCAAAAGGTCACTAAGGCGGTATTTAGGTGAAGTTACCAAAATACCCCTTCTCGATCCTTTTTCAAAGACCGAGTCCGAACTTCGTGAAGCACTCCCATGCTTCGCCACGTGTAGGTTGATTAACGGCTCTCTTCATGTCGGCAAGTCTCTCCCATCCGGCTCCCACCGAAACCACCATGGCACTTGCACCGACCCCCGCACCGCTTGATGCAACCCGTCACAACGAACTACCCGTTCAGTCATCCTTGTCCATTCTGTACCATGCTTAAATCCATTGACCTCACCCGGCTTCCTCGATCGTTCTAGACCTCAGCTCTTCAAGTCTAGTCCCGATCATCCTCGCCGTTGACCGTCGTTGACCTCCAAGCAACCTGCACAACAATAGACAAAGAAATCGATTCCAGAAACAAGTTCTTCGCATCTTGACCCACGTTAGTCAAAACATGCATCATGCAACATATATGCACTGAAACCCATAAACTTGACCTAACGAAAAACCAATTCACCAAGTCGGCAAACATTCAGAACACAATCGGTACTACCGCCATGTAATATCCGGTACTACCGCACTGTGGTAGTACCGCTCCAATAACTGCGGTCGTACCGCTTTCCAAGGAAACCAACAATTCCCAAAAAAACGCTCTCTGGAAAAAAAAACGTACCGCCAAGAACATCCGGTATTACCGCACTGCGGTAGTACCGCCATCAATCTTGTGGTCATACCGATTTCCGAACGTTTGGACCACTCGTTTTAACCGTCGGATCAGCCCAGAGAACGTTCGGACCACTGTTCGAACCGTCCGATCGGACACTTGTCCTGCGGTAGTACCGCTCTCACTTGCAGTCGCATCGCTCAGCGGTAATACCGCTTCAACACTTGCGGTCATACCGCAACTTACTTGCCGGTAATACTGATAATCCTAACTTTGCCGAAAATGCGTGTTTCGACAAACCTTCAACGCCATTGTCAACTGTATCATCATTCTAAGATTGTAAGCATATCGCCATGATATCCACAAAACTCTCATGGATAATACCTGAATACAAGTGCAGTGAAACATATAAAATATGTTGAAACAAATAATTAAGACTCAGACAATTACAATCACATCTTGCTCAAGTATTTTAATACTGATCAGCAAATTTCTTCATATTAAATAAGAAGACCACAAACTTCTGTAAAAGAACATGAATGATAATAAGATAACAATATATGGTAAGTTGACAATATCATGTTAGGATGTAAAAAGAGTTTTCCTTAATGGTTAACTCTCTATCTATAAAGCAGATAAGAGCAAAGAACTTTGTAGAAACCCACCTCTATCCATGTAGAAGTTCGTTTACATTCATATGTGCAAACTATGTGCAAGGATTTTGATTCCATAGATTCATAAGCTTTCATTCCAAAATTATTTATATACAGTTCATCCTATTGTCCCTAGAGATTCATTTCATATCTCATAAGTTAACACAACTAATAACATTTGCGGTTTTCATGTCAAGCAAATAAGATGTAACACTTACATGCATGGTGTTATTTATCCTAAGAATAGATGGTGATCAGACTTACTATGAACAGACAGCCATTTGTTAAGATCCTCTCTAGGAGGCAACCAAATTGCCTCCCTCGGATTGCCACTTCTTAATGTTGCATCAATGTGTTTTTTCAGTAGCACACCCCGCATCATACATATTGAAAACAAAAAATATCTTTTGGAACATACCAGCAGTCACACCCAAACACAATCCTATTCCCTACCACTAGATCCATCCAGCTAGCAGCCACAAAGGGCAAGACAGCAAGGCCAAGGGTGTCCAAACCGACCATCCACCGACAAACTAGCTAGGTAGCCCACATTGCAACTCGGTTCACATGAATACCAACAGCACAAACCAATAGATCTGTCTTACCTCGATCGACATCGCCGGTGTCGGTGGTGAGGTAGCCGAGGCTGAGGTCGGTGGAGCTAGAGGTAGCCGGGGGAGGTCGGTGAGGTAGCCATGGTCGCACACGCCGGGGGGAGGAGGAAGAGGGGAAGAGCGCTTGTCGTCACCGAGTTGTGGCATTGCGGTGACCTCGCACAAGACACTCTTATCATACGAGTGTCTTGTGCAGTGAACCGTGGTGTCACAACCGTTGGCGACGGGAAGAATGGCGACGTCGGCGACGTGGTCACTCAGGACGAACGAGAGTAAGGGCGTTAGGGAGTTACAAGTTAGAGCGCAAACCCTAGCGGGCTCCTACTAATAAAAAGACTTATCACAGCCGGTTCTATTATGGAACCATCAGTGATACTTATCATAGACGGTTCCACAATAGAACCGTCCGTGATATGGTGTCGTATCACAGATGGTTCATTATGAAAACCATTTATGAAGTATTACATACGGTTATTTGTTGAAAACCATCTGTGATATTTTGAAATATCACAGACGGTTATTATTAAGAACCGTCTGTAATACTTCACAGACGGTTTTCATAATGAACCGCCTGTGATATTATCTCTTCACAGACGGTTTTTAGCGCATCCAGTAACACAAACGGTCGCAAAACCAAAACCGTCTGTGATTGCATGTAATACAGACAGTTTTGGTCAACCGTCTGTGATGAGATATCCAGTATTAGCCTTTTTTTTGCAGTAGTGCCTCCTCCGGCCGCCTGCTACCCTACCCCCGCCGGAAGTCCTTTGGTCGCCTGCTGTCCTCCCACCGCCGGACGTCCTCAGTGCCATCGAGGTAAAAACCAATGCTAATTTCTTATGATGTATGATTTTTTATCGATATATGATTGTTGTTCAATGTATGTTGTGGCTTCATATTGGAGGACAAATGTTGGGATTTTTTTGAGATACAATGTTGGGAAATTAGTTATATTGCAAAATTGAAATGCATGTTCTATGGTATTGTTAGAACAGAAAAGGTGCTAAGAGAGGGTAGAAGTAGGCTGTTTATGTAGATTTTATTCTTTGTTTGATAAAGTAGTTCTGAAAGGAGTGCACTATTTAATTTTGTGGAGGTTTTGATTGCGGTTGATTGAACTATCATCATATTTCTTTGATTATGGCTGGAAAAAAGTTCATTTTTTTCGTAGCAGAGGAGCATGAATGAATTTTATTTCAGTGTAATAGTTTTCAGTTTCTTACCTTGTGTTCATTAATTTTGGACTTGTCTGCTTAAATTATATATTTATAACCATGACTAATATTGGACTTCCTTTTAGTTAGATTTTGATACCTTTCCTCACCAACCTATATTTTAGTTGGGATGTTTTCTTAAGCATATTAGGTCTGTTATAGAGAAGTAAAGACTTGGCTTGGAACCAAAAAGTCTTCAGACAAAAGTTTTGTGTATTTTCATCTGATGGAGGATGGAGAAACTTCTCTGCGGTCGATTTGACCTCACCCAGTTTCTCCAAAATATCAGTTAGCTTCCTCCGGAACTTATCAGTAGTACTAGCAAACGTTTACCCGAGTAAACACAGGATGAGGTAACGCGACTTACCACAGCTTGGCTACTTCAGGACCATGTCTTGGAAGCTATCCAGCACATCAACAGCATTGTAAATGGCGTCCTTGAGCTTGCAGAGCGGCCTCCTCTGGTTGCAATCCTTGATCTCCCGCTTCTCAATAACATCCACGATAGCCAGGACCTCTGTCAGGATAGTGTCGAGGCGTTCAAGATCCTTCTCTTGATCCTTCTCCCAACTAAATAGCCCCTTTATGTAGGACAATGCGGTGTCTTGCATTTCCCGTATCATAGGCGACAAGAACCATCCCGTAACAACTAGCTCAGTGCCCATTTTAAAAATATGAACAGTTCCTGATAATTACAAAATATCCAAATGCAAAGAAAGGAAGGAAGAGAAGGCTATGAAGAAATAAAGAGCAAGGAATCTAAGGCGGAGGTAAAATGTTAAGGGGGACAAGAACGCTGCTGAAAGCAGGGAAAAGTAAACCAGTAGAGTGCCAATCAGGAGCATAGAGACACTAGGAGGGAATCAAGTCTGAAAATTCAATCTTGTCTCTGTCCTTTGTATCCTCAATTTCTAAATATTTCTAAATATGCCCCACACAAGAGAGGGAATCAAGTCTGAAAATTCAATCTTGTCGCTGTCCTTTGTATCCTCAATTTCTAAATAGGCCCCACACAAGAGAGGGAATCAAGGCTCAAACGTCAATGTTGTCTCTGTCCTTTCTATTCTCAATTTCTAAATACTAGAAGTTTACCCGCGCTACCTCACGCGGGAGCAAAATTTCTAGGCGACGTGGCCCAACGGGAGGAGCCCCTTTCCACCAAGAATTAATATAGGTAATGCTCCCACCCAAGATGAAATAATAGGACTAAAAAAACCCAAGTTGATGAAAAATAGGACTGCTTCACCAAGTTGACTGCAGCAACCTATTAGTAAGCATTATGAATATCCAAAATATTGTCTTGTTATTTGACATCGCTGAAAGTAAGTAAAAAGAAAAAAAAAAGAATGGAGACATCAGATTATTAACATCTAATCATGCGCTCACAATTTTTCCGAAATTCAGAAGAGAATCACAAGCTAGTTGTTAGTTTTTATGCACTATCAATGACTAAAAACAAAGCTTGTGCTCAAAATAAATATGTTTAGAAAAGTCATCAACAAAATCTGATAAGGAAAAAGAATAGAGAATGACGCAATCTTGAATAATATTTTAGAAGAACCAAATCTTTCATAACTAACTGAAATTTTGGATGTGCCTCAAAAATATATTTGAAGAAAGGTGCAAAATACAGCAAGTGAATTGCAACTTTAAATTAATAGAGCAAAGGGTACGTATCAATAGTATGCATTAGTTACATCATATCTTTGAAGCATCCGAATTCGCAAGATGGACAGCTAGCGAAGCTGAGGAAGAAAGTCAGTGGTGCAAAATAAACTAGATGGGCCAGCACGCTTCGTTGCGCTCGTCTGATGAAGAATATAGGTGAACCTGGTTAACATCAGGCGTTGGTAGTCATCTTTGTGCAGCCTGGTTTTACTAATGACATGCAGCATGTGCATTTTGTATAGAAAACAAGGAGCTGGTTTAGTAGGTGAACAACTTGGAGCGACATATGTAAATGCAGTTCTTTTCATTTCATGCATGTTTCTTTTTGGATAAAATGAGAGTTGTTTTTACGGTATTTGGTGTGACATAATGTAATGTGGCGCGTAGTGCATGAAATATCAGGAGCATGCTCTACTTTTTTTTTTTGGTGTTATATGGATTAAAAGCAACTTTCTTCAATAAGATATGAAGTCCATAAAAATAACCAGACGCACTCTGTTTTTTTGGACGGCTAATATGTAAGTCTGTTATCAACATGTTATACAATAGTGCTATTGCTACTAACAGACTAATATTTTGAGGTAGAAACATAAGTATATAGCGGATCAGCTTACTTTGAAGTCAATAAATTGATTTAAATTTTTTTTATCGACTTACTTCTCAGGCGCAATTCAAGAAAAATCCTCCTGCTCAGCGGGTAGCAAAGGTCCATACTGGATAGGATACATAAAAGCATTTTGAAATGGCTAATCTAAAATGGGAAATATTTTAGTAGATAAGATTATAATGAAAATGGTTAGAATAACAAAGAGCACAATAGCATTGAAATGCAGGGGAAAAAATAAAATGTGAAACAACAGTGTCAAACATATTGAATATTCCTATCAAGTCCAGCAGACTCGGTTAAGTTCATCTAGCCCAATTCCAAGGTTAACAATAATCAAATCCTATGATAATACAAAAATTACACGAATATCCTGAATTCAATTGTTAAGTAGGCGTTAAAATCACTTTCCATACAACAATGTTCGGACAATACACATTGTAGCTGATTTTGTACTCCTGGGTGTAAGTGAGAAGTTATTTTGCTCCCTTGAAAAGATGGACTGATTTGCAAGACAGAAAGTTCAAAAGTTTTGTTTAGTTCGAAAGTTTAAAAGGTTGATGTGGCAGCCTATCAGAGTAAACTATGATTGAAAGCCTCACTTGAAATTAATATATACATATATATATATATATATATATATATATATATATATATATATATATATATATATATATATATATATCATCACATAGAGTTTCCCATCAAGAACACAAAAAAAATAACTATGGCAATAAATGCCTCGTGAGAGTAACTATGACAAAGAACTTAATTTGTAGATAAATTGTACTGTTACAGAGTATGTAATTGGCATAGCCATCTTACATAAGCCTGACCAAAAAAGTCATCACTCTGAGAAGCACCACCAAAATCCATGTGGTGGAGTAAACTCCAATGTGATTGTTGGCAAAGGAAGGTCTCGAGAATGTAAATAACTTCGGTTCATCATTAGTTGTAGGATCTACATAGATGCCGAACGACTTAAAAGCTCGAGGACTTTACATCCATACGGTACACAAGAACAGTTCCAAAGACACATTAGGCAAGCAAAGAAAAAATGAATATGTAGATCTGCATCTATGGAATCAAACAAACAGGTATGGAGTACATTTCCAAAAGGCATGTCGTAACTACACACTTTCAGAAGCCTTGCCATGTATAGAATTGACCAGTATTAGCATAATCTAGGCGATATAAGATGTGTTATACACATAGCATGAATCGAAAAACTGACCTTCTTTGCCGGGAACAAGATCTCCTCACAGTGCTAGTTCCTCCAAGAGAGGCCCACCGTTGTAGACTCACCTGCAATCACACCGGTCAAAGACTCACACTAGAATAACACAAGCTCGAGAGGGCAAGAAATGTAGAGTCAACTGGGCAACAGAAACCAAGCAGTTTTTCTGCAAAGCACATCACCACTTTGAGGAGAACGAATGCAAGTCCATTGATTCTCTGTGAGAAAAGAAAAATAGCATACTGATCTTATAACAAAAGGAAGGATATTTTCATTTTTTACTATTCCATATATAAAAATCAGTAGCATTTTTTAGAGATGAAATTTCAATAGTAAGAGTTGCATTATGTGAACAGGAAATTGGCCAAGGGAAAAAACAACAAATTATAATACCTGAAAATGATGTTGCATACCTTGAAACTATTGATAGATGTCTGAAATCGTGGTAGCGTTAGTAAACATAGCATGTATAGGAGATCGAGCTTTGTCTATAACATCTTGCCATTACAATTCTAGTCTTGCCATCCTCTTTCCTGGAAGTCTTTTGCCTAAGTTAATTTTGAGTAAGCTGGTGAGCTTTTGCCATACTGATGAGGATGCACATATCATTAATTGCTACAAAAACAACATGTATGAAGCAATTCACAATTTAATATCTAAAATTGATCAAGGAATTAAGTACCGTAGCCTCATGCGGCATAAATAAGACGAATTGTGTACACAAAATTAGCTAAGATTATGTTAACACCATAAATATGGTTGTTTCTCTGTAAGAACCGGTGCATAAATAAGTTGACCACCTAACAACAAGATCAAAATTTGTTACGGAGATCCTATAACTGTACTAAAAATTAACATGAAGATCTAATTCTTAGAAGATCTAGTTCATTTTATAAGGATACCTAAAAGAATGATGTCTCTTGAGAATCATGGAAGCTTAAGCCCTGCCAAATGTGGAGGTGTTGACATAGCGATTTTGTAGATAAGCTTAACCCTCATTTTTAGGTTGCCCCCTCCCCCCTAGGACCTTAGTTTAAATGAATGGACACTTGTCCAGTAGCTAAGCTGAACAGGACATGGTCTTTCATAAGCCATGCAGGGAGTATCTTCTATTCATTTTATCATATTTCCACTTTTCCAGTGGTTGCAGCATTCCTGAAATGAATAAACAATACGAAGTGGCAGCACAATATTCAGGTATTTTGCAAACTGTAGAAAGTCCGCAAAAGGCAATGCTTAGCAACTTATAAATATTCTGAACTATGCTGTGTTGTGCTATTCTTTACTCCAAAAACCTGAGTGCAAAAAATTAACATGAAGATCTAAAAGCGGTGAAACCATATTTGTATATATTTTTTTACAATATGAATACGAAGTCGAGTGGACTCGAATTATGAACATGAATGAAATGTCATAGTGAATACAAATGCAAATCAAATGGAGAGGAATCATCACAGTGCGTTAGCGATAAAAGCATTTGGTACCTATGATATCGGGAACTCGATGACAATGGACTTTGGTTTTAGGGATTGAACAGGACAATACATAAGTGTAATAAACATAATCTATTCTAATGCAATCAAATAACAGAATCATGGAAGTTTAAAATGAATAACTCAAATAATCCCTACTTTGGCAAAAGGTAGGCAAATTTTTTAGCAAAACAAAAGGTACATAAAGAAAGCATAAGTACAAATCAACTCACCACATAAGGGTAATCAAGGCAATCATGAAAAAGCCAGATGGCATCTCCAAGGCCAAGTGGTTCACCTACATCATCAAAGCATTATCATAATACATATGAGAAGACAAAGTGCCATACTACAGTAAAGTTACAGCTACTTCACCTTTCCTAGTGCAATTGAGGACATAGTCAATATCCAAAGAGATTGCACCAGGCGACATTACAACTTTCTTGATGAAGTTACCAGAAAGGATGTAGCTGAGTAATACATGGTGATCACGGCAATAATGTTGCAGCAGGTCAACAAGATTTTCTCTGGTTAAGTTGAAACACACAAGAGTTGGTTTATAATCGAACATAACATCTATAAATGGAAAAAGGACTATTCTGAAGCGATCGTTACTCATCCATATTGTGTGCAGCGGAGTCAACAATCTGAGTTTAAAAATGACATTGAAAGTACTACCAAATGCCTACCATCAGCATAATGAACCTGCAAACAAAAACATGTTGCTAATTACATGAAACAACAATCGGATAAAAAAACAGTTCAACTGTTTGTGTTGAAAATAGTTAGTGAACTACAAATTTGATCCTCGGCGAGGACGACGCGGGAGGCATCGCCGTGTGCGGCGAGCCAGGGCTCGGCACCATCGAGCGACATCTGGCGGCGCACCGCCTTGAGGTGGCGAAGGCATCGTCATAAGCGGGGACGCGCTTGCGCCGGGTGAGGCGATGGTCGGACGAAGCGGCGGCGGCGAACGCCACGGCAGGAGGCGGCGTACATGTGGTAAGCGGGAGGCGGTGTGGACAAAGGCGCCACCGTGAAAGAAACGGCAACGAGGGAGATTTTCTTTGAGCTCGCCACGGCGGCGAAGCGGTAAGCGGCGGAGATGCCGGTGGCGGGTCGAAGACGACATCCTTGGAGGCAATGCCGTTGGTGGGGTCGCCGGAGGAAGGACAGGGGACGGCGTCGGTGCCGTCGAAGCGCTCGTCTGACGCTCTTGTCTGCGCGCAAGACGCGGGCATCGCGTACTCGAGCTTCGAGCCGGGGTCCATGGCGGCGTCGGCCTTTGGCTCTGTGAAATTTGGGCATGAAGTCTGCGGATCGGGAAGCGGAAGAAGCGGAAGCGGCAAGCGCGAAGAGGAGAGCGGCAAAGAACACGACACGGCGATCTTTGGAAGGAGGTGGGCATCTTTTCCGTTCTCCTCTGTCGATAGATTTGGGAGGCTGGGCGATGGGAGGCGGAAGACTCGAGAGGCTTGTGGACGCTTCTAATCGCGCCGCTGGCTGTGATCAGACGGTGATGAAATGGCTCGAACGCGATTGGCTAGAACCAGGAAACGCAGCAGCGGACCGTTTGGGAAGCGGCGATTCTCTCGCGTATAGAGATAAGAAAGATTGATGGTTATATTCTGCCGAACAAACAATAGAAAGAAAATTGACAGCATAGCAATGTGACTCTTTCACATGCATCAGAACATAAATTAAGAATCGAGGCATAAAAAATTTGCCATAGGACAATGATTTTGGGAGCAGCTTGATTCTTGAAGCTTCTGCTATATGACTAATGAATGGATTATTTGGATTTGTACCAACCACTTCCACCATTTTCATAAGAGGTGGGATGAACTACCACTCTCTTCTATTGGTTTTAATATGCTATTACTGTTGGAATTAGTTGCGCTTTGGCCTACTCATTTATCAATAATTCCTAGAAAATCCCAAAGGCTCACTCATGCATGGTGGAATATGGGATACTTTAGTGTCTAGCCTTAGTAAAGCAAGAGAAACGAGGAGAAATGAGGACTACACGCGCGCGCTCGCCACACCACACCTCGCCTCGCCAGGCTTCGCGGGCGCGCGACGTGCGCGTGAATGGTGCGGCTGTTCCGGGTTCAACCGTGGGTCCAGACACAACTTTCTTTTGTAATTTTGTTTTGTCATGCAATCGTGTCAGGATGGAAAGAAACACACTGATTACGTGGCTTTAACTGCGAATTAATTGCGATTAATGAGCGCGGTTTCTGATTGTCGTTTCATTGCGATTAATTAGTGCGGTCTCTGATTGCCATTTCCAAATCTGCGGGTGTTTTCCTTCTGCGGTCCTTTTAACCGAGGATCTCTGCCTGACTTCTCCCTCTGCGTGTTTTACGAAACACATCTGTGCGAGACAGATCGGCTCCTGAGCACTGCGCTGCTACAAGCTACTCCGTCCCTGCGCTTGGCGTGCATCGGTGGTGGGGAGAGCAGGTCTACGGAGCCGTCGTCCTTGCGATCCTGTATGGGAGAGGGCGAATCAGGTTTTGGGGAAGCGACTACGTGACTACTCGTTGTTCCCTACATCGTCTACATCAGCATCCTCTTCATCGGCAACGTCTTCTTCTTCGTTTCTGCGACACTCTTCGCTTCGCATCAATAACATCTAGTACTCCGCATTTACTTCGAATTGTCAGTATGAACATATACATTCTGTTGTTCATATTTCTTATCGTCCTAGTTCATCTTCTGTACATGTTTAGTATTTATGCTATTTCTGTAGTCATGATTTATTTGTGGAATTATGTAATCACCAAAGTGCTAAATATTCTAACAATCTAAAATCCTGATATTGAACTTGATAGGCACTCTGTGATGAAAATGGCTGGTTTAGCCGAGGCAATGAAACCAGAGAAGTTCAGTGAAGTGAACTTCAAAAGATGGCAGACAAGAGTCATTTCGTGGCTCACGGCTCTGAACGTATTTTGGGTTGCCTTCGGGAGACCTGAGAGAGAATTCACTCCCGAACAGGAAAAGGAGTTTAAAGCAGCCACCACAATTTTTGTGGGATGCGTTCTTAGAGTTCTTTCCGATAAATGCATGCGATGTGTACATGCACATAATGATATAAAAGGGCGTGGGAGGCACTCGAACATAAGTTCGCTGTCTCGAATGCTAGTAGTAAGTTGTATACCATTGAGCAATATCATGACTACAAGATGGTTCGTTGCCTCGGATGTTAGTAGTGAGTTGTATACTATTGAGCAATATTAACGAGGATTAAAACCTATATGTATTATTTTAATACATAATAAAAGACCATTCGTCTTCATGGTCGTAACCCCTAAGGCTAACGACCTCACTGGTCGTAAGGATTCCAGAGGTTACATAAGGGTACCTTGGTCGGATAAGGTCCTGTACCTACCCTCCGACCAGGTAGCTGTTCGGAAACGCTGTGAACTGGTGTTTATAACTAAACCCGAATATATTCTTATCGTGTGATGAATATAGCATGTGTTATATACTTCATACCGCGCGGTTAGAAGGTCCTGAAGACATTGATAACAACTACCAATGCGGTTTGATGTCTCTCAGACACTGAACCGTCGCACAGTTAACACATTAACTGACGCGTCGCCCGAGCCGATCATAGCGCTTCACCCAAGCGCCTTCTACAGAGTGCGCCACCCCTTCAGAAGCTATTTAAGAGTGAAGCACAGGAGACCAAAGGGCAGAGACTGCAGAAGAGATCGAAACATCTACACAAGTTCTAGAGATCAAGAGGCAATCTGAGAGAAGCAAGATAGCAATCTTCATTTCCAGTGTAATTAGGATTAGTCCCCAGTTGGGTCATGAGCACCCCCCTTGTAAATCCAATTCATATCAATAAAGAGCAGCCCCCCATTCACTCCCAGGAATTATCGCGTCATTTTCCTCTTTCATTTCATAAGATCGACGATTCGATCGTCGACAAATATCATGACTACAAGATGGTTGAGAACCATTCTGTAGTTGAGCAGGCTCATGAAATATAATTCATTACGAGGGAACTCGACCACCTCAAATGCACATTACCCGATAAATTTGTAGCTGGTGGCATCATTGACAAACTACCCTCTTCATGGAGGAATTTTGCCACATCTTTGAAACACAAGAGACAAAATATTTCTGTTGAGGATCTGATTGTGTCCCTTGATATTAAAGAGAAAGCTTGGGCGAAGGATGTGCATCCTAACATGGCCAAAGGACAGTCCAGCGCCAATGTTGTACAACACCATGGTAATGGAAAGTTCAAGGGAAAGGCCAAGGTCGTACAGACAACCAACTTTAAGAAGAACCAGAAGCCAAACAAGGAAAAATGTGCCTGCTATGTGTGCGGTAAGAGCAGCCACTAGGCCAACAAATGTCCTGACCATAAAGGCATAAATAATGAGCATAGACAGACCAAGTCTATGAATGTGACTATTGGCAATACCAGAGTAGGGACATCTGGGTATGGTAATTTACCTACTGTTCTTTCGGTCTGTCATTCCACCAACTGGTGGATTGACACAGGGGCTAATATTCACGTATGTGCTGATGTGTCCTTATTTTCTTCTTATCAGGTCGCTCGGGATTCCTCCGTGTTGATGGGAAACGGTTCACATGCTTCTGTTCTTGGTGTTGGCATGGTATATCTGAAGTTTACTTGGGAAAGATCGTGCAGCTGAAGAACGTGCAACATGTCCCCTCAATAAATAAGAATCTCATCAGTGGCTCCCTTCTATGTAGAGATGGGTATAAGTTGGTTTTTTAGTCAAATAAAGTAATCATTTCAAAATTTGGACTTTTTATTGGAAAATGCTATGATTGCAGAGGTTTGTTCCGCTTTTCCCTTTCAAATCTCTGTAATAAGGTTGTGAACCATATTTGTTATCCAAATAATGGGGATGAGGCCAACGTTTGGCACTGACGTTTGTGTCACATAAATTTTGTCACATAAATTTTGGTTGTATGTCTCGGCTATCCGGTCTAAATTTAATTCCGAAACTCTCTATAGTCAAAGGTTCTAAATGCTAAACTTGTGTGCAAGTAAAGCAACCTCACAAACCTCATAAAGTTGTGAAGGAAACAAATTTGGCACCTTTAGAATTCATACATTTAGATCTCTGTGAAATGAATGGTGTGTTGATAAAAGGAGGGAAAAGATATTTCATGACTGTAATTGATGATGCTTCTATATATTGTTATGTGTATCTATTGAAAAACAAAAGATGAAGCTCTAGACTACTTTAAAACTTATAAGGATGAAGTTGAGAATCAACTAGAAAGAAAAATCAAAAGATTTTGATCAGATCGTGGTGGAGAGTATTTCTCAAATGAGTTCTCCCAATTCTGTGTAGAGCATAGAATTATCCATGAGAGGACACCTCCCTATTCGCCTCAATCCAATAAGGTTGCTGAAAGAAAGAATCGCACATTGAGTGACTTGGTTAATGCCATGTTAAACACTGCGGGTTTATCTCTAAGGCATGGTGGGGGGAGGCTGTGCTAACCTCGACTCATATCCTGAATAGAGTTCCCACTAAGAATAGTGATATTACTCCGTATAAAGGATGGAAAGAGAGAAAACCATCACTATCCTACTACAGGGTTACGGGCAGGCTACGATAACACAAAACAAAATTCTATCGTGCAACCAAGGAACCTCCGCTAGTAATAAATCTCGAGATTACCACTAGATGCGCTGACTCGTAGCGGAAGTAGAGTCGATGTAGCGAGTTGATGCAGTCGTAGTCATACTCGCCGCACGTCTTCTCCTCCTACTCCTTAGATCGTCACGAGTTGCGGATCGTCCTAGTGCTGAAGCTTTGCAATAACACCTCTAAGGTATCTACACATACGGGGCAGGGACACCACGTGCTGGAGTTCTAGTGCCGGCAGCGTGGTTGAGGAAGGTGTGGCTATTAGGGTTTCAGAAATTCCTTCTCAAGAATCATCTTACCCCATGCCACCGCCCCTCTATATATAGGCATCCATGATGGGTCTCGTACTAGAGGCCCATTAGGAACTCATGGCCTACAAGAATTTGGATCACTATCCAAATCAAATCTTAGCCCTTTAAGTGTGTAACCCTATAGGTTCATGTATAATCCGTTGTGACTCGGAAACTCTTTTCTGACCACGAGTCGTTAGCGGTACCTAGCAGCACATAACAATTCCCGAACACACATAGAATATATCGGACAAACCTTAATGCAATATGATCTAAGACCAGGTTCTTATCACTTACGACCAACTCGTACTCAGTCACGACCAGTCCATACTTAGATACGACCAGTTTGTAACTCCTTACGACCAGTTTGTAACTCCTTACGACTAGTTGGTGATTATGTTCGACTAGTCTATGACCAGCTTCGACCAGTCTACGACCAGCTCGTATCTCCATACGACCAGTTTTTGACCAGCTTCGACCAGTCTACGACCAGCTCGTATCTCTATACGACCAGTTTACGACTAGTGCGAGACTATGTTCGACCAGTCTATATCTTTATACGACTAGCTCGTATCTGGTCGAACTGAACGACCTGCTTGTGTATTCTCCCTTTGCCTCATGACATCTGGTTGAATTCCAAGTGAGATAATTTGTCATCCATGGAATGTTCAATACTTTCTCGATCAAGTGTCGAATAAGTTCATGTGGTCGACACTTCGACCACTAGTGGCATGGTCATGTACTTTTTTTATTTGACCACAACGAGGGGCCCAGAGATATCTCTCATGTTATGTTAGGATGGGCAAATCTCATATCTGACCAGTCACATCCCTCCGCACATTTCATAGCATACCCAAAAGCTACCTTTATAACTACCCAGTTACGAGTAGCATTTGGCAACCCCTAAGAGTGCTATTACACATGTAGAAAACCATGCTGATCTCAGGTCTAAGGATTATACATCATTATTACTTGAGACCAACTGATAACATATGAAATCATAACAATCTCAACAGTGTCTCAAGGTGGGTCAAACCAACACCATATTCTCTAACATGTGTCCATATTATTGGTTTGATATCTCCATATCTATGACTTATGAAACATAGTCATCAACCAATACATATCCTAGTCTATTTATATGTGTTCTCATATGTTTCTGACTAGGGAACGTTTAAGAATAATCATCACAGAAATACAGAGTTTCACAATCAAGTCACATACTTGATAATAAATATTAACGATATTATTCTAGGAACAAGATAACATATTATCTAATGTTATGAATATAACGAAATATAATCATCTCTATGATTGCCTCTAGGGCATATTTCCAACACCTACTTGCGCACTTGGGGGTGCTATGCAAAAGTCAACACGTACCGATAACTAAAAAGCACAAACTTGGACTGAAAACTGTGGATTGTGTCTTTCTAGGATATGCTTATTGCAATACTGCCTATAGGTTTCTAATAGTGAAATATGAGGTTTCTGACATGCATGTCGATACAATAATGGAGTCTCGAGATGCTACATTTTTTGAGAATATATTCCCCATGAAGGATATGCACAACTCTACTAGTCAAGCAAATGATTTAACTCCTGAATCCATAATTCCCATTGAGCATTCCGAATACACACATGAACAAGTCCTTGAGAAGGATGACAGTATTGTTCCTAGAAGGAGCAAAAGAAAAAGGATTGAAAAATCCTTTGGAGATGATTTCACTGTGTACCTTGTGGATGATGTTTCCAAATCCATTTCAGAGGCATATGCATCTCGATGCAATCTTTGGAAGGATGCGATGCAGTAGCAAAATGGATTCTATTCTCGCTAATGGGACTTGGGAAATCACTGATCATCCATATGGCTGCAAGCCAGTTGGATGTAAGTGGGTTTTCAAGAAAAAGCTTAGGTCTGATGGTACTATTAAAAAGTACAAGGCAGGATTTGTGGCCCAAGGCTATACTCAAAAAGAAGGAAAAGATTTCTTTGATACTTACTCACCCATTGCTAGATTGACCACTATACGGGTACTACTATCCTTGGCTGCCTCAAATGGTCTAATTGTCCATCAAATGGATGTTAAGACAGCTTTCCTCAATGGAGAGTTAGATGAGAAAATCTACATGGAACAGCCTGATGGTTTTGTGGTAACTGGTCAAGAGGGAAAGGTTTGTAAGTTACTGAAATCTCTATATGGTCTCAAGCAAGCACATAAGCAATGGCATAAGAAGTTCGATAGAACTTTAACATCTGCGGGCTTTGCAGTAAATGAAGCCGATAGATGTGTTTACTACCGCTATGGTGGGGGTGAAGGAGTTATACTGTGTTTGTATGTTGATAACATACTTATCTTTGAAACAAGTCTTAACATGATTATCGAGGTTAAGTCTTTTCTGTCCCAAAGTTTTGACATGAAAGATCTAGGAGAAGCTGATGTAATTCTAAACATCAAGCTGATCAAGGGTGAGGATGGGATTACACTTCTGCAATACCATTATGTAGAAAAGGACTTGAGCTGTTTTGGCCATATGGATAGAGCGCCTTCTCCAACACCTTATGATCCTAGTCTAATACTTCGAAAGAATAAAATACTAGGAAAGGATCAGCTGAGATATTCCCATATTATTGGTTCACTCATGTACTTAGCTAGTGCTACCTGGCCTGACATCTCATTTGCTGTAAGCAAATTAAGCTGGTTTACCTCTAATCCGAGAGATGGTTATTGGCGTGCACTCGAGCGAGTTATGCGCTGCTTGAGAGGTACGATTTGTTATGGAATTCATTATACCGGGTACCCTAGCATACTCGAAGGTTATAGTGATTCCAATTGAATATCTGATGCTGATGAGATTAAGACTACAAGTGGATATGTTTTCACTCTATGTGGTGCTGCTGTTTCATAGAGGTCTTGTAAATAGACCATTTTGACAAGGTCAACCATGAAAGCAGAACTTATGGCATTGGATACAGCCACTGTTGAAGTAGAATAGCTGCGTGAACTCCTGATGGACTTGCTGGTGGTTGAAAAATCGATTCCGGCCATCCTGATGTACTGTGATAATCAAATGGTTCTCGTTAAAGTGAACAGTGCAAAGGATAACATGAAGTCCTCCAGGCATGTAAAAAGACGATTGAAATCTGCCAGAAAATTGAGAAATTCTGGAATAATAGCTGTGGAGTATATTCCAACGGCTAAGAATCTGGCAGATCCCTTTACAAAGGGTTTATCATAGAATGTGATAGATTATGAATCGAATGAGATGGGAATGATACCTATGTGAGTTACACCATAGTGGCAACCCAACCTATGTGATCGAAGATCCCGTGAAGTAGGACCTGGGAAAAAAACTATTTGATTAACTGAAGGAGAGTTGTCGGGACCCAAAAATACAATTCTGGACCCTCTGTGTATACTGCACTAGTCCAGGATCACGCTAGTGCACACAGTGACAACATCAGTGAAATATCAATTCCATATACAAAGATAACTAATAAATAGGCAAATAACAATAAACATCAGAGTAAAGACCTTAAGGCCAAAGCTTACAATTAATGCCTTAGAAGGCAAAAAGCTCAATGAAGGCTGCGTGAGCAAGAAGGATAACTCGGTGAAGCCCATCCATATGCCCACGCGGCGAATGGGTGAGTCTTGCGACCTAGTTCTCCACGATCCTTGAAGTAGACCTTGTTGGTCGGCAATTCCTTCATACCTTGATTCGTCAAAGCAAGCGTGAGTACACCGTACTCACAAGTCATACCACGTAAATGCAATTATAGATGCGGGCTTATTCCAAGGAATGGCATTACGTGGTTATTTTCTGAAATGCAACATTTGCAATTGAATACAAATAATAGATTGAAAACCAAGTAAAACAAATAGATAATCATAATTTAACAATTTGATTTCACAAAGACACACACAGCCTAAGCAGTTATTCACATAGCCATATGATTTAGATCACAGCTCCTTCCCACGGTTTTATGAAGATCTACCTAGTGTGAAATCCCAAGACACGTCGTGAAGCGGACACGGCTATTCGAATAGTTTACACTCTGCGAGAGGTTATGCGACTTTACCCACAAGACACGAATTCTCTAGTTTGTTTGGCATCCGTCGATACCTTTGCTCACTACCTTAGGTAGCGGTCTAGAAATGCGTGACAAGGCCTTTACAAAGTCTGCCTTGACCCGATTACGCTCGCTAAGGTTTAGCGCCTAGCCCACTCTTGCGAATTCAGCAAAAGCAGGCGAATCAAAACATCGCTAATTTAATTAGCGGTCCGTCCCATACCGGACATGTGGTTTATGCGGTTAAGGCCCGATTCAATGGCGCACATGGTGAGGTCCTTAATTGACCAAGGCAAGACTACCAAAATCCCTATGCACACGACTTATCACGCCCATGCACACAGCTCCACCAAAAATAGCACCTGACTTATCACGCCCATACACAGCTCCACCAAAAATAGCACCGACTTATCACGCCCATGCACACAGCTCCACCAAAAATAGCACACAACCCACCAATCACACAGTATCCACCACTTGCCTCGGTCTAAATCATTTCCCCTTGATTGGTTTTAAGTGCAACACATGCCTTACAACACATAGTGCACTGAGCTTTTATCACATAGTTGCATATTCATTTAATCAATTTAATATAGCAATCTACATGACAATGATTTGTGGCATGGCTAAGCAATCTAATCGTACTAACCAACCCACGTTGGTGCTACAATATACCAACTATTAAATAACCAAGCTAGGGTGACAAAAGATTATGGCATACAATTAGACAAGGATGTTATAACAATTTGGATTATTAACTAAGCCCAAAAGCATTTAAATAAATACTTAAAGTAAATGCAATAATTTGAATCAAAGTAACCTTTGAAAACTGGGATTCAATATGATCAAAGGTACAACTTGCCTTGCTAGCAATGACGATCTTATTTAATCTTTAATCTTTACTTCCTTGATCTTCAGCTCCTTCTTGATCAGCACTTCTCGCAGTATCAACGTCTACTCGTAACAAGTAAATAAACCAAATAAATAAACAATAGAGAGCAAACAAACTCCAAAAATTAAATAATAATCTCAGATAGATAGATATTGATTTGAGATGAATTTAGGAATTTGAATGGACTCAATCGGAGTTCGGATGCAAAAGATATGACTCTCGGAAGAATCACAAGAAATGATAAAGTTGCGAGAGAAAAGAATATCCGGAGAATATTCCTTTGGATTAAATATAATGAGTTGGAGGCTTACAAGTGGGGTCTACTGGTAAGTGAGAGAGGACAAGGGTAGTGAATGACATGTGGGACCAACTGGATAATTGAATATCAAAAATTAAATGAATTTCCGAAAATATGATTAGGGGTTGACATGTGGGCCACTGGTCTATGGACCAGGTCCACAGAGATATGCTAGTCCAAGGTGGACCAAGCTCATGGCTAAGGTTTGACCAAAGGTTGACTGACATGCGGGACCCGCATGTAAGAGAGAGAAATAAATATATGGTTTCGATTAATTGATTGATAACGGGACCATACACGAGGAAGAAATATATAGCTTGGCTGGTGTAGATGACAAGGGGACCACATGGGAGAGAACAAGGAATAGGCAGCGAGAGCGGCCCATGCACGAACACATCAATTGGGGAAGAGCACATACTACGGGCACATAGCCGGCCAAATCATGGTGCTTGATGGCATGAGATTTGATTGATAAGGCAAGAGTTAGCATCGGATGACAAAGCAATCAATCTGAGTAGAGAGAGGACTTGAGGCTTCACGGGAAAGGACTTTGTCGGTGTTTTAGAACCGAACTTACGTAAAGATTATTTGATTCGGGGTCTCTAGAATAGAATCATGCGAGAGAGATTGACACGGAATTTTTATACTGAGTTCGGACCTTCTCAGGAGAGAATAACAACCCTACTCCCTGTGTGTATGGTATTGAGTGTATACTGAACAATCAGGGGAAAAACTAAGACTATTACAGATAGTGCTTGTATTCCTGATGGCTCCTCTCTTTCCCTCCTTTTCTCTAGTTGCCGCCTTTTATAGTACGTGAAGGAGCGGCAATTACTCCAGGTAAAGCGGCGCCTCATCACCTCCTGTAACGGGCGCATGTTGGTAGTAATTACCGGTGTATTAATTCCTCCACGTCGCTCAACAGCTATATACCAGAGATAATGGGGTATTACGTGCCATTATTCTGTAGAATAACAGCGTATGATGACCGTTTGAATTCCTTAATCAATAAGACCTACTTGTCTGCAGGTTCATTTGATTATAAGGTGGTCGTGGCTGACCTAGTCGTAGATGAATCTACGACTATGAGGTAGTCGTAGCAAGACTTACGACTATGGGGGTGGTCGTAGAAGGACTTAAGACCATCCATTTGGTTCTTCCTTCATAACATTAAGGGGTACATTCAGGGTTCACATGACGTCATATTTACCTATAATAAAAATTATAGATAAAAGGTAAAATGAGGATTATTATATCCTCGTCATCTAGCCCCCCAGCTTCAAGTGAAAGCAACTTACTTGGTAAAGGGTTCTAGATGGTCTTACAATCATGAGAGGATCGAGAAAATAATCGAAGGAAAAACTCTTGATTGTATACTACTTTGACGAAATGTGCTTGGTCAAGAAAATTGCTTACGACTATCAAGTGGTCGTAAAAGCATTTCTCGATCACAAGGTGGTCGTAGTATAATGATAGGAAGAAGGAACTTTCCGATTATCATTTCCTTTGGTTGAAAAGATCTAACCAAGGAAGTAATTTAAGCTTGAGATGTAGCATAAACTGAATTTCTCGAGCGGACACCTTTGGGAATCTCAAGCGGCGCTTGATTAGCTTTATCTGTTGAAGCGGTTCGAGGCGGTGGCGACCCTTGGAATATCACGCCTCGGCTCAAGGTGCTGTGATTATATATACTCACCGGGGTAAAACCTAAGATCTTACTTTTCCCCAAATTGCTCTTCTTTGTTCTTTCAACCTCTTGCCTTCTCCGCCGTAGAGTCGTTCTTGCCTTCTCATGCCACTCCAATTGTGCCCTCTTTTTCGACCCAAAATTTCTGCTTTCGAGAGAAATGGCGGAAAGTTTCGAGTGGGAAGAGTCGGAGATGGATCGCGAAGATTCAACCCTAGTTGCTTGCATGGGAAGATTCAGAGAAGACTCTTGTGAAATGGCTTAGGCATTTGGGCGACATTGGCCGTCGAGGAGAATGGGCAAATTCCGTCTTCGGGCTTATTGTGAGTGTGGCCTTTTTGCTGCTCACCCCTTTTTCACCGTTGTGCTTGAGCATTTTGGGGTGGAGTTAGTAAACCTTGGTCCTAACTCTATCACCATCTTGGCGTTTAAATATATTTGTCGAAGCGTGCACAGGAATTCGGCGGACCTTGAGCTTTTCCAATATTTCTATGGAATGTCTCGGCAAGCGGGATTGTTGAAGTTGTGGTCTAAAACTCCACGACGGAAGTCGAGGAGTATGTTGAGTTTCACGGTCTTCGTGGCGGGATGGAGAAAGAGGTGGTTTCTTGGAAAGTCACCTCGAGAAGGCGACCTCTCTTTAAGTGGGAAAGAAATTTCTTTGAAAAGCAATCTTCATGGGATTCGACTCACGAAGATATCGGTAGGATTGCCCTTATGTTCAAGCTATCAAAGACTTGAAGAAGGAAGGGTCGCCGGATGGCATGTGGTGAAAGATTTCATCACGCGCCGAATTAGTCCTTTGAAGAAACGAGCATCCCTATGTGGAGATACTGGGGCTATGACCCAACCAGGGACTAGCGAGGGTAAGTGAATTTTCGACTTAGCTCTCGGTTTGGTCTTCTGCAAAGTTGTTTAAAAGATGCCTTTATCTGTTTGAGCAGATCTTTCACCAGCGGAGATTGGCGTTAGAGTCAAACTCGTTTGTGAAAGTCTCGCCACTTAATGTGGCGGTTCCTAAATCCTTCTTGATCGTATCCATGAGAGGAAAGGATGGTTCGCCTAAAAGGTAATCAAGTAGTTGATTTTGTCTTTAAGACTTTATAGTCGTAGAAAGAACTTACGACTAGAGAAATGTTGTAGAAAAAACTTACAACTTAGTCGTGGTAGTAGGAAATCTTACGGCGAGGAAAGGTCGTAGAAAAACTTATGACTTGATCTTGGTCGTAGAAAATCTTCGACCGGTTAGTAATTCTTCTCTTTCTGTTTTGCTTCTGAAAGTAGGCATGGAAAATCGTCGGGATGATGAAGAAGTCATCTTGATAACCATCGGTGCGGGGTTGACAAAGGACAAAGGCTCGGCTCCTTCGTCCAAGAGGCGTCGACTTTTAAGGGGTGGCGACAAAGTAGGGACGAGCTCGAGTTCTAGTCCTTGACCGGATCCTCTGCAAAGCTTGTGGCAAACATAGCATAGCTGAAGCCGAGGCTAAAATAGTGAAGTGGAGGAGGTCAAGTAGGTGAACCTCTAAAGCGCAAAGCTCGCAAGGCCAAGGTACCCTTCTATTATGACAAAAAATCTTTCGCGGTTTACGCCACTCTGGTTTTGTTAAGCACTTGGAAAAGGAGGCTGGAAGGATTTTATGTCTTTGTGAAGGATAATACCGCTCGATGAGAGCCTATGGTGATGGCAATCTTTGCTCTTGGAGTGGTCGAGGCGATCTCGGCCATCGAGAAGTCGGGAGACGGAGAGATGGTCCTGTTCAAGATCCACGACGGGCGTGGTGGTGGCTAAGCCCATTCTTCAACTCGAACCGACCGAAGTGATCGAGAGAAGAAGAAATCTTCAGTTGGGAAAGTGACTCCCAAATTCTGTTTAGGTCTAAGGTGCGGTATGTGAAATATACTAGAGTGTAAACGAGTTTACCTTTTTCCTTTTCACAACTTTGAATTGCTTTCCTTTTCTTTGTTTTTAGCCCGACTCCTTGACCCGAGAATGCTTCCGTTGAGAAGCCTATTGCTACCTCTCCAAGCTCTTTGGAGAGACAACAAAGGAAGTGGTGAGGATCATCCTCGGCCAGTGGTAGAAGAAGTCATGGCGCTGGCGTGGTTCACGACAACCAATGAGGTACTGTTGTACCCGATGAGTATGGCTACAACCTCTGAAAGCGATGGTGACCACGAGAGATGGTCGTGGAGACTCGGGCAGTGCGACCACGAGATGGTCGTGAAAACTCCAACAACATTGCGACTCTTGGCGGTCGCTTCGACCTTCGAGATGGTCGTGGATAGAAACGAGCAATGCGAAGCCTCTGGTCAAGATGGTGGCGATTACATCACCGTCTTGGGAAAGGAGATCGTTGCAGGCGTTCCTCCGGTACCCAAAAGAAAGCGAGATTCTGAATCGGAAGAAGAAGAGTATTTCAACTTCTTCGCTAACTTCTTTGGGCTGCTTCCATCGTAGGGTCTTACGCTTTCGGATCTCGCGACCGAGTCCCCGTCCCAACGATATTCCCAATAGAGGGATACCTTTGATAATGAGCGTCTTGAGAAGGTTTGGTGGGACCAAGTCACGAGGGTAGACAAAGTGAAGATCCGGGTAACTTATTCGATGTTTGCTCGATCAACCATGAATGTAAGTACTTAATCGTACTTATATATATCTGAGTATAATCTTCTCTTGTTTCTCACTGTCTTTTCATCTTGCAGAAAGCCATAGAGCAAATTGCTGTTGTCGGTGAATATCATCGACAACTTCTAGAGCTGCGACAGGAAAAAGAGGAACTCTGCAAACAAGCAGAGAGGTGGTAAGTCACTACTATTCATAGTCACCTTGGATTTGACTACTTACATAGTGCTTACGGGAATTTGTCATGGAAAAACTCACGACTAGGTAATGGTCGTAAAAGACTTATGACCAGTGGCTTTGTCGTAGAAGAACTTACGACTAGGTCAATGGTTGTAGAAGAACTTACAATCGATTGACCCATGCTCATATCCTTTGTTATCCTTTGCGGGCTAAGCAAAGTGGCGCTTAAGACTATAGCCGACTCGCTCGATTATAAAAAAGAAAGTCGAAAAAGTTTAGGAAGAGGTATTAGACCTCCGGAAAAAGCAAAAAGCTAACTCTGCAACCATGAAGTCGCGAGGAAAAATTAAGCGATGAAGTCTTGAACTTAAGGCGCTTATATCTTTGATCTTTACCTAACTCTTGCTTCTTTTGAGAAAAAGAAGGCGAGGCGAAAAAAGCTCGAGAATGAAGTTAGAGAAAACTTGATTATTCACGAGCTTACTCGTATGTCCAAAAATAAAGATCAAAACCTTGAGACGCGAGAACTTCGAATATCAAGTAAGTAATTCTTTACCTCTGAGTCCTTTCTGAGTTATTTCCCTTTTCTCACTTCCACTTCCTTTCTAGCAATGGACGTTAAATTGAGAGAACTTGAGGATGAAATCGCGGATAAAGCGTGATTTATAATCGAGACAATCCTTATTGCAAAGAAGAATGTGGAGGATATTGTATCATGGGAGAAAAAAGTATCTTTGAGACCGTTGCTTCCCATAATGAAGAGGTTAAGAAGTTGGATTCTCAACTAGTGGGTAAGAAGTTCTTTTACCCGTGGTTATTTTTGTTTTCTTTTTCCTCTAGGAGTTTATTTTGTTTGACCAATCTTATTTCTTGAGCAAGTGGTGAAAACAAAAAGCTCATGAGCTTCGACTTGTACCCAACAGGAGATGGAAGCAATGAAGATTAAACTTCAAGGAAACATCACGCTCTGAACAATGTGCTTGGTGAGCTACATAATGAGGAAAGACTCCTCAAGATGATACAATAGCTGCTCACACAAGTACCATTGGGGATCAAGTCGGGATTTTGCAAGATCTGGTGACCACTCTGAAGGCCAACCAAAATTTGAATCGATAAAGGAGGCGGTCGAAGCTGCGATAAGTTATGCATTAGCAAAACTTAAAGCTCATGACCCCAACCTTAATGTGCAACCACTCGGCCGACTTCAACTACTCTGAAGCGGAAGGAAGGCGTCGATGGAGGAGATGCAATCGAGTTAGTAGAAAAGTTTGAGAGGAGATGCAATTGGGCTCTCCTCTTGAGTAATCTGTAATGAACTTGTGAAAAACAATCTTTTGTTGATGTAATCCATCTTGTTCCTTGCAAATCATCTTGTCGAGTAGTTAGCAACTCAAAAGATAATTAGCAATTTAAAGACTAAGAAATGAAGTCAAATGTAATGACTTTATCCTAGCCCCGACTATTTGCTTAGTTTGTGAAAACTAAGTAAGTAGTTTGTCTCTACAAATCATCTTGTCGAGTAGTTAGTAACTCAAAAGATAATTAACGAAATAAAGACTAAGAATTGAAATCAAATTATCCTAGCCCCGAGCTATTTCTTTGAGTTTGTTTAGACAAACTAAGTAAATAGTCTGTAAAAGGTTTTGAAAAAAGAGAGGTTTGTTTAACTTGTAGTTTTGGTCTCAATTGTCATGCACCGTCGAAAAGGGTGGTAGCGAGTTGACACTAGGAAGTTCCTTCTAGTGGGGCGGGACCATGTCTTGAGAGAGGAGAGCTTCGACTAGGTAATGTTAACATCTCAGACTAGTTTAATCAAATCGAGAGCGGCAACTTGAGTTAAGCAAGCGTCTAGAGGACTTTAAAATATTTACTCGTCCTTCTTGGTGGACTCGATAAGTGCATCTGGTAGCAAGTAGGAAACTAAACAAAGCTAGGAAGCTCCTTCGATTAGGCGGGACCACGTCGCGAGAGGAGAGAGCTTCGACTAGATGTGTCTCTTCCTCAGGCCGATTAAGATGAAACGAGTATACCCAAGGCGGTTAAGCAAATCGAGAAAGTGCGCTCTTCTTAGAGTATTTTCAAATTAAGCGAAGAAATAAACTAAGGTGAAAAGAGTTGGCCTTCAAAAATATTTCGACTAAATAAAACCGAGTTCTTTGTGTTGGCCATAAAAGCGAGTAGCAGTCGACACTAGGAAACTCCTTCTAGTGGGCGGGACCACATGCGAGAGAGGAGAGGCTTCGACTAGGTGATGTTATCGCCTTGACCGGTGTAAAAAAGCGGGTGTTTAAAACATAGTCGAAAAATAATGAAAGTACTACTCAAAAGTAAGACAATAGAGATAGAAAAAACCGATTCTTTATTGTCCAGAATGGTACAGTTACACATAGAATTTGCGTAAGCGGTCAATGTTCCAAGAATTCGAGAGAACTGGCCGTCTTCCATTGCCAATCGTCAGACCACAGACGAGTAACCCGACCCTTTGTGTAAGGATCTTCCCACTTGGGAGAAAGTTTGTTCGATTAGACTTGGATTGGCAAAGCCTCAATACCAAGTCACCTCTGACAAGGCTACGAGGTTGAACCTTCACGATCGTAGTATCTTGCGAGGGCTTGTTGGTAGATTGCCGAGCGAATTAGGGCTGGTTTCTCCTTTCTTCAAGTAGATTAATATCATCTGCTCGAATTTGTTCTGGTTGGAGTCGTGAATGTTTAGACTCGTGTTGACCGTATCTTTAGTTAGGAGGAAGCATAACCGACCAAGACTAAAAAGAAAGGTGTTTCTCTGTGCTTTGTTGGTAGTTGTCTGAAGCGCCCATATCTGAAGGGTAATTCTTGTACCCAAGCCCGGCGTTTGATGAAGTGTCGAAGACTCGAGTTTTAATTCCTCTCATTATTTGGCCGTTTGCGTTCATTGCCCCATTACTCGGGGATGGGCCGCGAAGCATAACATAACTTGGTACCCAACTCGTCGCATAAAATTCACGAAATTTTGCGCTCAAAATGCTTACCATTATCTGTAATTATTCGACTTGGTACTCCAAATCGAGTAATTCGCATCTCATCATAAACTGTTTTCTTTGCTTAGTTGTTATCGATCCGAGTTGGCTTCAATCCATTTTGTGAGCGTATCAATAGCCACAAAAGGAACTCGAAACCTCACGGAGCTTTAGGAAGCGGTCCCGAGGATATCAAGACCCCAGTTGCAAAAGGCCAAGATAGAGGTATTGTTTGTAATGCGAAATTTGGTTGGTGTATTTACTGCTATAAGCCGCCTTGGACACACTTTTAACCAACTCTTTAGCATCGTATAGAAATTTGTTGGCGATAAAAACCTTATCGAAAAGCCTTGCCGACCAGCGTTACGTAGGAAGCATGATTTCCACAAATGCCACCATGTATGTCGTGAAGGAGTGTTAATCCTTAAGCTCTGCGGAATGCATCGCATGAGCACCCTTGAAATACCTCGTTTATAGAGAACTCCTTGACCAAAGTATACATTTTGGCTTTTCGGGATAAGCGATGCGCCTCGAGATCGTCTTGGTCTGAACCCATACGAAGATAATCATAGATGGGCGCCATCCATGTATCCTCGTATTCTAGAAATTTGTCTCAATAGGAGGTGTCTCGGCTCTTCAACGAGAGAAGGCTTACGGAGTTGTTCAAGAAGACTCCTTTTGGTACTTGAGATCTGGAAGAAGCTATTGAGCAAGGTGATGCGAGAAATTATCCTTCGAGGATGAATTGTGCCTCGAAACCTAAAAATGCTTTTCTAGCTTACGTGCTTCGATAAGTACGAGACATTGTCGGGTTAGAGCACTAGTACTCTTCTGAGCTTGATTCACGACTAGTTGAGAGTCTCCTCTCACGAGTAGTCGGCGAATCGAGCGCTTCATTTGCTTTCGTATACCGACTAGCAAACCTTAATGATACGCCACATTATTAGTGGCTGAAAGTTTAATTGTATGGCATACTTTAAGGTCTCTCCGTTAGGAATACGGGACCACTGACCCAGAGCCACTTAAAGTAAGTGACCCGTCAAAGTACATAAATCCCTTTGGTCGTGGGAATCGTACTGGGGATCCTGAACAGGTTCAGGATTTGTCCATTCGGTGACAAAGTCTGCCAAGATCTGGGATTTAACGGCCGTTCGGGACACGAAATGGATGTCGAACTCCCCAAGTTCGTGACCATTTTGCCATCGTCCATTGTTTCCTAATACGGAGGATCGCTCCCAAGGGAAACTCGGGCAGCCTGACTAGTTTGTCTTTGAAAATAATGCATGATTTCCTCGAAGACATGAGGAGGGCATCTGAAGCTTTTGGACTGAGGGTGCGCTCCTTAGGTCGTGTAAAACTTTCACTTACGTAGTAAAGCGGTAGTTGTACATTTTCACGTTCTACAACGATCTTCTTATTTATTGCTGTGGCGTGGCGACTAAATAAACCAAGAGTGTTTCTTACGGCCTCGGAGAGACGAATAGAACACTCGTAAGGTACCTCTTGACATCCTCAAAAGCGGCGTTTGCCTCTTTCGATCCTCAAAACTTTCGTGTCTCCTTAGAAGTTTAAAGAAAGGTAGTCCCTTTTCTTCTAGTCGTGCGATGAAAGCGACTTAGAGCCGCCATGCACCCGATGAGTTTACGGACTTCTTTAAGGTGTAGTTGGAGGCGCATTTGTAAAATGGCTTTTATCTTTTCGGGATTCGGTTCAATTCCTCGTATAGATACTAGGAATCCAAGCAATTTCCCTGAAGAGATTCCAAACACACACTTCTCAGGATTAAGTTTTAAGCGATGTTTTCTGAGATTGTCGAATGTTTCTTGTAGGTCGGTAATATGATTAAGTTTCTTGATGCTTTTGACAACTAAGTCATCAACATAGGCTTCTAGATTTCGGCCTAATTGAGATGAAAAAGTTGCCTGCATCAAGCGTTGAAAAGAAAGCGTAGGCATTTTTTAGACCAAATGGCATTTTGACATAGCAAAATATACCAAATGGTGTAATAAATGCGGTCTTTTCTTCATCGTCTAGACACATATTAATCTGGTGATATCCGAATATGCATCTAAAAACTTAACATTTCACAACTGCGATGAGAGTCAACCAAGTGATCGTCTGAGGTAAAGGAAAATCGTCTTTTGGACAAGCATTATTAAGATCGATAAAGTCTCGCACATCGCCACTTGCCGTTTGACTTTCTAACCATTACGAGGTTAGCCAACCATTACGGATGGTTGACCTCTCTTATAAAGCACTGCTTTAAGTAGCTTATCAATTACGATTTAATAGCATCCGTCGATTAGGGGCAAATCTCCGCAATTTTTGTTTCTGGTACTTTGTCGGTAGTAAGGCTAGCTTTGTGCTCGATCACCTCACTGGAGACTCGGGCATGTCGGATGCTTGCCCCTTGAATACATCTGCGTTAGCTCGGAGGAAGGTGATGAGGCGTCTTCCTATTTGGGGTCGGAAGTATCCCGTCGAGCGATCTTGAGGCTCCCTGCGTCGAAGAACCTCTTTGACTTTGTCGTTCGGCTTTAGTGCGGCTTTGAAGCCGACTTGCTAGTCGAAGGTGACTTTCTTCTCGAGTTGGTATTTGTCCTACCATCTCAAGGGATCGTGATCGCGGTATCGCCATCTTCTTGTCACAATGGATTGTAATTACTCCTTTGGGACTGGCATCTTAATACATTGATATCCATAATGAGTAGCCATTAGGAAATTTGCCAAAGTTGGTCGTCCAAGTATGGCGTTATATCTCAAATGTCGAAATCGACCACATCAAAGGAGATTTTCTCGTCACGAAATTACTTGGTGAACCAAATGTTAAAGGAAGAGAAACTTGACCAATTGGTTTGGCGAAGATCTGGTACAATCCATGGAAAGAGTATCGTCTGGGTCTCGCTTTGGTCTGGGTACTTGCATGTCATCGAGGCACTCGTAAATAAAATATTTAACGAGCTTCCACCATCAACAAAACTCGATTGACGACAATTGTTGATGGTGGGTTCGACCACGATTAGTATCGACACAGTGAGTCGAAGGATCGAGCGATCACTCTTCTCGAAAGAAATGGTGACTTGAGCCACTTGATAATTTATTGACGAGAGGAGGATCTATGGAGTTTACCTCGCGTTCGCTGACCTTGGTATTGTCGCTTTGATTCATATCTGGATGATCCCGTAGATGTGTTCAGCGGTGTGTTGCGGATCTGGAGCAGCATCTCCTCTTCGTCATCGAAGATTTATGACCCTTGGTTTGACCTACCTTTCGGCGGTGGGAAGTGGTCCTTCTTGGTGTAGTAGTCTTCAAGCTTTCGTTGGAAGACGGCGATTCTTGAAGGTCATGCCCTTCCTTTTTATGGAATGGACACCACCTAGGCTTATCATTTTTCCGATCGGTAGCTTACCTTTGCCTCTGTCGGGTGTGGCTGGATGTCGTGGCTCTTTATCATTCGACCAATACCTCCTTGGAACATTGGGTTTTGACCCTTCATCTTATTCTTGGACTTTTTGCTTTCTTATCCTTCTTCTTACCAACCGCTTTGGCTCTCGAGATGGATTGTCTTCACGATCGATTGTGTTGTTCCACTCGACCGCCTCGAGCGATAGCATATCGATCGGCCATTTGAAGAGTTCGGATGACAGTAGGAGGATTTAAAGCAATATCCTCTGTTATCCTTCTACTACGGACTCCTGGAAAGCCACGATGGCGGATGAATCGAAACTTAGGAATTGAGTTCTGAACTGTTGAAGCGCTTGATGGTGGCGCAATGTCTCGTTGTCGTTCTGTCTCATCCGGTGCAAGTCGTCCTCCTTTCGAGGCGATTGTATGTGCCTTGGAAATTTGCGATGAAGATCGCGAGATGTTGCCAGAATAGATCGACTCGAGTGATTGGTTTAGTAACCACGATCGGCGAGATCCTTCGAGCACAGTTGGAAGGTAATTTGCCATCACATGCTCTCCTCCTCCTGCTGCTCGAACAGCCGTTGTGTAAATTTGAAGGAATTCGATGGGATTTTGGGAACCATCAAACTTCTCCATATTCCTTTGGTCGCGAGGTGGCGTGAGCAGCTCGGAGATCGGCGAGAATGCGGACATCCGGTAATGACTTCTTGACGCTCTCAGCTGCGAGAAAAGAAGGGTTGATATCATCGGTGGTCGTACTCGGCGATACCCGATGTGAGTTGACCCGACACATAATAAGTCTCGGTCCTCTGAGGAATACTCCTCGTAGTTTATCTCTTATTGCGATTTCCATGTCGGAGTGGTGAGCGATCACCTTCGAGGAGCTTTTTGATCATCGGTCATTTGGAAGACATTTCTTGAGTAGGAGATCGACCGACTTCTTTATTGCGCCGATTTCTCTGTGGTGATATGTTGGATTATTGTAGCAAGAAGAAGTCGTATGGATGCGACTACTTGAATGATGTCGACGAGGAGTTTCGGCTTTTCATTGTACTCGAAGCCTTTGTGCGATCTCTTGGTGAAGAGGTCGTAACTGGCGTTCGGGCTAGCTCTTGAGTTGGATTCTCGAGCAAATCATTGATGTCTTTGGAGCTCTCGAGCTTCTTCGATTGATATTGAATCGCCCGAGCAAATTCTTACGAGCTTCAATCTTCTTCCTTGAATTGCCTCAAGATTTTCCATGTTAGACTCTTGAGATTGCCTCAATGAAGCGAGAATGTCGATGATTTCCTGGCGTTCATGAAGGCGTTAGTCGTGTCGCTTGAGGTGGTGTCTGGCCATTGCCACGAGGGGTATGATGTGTGACCTTCGGGAAGGGTCTCCATCTCGGTCTCTAGAAGAGTGATCTTGATCGAGGAAGGGCGAAGACCTCCGTTGATGATTCTCACTTGCGCTCGAGGCCTCTCCGCTTGAGAGTCGTCGAGAGACACCATCTGGCGACTTGGAGTAATCCCTCCAAGTAGGGAAGTCTGGTTATCTTAGTCTCCGTCGGCGGTGTGACTGCGGAGATGGTCGAATTTGCGGGAAAAGCATGCTTGATCCTTTCTCTGGCGTTATCGAGAGAGAGAATCACTGAATCTTAGGTGAAGTCCTGAATTGTGGCTTCTAGAGCTTGCCTCACCAAGTCGGTCCGCCTTAGGGGAACTTGGACGCCGAGGAAAAACTCTCGTCGTGTCGTGAGTCCACTGGGTGTGGTCTGGTCGATTGACCCTTGTCCCTTGAGAGGGTAGATTCCTCTCTTGGACATCTTGTTGTGGGGATAAGGATCCTCCTCAACTCCACCGGCGACATTGTCTCCACGGATGCGTGGGAAGATCCCTGAGGCGGCAATGCCATAGGATGAGTCATCGCTTGGTTCGTGGCCGAATCCGGCATCCATGTCGACGTCTGCGTGTCTGCCAAGTCGAACCAGTTCTCCTCGTTCCATTCTCTGCCATGAGTGCATGAGATTTGGAAAAGCAGAGAGAATGTTTGACAAGAAATTACGGAAGATCCCCACGATCGGCGCCAAGCTAGCCGGTGTTTTAGAACCGAACTTACGTAAAGATTGTTTGATTCGGGGTCTCCTAGAATAGAATCATGCGAGAGAGATCGACACGGGAATTTTTATACTGAGTTGGGCCTTCTAGGAGAGAATAACAACCCTACTCTGTGTGTGTATGGTATTGAGTGTATCTTGAACAATCGGGGAAAAACTAAGACTATTACAGATAGTGCTTGTATTCCGATGGCTCTCTCATCCCTCCTTTTCTCTAGTTGCCGCCTTTTATAGTGCGTGAAGGGCGGCAATTACTCGAGTAAGCGGCGCCTCATCACCTCTGTATGTCAGCGCATGTTGGTAGTAATTACGGTGTATTAATTCCTCGCGTCGCTCATGACTATATACGAGAGATAATGGGGTATTACGTGCCATTATTACGTAGAATAACGATATGATGACTGTTTGAATTCCTTAATCAATAAGACCTACTTGTCTGCAGGTTTATTTGATTATAAGGTGGTCGTGGCTGACCTAGTCGTAGATGAATCTACGACTATGAGATAGTCGTAGCAAGACTTGCGACTATGGGGGTGGTCGTAGAAGGACTTACGACCATCCATTTGGTTCTTCCTTCATAACATTAAGGGTACATTCGGGGTTCACATGGCGTCATATTTACCTATAATAAAAATTATAGATAAAAGGTAAAATGAGGATTATTATATCCTCGTCGGACTTCAACTGGCTGAGCAAGCGAAGCACTGTGTTCTCGTCTTGGACTCATGCATGCATGAACAGGGGCATGCTGAATAGGGCATAAGGTGTAGGATGGCAGATTTTGAGATTTAAATGGCCAACCAGGGTTAAACAAGAAATTAACAGGGAGCATGTAATAGAGAAAATGCTACCTGCATAGGTTTACAAAGAACAAATAATAGCTGAACTAACAGGGAACAGATCACTGCATGATGGGTTATGGTGCAGGAAGATGGCATCGCATGGTAAGGTTTTAGCATGAGATGGCAAACAAGGAATAAAGGAAGGGAATAGAAATACCTGGGTCATTACAGCAAAGAAGAAAGGAAAACAAGCTCTGGAGACAACGCATGAACGAAGTAATACACGAAATGCTACAGGAACAGAACTGAAGAACTCAACTCACTGCACACATACATGAACAGTGTATGGTTGATTATGGCGCATGGTGTGGCCGACGGCCGGAGGCGACGCGGCGGCGGCGAAGGGGGCAAAACGGAAAGGAAACGACGAGGCGGAGATGATGACGCGGTCCAGACATCAAGATTCGGCTCCATGCGACGGCAGTGACGCGAAGAACGGCGACCATGGCGGCCTCACGGACGCGTAACGCTTCCGGCGATGCTCTACGAAAAGGGAGGTGAGCACAGCGTAGAACGCGGCGATGCGAACCCAACGGTGGTGGAGTTGAAGGCAGGGGATCAACGGTTGCGGAGTAATTGGCCGGAGAAAGACGGCGTACAAGAGGAGAGAGAACGCTCGATTCTCAGCGCACGGTTGATGAAACTTGAATCTAAAAGAGGGGAAAAATAGGTATGAACGAGGGGCACGAGATGACGCGATTAGATTTTAGAAAAACTCACCGAGGGAGCGAGGAGCTCGACGAACGTCATGGCTCGACATGGCCGACGGTGCTCCGGCGATCTTCGGGCGAAGGGAAAGGGAGCATGACGTAGAGGACGATAACGCGAAGCCAACGCCGTAGACGGTTCGGCCGGCGGACGTCGGATGAAGGCGCAGTTCGCTGGAGAAGAACCTCGGTTGAAGCTCGGTTTTCTGCAGATTGCGATGAAACGAGGATGATTTGGAGGAAACCAAATTAGGGGATTGAAAGAGGAGATCAAGACGGACGCGTGAGCGCAAACGGCTCGCTTTTCTACGCACCGAGGAGAAAGATATGGAATTTTGAATTTTGAGCTAGTTGCGTACACGGGAACTTCGGCCGACGACCAGGGAAAACGATGATGAACAGTGTCTCGTGATTACTGTAGCACATTGGATCCGGATGAACAGTGTCCCGACGGGTACTGTAGCAGTGCGGCAGGAGAGAGAAAATCAGGATTTTCGGAATTAAAAAAAATTCTAAAAATCAAGGAGATCTAAATAAATAGCAAACAAATCCAGAAAATTCTCAGAAAATACCAGAAAATTCTTTGGAACACAAGGAAGCCAAATAACACAGGTTTTTATTTAATTAATGTTTAGATTAGTCAAATTAAATATTTTTAATTTAGGAAATTCCTGGTTAAGCTTTGTTAATTCAAATAAAATTGGTGAAATTTTCCAGAGACCTAAACTACTTAAAAGATTTTTGAAAAGCCAAATTTTGGGACGTTACAAGAGTACATTCTATAACCCACTCCACTGAAGATGCCGTACTCTCAAATCTGTAAAGTAGGATGACTTTGTCTTAATGTGTTCTATGGCTTTAAATAGCAAAGAGGTTATCCTACATAGTATTCTTGAAAGAACACACCTATGTGAGCCCGACTTCTAGTCACAGTCTGTGAGAAATGGGTACTCTCTAAGAAGCTCATGAAGAGACACCGGAGTGTGACTTATATGCTATACCCGAGGGGTAGCCTGTTGGCAGCCTAGTATCAGTCAAGACTTTAGGTGAAACTCATTCACGCAAAACTGCCAATTCAAGGCTTAGTCCATTGTGTAGTTGTGAATCAATGTAGCTTAAAGCTCTAGGTGGATGTTCAACCCTAACTGGTCTCCATTGAAAAACTGGTATATTAACAGTGCTTTGGAACAACAGGCAAACTTTGTGATCCTTTGGGATCTGGTGGGGGATTGTTGGAATTAGTTGGGCTTTGGCCCACTCATTTATCAATAATTCCTAGAAAATCACAAAGGCCCACTCATGCATGGTGGTATGTGGGATACTTTAGTCTCATATTGCTAGCCAAGGTGGAGAGACACCACCTTATAAGGTGGAGCATGTCTAGCCTTGGTAAAGCGAGAGAAAGGAGGAGAAATGAGGACTACACGCACGCGCTCACTCGCCTCGCTTTGCCTCACTGGTCGAGGCAGAGCCAAGCCCATGGGCGTGCGGCGTGTCGCGTGAATGGTGCTGGTATTCGGGTTTGTTGTGGGTCCAGACACAACTTTCTTTTGCAATTTTGTTTTGTCATGCAATCCTGTCAGGATGGAAAGAAATGCACTGATTGCGTGGCTTTAACTGCGAATTAATTGCGATTAATGAGCGCGGTTTTTTATTGCTGTTTCATTGCGATTAATTAGCGTGGTCTCTGATTGTCGTTTCCTAATCTACAGGTGTTTTCCTTCTACGGTCCTTTTAACCGAGGATCTTTGCCTGACTTCTCCCTCTACGTGTTTTACGAAACACATATGTGCGAAAGAGACCGACTCTCGAGCGCCGTGCTGCTACAAGCTACTTCGTCCCTGCGCCCGGCGTGTACCGGTGGTGGGGAGAGTAGGTCTCCAAAACTGTCGTCCTTGCGATCCTGTACGGGAGAGGGCGAATCAGGTTTTTGAGAAGCGACTATGCGACTGCTAGTCATTCTCTACATCAGCATCCTCTTCATCGACAACGTCTTCTTCTTCGTTTCTGTGACACTCTTCGCTTCACATCGGTAACATCTAGCACTCTACACTTACTTCGAATTGTCAGTATGAACATATATATATTCTATTGTTCGTATTGCTTATATTCCTAGTTCATCTTCTGTACATGTTTAGTATTCATACTATTTTTGTAGTCATGATTTATTTGCAGAATTATGTAATCACCAAAGTGTTAAATATTCTACTCCCTCCGTTTTTTTATGTTTGACGCTGGCTAGCTATTATTACTACTACAGAACATCATGTAAATTAGACCGAAGGGAGTAACAATTACATACAACAAAGGGGAGCCAGAAAGCTACCAAACAATCAACCAAACTAAACAAATACCCTATCATCTAGAGTTTTAGCATTCCAAGGGCACAATTGCAGGGGCCCCACAATTGCATTCCAATAGTGGGCTAGACCAATAGTCTCTGGTACACGAGCTAGCGGGATTAGGCCCGTTTTTAAGTTGCGCTAGCCGGTCAACATTCAATTAGAGTGAGCTTAGTTTGTGTCGAGTTTATGTCAAGTACCTTTTTGAAAAATCATCAAACCACAGTTACCTACTGTAAATTTACTACTTCAAATATGGCAAATTCCTTGCAATGATGCAAGTAATATGCTCATACTTTGTGAAGAAAACAATACAGCACTGCAATGAATTGATACTAACCATGCACCTGAAATATTACATAAAACTTGTCGAGCACTTGTCCAATACAAGCATGCTTATATTAAGCAAGTATTTGTTGATAGCAATTGAATAATAATTGCAGGATGATTAAACATTAAACAATCTAAAATAAGCTTACAACTGACGGCTTCAAAGTAACGATGGACTCCGCAAAGTTTATTCAAAACCGCAGTTGGAAGTTGCATGTCCAACCATTTTCTGAACATCATGTCTCGAATATAGTTTCATCGCAGACAGTAAATTGTGCGGTTTGAACTATTCGTAAATAATACTTTTTTTTTCAAATCATGCATCCCTCCAACATTACGTATCTATATCAAGAGCAACACAAATATGTCTGCTGAACACGAAGCTATGGCACAAACTCTAGCACAGATATAGAGCAAATGAGGCAAAGGTGTGATTGTCGTCATTGCAGGGATGGGTAGAGTCGCGTGTGTTTTAGGTTGGGGAGGGGAAGTGGAACGAACCGAGGGAGGGTTGTTTTCGCAAAATGGTAAAAGGGAAGCTTTCTAGTGCTATCCATGTGTGTTTTAAGATAGAATCCATTGCGGAGAATAATCGGATCAAGAAAAGCCAGAATAAATTTTTTTTTGAAAAAGATTGAAAAAAGATAAATATATATAAAGATAAAGAGACAATCGTGCCAAGAAGCGGTTTTCTTTGGCCAAATGGTACTTCCAACTTGGAATGAGCAAAGTCCAACGGTGAGATGTTTTGTGCAAAAGGGCATAAATGGTGACGGGATGTACCCGCTCCTCTCTGAAGAAGCATGAGACTATGGCGCCAAGTCACAAGACACATTGACTGTTAGTAGACTGGGAGGTTGTGGCTAGTGTTCAAACCCTTTTCTTCCCCCTCTCACCAGGCGAGGCAAGCCTCCATGGCAATCGTTGCCAGCCGACTGGACACCAAGTCGTTAATAGGGATGGCAATTTTATCATTTACCCAGTTCCAACGACCATGGGCATGTTAGTGGGTGCAAATCATGCTCGATGGGTAAACGACCATAGGTATGTTCTAGTACCAACTACGCCCGTTTGCCTACTAAATCCTAATCTCCACCTCTCTCGCCGCTTCTCCAGGACAGAAGACAAGATCGCCGCAACTCTCAAGCCCAAGGCAACATTATCATTATTTTTGTTCACCTCCAAGCCAAGTCTCTCAGAGCATGTATAACAGTTTATCTCTAAAGCCTCCAACTCATTTACAGACAACCTTAAAGACAACATCTCCAACAAGTTATCTATAAAATCATTAATTTTTAAAACAACTTCTCTCCTTACACACTCACAATTTGCGATGGTTTGCATGCCCAGCTTGTCTCTTACATAAGATATGACACTTTTTCTCTCTTCACATCCTCTCTCCTTTAACTAAACTTTTGAGTGACATGGCAGCTAAGAGATAACTGAGGTAGCCACTATTGAAGATGCCCGTAAGGGTCTCGACCTTCTCTCACTTTCTGTTCACACTTCGCAACCAAATGTCCCACCTCCAACAACATTGCAGTCGGTCGTCACCCCGTAGCCACACGCTGCCACGTTATAGCCGTGTCTAGCCATGCATCACGGACAAGGTGGACCCAAGAGTAGAGCTGTTCAAACGCTGGGCCAGGCCGGGCTTGAAAATCTCTGTCTCAAATCAGCAGGACCGAGCCTGGCCTAGCCCGAAAATTCGATTTTTGATTTAAATATATTATTATAATTATTTTTTGGAATAAAAAAGTGATATTTAATTCATTTCTAGAATTTTAAAAATAGACTTTCACTGTTTTTATTCAATTTTTGGGGCTTCCGGGCCGGGCTTTCACTGTTTTTATTCAATTTTTCGGGCTTCTGGGCCAGGCTTTTGGACCAAAATTCCAGTCTCAAGCCCGGCCCGGATAGGGTCGGGCTCGGGCCGGGTCGCCCGTGACCAGGTCTATCCAAGAGCAGTGTCTATAGTCGGGCATTCTAACGGGGATTAAAATATCTGTGTATTACCTTAATACATAATTAAAGAACGTACTTCTTCATGGTCGTAACTCCTAAGACTAACGACCCCGGTGGTTGTAAGGATTCCACCAACATCGATTCTTGTTTAATCAGAATGGCGACCCTCCAACGGACGTGTAAGCTTCTAACAGACGTCTTCTCCAAGAGTAACTATCACCTCTTCGATGGTTATTTAAATATGAAGCATAGAGGAATAAAGGCATTAGATTGAAGTATCACAATCGGCATTAGATTCATGTTTCAAGTCTGATTAATAGTATAGCAAGCATTACACTTAGTGTAATTAGGATTAGTCCACTGCCTGGTCGAGGGCACCCCCTGTAAAAGATCCAGTTCATAGAAATAAAGAGCAATCACATTCTCTCCCAAGAACTCCTTATCATTTTCCTCTATTTATTTTGTAAGATCGGCGACTCGATCGTTGACAGCTGGCGCCGACCGTACGGAATAAGGCATTGAGTTCTTGAAGATTACTTTGCTCCATCATCGGCCATGCGTACATGGCAGGAACTTAGGATGAGGAAAACTGGTTCAACTTGGCAGACTACTCCAACCTCGGCATGGACACACACATCTGCGCCATGGAAGAAAACGGGATGTCGTCATCATCCTCTTCCGCCGCTGACTCGCCACCCACTGAGGTTAGCGAGGTCGACTAGATGAAGGAGGATTCACCACTACCATCAGTGGCGCTCCCAGATGATTTGGTCGTTTTGACCAGTTCGAAACGTCCGAACACCTCTACAAGCTCTGTCGAACTCGGGATTAAAGGATCCTAGATTCTCTGTGTTTACAACACTAGTACAAGAACAGCTAGTGTACACAGTTCACAAATATGGTAACAAGTTCACATCACGCATTTTATTGATAATATCAAAGTATTTATTACAAAAGGGCACTTGGCCTAAAGAAAATTACAGCGGAAAGCAAAAAATAGTAGTAGGCCAAATGATACACCACAGGCAATCGTTTGGGGGTGCAGCCTAGCCGTCCAAGTCCTCCTCGTCCACGAAGTACTCCTCCTCTGAGATTATTTGCAATAAGTAAGGATGAGCACTACTACCGTGCTCGCAAGTTACACCTGTCAAGTAACAGATTATACAAAGGAAGGCTTATAGGGTTCATTTTGCATAAAGCCATGTTTCTTTCAAATATTTATACTAAGTTCCAAAACAGTTATTCTATAACTAAAATTTATTTTATAAATTCTCTAGTTTTATAGTAGGATAACCTCCATATGAAATATGGTGATGGATACCCTCCTATCACAAGGCTAACCACCCAAATTCCCAATTTGATAAACCATTTGTGTCAAATCCATTTTGAAATCAAAACCAAAGTCTAACTTTGAGTGACAAATGCTAAACATGTCCATAACCGTGGACACGGCTATTCGAATAGTTTTACACTCTGCAGAGGTTGTACAGCTTTACCCACAAGAGACAATTTGCTTTTGATGTCGGCCAATACACGCTTCTTAAGGCATGCGACAAAGCAATTATCACAAGGTTGTTACAATGCTTTACCCGAAAGTATTTATGTTCGCTAAGGTTTCACTTCCATTGGACTATCCATCCTCCGGAAGCCCCTTCTTGCGCCAGGTGGGAAAACTGTCTAACTAACACCCACACATCAACATGGCACAAATAACAGTAGAGTATTGCAAATTATTAGGCCTAGTTCTGCCCACACAGGACATGTGGTAGTACAGTGGAGTTTAGCAAAATCGGCTCTCAGGTCGGTCCTTAAACAACTTAGGCAACATACCAAAACCCTGGACTTGATCATTGAAAAGATTCAATCCTGTGCATAAACTTGCACCAGCCTGTCATCCATTTTGCCCAAGTTTAAACCAATTTTTCCTTTTTCTTTTCAAAACCATTTGCAAAAATCTTCCATGACAAACTAATGCCATTGATTTTTAAACAACATTTGATTTTTTGGCTGAAAGTTCCCAAATCAAATATTTGTGGGTCTAAGCATTGCTAAGCATAATTTTTCTCAAAATATTCTAGTTCATACTATCGCATAAACTAGATTTTCATCTAAGGTGTCAAGGTATGTCTGTTAAATGTCAAAATTTGGATGTACAAAGGAATTAGGAATAACTATAAATTTAAAACATGGATTTAAATTACTAAATATAAATAAGCATGCAGTAATAATTTAAAACAAAATATAAATAATTTGAAATAATGGGCTCAAATATGATCAAAAATGTAACTTGCCTTGCTCAATTAATTGTTGTTTTCAAACAGCGTCGAAATCCAGTCGTCCGAAGTCGTCGAAATCTATACGCGTAAACGATCCGAATTCAAATAGAATCCAAAAATTATAAAATAAATACTTCTAATTAGCGGAGGAATTTAGATGAATTTAAGAGAAAGAATCGACGGATTTGGAGCTTGCATGTGAGAACAAGAATTTTTGGAAGGATAAAATGTGTATGTACAAAGGACAAGATGGAAGACTATATAATCGCCACTGTTCATGTTTCTTCTAGCCGAACACACAGCAGCAAGCATGCGCCATGGCTTGGACAGACGACGGTGCTCGGTGGCGGCACCGACGAGGGGAGGGAAGCATCGCGTAGAGCGCGATGCCAGTGGTGGAGACGATGTGGTCAGAGCTAGCTCGACGGCGACGCAATTCGCAAAGGAAGAAGTTTCGGCCTATGGCTTAGATGGCGGCATTGCCGGTGAACGATGGCGTTCCGGCGGCCGGCGAGGGGTGGAATGGAAAGAGGGGGAAACGGGGATGCCGATGCTCACCTTGGTGGTGACGAAATGTGCACAGATGGCCGGAGGCGAGGACGACGACATCGGTGCGGCGTGGCTCACGGTGGCGACGGTGCTCCGGCGAAGGCGAGGGAAGCACGGTGTAGAACACGTCGAGGCGAAGCTAGCAATGGTGTCGAAGACGGAGGAGCTCCACTGACGAGGGCGTTAGAGGCGGTGAAAGGGAGTTCGGCCGGCGACGAGGGAATGCCGATTCCGGCGAGGTGAGAGCGAGAGAGGAGGGGTGAGTGGTGGGGATGGGATGAGTGAAGGGATGTGCACCTGGTGCTCCCTTTTATAGGGGCGGAGGTGAACCGAATCGACAGGAATGGTTTGAGAGTTAGGGCGACAGTTTTGGTTGCAATTGAAGAACGAAATGGAACAATTAAATTAACTGCATGTAGTGGATGAAACGTCTAATTGAAGGTGTTGCAACGTGGGTGATGTTAGTGCGAACGTTTTGCTTCAGACGTGATCCAATTTAACGCATTGAGTGTGGAGAATACGAGAGAAAGATGGCCGGCAGCCATTAATGGAGCTCGGAGCTTCATTGCAGCAGTGGCAGCCATGGGAGGGGGAAGAGGAGAGGTGGCGCGGGTGGCCGGGGAATGGTGGCGCAGTTAGTGGTGGCGGTGGCCGGAGGTGATGCGGTTGGGGGCGCGGCCATGGACTGCTCTCATGGCTGTTTTGGTTTGAGAAGAAAATGCACAGGGAAGAAAGACGTCGGGAGGTTGAAGATGATATGAGAGAGAAAAGAGCGGATAAAAGAATAAAGAGAGTGTGTTGAATTGGTTGAAACAAAGATGGCAAATGGCAGCTCATGGTATGAGTGCTAGCACATTAAGCGTGTGCAGCCAGAAGCACAAATTGGATGGGTGATCGCGCGGGGAATAAAATATTTTTTTTATTTTTTTATTTTCTAAATTAATTCAGATTTAAGAAATAAATAAATACAATGTTAGAAGATAGCAAATAGAGTCCAAAAATTCTAGAAAAAATCACAGAAATTCCTAAAGTTATTTTGGACTTCACAAAATTATTTCCAACTTAACTTTGGTAATAGTTTTTGCACATAAATTTGTTTTGGCTTTAAAATAATTAAGGAAAAGCTTTTAAAATCTCAGAAAATAATTACAATTTTACTTTTGACTTTTAAAACTTCAGAAATTCAAATAAAACAATAAAACGCTTTCAAATTTTGGAAAGTCCAACAAAATAATATCTTTATTTATTTTATTTTGGTAACAGCACTTTGGGATGTTACAAGCTCGGTCACTCCGACCGGCAAGACTGGCGACGAAGCCCCGATGCTGCGATCAGAGGGTGAATGTACTCTCGATACGGTCATGGGCGACCAGTATTCACCAACGGCTCCTACGTATTTCGAGGGCCAAACGACATCTGGTGAAGGTGTCAATGAAGTTACCATTGATCATTGGCCAAGTGGGAATGATAAAACTCAACACACGGTCGGCAATCCGCCGGATCAGGCTGAGTCCACCACGAAGCCCACTAGAGGTGGTAATCTCTGACCGCTCCCCGTCATGGAGGCTCCTTGCTGAAGCACTGGAAGGCTCTCCCTTAGTTACAACGGGAGCTCGTCGGAGGACTGCTACTAGACGCACGAGGTTCATGCAATCGGAGATACTGATCAAGATGTCGTGCACAGTTCTCCACAGTTTGTCCCACCACCACTTGTTGGTGGAAATGGTACATGCGCTCAAGCACCAACTGATGGAGGCGAATGAGCTGATGGGCGTCGATCAGTTAATTCACTTGTTCCTACCTCACAGCGCATGTCTGGTCGGATAGGACAAACCAGAAGGTCGAGGAAAAATTCGAGCCATCGAACACCCACCACTAGTGGGAATCCTCTAAGACCTTTGGTAACGATTCAAAACCTACAACGAGTTAGAGATATTCTGAATAACCCAGATCCTGCTCTGGCAAGAACTCTAGGCTATGTCCAACTTGCAGGGCAGGTGTCAAAAATCCTCCAACAGACTATGCAGCGTACATAAATGTACCGGGAGCAAAGGAACTCGCAAAGTCACACAATGACCTCGTCCTAGCGCTCCTCCCTCAGCAGAGGACAACATGGTCGGTCGGAGGACCGAACGATACCAAGACCCCCTCGTAGGTTCCGACCAGGAAATCACGAGGGAAGACAGCTCCTCCCAGCAGCCACTCCTCCTCGTCAAGAGGAATGACCGCTTGGTTCCGATGACCTTCGCCATTGTCTGAACCAAGCAGGTGGTCAAAAATGTAACACTAACGTCTACGACCGGATCGGGACACCGGATACAAGGTATGCAAACCTTCAGAATCGATCCCCAACTGACTATAATCCGGCCCCTTTTCAGAGAAGGCGCCACGATTCCATTACGGGCTGTTGAGCATTCTCGACAGGGCTCCAAGCTATTCGTTTCCGGACAGGTTCCGACCAGCAAACATAGAGAAGTTCAATGGGACTCAGAATTCATTAGAATTTCTTTAAATCTATACTGCCGCCATCAAAGCTGCTGGTGGTAAGGACAACATGATGGTAAATTACTTGCCCACGGTCCTTGAAGGGTCTGCCCAGTTGTGGTTGCTCCACCTACTGGTCAGATCTATCTACACTTGGGAGTAGCTATGTGACACTATGATCGCCAACTTTCAAGGGACGTACAATCGCTCTGGGAAAGAGGATGATCTTCATCGGATCAGGCAGAAAATCAATGAAACTCTTCGACAATATATCAAGAGGTTTAGCCAGGTTTGAAACTCTATCTCAGATATCGTAGAATCTTCTATCATCCAGGCTTTTAAAGTAGGGCTAAGGAACCAGCGGTTTACGAAGGATATTGCAATGAGGGCATCTTCAAACTGAGAAAAGGTTGGTGGCTGCGTGCGGAGGAATTCGGAGAGTTCTCCCCACTGTTGATGACTACCACCACCTCCTCCTGATCCAGAGGCACCAGAAAGAGCGGAGGTGTTCCACGCAATAACCTCCAGGATCCTTGTCTGATCCATTCGGTTCCGCTCGATCTGAGCGAGAACCTCGGCCATGGTTGGAGGAGGCGGAAGCTCCTCATCACGACCAGCTGGCTGACCTTGTCTGCTTTGATTTCTTCCAGCCATCTTGTTCTATTGAATTGGGTTAGCAACAAAACCCGAAAACTAGATGCAAAAAGGTAGCAGTAGAGAAGACATCGACTAGGGGAATGAGATATTACCCTAACCCGAGTGCAAACAATAATTTAGCAAGGATTGAACTCCATATAAAGGCATAAGAATCAGCACAAAACCATAATACGAAAGATCTACTTCTCGGCACGACTAACTCGTATTGAATGAACGAGCAATCAGTTGAGAAGAAAAAAATTTAGAACACAACTCAAGTTCTAACGTATCTAAAGAGCAGGATAAAAACCATCTAAGGTGCTTTAGGCAGTAGCCAACTAATATCACATCTTATCCTTTTAATCCCCAAGAGTTTTAGTTGAATTATCTTCTCATTTTTAGCCCTATCATCGAACTCAGTGCATGCTGTCCAAAAACTTGTGCTTGCTGTCCAGATTTTATAACTGAGCTCCAAGCTGAATTCTTCTACTCCAAATGCCTCTAATCTTCACCAAAGGACAGCCAACACACTATGTTTTCAACTCTCATTAAAACCCAAAACCAAATTTAAATGGTAATCAACTATCTTTTGAAATAAAGATGAGAGGAAACAACTTTTTAAAACTCAAACAAGAATAAGGTAAGATGAGCTATCTAAGATAGGTAAGGAATAAAATCTGTGAACTTACTTAAGTTTTCATAAACCATTTGATATTTTGAAACTAAGTTTTTCAAAACATCCTAAAGACGACCAAGCTAGGGGTTTCTACGGTCAGTATGGCTCTGATACCAAGCTTTTGTGTGAGCCTCCGGGGTAGTTAACTTGTAATACTTAACCATTCATGTGGTCCTAGCATTACATATCAAATATCCCGACTCTTAGTGTAACATGTACCTCCTAGGAAAAGCAGTACGCATACACCATCACAAAATCAAGCATGAATTCCATACAAGAGTACAATGCTGATAATGACCAGGTTACAACATTCAAAAGGCATACAAGTTTATATTACAACAGTGGCCAACCAGCCAAGTGACAACAAAAGACTAAAGTTGCAGCAGAAGCAAATGCCATAAGATGGCGATAAACAAAAGCCAACCAGTTTGCCCTTACCCACAAGGCAACCCAAGATTCGTCAAGCTAGTAAATCTGCATTTAAATCGATCTCACAATAGTCGATCCCTTGGGGATCAACCTCCTCTGCAAATAATTTAGACAATGCAGTTGAGTACAAAAATGTACTCGCAAGACTTACGAATAATAAACCTATACATAGCTACATGCAAGCTAAATCAAAGGAGAAGGCCATAGGGTTCATTTTCAGCGAAAAGCCATATTTTAATTGCAATAGTGTAATAGATTGAAGGCAATTTGTTTAAAATAGATTTTTAATTGCTCAAATAACAGTGTGACAACAATTATAAACATAATTAATCATCCTAGAGGTGACTTCCCAATAGCTGCCATAACATAGCACGAATTACCCATTCGTACCACCTGATTTCAAGTTTTATTGAAAATGTTATAGTCTAATTCTTGTGGGAAATAACCAAGCGTGTCCATAACCTAGGATGAGGCTATTCGAATATTTTATACCCTGCAAGGGTGTACAACTGTACCCACATGTCAGACCGCCTTTTTGCCAAGCTATAGAGCACACTTCCTTAGGTAAGTTGGCAAGGCTAAGTCCTACGAGACGTTTTCTAATATTGTGTATTAACTACGAGCCGCCCGTATGTTACCCATACGTTGTGTCGAAGTCATTGTAAAGCCGAAAGTCAACTACCCTATAGGGTTAAAGCCCCAGACAACTACAATGCTCCTCAGTGTAGAGAACCTGGACAGGATTCCACACCAACACATCCAACACCCATATACACACATTTCTCTTTTTAACACACACATACACCCACTTCCTGCGACTCAGAGCTAACACACGCCAAAGTACTAAGTCAAGAGGGTTCCCATATGCCTTCATGTGGTTGCACGCAAAAGTGCTTGGATCAATGGCGCAAGTAATTCAGTCCTTGTTGACTCGGGCACCAAGCACACACCCAACAGCACACCATCCAACCAATGTGCCCAAGTCTAAAATATTTTGTTTTCAGTTTTAGTTTTCCAAATACATTATATACATGAGTACCCTGACCCAAGTATCTAAAGTGATGATAGAATGACCATCGCCGAAGCGATGATCCCCAGACTACTATTCTAGGCATGGCTAAGTGACATCAACTCGTATACTACATATAAAGTGACTAGAGCCCATCCATCGAGCTCTAAATCACAGTGGATATAAACCTAGGCTCAGTGGTAAAGGATGGATGTTTACCTACAATTCAAGTAACTAATCAGGTAAACTATCGCGACTGAGAAATACTTGTCAACATGGCATGCATACATATAGTTGAAAATTTGAAATATTAACATGCGAACATAATAGGTCAATGTGCATCAAAGGAAAAATTGCTTGCCTTGCTAGAGATAACTCTCTTGCTGCAGAGGAGCACTCTTATATTCAACCGAATCGTCGAAACCTATCGAAAGAATTGAGAAGTACCAATAAGAACGAATAACATCGAAAATACTCAAAACTTCAAAATCATCCAAAAATCATGAAATTTACACAAAAGGTAGAGTATGATTTTAAATGAATTTAGCAATAAAAATAAATTGATTTGGATGTTGCATGCAAAAGTTATAGCCAAAACAAAATCAGCTTTTGATAAAATGCTGAAAAATCCCTCTCAGGTACTATTCATCCAAAATCAAACTTTTGGCAAAAATTTCCAGAGAGGTGGTGAACAAAAAAAAATTTATGGTAGATAGAGCAACACACGAGATGAATAATGAAATTTGATTCACCTCATTTGGAGCTAAAATGAATTTCTTATGATTTTTCAAAGTCATAAAAGTAGTGCACAAATCAATTGCTAAACAAGATGTTTAGAAACATAAACATACTTAAAACATATTCCACATTAAATTACAGAAATAGAGGAACCCATCAAGCTTGAGTTCACTCAATTTGGAGTTACAGAGAAATACTTATGCATTTTTGAAGTTACACGAATTTTCAGTACACAAATAATTGATTTCCGGATTTTTCTTTTAAACCCTAAGCTGAGAACGTTAGGATGGTTGAGATATAATCGAACGGTCCATGTGATACGTTACGTTCGGACGGTCCGAACGGCTCTACTCAACTCAGACCGTTGAGATCAAATCGGACGGTCCAAACAATAGGGTTCGTTCGGACTGGTCCGAACATCACTCTGACTCAAGCGAACTGACAGGTGGGTCCTACATGTCAAAGACTCTAGCTTTAAATCGATGTTTAGACCTCTCGTTTTCTATTCAAGGGCCCACACGTAAGTGAAACATTAACTCAAATTTTACCGGATCTACACAGTAAGACGCGCTTAGGACAATGATTAAAAGCTAATGATTGTGCTATAGTACATGTCGGCTGTCCGACAATGAAGCACGTACAGCCGTGAGCTGCTCCAGCTAATCACCGGCGCAGGAGGCCAAGGCAGCACAAGCACGGACCAAGGGCTAAAATGGGACCACTACACTATTGGGCACACACCGATGGTCGGAACATCGCCAGAGGTAGACTGGAGCGGTGGCGCGACATGGCGGAGTGGAGGTAAAGCTACGAGAAATACGGCAATGCCGCCACAGCAATGCTTCCCGTGATCTAATGTGCGCATGAGCATTAGTAGGGCTCAAAGACCTTACCAGAATGACTCGGATAGGAAAAGCTCGCCGGAGTTGAGCTGGCGGATAGGACCGAGGGCGGCGGCAGTGCTCCAACGTGGGAAGCTTTACCTGAGCAAGGAGGAAGGGGAAAAGAGGTAGGGGAATCTCAACCGAGGTTAATAGACGGTGATATTGCAATGAATTCGGTTATGGACTCACCGGCCGGAGTTAGGGACGAAGATGAACGTTTTCGGCTGAAGAGAAGAAAATCCAAAATTCGATGATTCCTGTGATTGCAAACCAAAATTGGATTAGGGGAATTGATTATGGTGATAAGGGGCACAAAGTGACGTGAATAGAATTGGAAATGAACCCCTGTGGTGCTGGAACAGCATTGAGATGCAGCGGCCGGAATTTAAGAGCTTGGGCTCTTGCGATTTCCTTCGGTGGAAGAGGGAGATGGAGGTGTGGATGGTTCGAAAGTGACGAAAAGAAGATAATGAGGCCATTGAGGAGATTTTATAAGATCTGGGGTGGAGAAACATGAGAAAGGAGCTCCATGCTGAACTTGGTTCATGGCTCCGCCACGTGCGACAGTGAAGCGATGGTGAGGTGACAAGAGCATGGGCGGGCGTGAACAATTCGGCCAAACCATGGGCGCAAGGTCTCAAACGGTGGGTGGACCTTGACCGTTGGCACTGACGCATAGAGCGGCCATGGCAAGCACGCATGAAGCCTTGCGCAATAGCCGCTATGACGTGGAGACGAAGAGCTATGCAATGGCCCTGTCAATGAAACAAACAAAAGTGGCTCGGGTCAGTTTGAATGAGTGGGTTGGGTTGAGTCACGCGTTCGTTTGGATGTTCCGAATGGCCCAATCGATGTGGATGGTCCGATTGAGATCTAACAGCTCGCGCATGTTAACTTGTTCGGACGGTTCGATTGAAATTGAACGATCCAGATCGCACATTCGTTCGGACGGTCTGAACGGCCCAATCAATCCGGACGGTTGATACCAAATTGGGCGGTCCAAAACAATTTGCGTTAGTGCGGACCAGGTCCGAGCGCAAAGACGGTTGGGTTCAACCAAGTGGCTTGGGTCCGACCTAAGCCCAAACAGGCTGAAACTTTGAGGAATTTTTAGATAGAGTTGCATAACTCCACAAATTCCAAAAATTTTACAGGAGGTTCCCAACTCTAAGATTAACCCTGTATAAAATTTCTAGAGGTTTTCATGCATTGAATTTTTCTCTAGAAATTTCTCAATGTTTTGCTCTAGGGTTTGACTAAGGATCTAACTAGTTTGACTTGCCCTTTAAAAATAGCAAATAAAATCTAAAAATTATGAAATTTTTCAGAGGAGTCACTAGGATGATTTATAACATAGGAAAAATAATTTCAAAGTATTATCACAAGAATTGTTTTAAAAGTTTTAAAGGATTATGCTTCTAGTCAATTGAAGCATTAGGTTTTCAAAATCAATCAAAACCTTAGAAAGAAATCCCGAAAAATTCCAATAACATCATGATGCAACAAAAGTTTTAAATCCTCTTCATTTTTATACATTTGAAATACAAACCCGAGTTTGGGATGTTACACATCCGGTTCCTCTCGATCTAAGCAAGCACTTCCGCCATCGTAGGCGGCGGAGTAAGCACTTCTTCCGGTTGACTAGCATGCTGATTTTGTCAGTTGGAAGGCTCCCCATGCTCTCCCCATGCATATATCTCACTGAAAGTAGTGGAGTGAGTGCCCGGGGGTGGTGATTCCTCTCCTTGTTGAGCTCTTGAGCGAGTTGTAGCTCCCGTCATCTTGTTGCCACACGAATAGTTAGTAATCCGACGAAAGATACAGTCGAATAAACGCAAAAAAAAACCCGGACAGCAGGTGAATACTACTTATTCTAGCATGCACCATGACATAAAATACGCAAAAAAAATTACTCCAAATGAGTGTACAAAGGCACTTGGTCCAGTACAAGATCCATAAAAGGAAATCATAGTTTTTCGGTACGATTACATTCATATAGGCCCGTGGGCGAATGGCAACCGCCCAAAACGAATAGTTCTTGCGACAATACTTAAAGCGTTCAACAAGTACTACCCTATTACAATAATTTGAGGGAAATGCTTTCTTAATACACTTCCGAAAAGCAAGCTCAAAATACCGCACCTCAGTTTGTTCCAGTTGAAATTCACCAGAAACTCACTTAGAAGATAATATTCGGGTGATCCCGAGTCCTCGGGGTCCTCCAGGTTGGTAAGGCGCAAAGGGAATCCTATGTCAATGATGTGGCCTTCCGCGGGTTCCAGCCTCTGGGTGCGAGAAACCCACCGACATACAGGCTTGGCGTCTCGGCCCGCCATTGGATACTCGTCCTCCCACCTTTGGAAGACGATACTCTGGTGCTGCAAAAGCATATGGGGAGACCTCATTATCTCCATAGAGCACGTTGCGGTGAATGAGCCCCATGCTACACATGAGTTGCATGTTCTCCCAAGCAACCCTGAGATGACACTGTGTCTCCCACAGCTCATGCATGGTGCAATGGTGAACTTGGTCCATGATGTGAACCAATCTCGCCAACTATCGCACTTGGGGATCCTCCCCATACTGGATCTCAGCGAAGGTGTTCATCTCTGCGCCACAAGCTTGCAGCGGAAAATGGTCGTAGGGCGGCTGAGCTAACTCCATCAAATCATGATGAAGATGGCTCATGGCCACACGAGCCACTTCCTGCAATGCCATGGCCTAGGAAGTGCCACACGCCTGGAAACCGTAGAGGATGCTTCCCATGACCGCCTTGCGATGATGTTGGCTACTGCCAAGTACTCCTCCATTCCTAGTCCTCTATCACGGCGGTAGATATAGTACGTCGGTTGGTAGGTGAAGTTGGCCCTCCATATCATGTCTTGAAGTAGCGCTGGGTATCCATTATGATCTTCAGCTTGGGTCTCCTTGACGAGGTATTGATGACTCATCTAAGCATAGGAAGGACATGGTAAGAGGAAAAGTTAGTTTGCAAACTCAAATGAGAGTAGGTAAGAAAATGATACTAAGATGGACTAAGGAATAAAAGACATTCACAACTTAAACTTTCCAAAATTATTTTTCTAATTTGAAAATAATTTGATCAAAAGACTTGCTAATACTAACGCACATGCTATTTCTAACCTACAGTCAGTATGGCTCTGATACCAATGCTATGAGGACCCCTAGGTTGTTTCCGTAAGACCGGGGCCTTCCCAGTCTTATGGAAATAACTCTGGGCCTCAGGGAAATGAAATCCAACTTAACTCCATCTAAGTGAGAGCATCCAGCCGAGTTAGAGCAACGGTGACCATAAATACTGCTCCTCTACGGGTGCTACATGGTGACCGGTTCTCCAACAGTCCAAATACACACCTAACAGAGTTAAAGGGGATTCCAAAACAGCGGGTATGTGTCTCGTGTTGGCTCCCAAGATCAGCAACCAACACGCACATACCCTTAACAACGTCAATCGCAGTAATACAACATTCATACATTGATCATCCAAAAGACATACAACATAGTAGTTAAGTCTACAACTATTACAAGGCGGCTGACCAGCCAAATTCAAATAATAACATTAAGTAGCTACGGAAGCAAGTAAATAAACCAAAAGGGTCCAGCAAGGTGTGCCCCATAACCCAAGGCAACCGACTGGGTGCTAGAAACAACACTATTTGTTAGCGTCGCCAAAATCGACGCTAACGATCTGATCGATCGTGAAATAATCCTCACCTGAAAGCAGCAACGGGTTAAGTACAAATGTACTCGCAAGTATTACACAAAGTAAAAATTATACATGCTAGAGGGTATTCAAAGAAAGGCATTAGTGGCTTAGTTTTGCATAAATCACACAATTTTTCATCCCTAGACCATCTCGTTTGAAATTGCCAATTTGTAAACATTTGTTAGTAAAAGAAGTGCAAATAACATTGATAGATATATTTATCAAACAATACCAAAGTAGCAGCCCACTTTGATAGACTAAAATGCATGAATATCCCATTCATGCCGAAAACCAAGTTGTAACCATGTCAAATTTTAATTATGAGTCCAATGATGATGCCATTGAAAACCAAGTGTCGTCTGTAACTGTGGACACGGCTATTCGAATAGATTAATCCCTACAGGGGAGTACTACTTTACCCACATCGACTCACCTAGCCCGTAAGCCAAACACACTATCTTTGGTGAGTTGGCCGGGGAGTTCGAGATTTGGTATTGTTTAGCAAGAAGACCCTATTGAGTTGAAACACCCATGCGAGATGACATCCCAACTTAGTACAAATTCATATAGCAATTGCTAAGTGGGCACGCAAGTTGTGTCGGAGGGGCCAATGTAAGGTAGTTAGTATGTTGGTAACCCCCAACATAAGAAATAGTGCTAACCCGCACATTATATATTACACTGGGTTCCTAAGGAATATAGGATTTCACGGTCCCATGTCCTCACACCACCTGTGGTTCAATCCAATAAAACCCTCCCCCTACTTAACCAAACGGCACCCATAATACCACGTGTGGTAGTATGAGTGTTACTTAGAATTGACAGCCCAAAGTTCGATCCTTAGCGGTCCAGATAAGTCTACCATATTCCCGAGTCTCATGCACGAAGGCACCCTCGCTAACAACAACTTGTCTAGACCCAAATAACTTTTAATCTTGATAAATATAAACTTAACAACCAGATTCAAAGATCTGGACCAAAAGCATAAAGATAAATGTGATGTGATTCCCATGATCAACGAGATAATCCCATCAATTGAACTAACACTTTCTCTAGACTCGCACGACTTAGCATACCCACATATAATAGATATATTATCACAAACATCTAATATTAAGCACATTTATAATGGAAATATCAAGGAATAACAGCACGAATAGGACATAATTAACACAACATATCGATATACCAAAATAGCATGCAAGCAATATCATTGCATTTCAAAATACTAACTTAACAAAAACTTGGGATCAATATGATGCAAAGCAAAGTTCAAATGATGATTGCCTTGCTGGAAGTAAAGTTGTTCACTCTCTATTACACGTGAGGTCATGAACAGAAAATGAGGATGTAATTGTCGACTTGCGGCAATTCGGACTCTATAGAAATAACGACATCGAATGAACACCGAGAAAAGCCAAAAATTCAAATTGCTCAAAAATGCATGAAATTTCTACATTATCTAGATTATGATTTTAGATGAATTTATGCTCAAAAATTATTTTAATTGAAGTTTGTATATGAAAGTTATAGTAGTTTGAAAATCAACAAGTGAGAAAATGGTGAAAACTTATGATATGTCACTGTTCATTCGAATTAAATTCTTTAGTGAAAATTTCCAAAAGAGTGGTGGAGATAGGAATTACATGGTGAAAAATATAATAAAAATTTATGTTCAATAAAACTTGAATCATCCAATTTGGAGTTGATATGAATTTTCTATGAATTTTTGAAGTTAAGAGAATTTCTAATACAAAAATAATTCTTTACTGAGTTCAATTCTCACATCACAATTTTCTGTAATAGAAACATAATTCCAACCTATTCCAAATTAAAGTACATTAAAAATGTGAACCAATAAAATTGGTTTTACTCGATTTGGAGTTAAAATGATTTAGTTATGAAATTTTGAAGTTATTCGAATTTATAGTGCAAATATAACTCACTTCAGAATTTATAATTGCATTTAATACTTTTCTTACCCGAGTTTACCTAGCCTCTGATGCTGACGAGTGGGGTCCAATGCATAGTATTGTTTTTTCATTTCAATTTCTGAATTAATAACGCACTGACAGGTGGGACCCGTACGTCATTGACTCGGTCCATGCAATAGTGCATGGACTGAAGGTCTATGAGTTGGTGCATGGGTCCACGACTGTGCACTTAAGGCCTTGGGCCCACATGTCATACACTAACGTAAATCGGTATTTACATCCTCATTTTCTGTTCACGACCTCACGTGTAATAGACACATTAGCATTTTAAGACAATAATTCATTAACCCAAGCAATGATTAGCACTTAATGAATGGGATTTACCCTAATCATCTTGCTACAGTGATTGGTCAGAGGTTCTGACCGCAGGAGAGGCGCGACCGTGAGCTTGCTTGGCGACTCGTCGGTGCTGTGGTCCATGCCGGCGTCGGCCAAGGCCAGGAATAGATTCCTTGGAGCATGGCGGACCTCAAGGTGGTGGTGGCATTGGCTGAGGTGGCTCAGGACGATGACTAGCCGGAGAGAAGTGGCAGCTACCCTACGGCTAACGTGCATGCAATGTTCCAACAACGCATTGAGCCAAGCAATGCATGTGTGAGCTACTAGGGGAGTCAGTGAAGCTTTCAAGGGGGATGGGGAGGCCGGGGAAGCTCGGGGAGAAGCTAGCACCGGTAATGGCGACGGCGATGGTAGGGTTTCACGTGGAAAGGAAAGCCTGAGCCAAGATACTGAAAAATGGTGGTAAGGAAAGCTTCAGTGAGTGGTGTAGATGGTGTCAGCGCATGGAATCGAAAAATGACTCACCCGAATGACAATGGATAAGGAATAGTGTTGTCGACCAAAAAATGGGGGAAACCTCCAAATTCTAGTGCTCCTGTGAACCAATGCACGAATTGATTGAGAGGAAATCTTGATCATGCTCTAGGACGTTTGGTGACGCACATGGGAGATGAAGGGACTCACCGGAATGCACAAAGTCGTGATGGAGTGGTCATGGGTGTGCTCTGGAGCCGCTGAGAGCACGGTGGTGATCTGGGGTCTACAAGCAAAGGCAATGGCTCAAGTTAGCTAGGATGTATTATTTACTGATTTTTAAATCATTAATAGTAGGTTCTATAAAATGGAGTTTTGAATTTTCTCATGGTTAACTTGGTGTCTAAAAATTTAGGAAAATTCATATTTATTCATGATAAATATTATAAGAGTTAAATAAATTATTTCTCGAGATGATCACAAGTATTTATTCTTGATTTTATTTGGAGCTTCAATTTGACTTTTATATTTAACTTTGAGTCAAAATTTTCAAATGCAATATTTTGTGCAAATGCTCCAGAAATGATATGCATGCTCATGTGATGCACATGAATTTCATTTATTGAAAATGGGGATGTGACACGTTAGTAAGCCGTAATTATTTTTTTTGTTATTAACCTATGGCAATAAATATGTCGTAATTATTTTGGTACTATTTACTTCATCGTCATTAATTTAGTCGTGGAAAATTTAGTAGTCATTATGTAGCATAGGTTAATTTGTGGTAATTAATTAATTTGTCCTAGTTAATTTAGTCACAACTAATTTAGTCGTACTTAATTAATCGTAAGTAATTTGGTTGTAGTTAATTACTGTACACTAATTTGTTCTCTGTATTTAGTCGTAATTTATAATTTATAATAATTTAACATCATTATCAAATTTTTCACTAATAATATGTCTCTTCCATCTCTTGCAAGCCATGCCTCTTTCAGAAATTTTGGAACCCTTCTAGGACGAGAATCACCGAAGCAAGTCGTGGATCGATGGGGACGGGGATGGCCCTGCACCCCTGGTGCTTCGGGCCGGGAGGGAATACTAATAGCTGGACGCTCGCTACGTCCCAAGCCTTCAGGACATAGGCTTGTTGCCCTTTGAGAGGCTGCTCTCTCTCGGACGCCACTTCATCCTAGACAGCAGTCTGCTGTCGGCACTTGTCGACAGGTGGAGGCCTGGGACGCACACCTTCCACTTTCAGTGGGGGTGAGATGACGATCACTCTCCATGACGTCTCATTCCTAACCGGTCTCCCGATCCAGGGTAAGCCACATGTTCCAGGCCGTTCGCTGGAGGACTAGAAGGCCAGGTTGGGGCATCAGTTCGGCATACCTGTCCTGGGCACTTCCCGTGGCATCCCTTGGACTTGGCTGAGGAATTTTAGTCAATGCCCGGAGGATGCATCCAACGAGGTTGTTCGGACGCATCTCATCGCTTACCTTCTTTATCTCTTTGGTTTAGTCCTGTTTCCCACGACACAGGGCAGTTGGGTGTACCCCAGCTTTGTCTGCATCGCCGAGTCTTTGGCTGACATGGAGGCTGGGGCGATGCCTCAGTACAACTGGGGATTAGCTGTCCTTTGCGTCACATACGGGGGAGTGGTGTGATGCTTCGAGGCGCGATACCGGTGCGAAGCCGAGCCTTGTCATCTACTACGTGCTCCTGCAGTTGTAGAGTTCAGAGCACTTCCCTGTTGGGCGGCTGTCCTTTGAGAGAGAAGTGCACCCGTACCTCGAGTTGCACGACAAGATAGACGAGCCCACTATGGGCTACCGGTGAACTGCTACGCAACTACTCTGGGCGAAGAACAAACCGGCGAGGTGCTACTCATTGTTCCACAACGAGATCGAGTCGTTGCACGGCAACAACATCATAAGGGCTCTATGGAGCCCAGATTTTGTGGGCACAGTAGCTCCACACGGACTGTTCGTGCAATGCATGCAGGACACCGGATTATGGATGACGACCTACCACCTGGTGTTTGCATACATGGTGAAGCCTTACAAGCTGCAGCACGTAATGCGACAGTTCGATTTATACCATGTCGTACCCCTTCCCGATGGCAGGATCCTGCAGCGAGTTGTCCACTTGTGAGTTCAACTCCATCTGAGTAATGTTTACACTTCATACCTATAGCCTATGTTCTAACATCAATCCTTCCGGAATGCAGGCAATCGAGGATGGGCCGACATGCTGAGGACAAGCAAGCAATCTAGCATGAGTGGATTACGGCCTGGACGGAGGCAGCACACATCGAGATCTTGCAGGAGCAACGACCGTGCGACGTACGAACATACCATTAGTACATCAAGTGGTATGTACCATGATTGTGCACCAGACTCACCCGTCCTCCACCAGAGCGTCCGAAGTAGGTGATGCACTAGGAGAGGCTCCACCACTCATTCGATCGACACAACGCTTCACAGCGTGACACCAGTAAGACACGTACAACCTTTGGTCATTTCATTGATGATATTTGTACTGTTTGTTATTGAACTAGTTTTGTCTGTCACCTCAGTTGGAGTGGCTGCAGGGCATCACAAGCGCATCGAAGACCACCATCCGTAGCCTAGAGCACACCGTACCGGGGCTTTTGAGCACTTTGAAGTACATCTTCACGTAGTCGAATAATGTCATAAGGAACATGAGCTTTGGTCATTCGAGAGACGACGTCCTACACGTGATGAGGACATCTCTCCTATGGATGCAACTACTACTCAACCTGAAGTTGTACAAGAACCAATTACCAGAGCATGAGTATGACAGTTAAATATTCAGGTGAATTCCTTCCTAGGAGTGAATGTTTTATTAATGGAGAATGTGCTACTGCCTAAAACATGTGATCTTATTTTTCTTAGAAATCTTGGACAGGAGAAACCAAGCATTCATGACAAGAGAGACAGCAATGGGCCGAACCACTTCACCACTTCGGCAGCAACCAATTCGACTCCACCAGGCCAATTACCTTAGCTTGACATCCCACGGTGTTGCGCCACCTTAATTTGGGCCATGGGCCGTGTAACGTTTGGGCCCAAGGAGAGGCCACACACCCTAGGTCGGCGCTCCCACCTACCTTGGTCGCTGCCCCTCTCCTTAACTAGGAGCCGCCGCCCATCTCCTCTAGTTTGGTTTTGTTTAGATTAGTTTAGCCCGTGTGTGAAAACTCCACATTGTCTCTTATGTCGGTTAGACCAACAGATTCGTGTTACAGAACCTCAACTATCCTCGTGCGACTTTTATATCTAGCAATTTTTAGATTGCTCTTTACTTGAATTCATGCTTGTTCTTCGATTGCTTGCAGGAATTGATCTTCATGATTAGGTCAACCGTCATTCTTGGTGAGGTTGATATTGACAAGACCGTGTTTTAGCGATTGTTGGACGGTTTGATCGATTTTTTGTCAAGTAGCCTCGTCATCAAAGTCACTCTCTACAAATCGAATTACCATCCACCGGAAGATTGGGACCAATCTTACATCAACACACCGTGCATTGAGGGGGGTGCCCGTGCTCACCTGCTAGGGCCTAGTCAGACCGGTGGGTGTCGTTGCGGTCCCCGTCATTCATTGTAACATCCCGACCCGGGACCACCCAAGTAGTTCTCCTGGATCTCTCGGAAAGTCCATTAGGACCTCCCAGGAGGTCCGGTAGTACCGCTCTAGGGGACCCGGTAGGACCGCCCGAGGGGATCTCTAGGACCGCCCAGGAGGTCCGGTAGGACCACCTGGAGGTCAGGAGATCAGACCCGAGGGTGTCCCAAGGGAAGCGAGAGGCACTGGGAGATCACCACAGCCACGAGCCAACTCTGGAGGGGTCGAAGGACCAATCCAGAGGAGGTCGTGAGACCCGAGATGGCCCAAGACCTCCCACAACCAGTCCCGAGGGAGGTCGTGGAGGGCTAGGATCACCCCAAAGACCTCCCACGACCAGACCCGAGGGTGGTCGTGGTGGTCAGGGATCACCCCATAGCCTCAGTGTGAACTTAGCTAGTCTCAAGGATCAACAGCTAGCTCAACACAGCATACACAAGTGGTAACAAACACTTCAACGAGATCTTTATTAATATCAACAAAGTTATTTACAAAGGAGAGGCTTACAAGCCAACAAACCAGAACACAACGGAAAAAACAATAGGCCATCCGATACACCACAGTAATCGGCCGAGGGCTTAACTTAGTCGGTCCAGACCACTCGGTCCCATCGCATGCAGATCTTTCCTTGGCTTCTTTACCTGCTCAAAAGGTAATTTCAAGCAAGAGTGAGCACCACAACTGTGCTCGCAAGTCACACCCGTGGAATAGCAATAATGACATGCATAATGGATATCTCAAAGGAAGGCGTAATATGGTTAGTTTGCGTAAAGCCAAGTTTATTTCAAATACAAGTATTAAGTTCCAAGGCAGTTACAATAAGTAAAACTCATTTTCTCAAAACTTAGTTTTCAGGGGGATAACATTCATCACAAGTGGTGAAGGATACCCTCCTGTCATAAGGCTCCCCGCCCAATTCCAATTTGGATAGCAATCCAAAATCATTTTTCACAATTCCTTTGAAACCCAAAACCAAGATCTAACTTTAAGAGACATTGCCAACATGTCCATAACCGCGGACACGGCTATTTGAATAGTTTTACACTCTGCAGAGGTTGTACACTTTACCCACATGACACGAGTTCTCTAGTCTCTTCTCCGGTTGGTTTTGCTCAGGGTCTCTTCTTCACTCAAGGCCGTGCCGTCGCCATCTTCTTCTCCGACGCCGACAGCGCTCCAGCAACCCCAAGCTCACCGAGCACCTTTCCTTCACTAAGGTAACCTCCTAGTAGCCCCTAGATGCCTTGGCACCTGCTTACCTGGACGCTGCAGAGCTCATTTAGCTGCTGATACTTTGGCCGAAATTGTGCCACCACTCTTCTCCGGCTCGCCGCCGTTCTGGGCAGGCTCAGCCAACGAGACCACCACCCATAGGTGCGCAGCACTAATGCGAAGCTATCGCGGGCCTTGGCCGGCTCCGCCGTGGCGCGTAGCGCCGGTGAGCCGCCGGGCAACCGCGTGGGGGCATTGTCGGACGCGGGTAGCTACGGGCAACTACTGTAGCTGCCTGTTTATGACAAATGACCGTCATTAACGCTAATGATTGAGTTAAGCATTTAAGCGCTGTCTTAGCCGCCCTTATGTGTCGCTTACAGACGGACCCCACACACAGTAAACGGGCGTGTTAGTTTAAACCCCGCAGAGACTAACGGGTGGGCCTAGCCCTTAAACCCTGTGCGCAAGCCGTGCGCGCGCGTGGACCAAGTCCCGTGGACCGAGTCTCTAACGAACAGGACCCACATGTCAGTTCTAATTGTTAAACCTGAGTTAAAAGGAAAACTCACTATTCACTGGTCCCACTGGTCAGTGACCGCGGCTAGAGTAGCGCGCGGTATGAAAAGTATTAAACGGCTTAGAAAATCCGAAAATGAATTATTTGCACACTGTAGAATATGTATAACTTCAAAAATGCATAACTAATTCATCTCAACTCCAAAATGGATGAAACCACTTCTGATAATTTTCATTTTTAATGAACTTTTTAGGAAAATTGGTTACAAACATGTCTATATAGTAGAGAGTATTATTTTGGAGATTGATCCATTAACACTATTATTTTTACAATGGAGAAAGTCTGATAACTTAAGAAATTCATAACTAAATCATGAAAACTCCAATTGGAGCAAACTCAACTGTTTTGAGCTTGTTTTAATATTCTCTATTTATCCATATAATCCTTTGTCCCACTACTGTTCTACAAATTTTACCCAAATAATTAAATTAAATGAACAGTAACCAGTTAGATTTAAATTGGATTTTCTGGAAAAACTGAAATTCAAACTGCTATAACTCTCACATACTAAATCCAAATGGAATAATTATTCCACCTAAATTCATCTAAAATCATGACTTAGCTTCTGTAGAAAAATCATGCATATTTGAGCATTTTGATTTTTGAGGTATTTCTCGATGTTTATTCGGTATTGTATTTATATAGATTCCGAGCCTATCGATATTGACCTATACACTACTAAGGGAGAGCAACTAAGCTACCAGCAAGGCAAGCATCATTTGAACTTTCTTTTTGCATCATATTTGATCCCAGTTTTGTTAAGCTAGTGCAATGATAATTCACTACTACAAAAATGCTAATACTGGACGCCCGATCACAGACGGTTCATCGAAACCGTCTGTGTTAAAAACAATCTCAGACGGTTTTTGTTTACCGACCATCTGTGTTATCTTCTGCGCTAAAAACCGTCTGTGAAGAGGTCATATCACAGACGGTTCATGTTTAAAACCGTCTATGAAGTATCACAAACGATGCTGACCAAAAACCGTCTGTGATATTACTACATATCACAGACGGTTTTTTTGTTATAACCATCTGTGATACTTCACAGACGGTTTTAAACATGAACCGCTGCGTGATATTACTACATATCACCGATGGTTTTTGTCATAGCTATGCAGGATACTTCACAGACGGTTTTAAACATGAACCGTCTGTGATATTACTACATATCACAGACGGTTTTTGTTGAAAACCGTTCATGATAATTAACTCATCATGACGGTACATAGCTCCCCAACAGAGTCTTCTTGATCTCCATCTCTGGCGCTACGGTAACCGCGACAGATCTCCAAGCCCGGTGAGTCCATTGCCACTCCGTGCCCGGTTTGAGTATCGCCTCACTTCATTGGGCCCGCTCGTGTGTGGTCCATTTCAGCTATTGTCGCTGAGGAGCTTGCCGCCGTTGCCTCTGTTCACCGATCGACGACCAGCCGCCTTGGACCTTCCCCGACTTCATTGACACCCTTTTATTTATTTCCAGGGTTTTCAATACGAACCGTGTGATGGACCGAAGCTGGATGCACGCTGAGAACCATGTGAGTGAAGAGTACATTAATGGTGTGTCTGTCGGACCCGGGAACGAAAGATCCCGAACCCTCTGTGTTCATACACCAGTCCAGGATTTCCGGTGTACACAGTTACAAAAATGATAACATAACCAAATCTCGAATAGCATTAATAGCAAATTAGAGTTCGATACAATTGGGCATGATGCCAAATAAAGGAGTAAATAACACAGCGGAAATAAAAGATAGTAGTAGGCCAGAACGATCCGCCACAGGCAATCGTCTGGGGCGTAGCCTAGGCGTCGGTGTCCTCACCATCCTGGTAGTAGTCTTCTCCTGAAATTTGGTTTGCATAAAGCAAGTATGAGCACAACTACCGTGCTCGCAAGTTACACCCAATATGGAATTGTAATGCATGCATAAGGTAAGCAAAGGACATTGGCAAGGTTATTTTGCATAAAGCAGCAGTTTTAATTTAAATAATCATAATAGATTGCAAGGCCATTTTCATACAATATCTAAAATCATAATTTTAAAAGACAATTGTATAATGTGGATAACCTCCAACAAAGGTGATGGATATCCTCCAATCACAATGGCTAACCGCCCAATTTTTCCCACAGGACTAACCATCCTGAAAACATCTGTTGAATTCATTTTAAAACCAAAAATAAGTCTAACTCAAAGTGGCTTTGCTAGCATGTCCATGACCGCGGACGCGGCTATTCGAATAGTTTCTACTCTGCAGAGTTTGTACAGCTTTACCCACACGAGGTAATTTGCTCCTTGTGTCGGCCAATCCACGCTTCCTAAGGCGTGTGACAAAGCAATTATCATGAGGCCATTCCAAAGATCTACCCCAAAGAACTCATGCCCGCTAAAGTTTCGCATCCATTGGACTATCCATCCTCCGGGAGCCCCCTCTTGCGCCAGGTGGGACTACTGTCTAACCAACACCCACTCATACAAAATGGCACGAATATCTACGAGATATCCCAAATTATTAAGCCAAGTCTTGCCCAGACAAGACGTGTGGTGGTACGGTAGGGCATAGCAAGATGCGGCTCCAAGACCGGTCCTTAATCGACTTGGGCGTCGTTCAAAATCAAACCCTGGGTGTTAATCCTAACCAGATTAAACCGTGCATAAACTGCACCCACCATTCATCCGTTTACCAAGTCCAAACCGTTTTAGTTTTATTTTGGTGTAAACCACCTTTACAAACTCTCTATGGTAAAACAATACCATAGATTTGATTTTAAATAAGTTGTAATGATTTGGCTAAATCCTCCCAAATTCAAAATCATGGTTCGAACATTTGCTAAGCATTTCCAAACAATTTTACCTATGGTGACAAGGGATGGCATTTCAATATACAAAATTGGCCATACAATAACAATTGGAATAGCTAAGCATTTAAACAGGTATTAAAATAATTGACTAAGAATGTGCATGCAATAATAAATTTAAACATTGAATTAAATAACTTTAAATTAGTAGGTGCAACATGGTCAAAGTGTAACTTGCCTTATTTGAAGTCTTGAAATTCTAATTCTTCTAAGAATCAAATTCCCTAATCGTCAGTAATCTAAACGTGAAAATACGACAAATCAATTGAAATTCAAATAAAATCAAGACGACAGTTTAAACTAACTCCAAATAAAATAATTATATTTTATTTGGCTAGATAATAATTTTATAAGACTTTATAAGTTTGAAACACTCAATTTGGAATTAGGAAACAAAAGATATGAATTTTACAAGTTTAAATCCTAAATTTGCAATTTAAAAGTTTCAAATTCAAAATGACAATTTAAACTAATAAATTTGGAGTTGGAATTCAGATGATATGAATTTTACAATTTTAACCTAAATTTGGAATTTAAATGAATTTCTAAATTCTAAAACAGGACTAAACTGAACTCCAAATTGAATAATCATATTTTATTTAGTTAAAATATAATTTTCTAAGATTTTAGCAATTTGAATCATCTAATTTGGAATTAGGATGCAAAAGTTATGAATTTTACAAATTTAATCCTAAATCTGTTATTTAATCCATTTTCGAATTATTTTTCTAAAGGAAATCTAATTATTGCGCAATGCCGCATCATGAAGGAATTCGGATTTAAAAGAAATTAAAAAAAAATCGACGTATCGGGCCCCTTATGTTAGAGACACGCCCACGTGGACTTAGTCCACAGGCCTTGGCGCACGGGGAGGTGGCGTGATGTGGCGCGCCCGCCCTGACGTGGCTGCCACATGGGCGTGAGGTGGCACCACATGGGCGTGAGGTGGCCACGCCACGCTGGCAGCGGCGGCGCCGGCGTCAGGACCGAGGGTCACCGGCGCCATGCTGCACTACGGTGGCCGGCGAGGTGTGCATCGGAACAAGGGGGAGACGGGGAACCTAGGGAGCTCACCCACACGGGAAGGCGCGGATGGAGATGGCCGGCGGCGAGCGAAGAGCGGCGGCGGGGTTTGACTTGACGGCGGCGAGGTGGTTCCGTGGAGCTCCGGCGACACGAAGGCGGGCCCCGGGTGCGCGACGAAGTGACGAAGCCTACGATGGCGACGTTGTGGATGCGGCGATGATGGTGGCGGCGCTATAGGCGGCGGTGGACTTGCGACCGGCGGCGAGAAGATCCCAAATCGCGGCGAGCACACCGGCGAGCGAGAGGCGGAGTGGGGCGTTGGGATCCATGGAACGTGACACCCGAGGCTCTCCTTTATAGGGGCCGGGAGGTCCGAGGCGGCGAGGTGTAGTGGGGTTCGTGGCGCTGGCGGTTGCTGGCGCCGAGTCGAGTCGCGGCGCGAGAAGAGGGGAGAAGTGGGGGAATGCGGGCGGTTGAGGGCGCCGAGTCTCGTGCGTGCGTCCGCGAGAGGAGAGGGAGGTTGAGGCGGCGGTTTTGTGAAGCTCTCCCACGCGAAAATGGCGGCCGGGCGGTTGCTTGTTGAGAACGTGGGGAAGAAAGGAGGCGTGGAGAAGAAGGTGGGCGGCGGTTGGATGCGGATCGGGTGGCTGATGGGGCGCGTGTGGCGTGGAGGCTTCTTGGCCGTCCGATGCACATCGGACGGTCAATGGAGGGAGAGGCGTGATGAGGGAGATGGGGCATGCGGGCGGGCCGAGATGGGCCAAAAAGAAAGAGCAAATGGGCGCCTGTAGGGTTTTGGCCCAAAGGTTTTAGGTATTTTAAGTTGATTTCTATTTTAAATATTCAGGGTTAATTCAAATAGGCTTTAGAAATTAGTAAATAAATTCTAAAAATTCCAGAAAAATTCACATAAATCTCTAGAGTTATTTTTGACTTGATAAAATTATTTCCAACTTAAACTTGATAATAAATCTTGTAATTAAATTATTTTAGCTTTAAAACATTTAGGAAAAAGTTTTTAAAATTTCAGAAAATTCACAAATTCAAATAAGTTTTAAACTTTAACCAAATTTGAAATTTTGGGCTGTTACAGTGTCTGCTTTTACAAGAGCTGCCGAGGAGGATATGTTCAATAAGGGGACGAAATATATGTATTGTCCATGCATTGACTACGAGAATCTGAAGATGTTTAACAATCGAGCGCAGATCGAAGCACACTTGATTCGAAGGGGTTTCAAAAAGGGTTATACATGTTGGACCAGTCACGGTGAAGAGCATATTACATAGGAAGTCAACGATATACATATTATACAGGAAGTCAACGATATGCCGCCGGATGATGTCGATTGTGGTTCCGATTCGGATAGGCTGCACGATGACAATCTAGATCAGATGCTTCGCGATGCAGAAGGGAACTGTGATGAGAGGGAGTATATTCAATTCTGGGGCTTGATGGAGGACTCCGAGAAACCTTTGTTCCTGAGCTGCAAGCCGGAATACACAAGGTTGTCATCCGTGCTTAAACTGTTGAAATTGAAGGCAAGCAACGGTTGGTCCGACAAGAGTTTCACGGGGCTGTTAGGTCTCTTAGCGGACATGCTTCTGGAGGCAAACGAGTTGCCCAAAACCACCTACAAAGCCAAGAAGGTTCTTTGTCCATTGGGAATGGAAGTAGAAAGAATACATGCATGTCCGAACGACTGTATCCTCTACCGTAACAAGTATACAAACATGCATGTATGTCCGGTGTGCAACGCATCCCGATACAAGCGTAAGAATCAATAAGATGACGACAAGGGAATCGAGGTGAAGAAAGGACCTCCTGCTAAGGTGGTGTGATATCTTCCTGTAATTCCCCATTCAAAGCAGTTTTTTGCGAACCCAAAGAATGCAAAATCTGGCAGATTGGCACTCGAGGAGCGTAAGAATGACGGAAAGCTAAGACACCTCGCCGATTACGCCTAGTGGAGAAACATCGATAGGAGGTTTGCGAGACTTGGAACCGAGGAATATAAAGTTTGGATTGAGTCTGAGATGGAATGAATCCTTTCGTAACATGAGCAAACCGACATAGCACTTGGCCCGTGACGCTCAGATCTACACCCTTCCTCCTTGGTTGTGTATGAAGCAAAAGTATATTTTGCTGTCAATACTTATCCAAGAGCCGAAGCAACATGGGAATGATATTGATGTGTACCTAGCACCATTGATGGAAGATCTAAAAATACTGTGGATTGAAGGGGTACAGGTGTGGGATGCGTACAAACGAGAGAACTTCACTTTACGTTCCTTGTTGTTCTGCACCATAAATGATTATCCTGCCCTTGCTAATCTATCGGGCCAGAGTACAAAAGGGGCCAAAGCCTGTACTCACTGCTTAGATGATACCGAGAGTGTGTGGCTAAATCACTCGTGCAAAACCGTGTACATGCGTCATCGTAGGTTCCTTCAGAGGGCTCACCCATACCGCAGGATGAAGAAACAATTCGACGGAGAGAAGGAAGACAGTTTAGCTCCAAGGCATTTAAGCGGAAAAGAGGTCTATGATATGGTTAAGGATTTAGATGTTGTGCTCGGAAGGGATGTAAATCGAGGACCTGTAAGAAGAACATGTGGAAGAAGAGATCAATATTTTGGGACTTACCTTATTGGGAGCACCTAGAAGTTCGCCACTGCATCGACGTCATGCACGTAGAGAAGAATGTATGTGACAGCTTGATTGGTCTCTTACTGAACATTCGTGGCAAAACAAAGGATGGTGTCAACGCACGGCTTGACTTGGTTGATATGGACATCAGACCTGAGTTAGCACCAACAAAGACTGATAAAGGACGAACGTACCTTTCCTCTGCTTGTTACACTCTGTCCAAGGCCGAGAGAACCGAACTGTGCCGGTGCTTGCATGGTGTAAAAGTTCCGTCCGGTTACTCCGACAACAAGAAGAAACTTGTTTCGATGGATGATTTGAAGTTAATTGGCATGAAGTCTCATGATTGTCATGTGTTGATGACACAAATGCTCCCTGTTGCAATTAGAAGTATTTTGCCGATCAAGGTCCGAGAGACAATCATGAGGTCGTGTTATTTCTTTAACACAATTGCTTAGAAGGTCATCGATCCCGGCGACTAGATGCTCTGCAGGACGAGGTGGTGACGACTCTATGTGATCTTGAGATGTATTTCCCTTTGTCGTTTTTCGATATCATGGTCCATCTCATTGTTCATATTGTGAGGGAGATAAAGATGTGCGGGCCCGTGTTCCTACGTAGCATGTACCCGTTCGAGAGGTTCATGGGAATTCTCAAGTCCTATGTACAAAATCGATCTCGACCAGAGGGCAGCATCGTCGAAGGTTATGCAACCGAAGAGCATTGAGTTCTGCGTCGATTACATGGCTCAGGTCGAACCGATAGGTGTGTCTCGATCTCGCCATGAGGGGAGGCTCGAGGGTATCGGGACCATCAGAAGGAAAGCAATCACTCCAGATATGGATGCGTATACTCAAGCCCATTTCACGGTCTTGCAACACATGGTGAAGTGTCCTCAGATATCGACCAAAGACAAGGGCGTGCTTGAATGTAATCCGGTGCGGCCGGATGTTTGGATCACGAGACAACACAATCGGTTCAACCAATGGTTGAAGGAGCGATTCGCTAGGAGCTCGTCAAGTGATATGCTGACATGGTTGGCAAAAGGGCCAACATTCTGATTGTGACATGGCGAGGATACGACATAAATGGGTACACATTCTATACGCAGTTCTCGGGATATAAAAAGCACTAACCGTAAGCAGCGGTGTCCGCATAGATGCATTCAGTACCGATGGGCCGAGGAGCTCCTACTATGGGCAAATAGAGGAGATATGGGAGCTCGACTACGTGCTTTTCAAGTCCCCCTATTTCGGTGTCGTTGGGTCCATCTCCCATAGGTGAAGGTCGACAAGTACGGTGTCACTACCGTGGACCTCGAACGTGTCGGATACAAAGACGAACCATTCGTACTGGCTAACCAAGTTGTTCAAGTCTTCTATATTACCGACCCGGCAAATAAGAAGCGCCACGTAGTTCTTCATGGAAAAAGGAGGATTGTCGGAGTTGAGAATGTAGTGGACGAGGAAGAATACAATCAATTTGACGAGTTGCCTCCTTTCGGAAACGGCATAAGAGTCGAGGAAGAAGAACGTGACGAAACTAGCTACATACGTGTCGATCATCATTGTCGGGACCCAAAATTACGATTCGGGACCCTCTGTGTTTAATGCACTAGCCCAGGATCATGCTAGTGCACACAGTGTCAACAAAGATGGCAATCGATCCATACAAGCGAATAATAACATAAACGATTAACTTTGATTAACAAATAATGGTTTTGACCTTAAGGTCGAAGTTTACAACTATTGAGCCACGCAGGCTAACAGAGAAAATAAACAAAGAATGGAAGCGAAGCGGTAGTGGCACCCCATCGATTCGCCACGAGCAACCGAGTGGGATCAAGACCTCACGATCAGCACCTTCGATGTACTCGTCCTCGAATCTTTGGTGAAGACTCCTCCTCCGCTTGATTCGTCAAAACAAGCGTGAGTACACAACCGTACATCATAAGCCACACCACGTAGATGCAAAATATACATGTTGGCTTTTTACAAGGAAAGGCATTCTGTGGCTCTTTTGCATAAATGCAACTTTTGTAATTGAATACAATTAATAGATTGAAAACAGATAAAACAAATAGACAATAATAATTTTAACAATTTTTTTTTCACAAAGACGCACACAGCCTAAACAGATTATTCACATAGCTGGATGATTTAAACCACACAGCTCCCTTCCCACACAGTTTTATGAAAATCTACCCCTAGTGTGAAATCCCCAAGCATTGTCCATGATCATGACGCGCTATTCAATAGATTAAATTACACTCGCAGAGTTTGTACACTTTACCCACAAGATACAATTAGTGTAGCTAGCACTAATCATAACAAAGCATTTCAGATACCTTATCTTACTATGCTAGGCCCGTCTCAAAAGCAGACATATGTGAAATGCAGGGGCTCGGTTCAATGACGCACATGGTGAGGTCCTTAATTGACCAAGGCAAGACTTCCACATGCTAATTAAACCACACAGCCACACAGATTATTATTCACACAGATGACACAGATTATTGTCCACACAGATCACACAGTATCCACCACTTGCCTCAGTCCAAATCCTTTTTACCACCCAGTTGATTTAAGTGCCCCACATGCCACAAAGACACATAGTACACACAGATTATTATAAGATTGCATATTCACTTAGTGAGATTAATAATTGCAGTCTCACATGAGTAAATGATTCGTGGCATGGCTAAGCAATCTACTCGTACTAACCAACCCACGTTGGTGCTACAATATTTACCAACTAAATAGCAACTAGGGTGACAAAGGATCGGGGCATAACAATTACACAAGGAAGGCATAACAATTTGGAATTAACTACTACACCCAAAACATTTAAATAGATACTTGAATTAAGATGCGATAATTTGAATTAAAATACTTTTGTAAAACTGGGAAGCAAAATGGTCAAGGGTATAGCTTGCCTTGGAATAAGTTTAGGTAATGGTCCCGGTCTTGAAAGCTCCTTCTTCTTCAACTCTTCCAACACGTACAAAGTCTCGTGGTGTAGGTCGGGTGGTCGGGGACAGCAGTGGTGGCTTGGCGGCGAGGTCTGAGCAGAGGAGGGCCGGGTTTGTTTCGAGGCGCTCAATGAGAATTGGCATCGGGGAGGTCCGGAGGTAGAGAGGCGATGGCGAACTCGGTAGTGTGCTCCTGACGACGCTGTGGCTACTGGTGGCGGCGAATCGAAGAAATTCCACCGCGTGAGAAAGCCCTAAAGCTCGAATTGCAAGGTTGGGTGGGCGTGAGGAGGTGTGGGTTGGGGGTTTGAGTTGCAGAGGGTGGCGCGATCCCGGGGGTGCCTTTTATAGGGGCCGGGAGGCACCAGGGCGGCGTGGCGACGAGGAGGTCGTGTGTGAGATCGTGGCGGCGGTTGCGGCAGGCGCCAAGCGTCTTGAGAAGAGGGAAGAGGGCGTGGGGTCGTGCGGAGGAGGGTGCGAGTCTCGCGCGCACACCCGCGTGAGTCGTGGGTGGTTGGAGCGGTCCGTTGGCGAGCTCGCCGCAGCTTCAATAAGCGGTTAGCGCTTTTAACGCGCTGGAGAAGAAAGCGGCGAAGACGAGCGACATCAGAAGCGGCCCATGCGTCGAGAGAAAGGGCGAGGCGCTCGCGCGGCTAAGATCTGGTCGTCCGCTCGCCATCCAACGGCTGAGGATTAGCGGAGCGCGTGGAGGGAGAGAGACGCGCGCGCGGAGGTCCAAGTGTCCAAATCTGATCGGACGGCTACGAAGGATCGGGCCGAGATGAACAGGACTGGGCTGAGGGAATTCGGCCCAAACACTATTTGGAGATTTAAAATAGGTTTTTCTTTTTAGAAAATAGCAGGAATTCAAATAAGCAATGGAAATTAGCAAATGGACTTGGAAAAATTCTAGAAAATTCTAGAAAAATTCTAGAAAATTCTAGAAAATACCATCCTCTGGAATAATATCCAACCGCGGTAGAAGAAGAGGAATATTGAAAAGGCCCGGGGGCCGATTTACCATCACGGAGGTCGATCAGTCTGGGACCCCTATCAATCCTTGCCGAGTAGCGTCCGCATTCTGGAGAACGGTCGGAATAGTTGCACGGGAACGGGTCAGCGTCACCTACGATTCGTGGAAGGAGGTGCCCGAACAACTGAAAACCGCTATGCTGACGGATATTCTCAAATCGTTCGAGATCTTGGCAGAACACCTGGACTCTGTACAATGACACGCGTTGCTACAGGCGTGCAAAGCGTGGAAGAACTTCAAGAGCATGCTTGTCAAGAACTACGTGGAGAAGGATCTGAGGCCCTTCCACAAGTATCCATTCTTGGAAGAGTCTGGGCGAGTTTGTGGCGAAGAAGACGACAGATGAATTTAGGAGTGAAAGTACTGGCGCTACGGCCCTCGGGCAAAAAACAAGCACCCCCGGACTCGGCATCACTGGTATGCGGGTAAAATCGATATGGAGGATCGGGACCAGCGAGCAAGCTGTTCAATGTCTCCCCACCATTTCCCAAGATCACCGATGCTGTCGTCGGCGGTGGTTATTTGGGAGGTTACGATTGGGCCTACAGGAAGTCTCCTTTCCAAACCCATGAGACCAGAAGTGTCCCAAAGACTGTAAGATATCGAACTACCTAGTTTGTAATTACTCCATAACTTCATAGGAAGTGAAATGACATGTCGAGCTATTGCAGGTAACGCTGAGTGCACAATCTTCTCAAGGCTCATTCTAGGCAGACAGGGAGAAAGATATACTCTCCGCGGCCCTAGGAAACAATGAGCATCCGGGTTGCACGAGAGGCGCTGGTGTTTATGTTACATAGGAAAAATGGTTCCAATCGGACTCCAGATCGTACCGGAGTAGGAAGAGAGCCAAAGCCGAGCGTGATGCAAAGCTACAAGAGGAGATTCGTCAATCCCTCAGAGATGAGCTCACTGAATCCATCGAGATGAGATCCTTTGAATCCATCGAGGTGAGATCGAGCTGCCCAAAGAACGGTAGATGGAGACCTTTGAGGAAAGGATTAGGGAATTGCAACTCCCAAATCGGTTGCAAGCCCCTGCGCCTCATCAGGCTAGCCGGGCCCCCAAACTTCCGAGTAGTCAGCGTTCAACCCTAACCCTACCCCAATAGGTGACGGCAGATTTCCCGTCGATGACATCCAGGTAATAATTATTATCTCTGGAATGCTCGATCCATTGATAGGCCTGTTGGAGTAGCTAATTTTGTATCGTTATGTAGGTGGCTATGAAGTGCAAGCTCCAAGTGGGAAATGTGTCGAACCCGGGAGCGAAGGATCCCAAATTCTCTGTGTTCATACATTAGTCCAGATAGCTAATGCACACAGTCAAACAAAAGTGATAATCAAAACATATCACACATTTTATTAATATTTATTCAGAGTTTATTACAAAGGGCCCGAGGCCAATTAAAGTAAAACACAATGAGCGAAATAATAGTAGTAGACCCAACGATTCGCCACAGCAATAAATGCAGAAGCCTTGACCTAAGCGTCAAGATCCTCACCGTCTGGTAGATATCTTCTCTGAATAAAGATTATTCAAAGAAGAGTGAGCACAACTACCGTGCTCGCAAGTTACACCAATATGGAATTGATATGCATGCATAAGGTAGACAAAGGATACTGGCAAGGTTATTTTGCGTAAAGCAGCAGTTTTAATTTAAATAATCATATTAGATTTCAAAGCCATTTCATACAGTAATCTAAATTACCATTTTAAATGACAATAGTTTATTGTGGATAACCTCCATAAAAGATGATGGATATCCTCCAATCACAATAATGGCTACCCGCCCAATTTTCCCACAAGACTATCCATCCTGAAATTATCTGTGAAAATCACTTTTAAAACCAAAAACAAAACTAACTCTGAGTGGCTTTGCTAGCATGTCCATGACCGCGGACGCGGCTATTCGAATAGTTTCTACTCTGCAGAGTTTGTACAACTTTACCCACACGAGATATTATACTCTTTGTGTCGGCCAATCCACGCTTCCTAAGGCGTGTGACAGAGCAAACATCACAAGGCCGTTACAATGTTCTACCTCAAAGTACTCGTGCCCGCTAAGGTTTCGCTTCCATTGGACTGACCGTCCTCCGGGAAAACCCCCTCTTGCGCCAGATGGGAAAACTGTCTATCCGACACCCATACATACAACATAGCACAAATAACTAAGAGGTATTACAAATTATTAAGCCAGGTCCTGCCCATACAAGACATGTGGTTGTACGATAAGGCATAACAAAATGCGCTCAAAGACCGGTCCTCAATTGACTTGGGCGTCATTCAATTTAAACCCTGGGTCTTAATCTTAACCAGACTAAGCCCGTGCATAAACCTGCACCCACCATCCATCCTTTTCACCCAAGTCCAAACCATTTTGATTTTATTTCTAATAAACCATCTTTACAAATTCTCTATGGTAAAACAATACCATAGTTTTTAATTTTCATCAAATTTTATTGAGTTGGCTAAAATTCTCCCAAAAACATAAATCATGGTCTAAGTATTTGCGAAGCATTTGATTATTAAACATAATAATTTATCTAAAGTGACAAAGGAATGACATGGCAACATCCAAGGTTTGGCATACAAGGATAATAGGAATAACTAATTATTTAAACAGGAATTTGAAATACTTGAATAAAATTATGCATGCAATTAATAATTTAAAATCTGAATTTAATTAACTTTAAAATAATAGGGCAAAATGGTCAAAGTATAACTTGCCTTCGCAGCAGATGGAAAATCTAAGTCTTGAGAAGTATCAAATTCCTAATCGTCAAAGTCTAAACGTGAAAATAAGGCAAATCAAATAAAATTCAAATAAAACTCAGAAATACAAAATAAACCAAGTCTAAATATAATAATTTTATTTTATTGAGCTAGATAATTAAATTATAAAACTTTAGAAATTTGTTTCACTAAATTTGGAGTTAGGATTCAATTATTATGAATTTTACAAATTTTAACCTAAATTTGATATTTAAAAGAATTCTAAATTCTAAAACAGAACTAAAATGAACTCTAAATTGAATTATTATATTTTATTTAGTTAGACAATAATTTTCTAAAATTTTAGCAACTTGAATCATCTAATTTGGAGTTATAATGCAAAAGTTATGAATTTTACAAATTTTAAACTAAATATGTTATTTAAACAATTTCCCGAATTATTTTTCTAAAGAGAATTCTAAATATTGCGCGCGATGACATCAGCGATGATTTTCCATGAATTAAATGAATTAAAATAATTTTTCCGACAAGTGGGACCCATGTGTCATTGACACGATCCTTGTGGACTAAGTCCACGGATTCTAGGGCTCGGGGTTGTG